>OY987258.1:38355205-39615311 GCA_963920725.1 Rhamphomyia laevipes | reverse complement strand
AATCCAAGGTTGAATTTATGTTATTTCATTGAAAAAATATGTAATTTATAAATCTTACACTTAATTGTGAATAGAATTGCACTATTTTGGGTATGCACTTTTTGTTAACATATTTATCATTTTGTGTAAGTTTGACTTTAAAGTCGTTTTTAGATTATCTATAAAAATAGAAAATCGAAATTTTTCCTTTACGAGTTTGCCTTTAATACCATAGACAGTGGCGTAGCTTGAACCGAAATTTTGAACGTTCAGTTTTAATGAATTTGTTGGTCTTCTAATAAGGTTTATCATTATGATGTTGATGTGTCAACTGTAGCTGCATAGTTGGAGTTGCATATAAAGACCATAAAAAGTAAAAAAATTAAATTAAAAATATCTGCTAGTTATATTTTCTTGGACTATCTAATTGTACTAATAGTTTAACAATATTAGACGAAGGAAAAAATAGACTGGCTAAATATAGATTTTTATATTTATATAGGGTTTTTAATAAATATTTTACGTTGTATTTGTATATTTTACGCCACAATGTATTTTTAAACAATATTTTAGAAAATTTAAATGTTTACTTTTGTGGTAGTACTCCATTTTCTAGGCTACGCAATTGATTGAAAAGACAAATAAATGTGACATCTAAAAAAGGATAAAAACATCACTCTAATTCTGTAAAATTACCTTTAAGGTAAATTTGATCAAATATTCATTCATATTAAGAATTATTGAACTTGATATTGATAACAAATATTCGAAATTTATACTGTCTGTGAAATTCGACATTTTATGTTTGGAAAAACGTTTTTTTATTTTTGTTAATACGCATCACAACGTCCTGAGTCACAAAATCAATTGAAAATTTCATCGTAAAGTTACGTAGAAAGATCAAAATACAATTCAATTGGAAAAGAACAGCTTTGATCTTCATATAATATTTGGTTACAAACAATTATTTTAAAAAGAATTCCCTATTTTAATGTGATGAATGATGCAATCAAGAATTATAATTTTTCAGCAAAAATTCTCCTCAGAAAATTATACAAAATTTGTAAAAAATTAAAAATAAATTCATTACACAAAATGTTTACAAAAATGAAAATCATGTATAACAAAAAACACTAAAATTTTAGAAAATTTATATAAAAAAGAATTTATTTCTATTTTAAAATAAATTTTTTGGAAATTTACATAAATTTAAATCTGGATTTCCGAATATTTTTAAATTCTTGTGCATTGCAAAATCATTTTTGTTTTCCTCTAAAAATGGAAAATATTTATAAACATTTTATGTATGTGATTTTTTACAAAAATTTTCTATATAGTTTTTCCGGTCTATAATTATAATGAAATGGTTATTTTGCAATCTCCAAAATTGTTTTTTATTTGAAAATCATCAGTGCAACTTTAAATACAAAATCAATAATAAAATAAAATATTTATTTATTCTTTATATAAAACTAGATTTCAGGTCAAGTTAAATAAAAATTAATAATTAAATTTTCAATTTTTTTCTTGTTTGATTAATGTCTTGACACGCAAAGGAACATCTGGAAAATTTTCTTTAACTTTTGAATATTTATATATAATTTAAAATTATATTATTGATTAATTTGTAATAAAAAAAAATTCAATTTACCACATTTCTTTTAATCCATTAAGTGAAAAACTTCCACGTCTATTGAGACCATTATTATTATTATTATTATTTGTTTTATTTTTACCAATTTTCCAAAATCTTATTCTTTTATGATTTTCAGCTTCATAAAATGGATTTAAATGTTCTGGATAATCATAAATAGATATTTGACTAGTTGATCGTCCATTATGATGTAATGAATCACTTTTTGAACTCATATTTGTTTAAAAATTTGATGTAAATATTTATAATTCTTCTCTGGATTTTGAATTTTTTTTAGTTTGTTTATTTCTGCTGTTATTGTTGTTTTTGATATAATAAATTTAATTTAATTAGCACATTATTTCACAGCCACACATTTTTTACAATTATTATATAAGTATTTTTATGTTGTGCACCATTTATATAACTAATTTTGATAAGAGAAAAAAATAAAATAAAATTAAATTAAAATTTATTAAAATAATTTGTTTATTTTTGCAAAATTGATAAAAAATATTTTTAGAATTAAGTAATATTTCCATTAGCTAATGCAGAAAAGAGAGATTGAGTTATAAAAATGAAGTGAGTTATTTGTTAGATTGTTGCGGAATACATGCCTCTATATTATACTTGATAGTCGTCTAGTCAAGTAGTAAAAAATAAAGGAGCCAAGCCTATAGTTTCATATAGTTAAGAAAAATTATCATATTTATTTATTTAAATTGTTGTAGGTGTAGTTATTTTTTTATTAAAAAACAAAATAATTTTGATAATTTTTGGTAACTTCTATAGGTGTGATATTATTTTAATTGAATAAAAACAGAACCGTCCTTAAGTTTTAAAGTGCCTCTATTTAATATTTAGGAGCAACATTTAAAAATAAACTAATTTAATTAAACGAAAACCAAACGAAAAGAAAATTTATTGATAATACTGGTTCCAGATTTAGAATTTTTGGGGACAGGGATAGTGTTTAACCTTAAATTCAATGGTTTTGAAGATCTAGAAAAAAAAATCTGAAATATAAATAGATATTTATTTAATCCTTTTGAGATATAGCTGAAAAAATAGTTCGCATGGTCAATAGGGCATATATATCTCTTCTCCCGTATAGAAAAGATTAAAATACAACTCTATAAACTGATTTATTTTGGCTAGTAAAGTGTATATAAAATTTCTGTTTTTAATTTTGGAGAGCCCATTAAATGTGGAACACTTGGTGTAAATCCTTATGATTAGATAAATAAAATTTGGTACACAGGTTGGATTCGTGATTACGGATGTCTTGACTAAGATAGAAATTAGTAGCTTTAGGAGGTCCATTCTAAAATTTCTGATTAATATTTCATATGTTCTAGAGGTCATATGGTAAAATTTATACGATTCTAATAAAATTTGGAAAACATATTAGTTTCGTAATATAGTGCCTATAAAATAGTTATAGGGGTCGATAGTTTTAAGGGTCCTTATAAAATTACGAGTTCTATAAAATACATGATAGATGTCTTAAAATATGAGTAATTTTTAATAAAGTATTGTTTGTTGGATACAAGTTACTGTTAAACATAACTACGAGTTATCTGCTAAGCTACCTCTAACTAGCAGCTTATTTTTTTTCGTAATTATATTTATATATGTACTTAGTATAGAATTATAAAGTCTTGGTGGTATTTAAAAGAAACTTTAGTAATTGTAAATGAACTTATAAAATATAATAATTTATTTAATAGTACTACGAACAATATCATTTTATCTATTTTGATAAGAAGTGATATCTATAATAAATAATCAATTCAGATATTTAGTGCGATAAGTGGAAAAACTTAAATGGCATTACATAAATTTATAAAACAATTACGAACGTTACATTAGATTTGATAACAAAAGTTTTGTTTTACTGACCCAAAAACTTTTACAAAATATTTAATTAATTTATATTAAATTAAATCAATAGTAGCAGGTGAGCAAATTAAGTATGGTAAAGTTATTTGAAATTAAAGGACATTACGTATTTAAGGTGTGTTTGTATAGTCCGGGGTGACGTGATCGTATTTAATTGTAATAACAATTAACAGATTATGGATAAAAAGGCAACTTTTGTGTGTTCCTTCAAAACCATTTTTATATAGGACACTCTGTTTGATAGTCCTTAAAATATTAATATTAAAAATATTCCCTAATTTTTTAATACGTGTTGTGAAAGAGTAAGAAGTTGACAAAATTATAATTCCTTTAATCAATTTTTCTTCCGAGGATGGAAATAAAAAATTAAACATAAATCCTTGTTTAATAGTAATAGTTATCTGATATCATATATTAATAAAATTTGTGACACAGCTTTAATTCGGAGTCGATGATCAAAATTGACACGTTAGGTATGGACTGCCTATAATAATTTCTTAATTATATATAAAATACGTTTCTTGATGTCCTAAGAAATCTGAAATTTTGAAGTTTTGTGATTACAAAGCTCGCCGAGTTTTGTCCTACCCTTTACAAAACTCCGACTTTTGTACTCACTCCTATAGATTACGGCAGTTTCTTTTGTAAATGTGTAACAATATTTTGAAGTCCTAAATATGCCATATATAAGTATACATACAAAATAGACTTGCTATTACAGAGTGGGCCATAACTTACTTTGTAGTTTAAAAATTTAATAACTTTTTGTTTACACTTTTTGAATTTAATTTTTTTTTATAAAAAAAGAAATTTACTTCAATTAAGCGTGAAAAGTATTGTCATCTAACTGAGCTATTAAGAGTTAACCAGAAATGAAAATCTGATTATAAGCGATGGAACTCACTTTCAGTTAAATGATTTTAGTAATAAGATAAATTTGAAGTTTTGGGGTACTGAAAATACGAGAGCCATTTATCAACGACAATTGCATAGCTAGATGTACGGTATTGTGTATCATTAGATCTGCAAAAATCATTGGGCCGTTTTTATAATTGAATATTTTTTACGTTCTGTTGTTCAAAATAGACGTGGTTTCAGCAGGATGATGACACCGCTCATACTGCCCGAACCAAAAGGCAATTTTAATGCAAATTTTTGAAGAGAGAATAATTTCCAGATATTTTCTGAAATTAGTTATTCACCGCCTTCGCCAGATTTAACGACATTCGTTTTTTTCATTGCTGTTATCTAAATGAGCACGTGTTATCTAAGTCCAAGATATCTAAGTTATCTAAGTCCAAGACGAGTCCCAAACTCGAGGTCAACATTGAATCAGAAATTACAGCGCTATATCCAGAAACTTTGAATAATGTCACGCGCACATCATTACGAAAACAAGATTGATAATCATTTAGAAGGCATTATTTTTCTTTTCTTCATCAAACTTTAATTTTTTATATTTTACAAAAATGAGTTATGGCACACCCTGTCTATAGTATTTACTATTTGATAATTATATAGATAAAGCTGTACTACAAAGTAATTTTTTTTTTTTTTTTTTGCAAATGAATAGAATTAATTACAAAAATCAATATTTATTTTACGAGTTTATATCAACAAAATTATCTCAGGTGGTCTTTTATGTTATCTACCAATAATTTAATTAAAAATTATAGTTTACATTAAAATACTTAAAAACAATTTATAGTCATTTACTCTATACTATATGAAGACGTAGTTTAAAACCAAAGAGTTGCCAATCTGCAATTATTTAAACTTTAAAGAAATCAAATGACAAATGGCTCATAGTCATCAGGTCAAAGCGGAAACTTGTAATAAGATAATTCAATTTTTAAAATATTAAATATAAATATATTTCAAAGAATAATAATCACTCTCAGTATTAATGAAATGTACCCATTTTTAAAGTAAAGATAAAGCATTTTTTATGTTTCAATAAAATAATCATTTTGTTTCACGAAAGACTTGACCCTGATCCTAATCTTTTCTCTATCAAAATTGAATATTTTATGAATTTAATAAAAAATAATTTTAACATTTTAACATTTTTAACATTTAAAATTTAATTTTGATTTAGTTATTGAGTATTTTTGTTTGTTTGTATAAATTGATATGAAAAAAAATATAAAATGTGAACAGAATTTAATTATTGAAACTTACGTAATAGTTTAGTATGATCTAACTCTAACTATTTTTTTATTTCGATTATTACATATTTTAATGTCATTATCTGTATTTTTTTTTATAATTCACGTAAACCAAACCTGAAAATAAAACGCGTTTTATAATTCGTCATCACGTCGTTAACACCTTGATCTTGGTTGACTATATTTAATATATAAAGTATAAACTGAAAAAAAGTGGTTTAACATAAGGTAAAGTTCAACATTTTTATTTAATTGGTTACAATATTTACTATTAGGGTATGTAAGGAAATTATTTAACTATTTCTGTACAATTTCAAATTCAGTCAATGTTTATTGATCTACAAACAATTTGTTTGCTAGAAGCTATAGAAGTAATCACTACTGATCAGTAAAAAATCTTATATTTAATTTATTGACAGGACAGTCTCTAATACGGGCACATTTGTACTTCTTTCAAACATATTTAGTACGAGCATTAATTTTGTAAATGAGGCCACACTAATTTTTTTAAGGGAATCGGATTGTCTCACCTCAATCACACAAATGTTTATTTCAACATAATCGCATGGGATATTGATTTTTAGCTTTCGAAATGTGTTAGTTTGAAGCTTCTAGGTTTTCTATGTCCAGGGAATAATAAGCAATAACATTATAATGGACAGCCGAACAGACGGACAAAATGAAATCTTAAGACATTTTGTAGCCGTACAAACAAACCTTAAAATTGAAATTTGCTAACAGCATGGCATATCTAACAAATCAAGTTGCTGAAGCAAGAAAACATTGAATTCCCTTGGATCTGAAGGATGAAAACATTGGCTTATTCTCCTAGATTTGGTGCACCCAATGATTTTTTCCTATTCCCCCAAGCATATTTCTGGAATAATTAATTGCTTGTGTGGAATAAATGCTTCAAAATTGGTTATGCATATAAACAAAAGTATATTCATGCTAAATGAAGCATATTTTGAAAATTGCTTGTTTCATTCTTACACAACTTAAAGTATAACTTTCGTATTATGCTTCATTCAAGCAAAAATTCTCCTTCGGGAAGAACAAACTTAGAATTTTCAATTTTATTATAATCCTCATAGCTTCCAAGTAATAAGAATTGTTTGTTTCAATAATTAGTTGTTTCATCGGCTAGATCCCCTATTTCCATCTTCGCATGAAATAACTTAAAAGTTTAAAAGATCGATATATATTTTTCCTAATTTATTGAACGCTTGTTGCAAATATAAATCTTATAACAAATATATTTTAATATATAAAGTAAACGCTCGTTTAATAGCACCTCATAAATACAGAATTTCAAAATATTTTAAAAATGAATTTTAATTAATTTCTTTTGCGTCTGCTTTTTCACCTCAACAAAGTGTTCATAGAATTTTAATGATATGAGCGATTGTTTAGCATGCAAAAAACGCTTGTTTTATGAGTATTTGCCGTTAAAAATATAATTTTACTATACAAAAAAATATGTTGCTAAACTACTAAATCTATAAAATTTATTATTTAAAAATATTTCGTTTTTTAAATACATAATATTAATGTGTTCTCGAGGAAATTAGGAAATTATTTTATATTTTTTTCTTGTTCTATGAAATATTTTCAAGTTGTGAAGAAATTAGTTGTTAAACTTTTGGATTTTTACATTAAAAATCATTAAACAAATTATTATTCGGAAGTCGGAACTGGACAAGATCAAGAACTAAAGAAAAATTATATTTAATATTAGAATAATGTTTCATTTATTATATATGATTAATAATTGTAACTGGAATAAAGGTT
This sequence comes from Rhamphomyia laevipes, assembly GCA_963920725.1. Lineage (NCBI taxonomy): Eukaryota > Metazoa > Arthropoda > Insecta > Diptera > Empididae > Rhamphomyia > Rhamphomyia laevipes. Next base: position 39,607,838 of record OY987258.1, on the reverse strand, counting down.
TCAATTATTTATTCTACTCAGTTTCTGATAAATGTACCATATTTAAGAATTGTTGTCCATTGTAACACTACAATAAATACTGACATTTCGAAAATGTCCAAAAATTTAGCTATTACAGCAATCGCAAATAATTTTACATCGCAAATAGTTTTAATTCGTTATGTTATAGTGTATATTCAAGTTTCTTATCAATTATATTAAATAATATTTTAATCTTAAATATTTAATGTGAAAAATACCACAATATTTTTTCTAAGATTTATTAGCGCCCGCCTGTGCATACCACTTTCAAGTCTACTAAAGAATTATGTCAGTTTTCTTAAAAATAAATAAATCTTAAAGATTTTTTTTTAAATATGAAATTTAGTTTTTAACAAAGTTTTATTATCGTTCAAATAAAACACAACTTTTGATTTATATATTCAATAATAATATAAATAAATTTACACATCTGATATAAATTTTCAGGTGTTTATTTGTTTATCGTTGGAAAATTACAACTGATGTGTAAATTATGTAGATAACAGAAATGTATATATAAATTATATATACTTTTTTTTAATTTTAAAATAATAATATATTGTATTACCTCACACTTTACACTTTTCACACACTTTACACAAAATCTAAACCGGATAACCGCGACCCCGAAATAAAACTTTAAAATTTTATTTTTCTATTGCTATAAAAAACCTATAAGTTTTGCTAAATACTTAACAAATGCTATCACTTTTCAATTTATTGACTAATTCGTTTTAATATTTTCTTAAATGAGGTAATAATTCTGGATATTTTGTTATGATGTTACTAATTTTACCATTCAGAAAATTTAATAGTCAGTCAAAGATACTCAAACACAATGGAAACTAGAAGATTTTAAATTTTAATAATTTTTTTACAAAAATATTACACCCATTCTATCTTAGGAATCTAAAATGAGTATAAATAAAGTTGATTAAATTACTTTGTTCATTATTGAACAGAAACTGTTGGTGACACAATGCTGTCCGGTTGTGACAAAGAAATCACAAGTTAAAAGATTCCAGAAATTTTAATAATCAAACAATATTTTAACAAAGAAATATTTACAGAAAATTAAAGAAAAAGGAAATCCCTAACTAATGATTAAACAGAATTCTATTTAAAAATTAATTATACAAAAAAAAGTTAATCAAATTTAACTTGTTAACTAGTGTACAAAGTTAATCGTTTTGCGTAACAAATTAATTTTATCCTTTCAATTCTAAGATGTTTGAATTGGTCTACTTATCAACTTTCAACTTTAATAACTAGAAAATTTATTTTCATTTCATCAACCGAAAATTACATTATTACAGATTATATCATCATATGTAATAATTATTACAATAATAAAGTTTAAATTTAGCAAATATTAAAAATTATATAAAAAAATATTATACAAAATTAATGAAATTATTACTCCTTCAACATTTGTTAGAGATATAACAAATGTGGCGATACGAAATTATCTCTAATTAAATTCAAATCTAACGAAATGGAACCGAATTAAATATAATTATTCACTTTGTGACAGACTCATAAAGTCCATAATTAATTCTATGAAATTGTAGATAAAACATGCGCTGGACCCTAGAGCAATAAGATTGATTTAAATTAAAATCATTCACTATATTTTTGATATTATATCTCCAACAAGCGATTCTGAGCCTAACAACATACATCTAACACGATAAGCGGGATATAGAACAGTATTAAAACGTCGAAGTCAAAACCTGCAAAAAATTGTTTGAACATTTTCAAGTTTATTAATATGAATAGTATACGCTGGACACTAAACGAATGCTGGATACGCCAAGAAAAAATCGAGCTAGTGATATGAAAAGTGCAAGCATAATCATGGAAATCTTTGGTGTTTCTTTTAATCAATCATTTTAAGCCTTGGCTATAACATAATCAATATGAACTTTAAAATATATTTTATTATCATAAAAAAAAAACTCAAATCTTTAATTTTGGTTACTTCATGAAACATATTACAAATTCTTGTGAAAATACCATCAATAATTAACAAGTTTCTTAAAAATTTTATAAGCTTGTATTTTGAATGGTTTAAAAGGTTCCTCGACTAACTGAACTGAAAAATTATTATCAATATTTATTTAATAATCTTATATAGGTATATTTTATAATCATCAGAAAATCCCCTGACTTTCAAAAGTAAAAGAATTTGATATTTGTCAACTAAATGTAAAATTCACTTTACAATTACACTTATCGACCTGATACCAATTTATAGAAACACGTAAATTCAAGCTAATTATAATCCACGTATCCAAACCAAACCTCCTTTTGGTATAAACTCATAAATAAATTCGATTTAAATTTAATATTTGTATAATCAATTTCGATATTTTTGGGTGTGTATATAATTTCATTAGGTCATTTTCAAAGACGACATGCAATTGAATTTTAACAAATCAAAAATTTACATAAAATAGTTAATCTATAATTTTTCATATATTTATATATAAATATTACTGATTAACATAAAGATTTAATAATTTTATTTGAATAATAAATATCTTCATCATAAACAATTTATGTACAAATCAATTATTTCCAGAAGGTTTTAATAATATAGAAAAATTCAAAAATCAATTGAAATATATATAAATATTGATGGAATTCTCTTTATTTATTTACATTGAGGCCAATTGATTCCAATTAAATTGTACGGATACAAAACATTAAATATAAAATAAGAATAAAAAAACTGCAAATAGTTAGATAATTTTACATCTTTAATTTATATAAAAAATTGTTGAAATAATTATAAATGAAAAGAAATTATATAAGAAAATAAATAAAGAATAAAATATAAAAAATATAAAAAATTAAACAATTTTTTTTTCTGTTATCAAAATATAACGAAGTCAGAATTCTAGAAATTCTAATCTTATCGAATTGGTTTTTATATTTTCGTATAAACAATTTTATTAAAAGTTTTGTATAAATATTTGTATCACGTGGGATCTATGATTATTAATATTGAATTTTGACTCACCAGCCAGTGAATTTATATTAATTTTAATAATAATTTACATATTTTTTTATATTACAATTTCATATTTATAATTAAATTTTGGTTTAAATAGTTTTAGTACTTTGGTCAAATTTAATCCAAATACGGATTATAATTATACTACGTCATATCTTGTTTTATTTAATCCGTAAAAAACCAAAAAAGAAAACTTTTAAAAGACTTTTTATCAAAATTATATCAAAAATTTTTGTAATTTTAATACCGCAAAAAAAATGAAACGAAAAATAAATTTAACATAAACATTTTACGTATGATTCAATGAAATTCGGAAAGAAATAATTCCGAATGAAAAATATTCGAAATGTTAATTATTTCGGAAAATAGGAATTGTAAAAATAATTGAATATTTAACAAGTACTTTCATATTTTTTAAATCAAACTCTTTTGTTTAATACTCAGTTTTCGATAACCTTGTATAAAGTTGAAATTTGACATTTTGGTGACTTTAATATGATTTAGTATAATTAGTATTATCAGTCTAGGATCTTTACTAGAAACTAAATATAGTGGTATTTGTGGTATTAAATAATTAATTAAATTGTTGACTTGACTAAGTATTGAAACTAAATGCGTGTAATGTAATAAACATTACATTTTTAGAAAGTTATTATAAGCAAATTATGTTTTCATATTAATATTTGATTTACTTTTATTTCTTACTTATTAGCTTGAAAATTTTACTATTAAGCGCTAAACAGAAGTCAGAAATACAACGCAGATTGAGAGTAAGAGTAAAAGTTTTGGTCGATCGGCGACTTTATCAACACTTCAACGACCGATGTTAATCAAACCTATTTTAATACATAATACATAGACGGAGCACGCCATAGTTTTTAAGAGTTGTCAGACCTTAAATTTAGTTTATTCTTACAATGTAGGCCTAGTTACTTCTAATATACACAATGGCAAGGCCCTCCTATAACGTAATGTCAAAAAATAGTTCAACTTTAAACAAAAAGTATGAGAGTAGTTAAACTCATAACGCAGAAAGTTGAAAAAATTAAATTTTGAACGTGCCCAAAGTTGTGAACGTAGGAATTGCGCAATACTATTTAATTTTAATAACAATTTTGCTAAATTCGTTTTAAAGATAAATTAATAAATTTTAATTTTTAATTGTTCACACTTCACAGACAATTTAACATTTAACAAATTTTTTAATAATAAAAAACAGCTGATTAAAATTAGCTATTTTATGTCATTAACTCATATTAACACAACTTCGAGAGTTCAGTTCAGAGTCTTTTATAACGTCGTTGTACATGTTGTATTGTACGTTGCGTATGTAGGGCATTAGGATATTTGTTATCTAATTTCCTAAACATTATCACTAGCCGTTTGATTGCTAATTCTGTTTAATTCTTTAAGATTAGGTTATTATAAATTTCTAATAATCCAGAGTCATTTTCCAAATCAAATTAAACAGAAAAAACATTATATTTAATTTCCTTCTTCAAAACAAAATCTTATTTGAATTTAAATTTTCCTATATTTATTTTCTTTTTCGAAATTTTTAATTTCGAAATACCATATAGTAAACCCAATCAGTATTACGATCAAAATGATTAATCTTTTATATATAAACGTTGTGTAGTTTATAAAGCAAATATAAATTTCACGAACTTTAAGCGAGCGCGCGGTGATATTACCTTTTTTTTATAATTAATTTTTGCACTACAAGTGAAAAGATTTTTTTTATTATTTTTTTTTTTAATTTCGTTTCTTTTTTAAGACTTAAAACAAGTAAAATTAAAAAAAAATATTTAAATTTTTAAATATACACAAAAAATGAAGAATACTAAATAGAATATTTTAATACATGCTATAAAAAAAAATTTCAGCTATTTATAGATAATTACGATTAGCACATCAACTAATTTAAAAAAAAAAATTAAATATTTTATACAATATGAACAAAAATTATAGAAATTGCAAAATTAAAAATTAATTATTTTTCATAATATTTTGAAATTTATTAATATTTGTATTTATAATTTAATTGCAATTTAATATTAAACTTTTTCTTTTTATTTTAATTATTTAAACTTTCGTATTATTTTTGTTAGTTATTTATAGTAAATTTCCGTATGATGATTACACACTTTTCACTATCGAGTAAGCAAAGTAATACCGATATTAAACGTATAAATAGCTAGGCAATTAAATATAATTTTCAATATCAAATAAATAAATATTATTAAATTGCGAACATGATTTTAATTTTTTTGTATTTTTACCTTTTCTTTAAAGAGCTAAACGAAATACTGATTTATATCTGACTTAACAAAATAATTAAATTTATGGTTTAAGAAAAAGGTAAAATTAATCTTGGTGCTAAATGGATACTAGAAAATATAATAAGTTAAGTAAATGTGTCTAAACTAAAAGCTTTTTTTTAGATTTTATATCAAATATAAATAAGATTCGTTTAAAAGCTTTTTATAGAACAGAAAGTTTTTGGACTTTTTTCATAAAGTAAATAAATTAGAGATCTTTTAATTAAAGGGGCCGGCAACCTTTTTCGTAGAAAGAGCCAAATCACAATCATATTTTTATATAAGATTTTAACAAAACGCTAATTAATCTTTTTTTATTCTTATATTGTTAGTTAAATATAAACTATAGTATTTTAAAATCTTTGGTTGTTAATGTGACTTTTGAACTTGAATCTTCTTGGCCAGTTTATTTATAATTTGTAACGTATGTAGTGTTCTTAAGTTGTAAAGACTTTAAACTTTCATCACTTAATCGGTTGCGGTTTAGTTTTTATAAAATTAATTTAAGAAAAAAAATTGTTGAGAACTGTATATGCTAACGACTTATTAAAATTGTTGTGAACATTGGTGTTTTTTGACCCACAAATAGTTGACCCACATATTTCTAAAATAGTAAAAATATTCCAACAATTTGAATAAGGTAAGAAAAATATACAATTTATGAAGAAGCTACACAGATTTTGAAGCAGAGGGCCGCAGATCCTCAACTCCTGTTTAGCAACTGCTGTTTAGTAAAAAATCTGAAGTTTTCACCGATTTTGTAAATTGTCAGATTAATAAATTTACTTATTATTGGCTGGATTCATTTTAAAGTGTAATTGATTAGCACAAAGTCAAAAAGAACAAGTTTGCGTATTTACCTAGGTTATTTTTACTGTCATGGAAATGAGTAGACAGAATCATATGGACTAATTAACCAGTGAATTGAATACAAAGTTGATTGACAGACGTCTCATTCTATGTTTAGTAAGTTCATACGAGTGTGTTTATTCATTTTTCATGACTGCGAGTGCGAAAATGACAATAGCAAATGCTATTTAATTTAATTTACTTGCTTAGCATTAGTAAATAGTAAAAAAACAAATATTGCTCATTATACTATTTGGCTTTGGCCATCATTAACTGCGTCGATTGGCGAAAACCGTTTTAATATAGTTTTATACTTGAAACAGGAGTTCTGGGTTGGAAACCAATTCTTTATTTCGGTCGACAGAGTTATTATGTAACATAATGGGTACGAGGGGTACAATGGCTTCTCCTATATAACTATATAATTGAATTTTGAACAAAACTATTACTATTTTTCGCCAATCCACAGATTTTGATTCCATGAAGTTCTGTTTAAAATTTCTGTTCTATAATGATCATTTATAAAATGTAGCTTTACAAGGTAAACCGTAAATCGAAAAGTGAATGGTATCACTTTGAAACCATCATGGTTCTTTTTGTAAAGCTCTGCTTCAAACCTGAGAAAGTTTATTAGGTATCATTCCAAATCCTAATGATAATTTATATCTTAACTATTACTACAAATTTCTTCAAATTATAAAATAATTTTTCAATCGGTGATAGTTATAAAGATAATAATAAAATAAAATTTATCAAAATTATCAAGCGATATCAAATATTTATTTAAAATTTTGAGAAAGTTTACAATAGTATTACATATTTTACTATTTTAGATACAATTTCTTAATTATATACTTTCTTTTATTGAGCTAAACTAATCATTATTCTTAATTAAATTTTTATTTAGCTTCTGGATTTAATTAATGTCAAGAAAACATTTTATATTTCAGTAAAACTTTATATTTATATAGTAAAATTTTGAAATAAAAGTATATAATGATAAAATAGCTTAACATATATTTATATTATAATTATATTTTTATTGTAGCCCGTAAAACTAAAACGTAATATAAACAAAAAATAAAAACAAAATTAAATATTTAAATATTTAAATTATAATTATTTGTGGAACCATGAAAATACCAATATCAATGTTACTGCAAACATGCTATTGAAGCTATTCAATTTGACAGATAAAGCACTTGCAGCTGATTTTATTGTTGGTTTATTTTGAATATTACTATTGGTGCTATGTGTTGTCGATGTCATTATTGGTTTTGTAGTAGTCGTCATTGTTGATTGTGGTGATTGTGGAATTGATGTAGTTGATTTCTGATGCAATTGAGTTGTTGTTGAATGTGGATCTGATGAAGTAGAACTCGTTGTTATTGATTGTGATGGATCTAATGAAGTTGATTTCTTTTCATATTCGGGTAAATCTAAACGTTAAAAGAGAAATTTATTATTTTATTTTATAATATTACAGAAGATTGAAAGCTTTTTAACAATTTATATTGGCTGGTCGTAAAGTTAAACTAATTATTATATCAATTAATATTTATTTAATTTGAAATTAAATATTATCGTGAAATTTAAATTATAAAGCAAAGAAATAATCAAATTTTGATATTTATAATAAAAAAATTCAATTAGCAACTAAATTTGTATATGATTTAAATATATAAATTAAAGTAAAATCAAGATTCGTTACACACTATAAAAAATCTAGTCAATCAATAATGGAATCGATTAATTTTTAATTTGATATTCAATTTGATAAGCTATAATTATTTAATATAGTAATATGAGTGGATTCACTGTTATGTATCCATATAGTATTAAATGTTATTTGTAAATAATTATTTATTTTAAAGCTATTAATTCAATATGAAAACTAACAAATTTTCCAGGTCTATTTGTTCAACAACTTTAATTTCTATTAAAATTTGTTTCAAACAACTTTAATTTCTATTTAAATTTATACTTATATTTCTAATAAATCTACAATAAATTGGCTCATAGGTAACTCTTACTTATTTACAAAACTACTGTGTTCCCATAACAACTATGAATATATGAATTATCGAAATTTACGCAGAACTATCGAATGGACATCCCTAAGGTGGGAAAACTTTTCCCTAATTTCTGTTAATACTTGAAAAGTCATAGAGTAATTTATTCTTTATGTTCAACTAAACCAATGACTTGTCATTATCTACATATATCTAACGCTGTAACACCACACTCGTTCAGCCATTCTTTCAAATAGGACTATTAAAGTAAATACCAAACGCAGTCTTAGATTTTTCCTGGGATTAAAAATAATACTCTTCTATTCTTAATATTTACCTGCGGCGAAAGGACTTTATTACTTGACATAAGTCAATATGTAGCTCCTATCTGTTCACTCTTGAATGGTTGTATGGATATGGATAGAAAGAGATAAATCAACAAAGAATTTATCCCGGTAGATCATTGTACCCCTCAGAAACTCTTTATAATACATAGAGTATTTGCTTCAACTATAATCTAATTCTGTTTTACAACAAACTTTAAGAATTTGCTCTTCCTGTCTGAACTAAAACTTAACTACTTAGTCTTAAAATATCTCTTAGAATTAACTTATCTAATTTCCTATTAGATAAGTCAAGATAAAACTTATCTAATTTCCTATTTACAGAGGATTACCTTATTAAGCCTTTGATTCAAACTGGCTAAATTTGTAATTTAATTAAGTAAAGTTTTTAACTGCGAAACAATTAATTATACTTACTTGATCCTGACGGTATTTCAGATATTGTTGGAGATGGTGCTGAAGCAGCATAAGGTGGTGACATTGTATGATTTGAATCATCTATCATACTTTCAGTTGAAATTTTCCCATAAATCCAATTTAAATATAATGCTACACGTGTATAAATAGCATTTAATTTATTAACATGTGGACATGTTAAATTTGAATTTGTTTGTTGTTGGGATGGTGGTATTACATAAGAAAGTAAACCAATCAATTTACTGTCACAAATTAAAGCTGTTCCACGATCACTTGTTGAATGAATATCATCATCTGTTTTCTACAAATTTTTTTTATATAAAACCATGAAACTTAAATATTAAATAAAACTTACATTACAAATATTTCCAGAGCTGAGAACATATGATGAACAAATATCATTTTTTCGTGATGTTAAATAATTTGATGAATTTGTACAATTTTGATTGTCAAATATTTGAACTGGATGATTTTGTTGGATAATATTTACAGGTGACTAATAGAAAATATATTAGCAAATAAAAAAAAATTATATTACAAAATTTTTTTATTGATTTTTAAAATTTACAGATTATTATATTAAAATATAATTAAATTTAAATGTAGTTGTTAGAAAAATATAAAAAATGATTTATTAAAAATGAAATTATTTGTTGGGTTAAAAGTGCTAATTTATTTGTTAATTTTTTTGTAGTGATCACTGTTAATTATATTGATTTTTTACAATTAATTTCGAAATGTATTCAAATATTTATCAGTATTTATTAAATTATGTCTGGATAATATAATCGCAATTTATTAAAATAGATGTAGGGCTGTACAAAAAGAATAAATGCATAGTGCTAACGTTCCGGTTAATACGATCAGCGAGGAAATTAAAAGGAAAAACACAGCGTAAGACTACAGAAACATATCACCCCAGCAATAAGTGTAGTAATAGATGTTTACACTTTACAGTAACATAAGATATAACCGCACGAGCTTATTGTCAACGAAAATAGGTTGGAAATGCATGCGATGTTTCTAAACCTGACACACGAATAAATATTAAGAAAACGCTAATCGTTGGTCGTTTGCCTTCGATTAGTTTGATAAAGGGAAGTAGTTTTTAATGGGTAAAATTCTATATATCTATGTCGTTCATGCGGGCTTCCATTGTGGTTTCAAGATGATTTTCCACTTACTCTTGAAAAAATAAAAATATAAAATTAATCGAGGAAGTTGTGGAGCAGCACAAAAAGATGCAGCATAAGATTTATTAAACGAACTATAACAGGTGATAATTAGTTCAGAAACATAGTACTATATAATTCGAAATATGTACCATTCTAATTGTCATCAAAATGTTGCTGGTGATGTTGCGCATATTTATCATGCCAACGACTGTGCGTGTACAATATCAACAACCAGCAAATAGAGCAATCTATGCCAGCTTTCGGAAATCAACAAGTTCTAGTATCTGGTGTAGTATAAAACCATATGTACAATCTAAAAATCTACAAGTTTTTTGAAAATGTGTAATTGAAATATTCAAAGGATTTACTAGTAGGAATTAATAAAAATACGTGTTGGGAATACATTTTATCATTAACGATTAACATATGTGATTTTTACACCTGATTTCGATCAATCTAATTTGGATGAATCATAATATAAATATATCAATAAAATTCCTTTGCTTTTAAAATACAGTAGGTTATAAATCAATAGATAGGCTAAGGCTACGTCGTAAGAATAAATATTTTCATTTCTACAACAAGGTTTCAGGTGATTTCTTTGTAATTATCCGTTTCGTATACTAAATTTGGAATTATGAAACTTTAAGTAGGAATTTCAGTACAAATACAGATTTTGGTCCTAATGACACATTACAATTCCGAATAAAGGACTGTTTTTGAGTAGTGTGACACTTTTTACAAATTTCAGTGGAGGTAATCGGAAGAAATATTAAAAGTTCCTTTTATAATATAAAATTAAATAAATTATATCAAGTTAATTAATTGTGAATTATCTGTTTTCATATTATTTGCGCAAGTTTCTTTATCATTAAAGAATGTAATCAGTTCATTTTTAATCCCTTTTTTTAAAAACATGTTTTTTTCCTTATTTAGCCCATTTTGCAATCGCAATCGTTGGAGAACATTTTTTTGTTTAAATGCGTACTGAATTTGGTACACAGAAGATTTTTCTTGCCAATGGATTTCTAGAAGGCATTTCCTGCCAAATGAGGATTAGTGAGAAGTTCAATGAGACCGAAAAACTTAAATAATTTAAAATAATTCAAATATACAAAATATTAAAAGTATGGAAGAAAACCTAATAGTAAAATTTTTCATCATGACTGGTTTTCATTCCAATTTTAGCAAAATATCTTACGAACGATATTCATTAAAAGTTATAAATCAAAATGTAAGTGACGTACTAATATTAATAAAACATTTTTATCTTGTTGCCATTTATTAAATAAATGCTGAAATGTAGTCAGAAAATAAGAATCAACAATTTGTAGAGAATTACCGGTGTACCCATTACCGACATGATTGATATATCCGAATTTCATATACGAAATGATGATGGATTCAATTCTTACCTTAAAGTAATCTCTAAACGAGTGACAGTGTGATATCGCTGTCTGTAAGTTGACTCATCTTCAAATGAATACTGTTTGAAGATGAGTCAACTTACAGCAAGTTTCTTCACTATAAAGAATCTTATAGTTCGGAATCAATATAAAAATAGTAGGTAAAACATGTCATTGTCACCCTTATCATTGAGGCCCTGTAATGCCCCAAGTAGAGTGGAGGAAAAAAAAATAATTTATAAATTATATTTAATTTATTTCTCTATTATTTTTCTAATTCAAAGTTATCATTTTTAATAAAAATAAAATAATTTAACATATACTACACCAAAAAATGTTCATCCAAAAATATTTTATTTATACTTACAGCTGGACTTTGTGAATTAATATAACAAGTATTATTTTTAATATCATGATGATCATCTAACATTATCCATTTAATATCACTTCTTACATCCAATGGTAATGATTCATTTAAATGTAATATTGATAAATCATTTTGTAATGATGTTGAATTAAAATTTTGTGCTATATCAATACTAGAAACATTAACTATAATCATTGATTTTGACGGGCTATTTAATGAACCAGCAACAACTGTGATCATTGTATTCATAATTGGATTTGAAATATTTGTACCAAACACTTTTGAATGGACACAATCAGCTGTTGTTAATATTAAACGTTCATGTATTATAGCTCCATTACATAAATGTGTTCCATTGCTATTAGCTTGACCTTTCATCCAAATTGAAACTTGATATGGCGGATGTTCAATACAATAATAATATTTAAATTGTAAATTAATTATTATTAAAATTATTAATTTTAATATGAAATTATTTATAAACATTTTCACAAAATAAAATTATTTTTATTTTATTTTTTTAAATTGTTTGTAATGAAAATTTATTATATTTAATAATATTTAATGAAAATTAATATTATAATAATCGCGACGATAATTATTTAAATTATTTTATTTTTCCGTTCGTATCAGTTTGGTTTTCTTTTATGAACTGCGCGATTTTCACCTGACACAAAATAAATTTAAGATCATAATTTGAATTGTTGTTATCATCATTCAAGCGTTCGGATGTATATAGATATTTTTCAATGTATATTATATACTTTTACAGTCATGGAAATGTAACTAGAAAATATAGATACGACAAATGTATTTATATAAATTTTTATTTATTTTTCAACATCATATAAATTTAATTATCACTAATTATGGTATGTGAAAAATAAGTAAAGTTTAAGGTGAGCTTTACTCAGCTTGCGTTATCTAAAATGTGTGAATTGGTTTTGTTACATTTTTTTTATGTATATACCTTGAAATTAATATGTAAATTAAATAGTTATTTTTTGTAATAATAAATTTAAATTGCCATTTAATTATTACCATTGAAAATTGTATAAATCAGTAGCTTATTACACATTAGTTTTTGTCAGACCTTTAAATGGGATTTGGTGAAAGATAATCTTTTTCACAATTATTTTTTTTTCAATTCAGAAGTTAGGTTAGGTTAAGACGAGTGAGTTAGAAGCCATGGCTAATAGGTTAGGTATTACGAAAAATCTCTATGAACCAATTGCGATCCATATATTTAAAAACTAAGGACTAATCCTGTTAAATATTCTGCTTACCTTTATGAAAAGAATAATTATCGACAAAAATATTGTTGAAAGTACAGTCCCAACTATAGGAACCTCAATCACGAAAGTCTATCCCAGTTACATACATGGCATAATCCATATCTATAGGAATTATAAAGAAAAGACGCCGATCAGTTTCTAACATATTGTTATCTTCATGGACATAATTAATTCTTCTTTGACAGTCGCTGCCAACATAGTTTGAGGATATTGTTCCCAGATGTCTACTTTGTATAATATGTAAATGTCAACCAGCAATACATAAGTCAGGGTCTAATTCTTGTAGTTCATTTTATTAAGACAAGATTATTTCCTATTATTAAACTTAAACCCTAAGTGATTTTTACCAATTTTGCAGTATAGCCTAAATTATCATTTCAATTTCAGTTAAATTTGCCGCATTCGCTGGTGTGACAAATGAAGTTATGATTAACATATAAATACTAATTTTTGTTCAGCGCTCCTTTTTCTGAAAAGCAAAAAACAGCCTGAATCAATATTATTATTAAAGTTAACTCTGTTTCGAATTTATATTCAGCTGTTATTAAAACACTTTATTTTTATTAGGGGGTGCTAATTTTGAAATTTAATTAAGTATGTATATTGATGAATATTAGTTATATGTCAATTAATATATATTAATGAAATCTTTTAATCTTTAAAAAACATATTAATTACTAACTGGTTTCGTAATTAGTAAACCTGACTCATAAAAACGGGGAAATTTATCGTCAACAAAATGAAAATTAAAGATTTAAAAGGAATAAAGTGTTCTGAATATATATTTTCTATTTTTCTAGTAATTAAATGGCGCCTGTCACATCTGTCTCACAAAAATTTACTTGACTATATAACAAATATTATTAGAGCTCTTTTTAACTGGGTTATTTTCAGTATTTTGTAATTTGTATATAATTTCAGTTGAATAAATAATTAACTAAAAACTAAAACTATTTTTTTAAAAAAAAAGGTTTGATGACTTCATTGTTGTTGTTGAAAAAGAATACGTCTTAACTTAAGAAATATAGTTTTTTTTAATTGTTGACACAATGATACATTAAAATATAAATTTACTGGGATTGTTAATGTAATACCGATTTCGTTTTTTTAAAACGTAATCTTATTTGGATGCAGATTGACGACATAAGACAAATATTTCTTGGAATATATGAAAAAATAAATAACACAATTTATATTTTTCATTTACATATCGAGGGTGCCAGTCCATACTACTTTAACCGTAGAATTACCATTTTTTAGAGAAGGGTACAAAACCATTTACTCTGGATTTTTCTTGCATATCGCAAAATATATATGTATAAATTCGAAGCAAAATATGACAGATTTCAGTACAAATTAATTAATTATTACTAAGTAAAGATGGGAATAGTTAGGTTATGTTGTTAGGTTAGAGCGGCGGTCGCAGGACTCGCATAGGCCAACAAGGGTTACTGCTTCGTTGAGATAAATGTGAAAATAGCGATTCGCGAATTTCACAATCATCCTAATTGTGATTCTTGAAATATTCTACGGTTGCACGTTTTTTTCTCCCGAATGCTTGTTAGTGGCACAGAGATCTCAAGGGCTACTTTTGTTCCTATAATTGGTCATTTCTGAAAATATTGTTGATTGTGAATATGGGAATATTATTCATATATATTACATTATTATTACTTAATTTTAACGTTCTGAATTCGAAAATATTACAAATGTATATTTATAAATAACAAAGCCAAAAAGCATATATACGTAGAGATCAAAATTCATACAATTTTTTTTGTATAGATTCAAATTTGGAGATTAAATGTCACAACACAAGCATGAATGCTTTATTTCAAATACTTTGGAATAAAAAGCTTACAATCTTTTTTAATTAATATCTTTGACTTTGAATAGTATGGACCGGTGCCATCAAGAAAATATTTAAATTTTCTTATACCTTTAAATTTTCTAATTTTTTATTCAAATTTTGGGGTAGGTAGTATTTATATATATTTATATTTACATATAAAACATAAATAATTTTAATATGATATATAAAAGGAAATTTTATTCATTCAAATGAAAGCTTACTTTATTAATACTTAAATACAGATTCTGTAATTCAATATTCAGTAGTAGTTTTAAATAACTAAATGGAACTGGTATATTATTACAAAATTACAACTAAAATTAAACTTATTATATTACTGATTGGACTCGGTATTCCCCATTATAACATTACCAAAATGGGAAAATTTGTTTTTCATTTAACATTAAATATTTTATAATGTGTGCATTCAATTTATATGAAATTTTGTCAGTGTTTTTAGTTATGGAGCTACTTTTACCTGTAACTTCTAAAACGACTAACTGATGCTATAAAAAAACTATAATGTCGTGAGCTTGTCAAACCAAATACTCATTATAGAAATCTAGTAAACATACTATTCGTGTGAGTCATTAGAGATGGTCATATTATTTGAAAAGAGTTCAATTAAATTTGCAGATAATTCAATGACGGATCATTGTTTTTTCTATGAACCTTTATTTTACGGGAGTCTGTAAAATTTTGTAAGATATAATTTTGAAATTTGTTAAAATATAAAAATATTATTATCTGATTAATATTTCTCAGAAAAAAATAATTAAATGCTAAATAGCAAACGAAATTTAATTAAATATTTTTTTTTATATATAAATTCGGGTATTCTAAATTAACAGAGATAACGTTAGTTCTTATAATATGAGATTAATTTTATTGTATGAGTTTTCAATGGTAATTTTAATGTTTATATGTTTTTATATTAAATATGATTTAGTATAAAAGTTATAAAATTTGTTTAAAATGATGTATAACAAAAAAACATTATAAATCAAAAAAGAAATGCTTTTTAGTATAGGAATAAACATTTCTAGTATGCATCTCTGTTGCTATCTAATGCTAATCATAATAGAAAATAAGAAATATGAGGTCATGTAAGCGTTTTTAAAAAATAATATTTAACGTTTTCTGAATCTATTTCGAATTATCATTTTACTTTCCGAATACGAAACGATGGAAATTTTTGTTATCTGGCATAATTGGACGCGTGACCATTCACTTATTTGCAGGATTATTATGGAATAAACTTTTTGGTAGAAAGTATATACGAGTCCTTGCCGAAAGGACGTACACACTCCAAACTTAAGATAAAATATGTCTTGTTACTGATTGATAATGAATTAAATAACACCAAAGAGGATTAGCTGATTTATTTTTTCACTTTCCGAACTTTTCAGTATTTAGTTGGAATAAATAATGAAAAGTTCGTTGCCCTTTTTTAAATTGTTATATGAAATATTTGATAATTTTTGTCATTTAATTACGCTAAAGATCTGTAAACGGCTAAGTATCACATTTAGAGCGTTTATTATATCAATTTACACTAAAAGGCTTATATATGCAGTTCCGAGAAAGTATTGTCATCGCATTTTATACTTAATCCGCTATTCAGAAACGAAAAACCACCTGTTAACGGCTGCGCACTATCTGGAGCAGCTCATATGAGAAAGTCATATGAGTTGTTTAATACTAACTCAGATGATTAAAGACGCTAAATTTACATCAACAAAAACAATAAAATTCAAGTTTTGAAGTAAATTTTATCCAGTATTAGAAAGAAGAACTGAACAACGAATTCTTATAAATAATGTTGATAATCTTTAAAATGTACTTTTAATTTAATATCGCATAGTGTTTGAGATTTGATTTCTTGAGGTTGATATTTTCAAGCAATGCAAACTGAGCCATCTATAGAATTGTAATTATTCGTATATGTTATATTTTCGTGATCACAATAAAATTTTCGGTTAGGATGTACTTTTGCATATTATTTATAAGATCATTCTCTAAAATTATTAAAAATGATTTTGATTATTTTATACAATATGCAATAATAGTAATTTTTAACAGACTATTTTCTGATTCATTTATTTAAACTTTATCTACAGTGGATTGTGTTCTACATAAAAACGCAAAAAAAAAAAACATTTTCATTTTATCAGTGAATATTTGATTAATGTTTAAGGTGACTTTTTAAGATATTTCATTTAGATAAGAGTTTATTAACATTTTTTTATAAATTGCAAAAAATTTTAAAATTCCATTTAAATAAAAAAAGTTTTTCTACTTTTTATATATTAAGTACACTTAGGTAAATATAATTTGTAAAGCAAAATTTTATATTCTGATGGTTGATTGCAAAAATATGAACAAATATAAAATTTAATACTATTAAATACGATATTTATTGATAATCGCAAAGTGACATAAAACGGTCTTAATAATATCAATAGTCGGAAATCGATTTTACAAAAATATTAATCAACGATTATTGAAAACAGAATTAGGAATATATTATTTAAGATAAAATGCTGACAGCCGGTAAGACAAATCTAATGAGCTATGTCTCATACATGTGTTAATCATAACACAGCTTGAGAAGAAAGTTAACATTCCGGTTCATACGTCATTCTGACTATTAGAAGCTCTAACCTTCTGCGGATTAAGTTAAATCTCACTTTAAGGAAACCTCATTGGTAAGATTGCACTGATAAACCAGAAAATAAGTTAAACCGAAGTTTATGGTTTGGGAAGGCTTCAGCTCTTTCATTGTAAAATCGGGCATTATATAACAATAAATAAAATGAATAATCTGAAAGAGGTTTTGCAATTACATCTTTATCCAAATTCAACGTTAGGAATGACTTCGCGGTTGTAATGTAAAAATATTAGAAATATTTTAGTTGTAAAAGGATGAATTCGATATGGAAAATGTTAAAATAAAAGTTCAATGAGAAATATTGAATTCGAAATCAAAAAAGAAAGGAAATATTATAGTATATTTACTATATCAAATAAATTGGAAATTTGAAAATATTTGATATTCAAATTCTTTTAACTAAACTTAAATTTTATTTAAATATTTTCATAATTGTTTTTTCTACAAATAATATATTTTATACAAACAATATTTTAAAATTAAGTACAATAATAAATTTTTTAACATTCATGGAAATACAGTGATCCACCACCACCACCACCGGCTGTCATATATTGTTCATGGCATTGGTGTTGATGATGATGTCCATAATAAGTAATATCACCATTATTTTCATAACCAGTCATATTAAAATATGTATTTGTATTATCATAATAATTATTATTATTTACATTTGTATTATTAATTTGATAATCACTACTATTTGTTGTTCCTGTTATCATATTTTGATTATAGATGGCGGTATTATCATCTTCAGTTGTTGTAGAAAATTTTCTTTTTTTCTCTTTTGGACTATATTGGATTTGATGAATTTGTGAATAATTAATAAATTCGGCAGGTGATGTTGATGAATCAATTGATTGTTGTGTTGTACAAATTTGTAAATTATTATTATCATTATTACTACTATAATAATTGACACCATTTTGATAATTTAATAGCCTATTATTATTTGATTCATTTGTTGTATAATTAAATTGATTATTGTAAATAGTTTTCTCCACATTATTATTATTATTATTAGTTGAATAACATTCACTAGTAGAAATTGTACCAGATCCTAAATCAAATAAAATTTGTTCAGCTGCTGATGATGATGTTGTTGATGGAATATTATTATTAATTGTATTGACATCTGTTGTATAATTATGATGATCGTTATTAAAAAATTCTTCATTTTTTATATTATTACTAATTGATAAGTTTCCATTGTTATAATTATAATTAATAGAATTTTGTATTATTGGAGTTGCTGATGGATAATTTTGGCGAGAATGATGATGATGATATTCATCATAATTTGTTGAAATATGTTGAAAAATTGTTGATGATGATGATGATATATTGTTATTGTCTAATTTAGTATTTAGTAGTTTTTCCGATTGTTCAGTTATTTTACACGTTGTACAATTATAATTTAAACATTTACAAACTGGAAAACGAAAGAAAATAAAATTTAATTTTTAAAATATTCGGTTTTATTAATAAATAAATATTTTTAATAATAGTTATTATTTAAGTGGCTGCACAAAACGCTTAGTATCGAAAATATTGTACAAAATATCAAAAATTGGCTCAATTGATCCTTAGAATACAATTTAATTTTATTACCGAAAATTAATTTAAACATCGTGTTGAAAGGTAATAAGAATCAGAAAATTGTGGTGACAATTCTGTGTTTAACCAACTAGGTGACATTGTAAATAAAATATTAATTATTGATCTAGATTATTTTTAAAATAATTTTTAAATTCACAGGAAATTGTTTATGTCGTCTTTGTTAATTTAATTATCAAATAATTTTAAAGCACTGATTTCTAATCAACCTCGATGCACTGAATACTTCAATTTTACACCTTATGATTTATTGCGGCTGAAACTGAAGCAGCTGCTCTGTTTTATAGAACTGGCTTTTAATTAGAAGGGTCATAAAAATGAGCCATAATAAAGCGTCAGGGATATAGTACTGCCTGTGGCGCTCTCTTATTTCGAAGCCTAGCATAACCTAGGTATATCTATGAAATAACTTAGTGTACATGGTCCAGTAAAAGAAATAAATATTAGGTTACTAACTACAAAGCATTTGAATCTCTTTGAATTTATAATTCTGGAAATAAATATTAAAAAGAGTTAAAACCAAATAAGAATATAATTCCCAGGATTGTAAAGGAAAAGGTGTGTGTCCTCTGAATGTCACCAATTCCACAAATTCCACATTGATCCACATTATTAAATTCCACTTCAACATTATAAAATTAAACTGTATATTTTATTGATTGCACAATTGAGCGGTTGTCAACTCTATTGAGTGTGTAGTTATTATCAGTTCTTATTGAACCGTAGGACAGTTAAGAGTTGAAACAGTTAAAATATTATTTAAAAATATTTTTATTAAAAAAATATTAAAATTCATTTTTGGGAGATTGCTAATAATTAATCGTAAGTAAAAATTTATAACTTTTAAATATATTTACCATTATAATTATTAATATTAATCTTTTTACTAATGTTCTGTTCTCGAGCTGTTAACGTCGATAAATACTGAAAATATATAATTTTATTAATTATAATTATAAAAATTCACTGTTAAAAAAATCAAAACAAATCAATTTACTTTATTGCCTAAATTTCCTTTTTTTCCTGAACCGCCACCAAAGGCTCGTCTCGATTCACTTGAATTTTTCGGTTCTGGTTTTTGATGATCATGAACACCTTTAGCTTGAAAAAATATCGCATTATTTGTATGCCTCCAAAAATGTGTAACTGGATAACCACAATGTCCACGACATGGTTTTATTTCTAATCGTCCACCATGACAATTTTTATTTGGACACGGTCGTCCTTGTTGTTTTCGACGTGCCTTATCACAAATTGCTGGACGTAAATGTATTTTATTGCCATTCAATGTGACACAATTTTGTGAACAAACCAATACACCTAAACAACTTTTCTTCAATATATTAACATTATGATTATTTGTGTTTCTCATTGCCCAGCCTGATGTATGTTTTTTTGCTTCTTCACTTTTATTTGAATATATGAATCTAACATGACCATCGGCCCATTCATTAAATTGATTAATTTCATTATCGGAACTTAAATGTGTGTCATTTATGTCCCATTCTCTGGTGGTGAATTTTTTCATCATTTCAAAATTATCGAAAAAATTTCTATATACAGATTAAAAAATTATATATTTATTAAATAACAATTTAATGAAAGTAAAATTATTTAAAATTTTAAGAAATTAATTAATGAAAATTCTTAATGAAATTAAGCAGCTAATAGCATAGCAATATTTTGTGAATCTCTTAGTTTTGTTTTCAGAATCTTATTAAATCTGAGGTTTTTTCAAAAAAATTCAATAAATACAAAATATTTTAGTTTATGAATTAACGATATTTAAATTATGAGTACCCAATTCAATAGGAAAATAAACATGGAAAAATTAATATTATTTCATTAACTAATTGAAAAAGCTACTAACTTAGGGGGGGAGCAGATAACTCGAATTTTATACAACAGTAGTTTACAACAATCAATCATAAGAATTAGTTGGTTTTAAGAATTACTTCAAGTGGGACCGACTAAACTTAAATACCCAATTTTTTCCAAGAATCAAGTAACCTGTGGGTCAAATTTAATTGAAATTACATTAGAATTACAATACATTTTCGTTCTATCATTAAAATATCAAGTATAATTCGGGGCGTTTGTCAGGGACGTACTGAAATTACCGATTTGAACTTAGATATAAATTATTAATTATTTCTATATTATTTATATAGAATTATTTATATTAATTAATATAGAATAAAAACTAATACTATATATCTATGTATAAGAAATTAGTGTTTCTTTCCAACACAATACTTCGTAGCTATATACACATAACTCTTCGTAAAATTAATATTCTTGACTTTGCGACAAGCTTCGGAATATTGATTAATTTTTTAGTAGTTATGTAATTTTGATAATTTTTTTAGTAGTAATTTTGATAATTTATCTAATGTTTCCAAATATAAATTTTATTGAAAATATTTTTCTTCATCTTTCTTTTTATAAATTAAATTTAAGTATGGTCGCTCCAAAATATTCAAAATTCATTTATGTAAATTACCGAAATAATTAGAGTTAGAATATAATTTATATTTATATGAAAACATGCAAGATTTTACAAACATCCCTGAAATTTTGTACATTAAATAAATACAATTTTTACTTTCCAAGTTTCATAGGATGGAAAATTTTATTAGGCAAATTTTCAAGTTCCACTTATTTGGAATCTTTTCATGAACTTTCATGAACTGAAACCAACATTGTAAAATATAATTATCCTATACTTTAATTTGTGGTTTTCCATCGTCTACTCTACAGTGAGAAATGAAATTTTAACTTTTGCAACAGAAATGAAATAATTAATTAATTTATCATAACTTCGAATCGTAATGAAAAACTGAATATAAAGATATTAAAATCTATCGGCAGAAATTGTATGTAGTTTTGACAGGTTTACCGGACGGTTTAAGGGTAATATAACGCATATTACTGATGCTTCAAATAAAAAATTTAGTCCCTAATTTATGAAATTGAGTTGTTTTATTAAATAATTTTTATATTATTCTATTTTTAATAAATATATCTGTAATTTGCAGAGAATAATAGGAAAACTGGAAAGTTTCGTTTAGTTTTTTTTTTATTTTGAAAAACTGAATAAACAAAAAAAAACATGATTCTAGTAACTAGGCCCTAACTTAAAAATCTGGGATCGTAAACCTTTTAATAACGTTAACTAAATATGATCATTTATATAAGCTTTCTAATATATAATTACAAATTACAAGTGGAAATACTAGTATATAGGTCATTAGCTTCAGCTAATGTGTTAGTGTATTGATATGCTTTTAAAAACTATAATTTGCAATTTATTCTAGGGTTATTCAGATTATATTTTGGGAGTTAAATAAGATTCTTTTTTCAACAGGATGCAAAATAAGTTAGCCTAATAATAATTAGAAAAATATATTTATTTTTTGTGTTTACATGAACTTAATTCGTACATTAATCATTCTGAATACAAAGATTTATAATATGAAATTGTCAATTGTGCCAATTTGCAACAAATTAGTCTTCATTCTATAACAAAAATAAGGTAAAAATTATGAATAACATAAAATACATTAATACATAATAATTAATCATTATATTATATGTCATTAAAAAATCTATTTGATTATTTATTATATACTTTTAGTTATTTAACAAACATAATTCACTGTAATAATTTAATACTTCACTTAAGGACCAAAAATTGATAATGATCAGTTGAATAACTTGAACATCTCTAGCTGTTTTTGTATTGATCTAATATAGAAATTGAAAAGTCAGCAGGTTGTCGGTATTTTTTCTTAAATATGTTTTTTTTATTATTATTATTATTTTTTGTTGTTAAATTTTATCCCATCCATAAGACCATAAAACAAAATATAAGATAAAATTTGTCACCTACATGCCTATTCATATAAACAAAAAAAAAACACAAAAAAATCGGAATCTTTTCGATGTTTTCTAACATAGAAATTTACACTTTACGAACGGACGGACAGTCTAGTTTGGTCCAGTTTGGAATCACAGAATAACATAAAAACACACCAGAACAAAAAAATTATCATTGTGTGGTCTTCCTAATTGTTTTTTTTTGTATTTTTTATGTTTGTTCATCTTTTTGTTAAACAGTACTTTTTATGTTTTAAGTTAGTATAAATTAAATCAATAGTTTTGATGATCCCACACGGAAAATACACAAAATATTTTATTTATTTCCAATAAAAACTGTATCAAAGAAATGTCAATTGATGTATAAAATAAAAAAAATTGAGTTTGAAACATTAGGTGGCTTAAAAAGTCATGTAATGAAAGTTTTTCCAAATTTCATTGAATTAGTAGATTGATTCCACGCATTGAAGTTTTGAATGAATCATAACTAAATAATTAATTTAAATTTTGTAAATTTTGGCTATAGATATAATACAGTAGCTTGATATACATACAATTAACATTAATTGTATACTGTCAAAGTTGTACTGTCAAAGTCATCATAAGGTTTTGAGAATTGACTATCACAGCTTCTTAATTGGAAATATTTTTGAAAAATAAATTTATATCAAATTTATGGTAAGGGTTATCTATTTACTGTGAAATTATAACCAACATTCAATCATCCATAAAAGGTTATATTGGTACGTCCATAATTCAGTCATATTTGTGTATTTACTTCATTCAATATTGGCATATATTTGTACTGCTAAAATCTTTTTTAACTATATATACTAAAAATTCAAAGTTTCACGAATTCAATCTTCAGTGACTATAGAGTTAATTATAAAATGTGTTCGGCCTTTAAATATTTAATCACAGATTAAAAATAACTGGGTCCATGACTTTCGATATTATAAAATAAATACAATAATTGCAAATCATTAATCATCAATTAAGGAATTCAGTATTTAAGTAATTTATAATTAAATCCATAATAATGAAACCATATTAGTAAATAATTAGAAAATCCAAAATTTAAATTAATCAGCAAAAATTTAATAAATCAATTTTACTATCCGAACTTTTCAGTTGAAAGTATTTTGTTATCATGGAAAAGTTTAACCCCAATTCGGTTAAAACAGATTTTAACCCTGAAGCGATTTTGATTATTTTTGCAAGGATGTTTGTACGTGTATTTTTATACCTGTCAGTACGATGTCGTTAAAACGAATTAACTACAATAATTCCAAATTCTGAGCATATTGAAAATTAATGTTAAAGAGGTTCCTTTCGTTCTAATTGAAACGTATCAGGAATCTATTTAATTGAAACGTATTTACTAAATCAAAATTAACTTACAAAATCACCATATTCCTTTTTACAATGCAATTGACTAAAAACTTTATTTAAAATACATTTTATATAAAAAACATTAATATTATTTTAAAATTAATTATGTATTGCGATTTTCACTAAATATTTTCGAATAACTAAAAACATAATCCTGAGGAAATATTTAATTAATTGTTTTTTATAAATAAATTTATAATTTTAATCACAAATTTTTAATTATTTTTTTGTTTAATTCCATTAAAATTTTAATTATATTATACAAAATTAATTGGTTTTAATTAAATTATTTAATTATTATGCGTTTCCGACAAAATCACTACGTTAAAATTGAAAATTTAATTGTATACTAAAAATATGTTTTGTTTCTCTTTTTTTTATTTTTTGGTATGTTAAATATAAAAATTCCAATTTAAAAATATTTTTACTTCGCGGAGTTTCCTTACAAAACAATCTATACATAAAAAAAAATCACCTAGTTTAATATTCAAAGAACTTTTGGTAAATGTTAGAGCATCTTTAACTGGTAGACAATATAAAAATTACCATTACCATCAATATCTTTTTGTTATTAGGTAACTCCACCCCGGTTAATTATATATATTTAATTTGTATTTAACATAACTATATACTTATATACAGTAAATATGTATGTACATAGAAACCGTTTTATGCACAAGTACAGATAGATTTTATGTTGTACCATTATTTATGTATATAAGTTTTTTTTACCAATCTCTTGTATTTTATATAATTTTTAATAGAATTGAAGTTTGGGAAACGCTGTTAAGTATAAATAGGAGGAGTTTATTTTTAATTTCTTATATACTTTATGTTTGTGTATGTTTATATAAATTTTCTGTGTTTGTGTGTAAATTGTTTTGGATGTATATAAATTCCTTAGTGTGCAAAGGAAATTTTTTATTATGTACTTCTGGAAAAGTGATAAAATTTTCGAAATTGAATTGTAATTTGTATGAATTTATTGTCCTTGAATTACATAAAATTTAAATTAATTATTTTTTATTAAATTAAACTACAAATAATTTGAAGTGAATTTAAGTTTTTCCTATTTTAAATACATAATTTCATTTAATTATTACAAATATTAAATAAATGTATATAGTAAATTGTTGATGATGTAATGATGATTAATATCGGGCCGTAGAGGGTGATAAGTAATCGCTAGATACCAGTTTTTGGAGCTTTGAATAACTGTTAAAATAAGATAAGTACCAATAATAGCAATTTAAGATTCAAAACATTTTTCAGATCATAAATGTTGTAATAATAAGAACCATTAGCTTGTATTTAAAGTTTGTTGAATAATAACTTGAAAAGGACTGTGGGCTCGGTGTAACCCGAATAAAACTGATGTTATTAACCACAAAAATAAAGATCCCAGAATTCATGGGAATTCTTGTCACCAGTGTTAAATACCTAGGTGTGGTACTTGGCTCGAAACTGAACTGGTTACTGAGTATCGAGGAAAGAACCTCTGTGTCGTCCTGTTCTCCTGCAGGAAAATGTTAGTTAAGAAATGATGATTAAAGTCATGAATGATTGTATTGGTGTACACTTCTATATTATGCTCTAAGCTCTATATACTTACCTACAGATCTGTGGAGAAGTAATACATACACGTACGAAGCTTAGTATATTACACCGAAGTGCTTGTCAACGCTAGGTTGACATTAGATAACTTCAATATCTTCTTCAAATTTCAACATCAATTTTTAAAATTGAATTCTAAAATTAGTAATATCGAAATTAGAATATTTCAATTTGAACTAATGTAATGATTTCCAAATTGTTATCAGCGTCTATATGGTTTAAAAAAAATCCCGAACTTACCAATATTATTATAAGTACATATTATATAAAATTCGTAAATGAAATTAAAATTATTTAAATTAAATTAATAAAAAATTAAAAAATGAACACCCAGTGGATCCACTCTTCAATCCAATCCAATCCAATCCAAACCCATATTTTCCATTTGTGCAATTTAAATTATTTTGTATATAGATTTTTTCGAGAACATAGTTATAATTCGAAGTTTGAAGATGAATGTCGTCAAAATGGTTTCACCGTACCCCAAAATATGAAAATCTGCCTAATAGAAATATTTTCCTAGGTTCAGAATTCTGACAAATTCTCTTTATTGGTAACCAATGCTAACAAAATAAATTTAAAAATATTATATGTAAAATTTCGAAATGATTCTTAATAATTTTTCGTATCCTTTCAAAACTTTATCTGTAATTATACTCTACTTTCTTACCTTTTGGATAAAACTCTTAAATGTCATCTACTTTTATTAATTTTCTATATAATAATTACTTTATCTTTTACTAAGAAAATTCCAACATAACACACAGAAAACCATAATATTTAATGTGAAAATAATTTATTACTGTATACATTGTATATGGTTTTGTGGCAGACATATCCTGCGGTGAATGATCACTCCACAAATCTAATATATCACCTGCGTGTCCATATTTCACAGTTCAAGGCGACACATCATTTCGCTCGTGCCACAATTTAATTTTTGTTATTTTTTTTTAAAAAAAAGAAGACCACCATAAAAATATAATTTTAACTTACATAATTACACATTTTTGTTGTTGTTGTTACATTAAATAAGATGTCCTTATAAAGAGTTTATTAACGTTTCTCTCAAGAATTAATAATTTTGTGTACGCATTTTTATGTAATTTAGATTGAAGAAGAAGATAAATCTGACATTAGGCAAAAGTTTGTTAATAATCTAAAAAAAAATATTGATAAAATTTGCATCTGTAGAAGCGATGTGTAAATATACATAACAGTTGACCTATAATGCTGATAATTATGATTGACAACCTAATAACGTTATGCATTTATAATCGAATATTTAAAAAAATTATCCTCTGGGCAAAAATCTTATGGGAATTTTTCAATAATGTCAGGATTTTTGTGATCGATTACTAAGTTCATCAATGTGGGATTTATATTGTTGCCCTTTTTTCGGTATTATTTTGTATTAAAATCTATTGTAGATATAGAAATTTTTTGAAGCTATTCATTTGCATTATTATAAACTATTTAATATTTAGAAGATTTATTTGAATATATTTAAATTAAGTTGTATTTAAATTAAAAGATTATTACAAATCAATTTTGTTTTTTGGTAAATCAATCTTAAGTACAAAAATATTAGATAAACATTGCAGATTTCAGCTGCACAATTTATGCTGTAAGTTCTAATTTAAATGATGAGCTATTAAGTCAAAATATCTTGACAATTGAATATGATCTTTATTAATTGTAGAGCAATTCAATTTTGTATTCAATTTAGTTTACTATCTGATGTAAATTAATTTGCATAAAAGGAGGTTTAAAAATAGGCCATCTGTTGTAAAACATTAAATTTATGTTTGAATCAGGATTTTTAAAGTTTCTTGATGAAATTGAAATAACATTTGAATAAAATTGGTAAATAGTAAAAATAGTGGACTCAGTTAAGATTAAGAATCATTTTTGAATACAATAAAGTGGTCGGAAAAGTTGATAAACTTAATGAAGGTATCTCTCCAGCTCCTCAGGCACTCAGCCGAAAGTAAGATTCTGAAGCTTCTATATAAAAAGATCTAAAATGTAAATTTGACTGTTATAATTCTTAGTTTAATATTAAGATACTGTTGTCTATTGAATTTGAAATAATTAAGCTTAACATTCACGCAGTGCTCATTTTGATTTTAGAATGGTCTAAGAAATAGTTGATTATATGAAATAGTTTTTTAAGGTTTTATTCTGATTCAGAGTTTTTCTGATGGATCATGTAGTATAACTTTCTAGAAAAAGCAGATAAAACGTTTCGCAATGACTTTCTTATTTTTAAATATACATATATGTTTTTATATTTCAAAATGTTAAATAACGATTTGACTTAATGAACCACTCGAATGTGAAATAAAGTCATATCAGAAAAAATTAGTCTTTTGTGGCAACATGTACTATTATAACAACAATAAGAAATGCCATTTGTATTTCTAATCTTTATACATTTTCAACCAGTCGCATAATGGTTTTTATGATTGAAGTCGACTCGCTCTCGGTTTATCTCAATCTTGAAAACTCGGTACGATTCATTTCGCCAAAAACACTTGCCGGCGAATCCGATATGATTCAAAAGTTTGTATTCAAAATTTCAAAAGTTTGTATTTTTAAAGTGAGATTTTTATATTTTTTATAAAAATAAAGGTCTTAACACTTTTTTTTAACACAAATTTCCTAACATATATTTTCTAAAACAGTTTTTAACAACGTTTTTTAAATAAAATTATTTTAATTTCAATTTCCATAAATACGCCAAAATTAATATCAAAAACAGCTGCTTTACATTGAAACGAAAGTAATACCATTTTTTTTAAAACATTCTCGATTGGCCTAATAGCGAGTCGACTTCAATCATTTCAAATTTTTCATCTTGCCTAGGAGACTGTCGAATAGCTAATCAAATGACGAGTTGTCTTTAATCAAATGTACAAATACTTCGTGTGAAAAGTGAACAAAATGAACAAATACTTCGTGACAAAATCCTACCGAGAAATAAAAAATTAAGACTGTTCTCAATATCAATTCAATAATAATTATTTAATTTGTAATTTTGTTGCCTATATGATTATTAAATTATATATTAAGTAATTAAGTACAATAATTTTTTTTTCATAAGAATCTTATTGATGCTTGTTAAATTAAACATTTTCAATAATTCTTATAGTTATGTTGTTGGCAATTTAAATAATGCCTGCATTTCTGTTGTTCGATTAACATAAACATCAGGTAAAAATTATTAATGTTTTCTGCTTAAATAAGATTAAAACAAAATAAATAAAACTAAAACTAAAGAATATTTATATCTTATATAGAAACAAAACCATAAAACAATTATTCATAGCACGTGCCATTATAATGAAATGTGGTTAAACTAGTAAAGAAAAATAAAACCAAATAAAACTAGAAAAAGGATTCTGCATTTAAAATATTGAAGAAAAAAACTGATAGTGGTTTTTTTCGTATTCATACTCTACTATTTGTAACAGAACAAATTAATAAACAACTTAAAAGGTGCATCCAATATTCAATGATAATTTATATTCTGTACACAACAAATGGGACATAAAATAATATTTTTCACCTGGCGAATTATGTGATTGAGCTCGCGCACGTTTAAATTGAATATAAACTGCGTTAAAGCTTCTGTGAAATAAAATTAATCTATTTAACATCAGTATTGAAATCTTCAGTAATGTTGAGTTTTACAATAATAACAATAACAACAAAATAAATACTAGTTTGAATTAAATTACAAAATACACAAAAAAATTAAATCTATAAATTTTTAATCTGGCAAGTAAATTATGACCAAAGATATGAGCCAGTTCATAAAATTTATATTATCATAATAATGGCTTTTAATTATTGGATTTTTTTTTTATTTTAATGAAAAGAGGAGAAACATAAAATTTATGTTGTCTCACCAGATGTTTAATGATTTTAATCTAAAGTGTTACAAAAATAAATATGATTATAAACATATCACGACGTTGAGCTTTGTGAAAACTTGAATAAATATTAATCTTTACATTGTAATCAATTTTATTGACGTCAGTTAATTTTTCATATTCACATCCAATTATATTTTACGAGCCATCTAGAATGCACCGTAAGTTCAAATACTGAGTGATGAGCGGTGCAGACGTTGTACTATGCTACCAATCTTTTTAATGTTAACAAGCTATATGCTATGGTAATTAATTATCTTTTATAACAATTAAATCCTCTTGTGTGAAATGAATTTTGTCCATTTTCACACTTTTAAAAGTCTGCTAAATTTAATGGTAGATCTGCATTTTCAGGATCTTTAAGTGGTTTCTATGGATGGATAATAAAAATTGGCTTAGTATAGTCTGATATTCCGAATAATCAAATAATATTATTGCTTATTTAAATAACTTTTTTGAAATATGGTAAACAACTCAATTAAAGCTGCGTAAAGTTGAGGTATAATTAAAAACGCAGTAACGTTATCCTTTATTCTAACTCCATTGCATTGGGTTGAATTTTTTCTTGTTACAGTTTTGAACTTGAATATTTTGTTATGGAAAATAGTTCTCCATATTAATTTTGGGAATTATACAAGACCTTTACGTCAATTATTCAGATTTGCTTGAAATTATAGTTAATTACAAATCAATATAATTCCCAATATTAAAGTGCTACATCTGGTCGACGATTACTTATGAGTTATGAGGCGGAAGCAGTCAAATTTAAATCCAAAGAAATAATAAATATAGTAAAAACAGGAAAATTAGGTTTCTTTGGACATAATCATGAGTAGCGAAAAATATAGAATTCTTTAAGTCCCACTCGAAAGTAAAATAGTAGGTACACGAAGTTGGGGCAGAAAATAAACATCCTGGGTTAGAAACTTTAAAAAATTGGTTCAACCAATTCGATAAATATTTTGAAAGATACAGATTGCACAAAACAAGATTAATAACCAACCTCCAGAGTGTAAAAGAAGAATGATTCATGTAATATTACTAATTAGATTAAGTCTCTAGTATTTGGAAAATTATGAAAGGCTTATTAGTCGAAGTTTTTAATGCTTGAACCGTTTTTACAATCTAAGCTTTCATTTTTCTAAATTATAATTTACTTTATACTCTTATTTAAATTGGGTTTTTCCCATGTAAAATTTATTTTTCCTGTACATTATATGTAAATTTTACAGTAGTTTCCCTTTATTTACTATATTGTTAATTTTCTGTTAAGTATGTTAAATAAACTGAAAAAAAACCCGCATAATTCTTTAAGATTATTTTATTTTTCTATTTTCAATTATACTTTTTTTTTGTTTAAAAAACTACTTTACATTTTAATAAACGCTCGTTTTTTCTGTTATTGTTTTAGATGACATTTTTTATTATATCCTTTTTTATTTTCTAGAACTTTCAGGTGTTCAAAAAAGGAAGTAATTAATGTAAACATGTTTCAAAAATTTTCAAGATGGTTTTCTTTTTTTTTGCGCTTGGGCTAGAACTCTTGAATATTTTAATTTAACATAAGAAATTGTTTATTCAGAGTGAAGTTTGGCTTGATGGGAAGGAAACATTAGAACTTTTTTTTAATTACATATTTTTATTTATCATTATAAAAAAAATGTATTTTATTAAGTTTTTTTTTTTTGTTTTAAATATAATACTATGTAGTAAAAAGCATTGAAAAACTGTATATTTTAGAAAATGCGGGTAACTCAGGTGAAAATTATAGTTTTTTTATTGTTTGTATAATCAAACTTAGTTGAACGTGTCTTGAATGTGGAAAGATATAAATAATTGTCATCATTTACAGCACATACCATACAAAAATTGATAAGCTTTCATTTGTTATCATTTTAAATTATGTCTAAAAATTAAAATTTTGATACAAAAATTGAATGGAAAATAATTAAAAATTAAAATAACTGATATTTTTTTGGCTTGTGCCAGCTAAAGCCATTTAATTTCAATAGTGATAACTACTCCAATGGAAGAGAAATTATTTTTACAATAACAATTAGGAAATTATTTATTAGAAGTTTTAATTTTTCTCGATTCAAAAAATTTTATGGAGTGCAAAGGATCTTTTAAGTATGTACCACAAAATTAAATTGCAAAATAGAATGTAGCAGAAATTAAAATTTATTAGTACCATCTTCTAGAGCGTTTGTCTTCATAACATCAACATATGTTTACCTCGGATCCCCGCATTGAGTGTCATGTTAGCAAAACGATCGCCGGATTTAGCTTTTAATAAATTAATTTCTTGATGATTTGGTGACTTCTTTGCTCGGGACTCTTTCATAATAGTTCGATAGTTAAATTTCGAAGATTTTGGATTTCTGAAATTAAGAAATAAAAATAAATTTAGTGTTAATTTAACTAACAAAGTTAATTTTACTACAATTTCATAAAAAAATAATGCAATTTTGCTTTTTTGTTGGTATAGAGCGCTACCTCCTCACACATAGCATATTTTTTATATTCATCCGTTGTCAATTACATAGTTTTTGGTTACTATAATACAGTACATCGAGCTATCGAATCAACGTAAACAGATTAGTCGGCCACATCTTATTACCCTCATTAGATTATTTAGAAACAACATTGCTAAACCACCTAATTATCTTTTTATGTTTCATAAAACCAGTGCCAGTGACATAAAACCTGTTTAACTTTTTCAAGTCCCTTAGTGATTAATGTTACCTTAAAATAATGTACATCATTTGGCAATACCACATGTTATTGCTTTATTCATTGATAATGTTGGTTCTTTAAGCATTTGGATATTTAACACAACCTAGCCATTTAATTCGGAGTGTCAATTTATACCACGTAAATATTTGTCGTAATGTTGTTGTTGTTGTAGTGAATCCAGGCCTGAAAATAGACCAGTTTTCGATGAGACGATCCTTGGCCTGGTACATAGAACCGGTATCGAGCGATCGGCGTAATGGTAGTGTGCTATGCTGTTATGAATTAGTTCCCGGTTTCAACTCAAGATGGTAACATTATTGTCGCTCTAAGTTGACTCAGCTTTAAATGAATGGTACTCATATTTTTTTTTCTTCTGTTGATAAATATACAATATAAAATTGTGATTTGCAGCCACTTCCAATTAAAGTTTTTTCAATATATTAAAAACTTATGGTTTGGATTCATATTAAATTCGTAGGTCCAAATTGGATATGTGATATGTCACGAAACCATGTCATGCGGCCAAAGTTCGATTTGCTCAGTATTGCTTTTGCAAAGAAATGTAGATTTTTAAATAATTTTTTAATCATTTATAATTAATTTCATTTAAATTGAAAGGTTCAAATCCATTTGTATACATCTTTAAGATAAAAGTTCTGAAAATTCTTAAGATAAAAGCTTCTTAAGATGAACATTTTTTTACCCCGAAAGGACACTGTGTATATTTTAGTCGCTGTTTGGTAGAATCGTAACAAATTTGAAGTATGGGCCACCGTTTATCAATAAATATTTTTGTTGTTCAAGTAAATTTGTTTTTTTATATTGCCCTATCCTTAAAAATAATAATTTTCATTGTAATTCAATTACAATTTAAAAGATTATATTACTTTTAATCAATTAACTGAAATTCTTGGTATATTTAAAAGAATAATTATGTGTTTTTTTTTTGTATATTTAAAATATATAACAATCAGAAGGACGAATTTGCTATATAAAATTAAATTCGATGCACGTGTTAGTTAGCATTGTATTCTGAAAAAGAAATATATAAAATTTTACATTTGATCCTTAAATATTTAAAAAGGGAAATTGTTTTTTGTTAATGTAATTTATCGTATTTTATTGAAAATAAATACCCTCATATTATAAAAGTGTTAATTGAAATATCTGTAAAATTTCTTAGAATATAAATTTATTAATTTAATCAAACAAAAAAATTATAATTTTCATATTATAGACTACAACAAATTTTTGTGCTGAATTACAAAAATGGACGACAATAATCTGAACTTCGATGTTGATGATTTATTTGATGATTTTCTAATTAACATGATTCCTGATGGTCCTGAAATAATAGAAAACGTTAATATTGATGATGAATTCAATGATATAACATCCAATGAATTAGATTTATCTAAATTGGACGATTCAAAATGTGATAGTAAAATATTTGAACCATATAAATATGATTTTAAAAATATTGATTTACGAAATGAGAAATTATTAAAAGAATCATATTTAAATGAAAATATTAAAGCCATTATGGATGCAAATGATCCGGAAAAGATTTTTACATATAAAAATTCATCTGAGAAATTCTATCAATGGGCAAAAGCTAATATAAATGAAGAATTCGAGCTAAGCGAAAGAATGGAAGTACTTGATGAAGAATATCCACCATTAGAATTGAAATTATCATCAGATAATTTAATGATACAAAATAATGGAACTATTTCACCTGATTTATTTATGATTTCGGATGATGAAAATCATGAAATTGATGAATGTGAATCAACAATTTGTGATAATATTCAATATCGTCGTAATGAAATAATTTTTAAAATTGAGGAACTTATTAAGATGCTTTTACAAAATTTAGTTACATATGGCAATATGGAATTATATATAGCGGATATGTCAAAATGGTTTAATTTTGAAATGAATAGTGGAAGGTATGAACATTTTTATTGTAATATTTAAGTTTATTTAGTTAGTCAATATTTTAAATTTTAGATTAATTTTAAGCCAGAATCCAAGTCAGCGTAAAATTTCTACAGATAATTTAAATACGAAATTTCGTTTTACTTTAATAATTCATCTTTTATCAGAGATTTATCAATTATTGATTGATCGATTGACTTGTACTTTAAGGTAATTTATTATATAAAATTAATAATAGATTTAACAATCTAATAATTGTGATACGATTTCGATTCGGTCTTTGGCTTTGTCAGTTTATAGTTTATAATATGTTATTTAATTATCGTAAATCAATTAGAATTTTGATACAAAAATTGAATGGCAAATAATTTAAAATTAAAATAACTGATATTTTTTTGGCTTGTGCCAGCCAAAGTCATTAAATTTTAATTCTGATAACTACTCCAATAGAAAAGAAATTATTTTTTCATTTACAATTTATAAGAAGTATTAACTTTTCCTGATTCAAAATATTTTGTGGAGTGCAAAGGATGTTTTGTACCTCAAAATTAAATTGGAAAATAGAATGTAGCAAAAATAAAAATTTATTAGTACCTATACCATTCTTCCAGGATAGTATATATCGTTTGTCTGCACAACAACAATACATGTTTATCTCGGATCGCTGCATTGGGTGTCATGTTAGCAAAACGATTGCCGGATATATATAGCTTTTACTAAATTAAGGTATTTCTTGGTAATTTGGTGACTTCTTTATTCGGGACTCTTTCATAATAGTTCGATAGTTAAATTTCGAAGATTTTGGATTTCTGAAATTAAGAAATAAAAATAAATTTAGTGTTAATTTAACTAACAAAGTTAATTTTACTACAATTTCATAAAAAAATAATGCAATTTTGTTGTTTGGTTTGTATAGAGCGGCTACCTACTGACACATATTTTTATATATATATATGTTGTCAATTAATCTAATAATTGTGATACATTTTGGATTCGGTCTTTGGCTTTGTCAGTTTATAATATGCTTTTTAATTATATTAATTAGAATTTTAGAAACTTAATGGCATCACATTATTCAAATTGTGGATTTCTGAATTAAAAATTCTAATACTTTCTTCATTCTTCGAACGTTCCGGTTACGTTCATAGTCAGTAATATGAGAGTATGTATTAAAATTTTATAGTAGGATTTAGGATTCCGTAAAAACTATTATTCTTTAAAGAAAAAAGTTGCTTTACCATTTTGAGTCCTTATTATAATTAATTATTTGTTTTATTCTTTGCATATAAATATTTTTTACTTTAACTGTTTGGGAAATAACTACAAATGCGGCCTGTCACTGCTAACTGAGGCTGTATTAAAATTTAAATATTCTGACCCAAAATTTGCTAACTACTAAATAATTACTTAAATATAGATAATAATTGGTTTAACTGTTTTTGACATTTCAATGTTAATTAGTATAACTGAATTTGACGTTTCAGTGCGCAATCGATAGTGCAGGTGATTTTTTTAACCCATTCACATTTGGATGTGATGTCAAATAATATCGTGAACTGTTTCAGCGAATGGGTTAAATAGTAAACTCTACATCTACATGCATTCTACTGCCAATTTTCAAAAGTTTTTATGTGCACAAAAATCATTTGAACCAAATTTATAACAGATTTTATTTAAATATTTGCCACGAACAAATTTGTACAGTGAACCCTTCAAAATATTATTAACATTTACCTTACATTTCAGAGAACTTTACTACAAAGATCCAGTATTGTTTGAGAAACAGGAAAATCTCAATAATGCCTTAAAAGATATTTGTTGTTATTTACAAGTAGCTCCCTGGGAACTTGGAATATTATCAGCATCAAAAGGTTTAATAGCTGGTTCATTAAATTTTATTTTACCAAATAACGATATTATTGATTGTTCTGAACTATGTCAAAATGGTATTTTATTACCATTAGATACAACAAGTATTCAATTACTTGATTCAAAAGCGGAATATGTTTTGATTGTTGAAAAAGACACAGTTTTTGAAAAATTATTACGTAATAATATATTATCGAAAATTAATAAAGATATTATACTTATAACTGGTAAAGGATATCCTGACATTAATACAAGAATAATGATAAATAAAATTTGGAAGAAATTTCATATACCAATTTATGCATTAGTTGATGCTGATCCGTTTGGTATTGAAATTATGTTTGTTTATCGGTATGGCTCAAAAGTAAGTATAACTTTTTGAATTAAGAATGATTTTCAGTATAGTCTTGTAAGTTCTGGCTAACAGCCACATAAAAAAACTTAATAGCTACAGCCGGAGAACACAAGACTTGATTTTTGCAATTTGAGCGCAAACCGACAGCGCTAATTTGTTTTTCAGGAAAATTGTAGATCTGTCAAAATAAATTTTAAATTCAAGTTTCATAAATGTTATCTGTGTTGAAAAATAAGAATTAAATAATCATTGATGTGCCTTACGGCATTGTGTTTGATTTCATTGAATATTTTCCAAATCTAAAGCTATCGGTTTGCGCCCACATTGTGATCGAACCTTTATATTAAAAAAAATCTATATTTCATTTATTTATTTTACAAGAATATGGCTTATAATTCTGATTATTTAACATGCCCAAAATTACAATGGATTGGTATTCATCCATCAGAAATTGATATACTTGGTATACCATCAATACCATTAACTAAAGAAGATATTAAAAAAATTACAGAGCTACTGCAACGTCCATATTTACAAGATGATGTACGTAAAGAATTGGAAATTTTTCAAAAAACTAATAAAAAAGCTGAAATTGAAGCTGTATCAAGTTTTTCATTAAATTTTTTGATTAATGATTATATAGTAAATAAAGTTAAAACAAAATTATTTATTTAAAATAAATATGAAATTTTTTATATTATTATAACTTAATCAATGTATAAAATTGAACAGGTTTTAGTTTTTCTGTATTAAATAAATAAAAAACGACTTCAGTTAATTGAGTAACTCTGGATTTAATGAATGGTTTTTGTTAATTTTTATGTTTTTGTTGATTTAGCGTCGGTAATCATGTACTCATTTATAACGAAGCTTATTACTTCTGGGTTTTATATTTTTAAAACAACCAAAACCAAGTTTTTTAAATTAAAAATTGGTGCATTTAAAAATATTAAAATTTATATTGGCATTGGAAAGAAGAATTCTTATTTAATGGTGATTAGTGAACGATTAGGCTTACAAAAATTTAATAACAATTTGTTTTCGAAAAAAAATTAAATTATTGGCCTGGAATTTTACTTTTATTTTGTGTTTGTTCAATTGAGGGCAAAATAACACAGTATTTTATGATCTGGTTTTTAGAATTATTCATTTTTTACTTGAGTATGCCAGCCAATATTGATAGTGAAAATGGGTCAGATGTTTAAAATGAAGCAAAACTGGGTCAGATGGCAATGGATCAGAAGGGAAAGGGAGCTATAATTCTCCTGGTCACTACAATAGGTCTTTTGGCCGCAGTGGTTTTCATTGGTATTTTCTTCCGAGCCCTTTAAAATCTAATCTAATCTTATCTTCATTTGACCCCACAATTTTTATACAATATAGAAAATTATTACGAAAAATCTATTCCTAAAATTTAACTTTAAATGAATTATGAATCAATTAATGCTTTTTTCTCATAGCGTTGTATTAATAATTTCTTTTTGATCGGTAATGTAAATATTAGCAGCTTTTTCTATTTATGAATTCTATATAACTCAGATTTTAAACCATCGAAAATATGACACATTGAATAACTACAACTCCCTCTAATAATTAGATTTAACTTACCAATAACGAAAGACAAAATCTTCTATAGAAATATTTCCTGTATTTATATCAGCTAGAAATATTTCACAAATTTTCTACACTTCTAGAATTTCATAATAAATCTGCAATTTGCCATTTTTTTTATTGCCCTCTGCTAGACACTATCATGTTTGGCGGCTATCAATTATCGCTCCTGAAAATTTTCCTTTAAATTATTTAAAAAATATTCAATTTTTTGATAATTTTTGCAAAAATATTTGTTGATAAAAATATTAACAATTAGAATGCCACGAATTCAAAACTTTCTAAAGTTAAATGCTAGTTAAATACATATTTAATAATAAGAACACTACTTTCACTCGTTCCAGTTCCAGCCCTCGACTATAGAGTGTAAAATATAAAAGTTAATATCAAAACTTAATACAATAATAAAACGTCTTAATATTAAGCCCTTAAATTATTTTAGTCTTTATTTTGCAAAATGTCTGGCCATCATTAATTAGTCCATTTAAATCGAAAATAATATAATTCTAAGTTTAAAATTGATCATTTTTCAATTTCAAATTGATTTTATTTAATCGAATTATTTTTACAAAGCAAATTATACATCAATTTGACAGTGTTAACTATGTGAAAGTATTACCAATCTTTCACAAAAAGTTTTTTTTTTAAATTATTATTGAAACTTAGATTGAAAATATAAATAGTCAATGTGAAAAAAAGAAATTTAGTTTATAATTATGCGGGTTTTTATATACTAATTTCTCACCAAAAAAAGGCATCATCATAAAAATAATTTATATAGTAACAATGTGAAAAGTATTGATGGAAAATTGAAAAGTGTGTGATTATTATAAAAATTGAAAAACTCATCCGATATAAATTATTTCAAATGATTTAATAATTCAACAAAAAAAAAATCCACATTTAATTAAATATTAATTTGAATTGATTTGAACCGATTCGATTAAATTAAATTAATGAAATTCGAATCAAAGTTTTTAATATTTGCTATAGTCTTAAAAAAGAATATTCAAATGTAGAAAAAGGGGTAATACGTACGTAATGATAATCTGGAGAGTCAAACGGATTTTTCGGAATCAGATTTTTAAAATATATACAAACAAGATTTTAATGAGTCCTTTTTGTCGTAGATAAAATGGGTGATACTTATGTAAAAAAGGAAGAATATTCAGTGTTCTAATTGCTCCCAGCCATTATACTACTAAAGGTGGCACATTGGTAACAATTTGGTATAAAAGAACATGTATTATAATCTTGGCTCTAGCGTGTTTTCTTGGTGAAGCTTACGTTTCCTGTAATGTATTTTACTCCACTTTCTACAACTTTCTACAAAGGTTATCGAATTTTCGGCAATTTCGCGAGCTTATCGATGCGGTGGCTTCTCTGTTTTCTAAGCATTATTGTAATCAGATATACACTGAGTGCTAGACTGATATCATTTATCTCATCCTGGTCCCTGTATCTCCGACAGAAATCTTCTGCGGTAAGGATGAAATAAATTTATAGCTATATAATTTATTCAAGTGGCAATAATTATATGAAATGAAAAATAGATAGTTTTGCAATGACACATTGTTATCCCGGATAATCTTATTATCCGATTATTTCTGATAAATATTAATTTGTTATTACTTTCGCATCACTTATTAAATTCTAATGAGAAATTCAATTATCATTTTTTTCATTCCTGGCGATCACTGACTGATTAAAGTCAGACGTAAAGTAATTTCCAGATCAACTAAAATATTAATACATTTTGTTTTATGGTCAAAAGTCCACCGAAAAAAAAGAATGATTTTCTTACTTGACCATTACTTTTACGTGTGTTTATAACTAATGTTTATAGCTACTTTGTATTCTCCATTTATAATTCGTCA
This sequence comes from Rhamphomyia laevipes, assembly GCA_963920725.1. Classification (NCBI taxonomy): domain Eukaryota; kingdom Metazoa; phylum Arthropoda; class Insecta; order Diptera; family Empididae; genus Rhamphomyia; species Rhamphomyia laevipes. Next base: position 39,567,260 of record OY987258.1, on the reverse strand, counting down.
ATGTATAGACCCTAATCATTCGAATATAAATTCGAAGCAGTTTAGATTATGTTTATAAAAGTCTGGTACATCAATTGTAAAAATAAGATAATAAATTTACCCAAAACATATTCCATCCAAATAAATATATAATTGACAACCAAAAACCAATGGAAAAACTTACTTGTATAAAATAAGTATTAAAAATTTAAAGTATAATAAATTAATATCCAGGAAACATATTGCACAAAAATTCTTTTAAAACCATTTTAATAAATTTGCATAATTAAAGAATCCCCCTTCAAATAAATGTAAATTAAGACTTGATGAGTCACTGTAATATATGTATAACATTCATATTGATAGCTCACGAATGATCGCGTGAATATTTTGAACTGTGTGCCAATTGACTATATATATTAGTAGGTGATATTTATATTTGGTTTTTCTGTTTTTCTCAATTGCCGCGACGATAAGCTTTATACATCATCCAAATATAATATTAATTTGTTGCACCGCGTATGTCCAATTGGATTTCTCACCCCATAAGCATAAATTTTGTAAATAAAAAAGTAACCCTTCTCATCATAGACAATTTAACATTGAATCGACTCTAATAAATAATATTATTATTTCTGTCTGGTACTATATAAAACAATAAATTCCTGTATAACATCCAAAAATATTTTTTAAATAGTCATGGATCAAAACTTCTGATAAGAATGTAAAACTATTAAAATAACAATTTGACTTGTTTGCCATATGGTATTCGAAAAACAAAATTTTTGTATAAAAATTCCATTAACAATATAAAATGAATTATATAATCGAAATTGGAATCCTTATTCATATAAGAGTCCTTTCAATTGTTTTTAAATTATATGCTTACTTATACGGAATTTGAATATTTTTTTAGTTTCCTTATGTTCATTCTTGGGTGTCAACATCGTTTCGAAATGAAAAAGGAATCAAACTGATAGTGCCACAGTCGAAATTTAACTTTGGACTTTTTCTGTAAGTGTTACAGCTTTCATTGTAATTTAGACCTGACCATTTTACATCAATATCAATTCACTACGCCTGTGGTGTAGCGAAAACAGTAGAGATAAAGGAAGCTACCGGCTTTTGAATAAGTATGGTATATGTCCATTCTGTACCGACGTTTTTGTTTAATTAATTTAGAAATGCTGGTATAGATAGCATAAAAATAGTTGCTTCTTCCGGAATGACTTTATAGCCACGCGGTGGCGACTCTTGGTATGTTGATGGTACTTATTTATTTATTTAATCTCTTTGGCATGTTTTAGTAGCAATTTTTTTATTTCATAACTATCATGGACTTCCAATGATTTACTATTTCATAAAGCACTTATTAATAAATATGTTCGAAATCAATTTTTCTACTTCTTTTTTTATAGCTAAAATTAGTGAAATACCTTGCCACTTGCCAAAGACAAATATTCTTTTATTTCATAAAATACCACAATTTGTAATTGGTTCGACAGCTGATAAACTAAAATTTTAAGGTTCTGGAATTTATATTCCTGATAGAATATATTTTAAAAAAATAATTAATAAAATACTGAATCATAAGTTGGCACCACATTTTAGTAATTAATATTTCATTCAAATTATAATTGCAGTTCTGTATATGCCATTTCGGTATTAGTAGTGGCGTTTTGTATAAATGAAGAACAATTAAGATTTTTATCTCAATTGGCACGATTAAAAAACCGGAATATACAAATATGTAAACTAAATACCACAACCGTAGGCAATATAATATTAATTTATGACGATTAATAACATCACTATATATAAACTTCAAAATGAGTTTACCCCAAAATTTTTATTATAAATTTTACTTTATTTTAATGATATTGTTGATATATAAATTAATAACTTTTGACCATAAGATAAAACTAGAACTATCTACGAAATAAAACTTTCATAATAAATTTCAGTATTATGCGGATTTCCATATAATTTTCTTATTAGAATCTAAAATAAAAATTGATATTTTCTACAGAATTATATCGCTATATTTTCTGTAATATAATATCACATTTTATATAATATTTTATTATAACATTATAATAAGAAGGTTCTCCAATTTTATGCCTCTATTTTATTGACTGATTTCAATCTGACACCTAAGGTTGGATTGTTGCAAACAACTTTATATAAACTTTTCATATATACGATTACTAACAAATCGACAACAAAAATATCCACATGTGCTTTTTTAAAAACAGAGCCGGTTTAAGGTTCAAAATATACTATTAAATTGGTTTGTTGGTTTGAAGGGAGGGAATATTAAAAAGACCAGTCCTTCTCCGATGGTCCACTGTTCTCTTAGTATGACTGTTCATTTTAAAGAACATCATTCTAATTTACTTCAGTCATGAACATGAATGCAGTTAGTCTAGTCTAGACAGCCTCAAATTGCCCGACTCTTCAATTTTGGTCAAAAGTGCTTAAATCTTTTATATCTTACTGCAGTGTAGTAACAAGGATTAAACTTATATGTAGTAAATTAATGAAATGATCGTAAATAATCTGCAACAAAAAAAATACGGCACAGTGTTTTGAGAGTAGCCATAAAATGTAGACGTTTTGGTATTGTGAATTTCAAAGTATAATAAAGTATAAAAAAAGTATTAAATTTGCTATGAAAATAAACAATTATTGCTTATGTGGTTATGTATATGAATATGCTAAAATAAATATTATGTCGAAAATAAAATCATATCCCAGTTGGAGATATTTCACAATCTTATCAACAAAAAAAAAAAATGAAAATGAAAATTAAAGGCTAGAAATACAATGAATTGATTTTTATTGCTTTATCGTAGAAGCTATAGAGCATAGAATTCAGTCGCACGCGTTTTGTTATTCTTTAGTTTAACCGGAATGAAGAGATTTTTGAAAATTGATGACCTATGCCATTGAGATTCTTGAAAAAGTTTTTCTATATATAAAAAAAACTAGAAATATTTTAACTATAAATTCGTCGCATATTTGAAATAGTGATTATTAAGTTAAAAAAAAAAACAATTTTTTGTTTAAAATAGTCTTATAAAATTTTTTATTATCTGTCAGTAATTTTTATAAAAAATATTTATAATTTTATATTTAATTTTTGACCATTTGCTTTTCTAAGAAAGACTCCCTACGATCATTGATATCTCTATGATGTTCCTCTATTGATTATACATACAGTGTTGAACCATCAGCACGAATAAGTGATGAAAAGCATAATGTGAGTGAAACTAGATAATGGAGATTACTGTGAAAGAGACTATTACTAGATAAGAGTTCTTAGATTATCAAATTTTAAGGTCACATGTAGATTATTAGATGACAGATTCTTGTTATTTTCGACCATGCAGAGTCTCGATATTGAAATATTAAGTAACAATATAATTGTGGATTTTAAGATATGACAGACAAAATATATATGAACTTCAGTATTTATAGCCGCAAAGAGTTACTTTTCATTTTAATGGAGTTACTATATAACCTAATGGAGTAGAGGTATCAAAGTTGCTGCTGTTGTAAAGTTAGTTTAGAGATTCAGATATTGTGATTGTTCCAAAAAACTCGAATTGGGGTAACAAAGCCATGAAAACTATGCAAATGCCTTGTATCGGCTACCATACAATAAATTCATTTCTTATAACTACAAATTTTATTATGAAAACCTCAATTTAATGCCACTTTCGCAGCACTTCGCTTAGTGTATAACTGAAATTTTAGTTATTGATTATATCAAAGTAAGTCCAATAAATACTAAAAGAATTTAAATAAAAAACTAATTTTGATTCTAATAGCCTAATAATTACAATTGCTGCTAAAGGTTGTTTCAACAATAAAATTATGTGATACAATGTGTTAATAATCCGTGTCCCTCCTTACATCATCTACCAATTATAAAAGTTAATAAATATATACAATTAATACACGTCAAAACATTAATATTTTAGAAAACCCCCAATTTTCTTGAAAAAAAAACATTATAAATATTTTCATTATGAGTTCTACATAATTTTATATAATAATTTTGTGCAGAAAATTTCTTTTACATCACATCTTCAATAATTGTGCATCTCACAACTTACGAGATTGCCGTTCAAAACAATAATCTTCCAGGAAATTTAATTTACACCATAAAAACCAAAATCAACAATTTATTTGTTGAGTTACTATATGAAATTGCAAATATAAAAACTATGCTGAAGATATTACAGAGATTTGTTTTTTATACTGAATTTATCACATTTTAAAGACATTTTACTGAACTTTATAATAGTGTAGATTTTGAGTTTGGTCTCTCTCTACAATTATGGGACCATACATAACGTAAAACTATAATTTTTGATAAAATCATATTGCACGTTATGTTTTACTATAAAGATTTTTTTTGTATTTCATATGAAAATTATTATGGAATTTTAACATTTTTAGACAATCATTGTTGAAATATAGTAGATGAAAAAAAAAAAACCAAAACGATGATTAATTGCGTCAAAATATCTATTCTGAATGGTTTGACCTGTTTTTTGTTGGTTTAAATTTTGTATATTTAAAAGAACAAGATTTTAGAGAGACACTTTGAAAAAGCCAGATGATAATAAACCGTAATATTTTTGGGGAAGTGCTATACGAAAGGTCGAATAAATAATCTCGTTAGTACGAAATTTGGTACATTTATTTTTATTACAAGCCGTACGGGATCGAATTCCTTTCGGTCTCATTGAAAAGAATATTTTACGGAGAATATTAAAAAGGCATATTCCTACAATAATACATCAGGATACACCGCCTTATAAGAGCCGGGTATGAGTAGCTTATATCGGACAACAGTATCTCAAAGAAATTTTTTGTAGGGCGATATCAGCAGGGAATTGTAACACTCTCGCTGAAGAAGAATGAAAAACTTCATAAGCTTTGGAAATATATTGAAATTAAATTAATGATACAGGCACAACTATTCTGAGGTGTCATGTGAATAAAGCAATAATGTGAATGCGACATATAAGATTACAGAATGCTATTATCTAAATAAGTTTACGGAGTCAGGTAAGATAAGGCTGGCCAATTACAATAATTAGGAATGGACCAAAGACTTTAAAGAGTATTTATTGAGCGCTTGCTGTCGACGAAAGAGTACAACAGGCTTTCAAGTGATTGATTCTTCAATCAATTTATCAAATGATGGTTGTCAACGTGTTGTAAACTTACCCACAAATGATCAAATTTTATCAACTTGTCAACACATTGAGAAACAGCTTGTATAATGTATGGGAAGCATTAAAGCCTAATTCTCTATTTCAAGTAATAATCAAGGTGACGATAATACAATTAAATCTTAAAGATAATCAACAAATTATACAAGATTTTAAATTAAACAAGACATTTTATTTTCGTGATTATCAATTACGAAATTTTGATTTACGAGATTATATACCTAACCATATTTTTCGTAGTCTGGATGTGATATTGATTTAAATAAAACTAACCTGTCAGGTGCTTGGTAGCTTTAGAATTGTTTTTTTTTTTGTCTACTAATTATTTTCAAAGTAAATATAAATGAAATTAAAGAAATCTTTAAAAATTATGATAATTTCTATTAGTTTTTTGTTTTGTTTATGTCGACTATATCGATAATAAGATTAATAGATCCTATGATCGATGGGAAAATATGTTTTTTTATATGATTTTTTTCATATATCTTGACCTTGATGAACTTTCTTTATTTTTATTTGAAATTGATCTTTATGTTTTAAGCTGCTTTAGGCTTTATAGTACAAAAAAAAAAAAAAATTTGTGTGATGAGCATTATTAATGATGCCATAGATAACCACCAGTCAATCTTAAATTTCTATAATTTTCTTTTTAGTCTGACAAACATTCAAATGTTTTAGGATATATATAGAATTAATTTGTATATAAATAAATGATGATTCAGAAAAATATTTGTTTTTTTCTATTTCAGCTAATAAATCTGTATTAATGTGTCCTTAATGATAAGCTGCAATCAAAATAACAATGAATATAAACAGATTTGTAAATATACTATTAAAAAAATATCTACAATCTCTAAATTATACAATACTTTTTTTTTGGCATCCCTTCTTCTTCTTTCTCTGATATTGGTGGGAATAATATCATAAGTGATGATATACCAAAAATTTTGGTATCAAATAGATCAAACGAATCAGTCAACCTAAAAATAAAAACTCCTATGTAAAAATTTATTTTTGTATTTGTATTTAGGACAATTTTATTTTAAAGAAATATAAATAAATTGAAATATTTTTGTTAAATTTAACGATAAAATTAAATAATGAAAATCAATTTAAAAATATTTGTGGGGCTGATAATTTGTTTCTGGAGTGGTTTTAAATTGATACCAGAATATGTAGCTAACGTTCTCGGCTGTGGTCGTGTTTTCCTAAACGTTAAACATTATAAATCGCCGCGAAACATAGTCCTATTTTAAAATTTTATGTTTTTGAATTCAGTTTTTCAATTATAATTTTTTTTTTTTTAACAGCTTCTATTTATTTTTCTTCATTTCTGCGATTTTTCTTTTAAATAAATAAATATTATCAATTGTCAAAATACTGTGATAAGCAATATCAATTAAAACTCAACGACATCTAAAACAACGTAGATGAATAAAGTAATTTTGATATTTCATTTGACATTTCATATCGACAGAGGACAGCGTACCAGCGATGCAATGTAATCTAGCGTCAGCTTAAAAGTATCGTTATTTTAAAATGTATTTAGAAATTATGAGATTATCTTTGAAAATTCATAGCCTAGCTATTTTTAATAATATTGAATATGTTCAAATTGTTTAAACGTATAGAAATGTCAAGTTCTATTATAATAAATAGAACGTCCAATAGTCCAAATTAAAAAGTCATTATTATATATTAATTGCGCAGTCATTTTAAAGACTCCATGGTCAAAATTTGGAAAAAAGGGTTAATTTGTATCTATTCTAAATAATCGTCTTCGAATATATTGAATGCCTGCATATTGTCTACAAGAATTTTTATAGGTTATGTCAAAGTTGGTCCTATTTTTTTTTGTAAAATAGAATTGACAAATAGCTTGTACAATGTATGGGAAGCATTAAAGCCTAATTCTTATAGATTATGTCAAAGTTGGTACCATTTTTTAAGAAACTAGAATTCAAGTTAGATGCACTGGCGAAGTATTGGCAAAACACTTAATTGATTAAATTGCATTTATGAATCACATCTGGATCTGACGAATGAAAAGGATCCAGGACCGATGCAGTTTAGCATTCAATGATACGAATAGTCCTTAAATCTTTTAGTCTTGTCTCTTAGGTTTTTTGATAGTGGTGACTATCAAAATTTCGATATTATTCGATATTTTGTATTTGAACCCATTTCAATTAATATAATGATTATGTTGTACGGTATATGAATATTTTAGAGTTAGACACAATATAAAGATATATACAAATATTTTCAGGATTAAATCGATATTTATCTTTGCACAGAAACAAATGTATATATAAATTAGATATAACAATTCCCTTTGTTTTCCATGTAGAAATCTCACATATTAGGCTTTGAAGAAATACAAAAATATTTGTTCTTTTTGATTGGGGGAGATATTTTTTTTATGTACATAACATAATTCAAATATAAAAGCATTAATTTTGTTATTTGGAGTATTTTATAGTTTATTTTATACTTTATTTTATATAATCTAAGAATGAACGTAAACATTTGATTGTGTATAGTTTGATTATCTTAATCGACTAATTAGTACGGTTCAGTAATCCTTTAGTATAGTTAAATGATAAGAGACTAAAAATAAATAAAAATATCCTTAAAAAGGTGAATATAATAAAATTTACTATTCTATGTAATATCAAAAGGATATATGCCACATACACACATGTTTATACGAGAAATGCAAAATAAAATATATTTTTTTTATTATTTTTGATCTGGTATCAATAAAAGATTTGTTTTAAAGGACATACTTTATATATATATGTACTTATAAAGCATATATAATAAATTAATATGTGATTGTATGTTTCTGGTCTGTAAATACATATATGTATATGAATATTTTTATTATTGTTTTATTTGAAAACATGGTGTCCTTTTTTGATGAGTTGTCTGCCAGCTATTTATAATATACTCAGAAAATATAAAATTTAATACGTTTAATTTTATATTTTTTGGTTTTTTGTTGTCAAATTCAAACTTTTTTTTTTTTAAAAAGTACAATATTGAAATTACTTACATAATGAGACCTCCTTGAACCAAAGGATCATATTTTAAAAGTTTTTTATTATTATTATTATTGTAATTGAATATGGAAAGAAATGTGATTACATTATATTAAAATTGTTTATATATACAAAAACATATAATTGAGATGACTCACTTTTAGACTCTTTGAATATCTTCGATACTATACAGCTTTTAATTTTCTACTATTCATATTCAACAGGTTGATTTTTTGTTACAGCAATATAAAATTATTTTCTATCTAAATGGAATCTGACAAAATCTTACAAACTTAAATATTTATTAAATTCTAATATAGAAAACGCTTTATCGTTAAGTAGTTGTAGTCCAAAGCCAAAAAATTATGAATAACAATCCTAATTGTGATTTAGTGTTTTACAAAATTCGCTATTCACTTTTTTTTCAATTTTTTTAATGACTATTAAATTCAATATTAATAAGAAATTAATTATATTATTGAAGTGCGGTAAGCGAGTATCAATGATAAACAGTGATGCATGTCGTATGCATTATATGCATATTTTATATATGCAAAGGGATGATGATAACTGACCCTACAGGATAATAAACACTATTTTTATATTGAAAAAACCCCAATATAACACCGATACTAAAGTCAGTCATGCGAACAATATCCGTTTAAGAATGATGTTTTTAACAAAAAGTGGCTATAGGAAGAACGGAAAATGTAATGCCGCATATGCCACATAATATTAGAGAGAAGGTCATAAATATATATATTTTTTGTGTTTAGTTAAATAATATATTTTTTTAATAAATAGAATGTTAATTTTATTGTGTTTTTTTGTGGGTTTTCTATTCTATTTTAATAAAATTAATTGGCTAATCATAATTTATGAGACAGTATTAACTATAATTTGAATAAAACTACAATATACCACAAAGTACTAAATATAATAAAAACTTATTATATTTTACGGATACTATTTTGGTGACACGGTTTTTCCTATATAAATTAGTGTAATCATAAGAATAATTATCTGTTTATTGTCTGAAATAAACTGAATTAGCCTGTATGACAATTAAAACTTGATAGTGTAGTCTGTATAATGTTAGTGTAGAGAGGAAAGTTTTAGTTATATTTAAAGTTGGTGCACTGACATCCTAAAATTCATAAAATGAAGTACATTGATAAAAAATTGTGGTTAACATTATTTTATGTCTTATACAATCGATCACTATAGAAACTTTTCTAAATGATTGCCAGGATTTTTTTGAGTACAATTTAACAGAGTTAAATTTTTTATGAAATGTTGAAATAAGATTGTAATGGATTCGTAACAAACGACATGCTGAACAAATTCGCGGTTAACTGATTAAAGCGTAACCACTAGGAACGATCTATGATGCCATTATATTATAATGGAATCGTTAAATAATATCATTTGTCAATTAGCAAACTCAAAAACGTTGTCTAAAGCAGTACGTATTCCAAATATTTTCTTTCTCTGACCCCGAAAATCACTTAAAGTAAAATTCGGGAACGCTAAACCAATTTCGTTTCAATTTTGGAGGTGGTAGCAAATATTTCGGAAGAATGTCATGTATTCAATTGGCATGTGTGTGGCTACAGTTGTTCTTAAAATGATATTGTGTCAATTACCATTAGTTTGTGACACCTTTTTTCTAACTAAACATTAGTCAGTGACACCTCCTGTTTCATTTATGTATCAGTCAGATGAGATCTTTCATGGTAGGTTTGATGATGTATGATTTCAGTCATAATCGATCTCACCATATTATATTATTTAATTAATTCGCAGCGCCTGTTTTTAATACTCTATGCTGATTTTATTATAAATTAAGATAATTTTCATTATGCTAGTTTCTTTTTAAATATTCCAACCAGAAATTGGTGTTTATAGCTTCAAAATCAATCTTTTCTAAGACTGCAACTAACTTTTTTCCATTTTCGTACTTTGCATAAATTAAACTTACTTCATAACACAATTTTGAATAATCAAACTGGACTTAACACTTCTGCGTTTTTGACTCTATACTAATCTATATTCCATGCAGTATATGCCATGTATTTTTCTGCTGGATCTACTAGACTACACCGTAAACTGTCATAAATAAACAAACCAATTAAAGAAATCATTTAATTAACTTAGAATTACATTCCCTTTTCAATATTCTAAACTGCAAAAATTTTCAATTTATTATCCTTAAATAAATTAATGATTATGATGAGAAAACTCCACCTAAAAAATTTAATTCCCATATTAATTCCTTTTTAAAAAACAAAATAAAATCGAAAAACGAAAATTTTTCTCACGATCATAAATTTCCCAAAATAAAACTAATTTTTAAATCCCATTTAATATTAGAGTGTTATCCTAATTCCTAATATATTTCTCAAGATTCTATTTTTAATAATTGACCATACGATCGAATTTTATCACCTTTTTTGAGAAACACGCGTGCCCATCAAATTATCACACTTTTATAGAACACACGAAAAAAAAAATTATACTCGCGTGCTATTAGCCAATAAGTATCTATACATAAATATATGTATATAATAAACTTCTCAACAAAGTTGATAATGAAAATTATTGTTTTAAAAATATATATTAGTAAATTTTATGTATTGTCGATGCTTCTCTTGTTTAATCTATTTTTATGTTCACATTAATGTACACATCACATTAAATGATGATGAATAATAAATTCCCTATTCTGGAAATTTAATTTTGATCATAAATATGGATAAAAAAACAATATTTTCTTCAACACCTGGTAAAATACCTGCTGGGAATCTTATAAATATAATAATATTATTAAAATGACCCAATCTTTTGATGGTAATTTGAGATATTCTTCTGCATTTTATTAACGCGGTTCATACTTTGCTAAAAAAAAGTATAATGGGAATTTTAAAAATAAAATTTACTTTCGTTTTTATTTTTTTTTATTTTTTTTTGTCTTTTTGTGGTCTTTTCTTAATGGTTTAATAATAAAAACAAACATGAATCATTATAAATATTTTCAATATTAAATGTCCTCGAATCCTCATATCAATATTTATTTCATTTTTATAAATTGTTCTGGTCACCGCAATAAAGACAAAATATTGCACTGAAAATAACGCGCAGCAGAAATACTATGCAGTAGATTTATACTTATTGGGTTCATTTCTTTGGAGATAGTTATATTTTAAATTAAGATTTCAATACCATAGCGTAGAGCCAAAGAAGGTATAATCTGGAACTAAAATCGGTATATTTTTATTTATAGCTTTATGTGGCAGCAAAAGTTTCTACTTTGTATTACCAAAAATCAATCATTGATTTTCATGGAACTTTTCATGGTTACCGTTTCTTTACTCTTTTTTTTTTTTGCGAAATTGATGCTACTTAATGCTATACTTCTTAATTTAAAGTAATTGTTCTACTACATTTATAATAGTGCTGATAATAGAAATTTTTCTACTACACCGTCAACATTGAGCTGATTAGTTTTCTAAATTTCTGACTTGATTTTCTAAATTTCCGACTTGGTTTGAGAAGGGGGAAATGGAAGCATGTACCAAACCATGTACCTAGATCATACGGTCCGTTGTACCTTATTATGAAACGTTAATCATTTTCACCACGAATCGTGCCATCCCACTTCCTTTATAAAGTTTGTTAGATTACACAGAGAAAGACAGTGACATAAAAGATTTTCAATTGTGTTTTGATCTTCAGCACAGCCTCCACAAGCGGTTCCCGTTGTCAGTTGTTCGTCGCACGACATGTTTACGTAATAGTAAATGACCCTTGACTATTCCTGTGTTCAGTCTGTGTACAGGTTTGGTAATAGTCAGAATACTTCTCGATTGTTTAGCGTTGAGGTTACTCCAGAATTTCCGACTTAGCAATCTGATTTTGATATTTCTAATACCGACAGTTACTAAATTTAGTTGAACATACTATACTATGTGAAATAAGCTTTCAACGGACAGACAGACTGGCAAATATTTACAGGGAGTAAACATTGTTTCTCAGAACAGCCCTAAAAAAAGGTGTATTTAACCCTAAATCTAAATGTCTTATTTCTAAATCTCTTCTTCTTCTTCCCATGCATTTATCAATATAAATCCCATATAGATAGACAATTATTATGTATATAAATAGAAGCATACCAAAAATGAAGTATAAAAGCAGATGGATTTTTTTTTCTGTTGGTATAAACAAAAGGTTTTATGGGTATAGACAAAAGCATTACCTTTTTGCCCTTACAAAAAAAAAAAAGAAAAAAAAAAGTTAGTTTTTACTGACTGTTTCGTTGGGTTCTGTTATCTCTTTTATGGGTTTATAAGAAGAAAAAAAATACTCATCAAGAGCATCATCATCATCTAATAGATTGATGTCTGGCATAAGCATACGTTTTTTTTTCTCTGTTGTTGTTGTTATGTTGTCTTGTTTATTTGTTTGTTTGCTTATTTAGACAATGCACACCAGATATTATATACATAGAGAAAAATTATGTTTGGCACACTTTTTATGTAATTGCACGCGTGAAATTTGATATAATGATGAATTGATGTACCCATAGTTGACTGGACGGTAAATTTTAAATGAATTACAAGATTTACTCTTTTGTATTGGCGCGTATATATAACAATGAATTTGAGGAATTTAAAATATTCTTATTATAAAAATTTATTTGAATTTAATTTTTTGTTTGTTACAGAATAAAATTTATATTAGTCCTGAGGTTAAATCAAATAAAATTTATTGTTAATAGATTATTATTATAGCCTTAAAGGCAAATTGAAGTTGTTCGGGTTTGAAAACAAAATTCCGGAGGCATGATTGTATTTTTATGTAGGTTAGTAGTTTTCCTGTCAGAGTACATTGGATATTTATTTAAAGCTGTTTGGAATGTCTTCTGTCATTCATAAGTAAGCTGTTTGGTATATGTCATCAAGAACAAGGCGATTGTTTCGAAAAATTGTAAAATAATGGATAAGATCTTATTTAAACGAAATTGAAGATCATAAATATTATGATATATTTGAAAAATATGTTAATTATGTAAGCTCCTAAGTAGGTTTAAAGGATGTTTCTTACAATTACGTTATCTCCTTTAAATATTTCACATTAGGATGAGGAATAATGGGGTCGTTCAGGCAGAAGACAAATCAGGGTCTCCCTACACTGCAACCTAGACAAATCTATTGTGCATACCCAACTATTGATAGTCAGTTGATATCCAGGCTCCTATAGAAGCCCAGAATCATCCTGACGGTCAAACCTTTGGTGTCGTTAGGACATAGAAACCTTTTATCAAGGTGTTATTCAGATTCAGTTAATTCTTTATATTTTTATAGTTGACTCCATAGTTATTTAGTTATAGACTCATATTTTTTCCAATTTGTTCAATCTACTTCTGCAGCGTAATCTGTATAGCCAATATTTATATACTAATTATTTTAATATAATATTTATGATTATAATTTCTAACTAACTATAAAAAGTAATTACATTAAAATCTCTCACGTTTTTTTAAGTCATCTTTTGCATTGTTACATTTCTGCTATAAACAATTCACAATATTTTCAAATAATAAAATCTAATAACCGAACTACCGCCCTAATATTACCACAAACCTCTTCAATCTAATAATAAAAAAAACTATACTTGCAACATATTGTCATCGATGTGTTAATACTATACGAATAATCAAAATATAATAATAATAATATTCCGTATCTAATAAAATAGATTTAACAACAACACAAAATAAATAAAAAAAAACATACGTTAATTTTTCCAACCCTTGGCATTACTTGTATATAATTTTGTCACCCGTCATAATGTCATATAATCATCCCTATACATAATATCAAACCTCCTTATATATAAAAAAAAAAATTGAAAAAAAGGCAATACGACACTTTGTTGTCAAATAAGGTTATTGATGTTTCCAACACACCCCACCCTCAAAATATAACAATAGATGACAAAAAGTAAAAATACTATTATACCAGTCAAGTATCTCTTATTATAGTTTTGTTGCAATTCAGATTTTTATGAAAATCTGGGAAGTCCTAATGAGGGTGTTTTTAAAAATCATCATCATCAACGACTATGTTTATGATGTGTTTTTTTTTTTCGCTTCATTCATTCAAAATTTTAAATATTCAACATTAGTTATAAAATATTATGAATTATAGTACAAATCATAATCATATCACTTCACTAGTATACCTCGTCCAGGGTCGTGTTGACCATAAGTGAAATGGTTGAATGGCAAGTGGGTGACAAAATTAAAGGATGGACCAAATTATTTATTGATGTTATGTTTTAATATAAGTTAATGTTAATTGTTATTTTATTAAATGATACTTACGTAATATTTTACATCAATTACATATTTATAACCTAAAATTTACCAATATTGATTGAGATTCAGTCATACCAAAAAGTATGAATATAGACAGAGAACAAAATTCATATAAAAGTTAAGATTTCAAGATTAAATTAATAATTATAAAGCTTTTTCAAATACACGTTCACTCGCATAACACCAAAAACAATTAATATTTTGCTATTATGAAGCATGTGTATTTGAAAAAGCTTTCATTCTTTTGGAATTTAATCTCCACATTTGCGTCCATACCAAAAAGTTTATATAAGTTTTGACCTCTTACTATATATTCTTTTTGCTCATACTCTCCACCACCACTGATTTCAATTCCGCTTAACAGAATAACGATTGCAAATCGAATAATTTAAATTGAATAAAAAGTATTGGTAAGTTTTGACAGTAATAGTACTTCTGTTAAATATATAAATTATATTAGATTGGGCTGGGCTGTTTTTTCCCAATTATGAAATTTAATACAAACTTTAAGTTTTAAAGTAGTTTTCGATATCTTCATTTTTGAATTGTTTGCTAAAGTGAAATTTTGCACATGGGCGACCAATATGAATGATGCGCCCCTGGTCAATAGTTGCTGTATTACCACCAGTGATAGAAGCAAATATGATATTGCTTAAAATGGCAAACAAAATATAAGATTTTTTTATTTTCAGATATTTTTCTTTTTTGGTTTTTAATAGTAAAAATCAAAAGCGTGGAAATCAACCCCTCTAGTTTAGAGTGTTTGATTGGAAATTTAGATTCGGTGCAATTTTTATTATGTCGATTTCTATATTGGTATTAAATGCTAGAATTGCTCGGATTGAGTCAATTTGATATCTAGAAAATGAACAAATATAAAACCAAAAAATTAATATAAAAACGGAGGCGCTTGATTCAATAATGTAATTTTATTTTTTTGATTATTTTTATAGTGTTCTTTTTTTTTTAATATACATTGTGGCTATAAATCATTTAATCGTCCCTTTTTATTGTGTATAGATTTGTGTATAAACAATTTATATTTATATACGTTTTTTTTTTATGAAAGATTGATGTAGTTTTGATTTTTCAGTTAGAATTCAGATGAAAGATATTGTTTTTTTTTTTTTTTGTTAATTTTTATTTTGTCACAGTGAGAGCTGGATGTGATATCAATAATAATGTCCCATGAATAAAAAAAAAGCAGCTGTTTTGATGTTTATAGAATGTTTGTTGTTTTGTTAGTTGTTAATTAGGTATATTTCTGTATTAATTTGAGTCGTATTAGTCTGTAAATATTGTTTATGAAATGAGTTTTATATTGTGACTTATGAATTATTAATTGTATAATATTTGAGCATTACCTAAATTAAGATTTTTCACTTCTATCTAACACGGATAACGTATTTGTATCAAAAAAGTATTTTCTATTAGTATTTTAAATAAATTTTTCAATATTAGAAATTAAAGTTATTATTGTTTTACTAATATAATCTAATCACGCAGTTTGGATCTGTATCAGAACTTTTAATTCTTTCTTGGATTACCATAATTTAATGTGTACTTCAGAACAATCAGAAAAACTATATCAAAGCTATGTACAGATCAACAATGAGCCAGCTATACCAAATATCAACATAGTTCTTTCGGAGCAACAGCTCTTCAGAATATTTATCTTTGATTTACCAGGTATATTCTAATTATTGACTAACCACTAACATTATTCTTTACCTCTTCCTATTATTCAAAAATCGCTTCAGATAAGACAGACACTATATACTTCATAGTTCGTACCCATCAGCAGTTAACAGTCCTTCCGAAAATCAATATTAAAGCCTTTAATATCTAACTATTTAAGCTCAATATCTAACGTTTTAAATTCAAATTAACTAACAATTATATAAAAAAATTGAGAAACAATCTCTTAAAAGTAATTATACCCAAAAAAATGTAAATAACTTTATTTAAGGTAACATCTACAAACAATTGTAACTTCTTTCTAAAAATTGACAATCTGACCTTTTCAGTAAATTATTGACTTTTCAATATAATATTATCTTTTTCTTTTATATCTTTAATACCTTTTTTGTTGGATAAATTAAGGTAAACCACAAGACAAGAAGGTCGTTTTTACCTATTGAAATCCACAAAAAAGGTTGATTATGTGGCTACATTGTATTTCATTTAGTATCCAGTAGTAATATATCATTTTATCGCTGCCTTAATAATTTACTTACTTATTTTTATATAGTACTTTGCATTTTATTCATCAAATATTTGATTGTAATAATACAGTTTAATTGAAACAGACATTTCAATTTGAAGGGTGCATAACTCTTATATTGACAGTCCATAATATATAAATATATATTTTTTTTTATTAACCCTTCACACCTTGTATTTATGTCAAAATTCTATCGATGTTACACGCTGTATTGTCAAATGTCTATTTTTAAGTACAATAGATTGTTGTGCCCATAAAAGGTCAATTGGATTACTTGTACAAGGTCTGAGATTTAATAATATCATTTTTATATTTTGGTTAGTTGTAGGGATTTTAGATATAATGATGGTTTCTGTCAACTTGAATAGTTTGTGTCATAAAAATGTTAAGGGTATCTGTAAATAGAATCCTTGACAAAACAATGAAGTGAAAGGGTTGTCATTACATTGCACAATTATATTGTAATATTCAAAATTTTGGTATTTTATGTACATATAAATTGGATTTGTGTTAGCATCTGCATGGTATTGAAAAAGTTAATTATAATTTTATAATAAGATTTAATATTATTCATGAGTTGACTGGGAAGCTGGCAAATGCTAAGTTCACCAAATATGAAACAAGAATAAATGAAGAAAACAAAATTCATATTAAATTTACTATCCAAAATTGATACCGTGAAAAGAAGTCATTCTCTAATCAACTAAATACACACGTAATGCCTGTCATTAATCGATATCTTCTCAGGCCAATGTGTCTGATCGGAAAGTATGCCCTTAGGCTGTGACTGATTTGAAGGAGCTAAAACATGAACTTGGTCATTTAGAGACACTGGAATATCTTCTGTTTTATTGCCCAATTCTTACTAGTAGCTAGACGATCCGAAGTAAACCATCATTCTCAAAACTATAAGATTCCTTAAATACAGTATAAAGAAACTTCTAAATTTGCTACCAGAACTCATTCATACCAAATGAATAATTCTCTTAATGTAAAATAGGTACACATTTTATAGACATATACATAAATCCATGGTGGTCTTTGTGACCATAACCTATTTAACATATCCAACCTTCATAACATATTAAATATTTTTTTTAAGTTATAACATTTGAAAGAAATTGTTTCTAGCATAATTGAAGCTCTGTAATCAAAGAATTTCTTAAATATTTAGGATTTATATTGAAAAAAAGTATTGTTCTTTTTGTATTAACCAAAAAAAACGTTACTACAATTCAAATATGATCAATATTTTTTTTTTGTATGCACATTTAAACCGAATCCCTTGTAATAAAATGAGATCGTCTCTGGCACACTGTTTAGATATATTATATAAATATAAATATCAAATTTCAGACAAACTGATTATTTAATTTACAAAAGCCGGGAGAACATATGCATATCATAATAAATAATAAGGAATTTGTACGTTATTGAAAAATTATATTTAAAAAAAAAATGGAATCTCTTTAGAAAGATGCATTAATTCAACAGGAATATTGGATATTATAATAATTTTGTACAAGGAAATTTAAACCCTTCAAACTAAGCTGATGTTTCGCCAGCTATTGATTGTTAAATACAAATATTAATTAGTTTAGTATAATATTAAACTATATTCAGTATTATATGTACAACATATCACATTATTTAGTTAAGATGGGAATTTAATCGAAAATAGACAAGGAACACAATAATTCGTTCGTTGTGTTGTGATTACCACAATGCCACTATATAATTTATTCTAAAATTTAGACATAATCTACTTTATATTTTTCAGCTTTTATAGTGGATAACGAATTCTATTTCTTGCCTTTTGGAGTCTTTTTCTTTTCCTTAAGTTTTCTTTTAATGTTCATTAACTTAAATCAAATATAAATTCCGATTAGTTCATTGGTTTCTTAGGAGAGGGGTTTTTTGTAACACTTCGCACTAAGGCCAAAAATATGGACGTTTTTCGCTGCTACTACCAATGACTAAGTTGCCTGAATGTAAAATTCTAGTTTTCGTATTGTGCATCCTCGTATGGAATGACAGTGACAGAGGATTGTGTTCTAATGATTTATTCATAACCTCTTCAAAATGAATAATTCCGGATTAATTTGATAGATAAATCGAAAGGATAATTACTTCAATCGGTATAGTAATTTTATTTATAATCGGTTACTGTGTAAAGTTGACAATCGAAATGGAAGTAATGATCTCAATCGAGATCATTCCTTACATTTTCATTTCTATGTTATCCAACATTTTTTAGTATTGAAAATTTCAACATAAATTCTTAGCTTCGTGATAAAATCTGTTTGTCAATTAACAACGCGAATTATTGTGTTTATACCTTAAGCAAAAATCTAATGAAAATCAATCTTCAATGTTTACAAGACAAAGAATAACAAACAAATATTTTCAAGGCTATTATCCTTCCATTTTGGGTCATAGTTTAAAGGTGTACCAGTTATTTTGTCCTTTATAATAAAATAAGATTGAATTTCAATATATTTCACATATATCCTTATAAAAATTTTCAAGCTCCTTGAGACGATTATTGATACTATATTATTCTTTTGTTATAATTATTCGAAATATACATATTTAAATTCACAATAAAACCAGATATTATTTAATATCTTTAATAATAATATTAAATAATTGAATTTGTTTCATTTTTGATTACAAGAAAAATGTTGCACACAATAATAATTCAAAAAAAAAAGGAAACAAAGTACAAACGTTTAGACAAAATGAAGGGACTGAAATTAATGGTAAAAGCCGTACACTTAAACAATAATCACAAAACGAATCACTCTCTAATTTTACTATACATAAAAAAAACATAAGTTCTTTTGTGGTATTGTATGTTAAGTGCCCTATTCTTACAAACACAATTGTTAGTTATTATTATTGATTTAAGAATGAAACAGTTACAATATGGACAGGCATGGATTTTGGATAGTTTTAGTAAATAAAATGTTCTTATAAATTTAGGGATTAAGTTTAATAGTCAGGGATTTACTCTGTACAGTATTTAAATATTCGACTTATTAAATTAATAATTTTATAATCTTTAATTTTAAATAGTGCAGTAGATTATATTAGATTGAATAAGTAAGGAGTCGTTAAGGCAAAAATACTAACCTCCGCCACCCTACACTGCGACCTATAGAGATCTATTGTATGATTCAGTAACTCTTTCGACAGAACATTAGTAAGTATGACTTTTCAACAAAGAATCTTGATCCATGCAGTTCGTACATAGTAAATACAAAGTAAATAGAAAGGGACAGTGTCACTTAAAGTATTGCAATTGCTTCTCGTTAGTATCTGCATCCTCTATCTTAAAGGCGTGATCTTTCAGCATTGAGTATCATCTTAAAAACGCGGTTTCTGATGATGACTACTTCTCTCTAGACGCCCCATAAGTTTGTTGTTAATTTCTCCTTGTAAGCTTGTTGGAGATGTACATTTATCATCAAGACATTTCTTATTGTCTGCCTGTGTGATCCCGACAATGGTTGAAACAACTTCCAGTTGTGCACCAGTCCTGGGTTAGCGCGTCTGCTTTCTGATTAGTTTCCGAAACTAATCAGATACTATAGTTATACATTATTCCGGATGAAATCTCCTTTCTAATTATATTTAGAAGCACAGTTCCAACAAACTCTGAGAATCATTGGCAACAAGATTGTTATGTTTTTTTTGGTAAGTAAATGTAGCGCGGTTTGATATTATTTCATTTTTAATAATCCGCATATAAAAATTATTTTTCAACCACATCAATACGATTAATGTCATGTGACAATAATTTTTTTACAATATTTCATTTATTCATGTTGAGAATATTTATTAAATTTTATAATTTCTGATATATTTTCTATACAACATAATTTTATGTCTCTATTATGTTCAGAAAGGCTGTGTGTCCTTAAGTGTGGACTTATGAAAAGTATAGAAGAGGTTTTGTTCTAGAGAGCCATAAAGAGTAATATACGAAAAAAAAATTATTAGTGTAAGTATATAAAAATGAAAATCAAAAAATTTTAGTAAAAAATTTCCTATCTTCAAAATATGATGTCACGTGAGAGTTATTTTAAATAATTCAAAAATGCTAATTCAAATTTTTTTAGAGTTGAATTTTTTGAAATAGAATTTCCCAAAAATTATTTTTGTATTTATATATAAATTGTTTTGCCGGAAAATTATATAAAACTAAAATGAAATTGTCAATTTATAAATAAACGTTTTCCCTGTGGTCGTTTAATGAAACTTTTGGGTTGTTCAGTATATTGAATACAGTTGTTCCACTAATTTACTTATATTAAAGAAACTCTTTAATATTATTTCGCTAATAGGGTAACACGATCGTCTAGTAAATAGTGGAATTAATTTGTCAAGCATTCATAGCAAAATGTAAGATTAATTTTTAGAAATTTGACAAATAAAGGAATAACTATCAGCCAACCGAAATTATTACTAACTCTAAATTGGTGAAGAATTACGAGACAATAACATACTAACAAACGGGAACAATATTAAGCCTCTCTGGCCGAAGGTAACAAAAAACTGATGAACTGATGAAGAGAATGGGTTTAAATAGTTCTAAATTGATTATAGAAAGGTTGGCAACACACTAAACTTTTCTAAGGGACCCTGAATCTTAGAAAGATAATTAAAATTTGTTGTTCAAAACCTATGACAATTATAAAAATATTATTGCAGCTTTTGAAAATTACGAACTTTATACAATATAAATTTTCCAAAAATATATAAATGTGTAATTAATTAATTGATTTGTTAATACATAATAATGTTTAAAAAATTGAAAATTAAAATTTACATAAATTAATATTTTGAAAAATTATTTCATCAAAAACTATAATGATATGATATTCAATTCTTGCCATCTTACTAACGAACTCGACTTAAATTAGTTATGCTCATATCGGAACTTCTCATACATTTTTCGATCACATAAAGGACTCCCGGGCGGAAGCTGAAAGAATGTAATGGATGATCTCCAATATAAGCGTCCGCGTCGCCATGAAATATCATCGTTTTATTACAATGATTTTCAAAATGTTCAACGTTACTCAATGTTGAAATTACATCATAACTTTCACATAATTAACAAAATCAATATTTATTTTATTTAAGAACATTTTAATTATTAATAATAACTTAAATATTATTTATTTTCTAAATTACCAAAATAAACAAATTTAATTTCCTTTAATTTCTGTTAATGGTGTGGAATTAAATTTTAAAAATGTTTATTATTAAAGAATTATCCTCAATCAAAACCCTCATATTAAAAAGCGTGTAATAACATATTTTTTTTTATTTATTTGTTTAAACCATTAAGAAATACAAGCTAAATATTTCCACTTCAATAGATCTAATATCCTTGAACGGATTGATAAATAATTGTATTTAAAATTGTAAATAATTTTTAAAAAAATAACCATCAAAAATTATATATTTTACAAAAATGTTTACATGCAAAAAAACAGTTCCGCTTCCGGATTTTTACTGGTGAATATTTTTTGGCAACAACATTTTTAAATTTATTAGGACACGAATTATTAAGCGCATTAAATGGGTAATAATTGCAGAAAATATCAAGGATTTTTTTTAAAAAAAGAACAACCAAGAAGGGTTTTATTTTTAAATGCTGTCAAATTTTATTTTTAAAATCTATTTTATTGGCATGAAATTTAAAATTATAAAAAGGGAAAAAAGGGTGCAAATTATTAAAAATCCTTTTTTCTGGGATAGATTTTGTTTTGATTATTAAGTTTGAATTGTTGTCTGATTATCCGGTTTTAATAAAATACCATAAATTGTTAAGCTCAAAAATTAGAAGTACATTAAAAACTAGAAATTTAATTTTGAAAAATTTCTCAATAATAATTTTGTTATAGACTCTGTAATAATCGAAACCTTGATAAGAATTTTTAAAATATTGCAGATCATAAGCTGAAGTAATAATATGATTAGCATCTTGAAGCTGATTAAATGAAGGATTTATTGCTCAGCTTTGCAGTAATAGTAACAGGTTATTAAAGAGCTAATGATGATATTAGAAAATGAAATATAAAAAACTAGATAGAAACTTCCAAGGATCTTCTGGAGATAAATTGAAGGAGCAGACCAAAGCTCTCAATAAGCTGTAGTGCTAATAGAATAAGAATAAGTAAAAAATCACTAATGATTAATAATTTAAAATTTTTGATTAAAGCATTCCCATTGGATAATAGATAAGTTTCGAAACGGAAACAGAACAGAAGATCGAATTGTTTTAATGGAATTAAGGTCGAATTGAATTTAACGATCACTGCGATTGGGAGAATGTATTAAAAAGTAATTGAAATAGCTAATAATGTAGTAATAATAAAGTATATGCATCTTTCCTACTTCTTTCCTACATACCATTCTTTATTCCCTTTAATTTTAAGATTTAGTATCTGAATTTGGATTTTTCCATAAATTTTGAATGAGTTCGTTTTGAATTAAGTTTTATTTCTACACAAACTCCATAAATACCCAAAATCAAAATTATAATAAATGTTTAGATATGAGAAAAATCGGAAAGTTTGACTGTCGTATCTGTTCGACGGCTAATGAAGAAACTGCGTAATACATCCTCTGTAATGTAGGCTAATACACCTGGGTAAGGGATTTCTGCTAAGTAAGCTCTGATCTTCTACAGTAGCCTAGGTATCAATATCAACTGACCAAATATTAGTAGGATAAGCACAATAGATCTCTTTAGGTTGCAATATTTGGAGACGTAGGTACTTCTGTCTTAATGACTCCATGTTTATCTAATATAATCTAAGATATGAGATATATCAAAGTTAATATTACGAGTATTCTGTACAGTTCAATAATATAATATAAGTTTTTTTTTTTAAACTTAATGGAATTTCGTGAAAATTCCTTTTTCAGAGCATTCACAAACAGGATTATTTTATTCTCGATTCAATTCTTTATGTATAAATTTATTTAATTTATTTTTACTTTTGAATCCTTTCACATTTATTTTATTTATTTAATGATTTAATCTATATTTACAAAAGATAATTCATCGAGATTATTTTGGGATTTTATTGAAAATATTCATATATGTGTAATTATAAAACGTTTAATTTATAATTTAAAATATTAATTGGTATTATGCGAATGACAAGTTGGGTTTTAAAAAAAAGATAAAAATCTCTATTGAAAATTTACGTACTATATATACTAAATTAGAATGTAATTAAAATCATCAAAACAATGAAATTTTCACATTACATAATGTTTTGTAATATTAAAGCTGTTTACATATGGAAGGGTTCATATGAATGACGACTGGAAGTGATATTATTTAATTGAAAAGGACGAAATTTGTTTTAAAAAATTCATATCTTTTTGAATGAATCTGACTTATAATTTAATTAATAAATTACTTACATTACATCTAAGGACCACATTTATTAAATATTTAAATAATTTTTTATGAAAATTTCAATAAATTTTGAGATTTTATTTTGGTATTCATTTCTCTGGAGAATAATTCGACCAATTAATTTACTTTAGCATCTTCTCGCTGTCAAATTTTCGTGTTGTAACCATCATGAATTTTGGGATTTTGTTTTCGTTGAATTTCGGGAAAATATCCAGCATTTTGAGGTCATCTTCAGTTGTGATCTTCAGCCACATTTTAAATGATCTTCAGTGACATTTGATATTTCTTTGAAAACATTCACTTTATATAATATATATTTTTATCAGACTTCACATCAGGTGTCTCATAATATTTCTTTCTCTTATGCCCGGAATCACAGTGCAAGATTAAGCGTAAGCCTTAGCTAGAACTTAGAATTCGGTTTAAGTTATTTTCTAGTTTCTGAGTGCAAGCTTTCTTAAAGTGATGTTTAACTTAAGCCGTTGATGGGTAGACCTCGATGATCCATTGTACACTCCGCACTATGATTTATTTTATCCTAGATCATATTATTTCAATTCACCTCTCTCATGAATGCAACTAGGCTATAAAAAAATCAAAGCATATTTGTCGCGTTATACTTGTAGAGTTTGCGCTGAAGACTCTACAAGTATTACTTAGTATCCTATAAACTAAATGCATTACTAACTGAATTAAATTATTTCTTAAATTAGCCATAATAAAATATCAAATATTTTAATTTTATCTAAATATTTAATTAAATTTAAATTATTAATTTTCAAATAAAATTCCCAGAAAACTAATAATTCATCAATAATATTATCAAGGATATTATTTTCAAGTTCGAGTACAAGGAAAAGGAATTTAAAAAAATATTATTTCCCACCCAAAATATATGCGGGTGAAAATGCAACAGTTTTTTTTTCCGGCATTTGAATTTTTAATATTAACGGCTTATTATCATCAGATTAATTCAATTTATAATAATATTTAGTATTATAAAATTTTCATTATTTAACAAGGACATCATCATAATAATAAATTATTTAAAAATATTGTTGTAAAAGTTGTAGTTGTTTTGGTTTTCTTCTGGTTAATAAAAATTGCAATAATGCGGGCTTAAGGATATGAATTTGTTTTATATTTAAAATATTTATTTATCAAAATTATTTTAATATATATATTAATATAATACATATATATATACAATCATGTAATCTAGATCACAGTATGTGGTTGAGAACGGATGTTAATAGTTAAATACATCCTGTCTATTTTAATTTGAATGTTGATTTTGTCAAGTATTTAAATCGATGAACATAAATAAATAAATTTTAATTTACTCACTTGTTCTGATGCAAAAATTATGATGAAAAGGATTAAAATTCGGGTCAATTTAGATTAAATGGATATAATGTATATAGAAATATATTTCCATTTTCGGTTTATTTTCCATCAATTGAACCCAAAAAATAAAAAAAATAAAAATTGATTTTTTAATTGTGAAAAATTATATAATTTTGATTAAACAAAATAATAATGTTTCACATTGAAATGTTTCACATTGTTATATCCTTTATATCCTTTTTACTATAAGATATTTTTCTATTTATAATGTACACAGATAAAAATCTTATGAAATTCTTTAATCCTCACCGCAGGATAACATTAAAACAGCGGGAAATATATTAACCATTTATGATATTTTCAGGTTTTATGTGTGTAATTTAGTTTCAAATAGGATAAAATTTTTATAAATTTCATTTTTATATTGTCAGGTTTTATCTTTTACCCAAAATCTATTCAATTCATTAGTCATTCATTGTTAGATTTAGATGAAAATTTTAATTAACCTAAAAGTTATAAATATTTGGAAATTTCGTTCTTTTTTTGTTGCTAAGAGTTTAGTTATAGGGAGTTAATTAATTTAATATTTATCAATTGTGAGAAAATTAGGAAAATAATTTCAAATACTTTTTTATATGAAGTTATAGTTGTGATTATTCAATGGAAGAGTTCTAAATTATGAAAATAAAATTATTATTAATATTTTAAAATTTACAATTTTAAAGTATTTTATCTATTAAAACTATTTGCCAAGTAATGTATGGACATAATGTAGTCCTTTAGTTTAAATTGAAGTGGTGCGGTTGTACAGAACTTGATTCTTGCCTGATTCAGATATAAAATTCAATTCCCATGTTATTTTCAGCTTTAAACTTTATAAAGTTCGGTTTCAGTATTATTATGTTAATCGTACATTAATCAATTATCGATTAAACTTTAAGCAACTATTTAATTTAAATAGTTTCATGAACAGATTTGTTGATTATCAAAGAAAATTTTAGTTTATACTTCCTTAAAAGCACTAACACACAATTTGACTACTAGTGGACTAGGTGTGTAGGTTTTTTCAACACGAAGTCTCAACGACTTCGATACCTTGAAGAGTATATGTTGTCAGTACTGCTGTATTTTGTTTAATCAACAATGTAATAACCAAATTTCTGCAGTAATCAGGACTGGCTTTAGCCCACTCTTAATCGAAACCTAAACTCTGATTAATATTATTGATGTACGTGAAATAAAATTTGTACTGATGCAATCAAAAACCAGAAATTTGTAGTTTTGTAAAACTTGATAATTGCAAATTTTACTATATAAATTTTACATTAAATTTTCTATAGGTGAACCCTCGGGATTTAATACAAATCTACTGAGTAAAATTTTCAGTAAATTAAGAAAAAAAATCAACTTAAACTTGAGATATTTTTAGATTTGTCTAATTTTATGAGAAAGAAATTATATCACTAGTAAAATTAATTACGTTTATACCATTCGAATTAAAAGTAAACTGATTTGATTGGAATTAACACTCGCTAAAAGTCAACTTCCTATTATCATATTATAATTGATAATTTACTGAACTTGCGCTAGTTTATATTGTTGCTAAAATATTTCTTCTAATTACACTTTTGTGAAATGTTGATCAATCAAATTTTTATATACCAAATTCAAAACAACCAAAATATAAAAATATTACTAAAATACGAAAGTAACTAAATCTTTTTAAATACAAATTACATAAATATATTTCAGGTATAAGAAATAAATAATTCACGGCCATCTTCAGTTAACTTGTACTATGCATTAAACAAAGCCATTTCAATTTAGAAGTTTATATAAAAAAAAGAAATATATTTTAAATAAATTTAATTTTTATCCCTCTAATCCCCAAATTCTCACCCAATATTTAATTAAGAATCCTCAAAAAATGAAATCCATAAAAAAAAATCATATAATATTAAAATATTATTGAAATAAATTGGTCGTTGGTCGTTTTTAATTTTACTATTGTGAAGCTATTAATTTTTTTACTATATTCTTGTTAATTTATTTACTTAAATTTAGGTTTTTTTTATTTTTTCTTATTTGATTCTATTTATTGAAATAATTTTTTTTTACGTTAGTTAAATTTTATATCATTTTTTGGTGAGAAAAACATGCATCAAAGTATTTTATGTTATTCAGTCCCCTCGTAATTTTAGTTGCACTGCACACTATGTGTTAAATTTCTTTATTTTTGTATTATGCTTTGTTTGAGAAAGGGAAACCCTTAATTGAGATTAATTGACGAATACTCCAAATTGTATATATACATATATAAAATAACTAATATCTAAGTGTTAGAATTTAAGAATGAAACCCTTCAATAATATGTTCATAAACAACAAGTTGTTCTTCATTTTTGTGGAAAGCATCAGCATTTTTTAAATGGTTTTATGAAGATCTCAAATTAAAATGATTTTTATTTTTTTAACCCTGAAATTTGCTTAAATATTTTTGTTTTTTTGAAACAAAAAAAATAGAAAGTTTGAGAATGTATGCTTTTTATGGTTACGATAAAATTTTAGATTTAACACAATCCAGCTAGCTAATGAAAATCTAATTTTATCGCTAATGTAAATTGTTGGCATTTGGAGGAATATTTAATAAATGATTGAAATTAATATAAATTTTCCACTTTCCATTACAAAGAATTATTTACTTAAATGCATTAGGTGACTTATCAGCTCCTATTAATATTTCAAATTGATGAAACTTTGTATCACTTCTAGGCCTAAGCCGATTTTCACCAAGATTACAGATCCTTTTTGGAGAGCTGCAGTGGCGTAGTGTGCTATACTGTGATGTATTCTGTGCCAAGTTCATCCACCGATCAAGTCATCGATGTCGCTATAAGTTAAATCAGCTTAAAATGAGTAGCAGTAATAAAAATTTACAATAAGACTTAACTTTAAGACTGGGAAAAATTCTAACTATCGAGACTATTTGGTGATAACTATTTAACGCCATTAAGTTTGTTGTAATGAAGTTTCTTCATTACAAAATAACTTATAAATCCATATAAAATTGGTAGGTTCAAATTGCTATAAAATATCATGAAACCACTATAATTTAGGATCTAGGTCCCCAAAAAAACTAGATCCTTTAGAGTTTAGACCTTTAGAGCATACTGAAATAGAAATGTAAAATATAGAAACCATGCATGAGTCTTATGTAGTTCTTATGTTTTAAGGTGGAAAAGAAAATCATCTGTTATACGAACAGTATCAAGTTTCTATAGTCTTCACAACTTTTTCATTGAGAACCAAATGCCAAAACTCTGCATTATCAGGATATATCTAAGAAACTTCATAGAACGTAGATTGCTGGATGACAAATTAAAATATTTATTTATTAATTTAAAATAACTAACTATAAATGATTTTATGTAAACTAATTAATTAATAATAACCAGGTGGCTAAGGTTTATATTACAATTTAGTGGCCTTTTATTTGTTAAAATTCGTAAAGTAATTGCTATTTTAATTTGAAAGTTATATCTTAGTTAAAACGATATAAATTACTTATAGAATCAAAAAGGATACATTTTGGATATACATTTGTGAACAAAATTGATATTAAAAAGTAATGTCTGGTGCTACTACTAGTTTTCAGTTTCATATTTTAAATAATTTTTATGAAATTGACTTAAAGAACAATAATTTTATAAAGTATTCCAACTGTGATATTTCTATATATCTATACCGATAATATAACTATCGAAAAATTGAGGACATTTGGAGAAATTAAGCAATTAAATGATGTGACCAGTGACCTATTGATTTTCTATTGATGTGACCAGTGACCTATAGATTATATTGCAAATTTTGCTATTATACTACACTACAATTTTCTATTTAAATTATTTTTAAGCATTTCGTTTTGAGTAATTTATGTAATTTTTTCTTTATAACCGACAATATTGCATTAACTATAAAGTCAGTTTCAAATACATAAATTTTTGCAAAATTCTAAAATTACAAACTACATTTAAAAATTTCGAAAATTATCGTATCAAGAAATATTCCCATAATGTTTTTCAATTTCCTCTCCAGTTAGCAAAAACAACATAACAAAAATATACAAAAGGTGTGAAAATTATAATAATTATCCTTTTTTTAGCACCCGTTTTTTTTTTATTTATTTCATCCTTCCCTTTGATTTGTTGCAGAAAAAGATCAAAAAGATTATCTCAAAAGTCTTTTTATGAGTCTCTATTATTAAGTTGATTGACTCTTAAGATTGTGAATCCGATTTTTCTGTAATATTTCTGTATTGTTTAGTTTAGTGTATTTTTTTTTTAATGATCTTTAAGATGATTTTCATGTAAACGTACAAATGTAAAGGACGAAAAAGAAACACAAAAGGATAATAACTCTAAGGAATAGAAAAATAATCGGAAATAATATAATTTTGTTTAGGTTTGTATTTAGCTTATACAGGATATATTTATAATGTTAAAGGAAAAGGAAGGATATTTCTATAAAAAGGGATAAGAATTTTTGAGGTGTTAAAAGTGCGTGCATAACGTTTATTTTAATAGTATCGTTTTGAATAGTTTTTAAAAACAGTTAGGGGTAAATACAATGAAAGGATACCATATAATTTGATTTTTATATTATGTATAATTGTTCTATATTTCTAAGGATATTTCGTTATTATGCATTAACATGTTCAAATTATTATTTGCTATTTATATGTAAAATAAATAAATTTTTGATTTAATTTTTATACGATTATTATACATCATTATCATAAATTAGTTATAACTTTACGTTAAATAATTTTTATTAAAATTATTATATTGACAGTTTTATTTGATCGGTTTGTGATGTGGTAAATATAAATATGTAATTGTATTTATTTAATTTATTTTTATTATTATTGATTTAAATTGTTAATTTTTGTAAAAATTACATAAAATTTTATGATCTTTGATGATTATATATACCATCAGCTCATTATTTAAATTGACATAATTTAGCATTGAAATGGAAAATATTTATAAAATTTTGGTTTAAGTTGAACGCACGGATATCGAAAAAGGATATTTTTAAATGTATTGTTAAGTTATACTGTTTAATTATGTAAATTTTGGGTTAAAATATTAAAAATAATGAATAGTAAATTATTAAATATTTTGACATTTTAATAATGTGATTGATATTTATCATTTAACTTTTAGTATTTAATATTTATTATGATAATTTTTTTTCAAAATCTTATATTAATATATTTTACTATAGCATTTTTAGTGAGAACACAATTCAAAAATTTTTTTTTTGCAGAATACTTCACATAAATTAATTTATTATAACTCGGCAGAAATATTTTGAAATATATTTTGAATGAAACATTCACAACGAAATAATATATATAAACAGGATACAGAAATATGGCAAAAGTTGCTTAAGATTTTCAATGAACTTTATGGAAGTTACATTAAGGATCTTTCCCTCGATATACCAAAAATAGGCCACTATTGCGCTAATAAGTATAATCTATTAAAAATAAATTTATACTAGGAGAAAGACGTAATCTTCTCGCTATTTTATTAAATGTTCATTGTACTATCATAAAATCAATATATCATTCCCTACCTTATATCGATATTGTTTATAAAATACGCATTCGTTGTGAACTCCGGTTTATCGTACTTCTGCTCCGAAGAGCAATGATCATTAAGTATCATTAAGTATTATTCTAATATTTCGATAGCTGCCTAACTGTGTACATAGATCGTATATCCTGTCCAGTTGGTACTATATAAAATGCAAATTAATATAAATTTAAAAAAAAAAACCTGTAAAAATATGAAAAGTGTTAAGAAAATTAGATTGATAACCGGAGAGGAAATTGAAAAACATTATGAGAATATTGCTGGATACGATAATTTCGAAATTTCCAAACATAGTTTCTTATTTTAGCATTTTTCAAAAGTAATTGGTAAAACTAAATGTCACTAAACTAAATGTTAATATATAATAAAATGAATAGTTTTCCCAAAATTTTATGAGTTATCATAAAAATTAATTTATAAAAGTTATAGGAATTTGATAGAGCATTAATTAAACACTTAAGGATTGTTATTTTGGTATAGGATTATCAGATTTGTATTCAAATATTAGTGTAAAATAATTCGATTCAAAAAATTATGAAATTATATATGACAACAAAGAATATTTGAAAATAGTATACAAAAATTGGTTCCAAAATTAATAAACTTAATTTCTTTGATAGTTTTATAGAAATTGTTGACCTAAATTATGATTTAAATTTACCGAAAAAGAGATTGGCAAAAGGTATATAGGAATATTTGATAAAAAAATTGGAATTCTGTTCGAATTTCCGCCCTCATTACTACCAAATAAATGGTTTTAGGGTGGAGTTTAATTTATTATCAATATAGTATTATTGCTATGTACCGAAGCAATCAAAGAAATTATATATTCGCAAATTATATTTTGAATAATATAATTTTAAACTATACTATATAAAAAACACACAGGTAAAAATTTATCAAATTTCATTATTCTGTCAGTTTTGCAATTTTTGGTTAATACTCTAACTTCATATATAATTTTATGAAATTTTTGTTTAAAAAGGTAACAACCAATCACAGGTGAAAATATTCAACATAAATGTACAATCATAAAGGTAAATTACCTTATCTAATTTTACTACCAGACAAAAAACATAAAAACCAACAATTTTTACTATATAACGTAAATTTTATACATAGAACCTAAAAGGAGGAGCTTATATCTAAAGTATATAATAATATAAAAAATTACCACTAATACATAAATGTATATAACACTTATACATTGACAAAACTTTCGTTACGCATTTGTGCACACTATAAACATCATCAAAGAACAAACATTTGAACAAGAACAATCAATTTTGTTTTTATATGTGTACCAACGACCGAGACGTCGATGAAAAAGAATTTTCAGTAGAGATTGCGCAGTCGTTCAATTCGGACATAAAGTCAGAACTTGTATAAAAAAAAAATAAAACAGAAAAAATAAGGAAACATAAATTTCGATATTGTTTTTCTTGTTAGTGTATAATTTATAGAGTGTTTATTATAATAAGGTGAAAATGGTTATTAATAATATGGAAACAACAAGTAAATCACGGATTACAATTGATTGGGACATTAATGATACTGTTGTGCCAGTGATAAGTGTTTTTGATGATTTTAATGAATGGTCAAATGGACATTGTCGTTTAGTTTATTCATCATTAAATGATGATGCTAAAAAACATACTTCCGGTTGGGCAATGCGAAATACAAATAATCATAATGTAAATATATTAAAAAAAAGTTGTTTGGGTGTATTATTATGTTCAGCTAAATGTAAATTACCAAATGGTGAAAGTGTACATTTAAGACCAGCAATATGTGATAAAGCACGTAGAAAACAACAAGGAAAACCATGTCCAAATAGGTAAAAAAAAAAATTATTTGACCGGCAAATCCTTGATAATTTCCTATTTTAACGTCAATTTACATTTTTTTTTTTTTTTTTAATATAATCACTAATAGATTTATAAATTTTCATTTCATTAATTAGAACATGTTCTGGTCGATTAATGATATTACCATGTCGTGGTCATTGTGGCTATCCTGTAACACATTTTTGGCGACAAACTGGCAATTCAATATTTTTCCAAGCAAAAGGTACACATGATCATCCCCGACCAGAAGCAAAAGGTTCAAGTGAATCTCGGCGGATTTTAAATGGTGGCACTAGACGTGTTCGTAGTTTAACAGTTTTATTGGCACAAGATGCAGCATTAAATACAAAATTATGTAGTTTAAGAAATGCAAGACCATTAAAATCAACAAAATTAACAGGAAAATCATTAGGAGGTTTAAGTAAAATTCATAATCAGAAACGTTGTTTATGTTCTATGAACAATTCGGAATGTTTTTGTAATAATAACAATCAAATTTCAATAAATTTGAATACGAAAAAGGATTTAAATCAATTTGATAATACAGTAGAACAAAATCAACAAATTTTTGATAGAAATAGTTTTTGTAATCCATCACAAAATCATAATAATAATAATACAACAATTACAGTACAAACAATATTAACACCAAATAATTATGATAATAATTGTTTTAATACTGGTAGTAGTAGTACAGTTGATATTACAACAACTACAAATTACCCACAAGGATATTATCCACAAAATATTGATGAAGAATATTATTATCAAAATAATAGTAATTTATTAGAATTGGACATTAAACCGGCATCATATAATCATCAAAATGTAACAACAACAAATATTGGATTTTATCAAACACATCCATTATCATCATCATCATCAGCATCAACGAAATATGAAAGTTATGATGATAATTCAAGTTTTACAAGTAACTCAAGTGTTTATGATGAAGTTTATTTTAATAGTCCGATAATTGGTGATATGACAACAATTGAACATCATCAAGGACATCATAATAATAATAATGATAATCAAAATTCTTATTATGAAAATTTAGCAGCATATTTTGAACATTCCGATAATTTTTACAATAATAATAATAGTCCTGATTATGAAAGTACTGATGGTAGTCAAGAAAGTTCTAGTTCTAGTTTAATTAATTCATATCATAATAATCAACATCAATATAATAATAATCAACATCAATTTCAAACAAATGATACAGAATTTTATTATAGTAATACTGGACGGAATAATGTATGGAATATTCATCAAATGGAAAGTGAAAATTATCAAAATATTTATGGAATTCCAGAAATACGAAATGTATTTTAAAATTAAAAAGGTTGTGGATAAAGTGTTAAATCAAATTTACACAAAAATTATTGATGTTTTTATTACTGTTTTCATTTCAATCAATTAAAAAAAAATTAATTTAAGATGATTTGTTAGATTATTGATTTAATTTAAGCAATTAATTTTTGAATATTGATGATTAAGAAATGAAAACTTTTGGTTATACTTATTGTGTTGATTTGATAAATTGATCAAAATTTATAGCTGATCAAATCAAAATTTATTGATAGATTTTAAAATATAAATTATTTTTAAATGTAATTACAAATTTGTAATTGTAATTCAAAATAATTTAATGTTTAATGTCTTACTCTTACAGACAACTGTCAAAGTTAGAATATGCTTGATCAAATCATCATTTATTCATCAATTTCGAATATAATTTATAGTAATTTCGATCAAATTCAGCATTATCGTTTTTAGAAATTTTGATTTTATGATAATTATTTGAATTTGTATTAAGATTTTTATATTTAAATTTAATTTTTATAAAAAAATTATTTTAATTTTTAGTTTTAGTACGAGTTGTGTAAAATATCTAGTCAGTTAAATAATCTAATCTACATTCCATAGCTAAATCATATATAAATAAACAATTTTTTTTTGAAAAAATGTTAATTAAAATTCTGATAATTATAATTTTTACATAGATTTAAAATAAATATTTTAGTATTTTAAGAAATTTTCATTTTAAACCAAAATTTTGAATAATAATTAATTTAAGATCTTATAATTAATATTTACATTAATAATTAAAAAATATTTTTTTAAAATAATTAATTTTCTACATTTATAAATTTAATATTAATTATAATGTTAAGTATTTTGTTGTGTTGCCTAAAAGAAAAATTACAAACCAAATAAAATTAAAATTATTGAAGTTTACTTCTTCGAAAAACCAAGGAAATAGGAAATATTAATTTTTAAAATATATATTGACTTTCCCTTTCTGTATATTTTAAAAAGTCCTTAAAACTAAATTACAAAAAAAATTTGTATATTTTGTAGATCCTTGAAAAACTAACAAAATAAGTTATATAAAAATATAAGTGGCTGCTCTCTAACAAAACAATTTAAGGGTCAATGATGTACGAAAATACAAAAAACCATAATCGCGTGGTGATCATAAAATCTTTAATATGTTTTTACCACATACCAAGTTTATGGTTAGAAAACTGGTAAAAAGTAGAAATTGGTTGTTATCAACAGGAACAAAAAAAAAAGGAAATATTTTATTGTTTCGATTTTGGGTACAATTTATTTGAAGGGTCACGATCATTAAATGAAATAAATATGTGTTTTTTTTTTTGGATAGGTTTTTAGGGAGAGAAAATTATCCTGACAGTTTAAAAAAATAAAAAAAAATTATATTCAATTTAAAATATTTAAATCCGATTTAAAACATAAAAAAACAAATCTGACAGATTAATAATTTTAAAAATATATAATCATAAATATTGAAGGGTTGATTTTGAATATCAATAAATGTTTTTTTTTATTTTGTTAACTAATTGAATTTAAAATAACTGAGGACGACTCCGACTGTCAATATGAATAAAATCATCATTTTATTAATTATTTATAATATTTTTATGATTGAAATTAAATGTATTTAAATAAGGTCTAGTAGAATTTATATGAAATGAATAATGTATCATAATAATTTGCATAATTTCAACATAATATTTACATAAATAGTGTCAGTGTCATTTTAATAATTTATGCAAAACATATTGAAATTAATGTTCTTTTAAAGAGATCAACAATAATTTTACTTGTATTATATTTAGATAGGTACAGTACAGGCTAAACATTTATAATACTATTTACTGTGAATTAATATCCAGCCCTCGAAAATGGGGTGTAAGTTTTGTTTTGTTTATATATTACAATTTATAATACAGGATGAGCATGAGAATGAGATTATCTGGCGTTATCAAGTTACAATTTAATATAATAAATGAAATTACCCTTCTTAAAATATTTTTATTTGTACTTAAATATGTAAATTTTATTGTATTTTTTAAAAAAAATTTGATTTATAGATATTTAAATATAGTTTGCCAATGTTAATATGAAAAATTTGATATGGAAATATACAAAATTATATAATATTCCGGATATGATTCGATAAAATGGAATATATAAAATATAAATGATGAAAATATAGTAGGAAAATGAAATTAGGGATATAAATTAGTGGAAATATTTAGTATACAATACAAATTGAATTGAAAAAGAACTGATAGGAGTGTTAATTATTTGATATTAGGTTAAAGAAAGTTAAATTATTTGATTGATATTAATCGATGTAAAGTTTATGTATTTACACTAATATAAATCCGAATATAAAGTAACTACGAAATTAATATAATCACTTTATATCAATGTGTCCAATTCTCAAGGAGCTGAGACTTCTCTACTTTGTGAATAGAAGTTTAAGCTTGACTGAAACTAAATAAATATTAAATGGAGCTAATTGGAAAATTTATTTGAAAGAAGCGCTATAGTATCGTAAAGATTACATCGACAATTAATATATAGAGAACTTATAATTCATTCAACAGATTTCTACCAATGCACGAATATAAGCATTTATTCATTTTATTTTCTTATTTTATTTTTTCAATTTGATTATAAAATAATGAATTATTATTATTAATATTATTTATTATTAAAAAAGGTTTAAATTCAAAATAAATATCAAATAAAATTGGCTGATAACAAAAATTACTAACCCTTTGACTATCCACTTTTCATTTCGAACTAATATGAGCAAAAATTTAGTATTACCCAGAAGTTACCGAATATCTGTATGCGGTGTAATGATGGAATGATGAGTGAAAAAAATAGAAATTGTACATGTAATTTCTTTTATACGTTTCCCAGGGTGGTACTTAATATTTAATAGTAATTTCGAACAGCTTAGTTTTCTCATTTAGTAAATGGATGTGATGGGATAGTTTCAGTTTTTTATATAAATAACTGAATTATATAAAATACATTTTTAATTTCTTAATTCCCTAGATGTGAAATTTTCTGCACATTTGTGAAAGGATACATTCCTGATTTTTTTTTTTATAAAGTGTTTGTTATTTCAACAAACTTCTAATTTTAATTTTTAGTATGCTACATTTAGACTTTACAGAGACATCTTTACAAAAAGAGAAATACTAATTTGAAGTAGAAGGTTTGCGTTTATCATAAAGTAAAGTTAAAATATTTCCTTCTTTTTCCTAATTTGGTAATACTTTTAGCTATATACTGGTAGATGTCGTTTTATTCATTGCGAACCATTAAATATTTATTGGCAGATGGCGCTTAGATTGGTGGTGTGGTACATGATAAATAAATAAAAAAGGTAAAATCATAAAATATACAAATATAAACATTTTGATATTGGAATTATGAAAATTATATATATTTGGAAATACAAATTTAATTTATGATCCTATTACCTTTAGAACCAACCTACCCTGCTATTAATTAAAAATAATTCAAAAGTGAAAGGTACCTAACAAAACAACCTACACTTCGAAAATTGGTACAAATACAACGAAATGAGGAAAATTTAAATTTGGGTTTTAAAGCTATTAATTCAATTCGTCCAGAGTTTAGGACTCTAATTCTTACCCATAACAAAATCCTGAATTCAGAGATTCTTAAACATTTTTTGAGTCTCACTTTTTCATAACTAATATTTTCGCAACCCCAATTTTTAGTTGATTTTGGAAAGGATATGGATTTATACAATTTTAATAATATTGCTCGAGATTCCATAAAGTTTGATATACCAGTTTAGAAAAATGATTAGGTACTCAAAAAGGCTAAATTTTAAAATACTCGTAAACATTTAGTTCAATGAAGTTCTCGAGACTTCACTAAAAATTTTTGAGAGTCGTATAAATGTCTGTAAATTTATTTATATAGGTATTAAATTAAATATAAAAATATAAGTCGATAATCTAGAATGGCCTAAGCATTTTTTTCCAGTACTATCTAAAAAATAGGATTATCGTGGAGTAAATGTTTTATTAGTTCTAATATATAAAAATGTGGGCCAATTAACAACTAAAACAGCTACTAATACGATTTTCAATCTTATATACTAATTGAATTCTAGATATTATTGGATGTATGTCTTTTGTGTGTCATGTTAATTAATTTTAAAATACAATGTTGAAGAACATAATACATAAAAAAAAACATTTTTTTAATTATTTTTTACGTCTTTAAATTTCGAAATATAATTTAAAATCTATATAAGAAATTCAAAAAAAAAAAAATATCTTTTATCTATTAATACTTTAATTTTATTTAATTTTCTATTGCAAAAGCCCAAAAATATAATACCAAAAAAAAATCGTATTTTGTATACGATGCAAAAGAATTTTAATGCAGTAATTTATCTAATTTTAATCTTATGTTGTGGGTATCTAATGTTTTTCACCATATAGATTATAATTTGTTCATTATTATGTTTTTCTGTATTTCCTCACTTCAGGAAGAAAATTATGTGTTTTCAGTGTTAACCAAAAATTCTTTTAATTTATTCTATAGTTTGACACAGATTTTTTTTTTTTAGTTCATGTTTTTGTTTTCAAAAAAAGAAAAAGAAAAACTTTTTTCAATTTCAACAAGGGATTTTGTTTGTATATAGTGGAGAAGATTGAAATAAATATATATACATATTAAACATATATATATATAACGTATATTAAAAGTTTTTTTTTGAGATTTTAAATGCCTAAATGTGGTTTTTAAAGCTTATGCTAGTGGTTTTTATTGGACTTTATGTTGGTGAACATAATAAACATTAAAAGAAAATGTATATTGTCACAAAGTATAATACAAAATATATTTATAAGTAAAAGAATTCGGAATTTTATAGCAGAATAAAGATTCTTTTTTGTTTGTTTGATATATTTTAGGTTTTAAATTCTTAAAGAATTTAGTATTTTAAATTTAATTTTTATAATTTTACCCAAATAAAATTTTCATTTATTTGAATTGTGATTACGAGATTCTTGAAATGAATTCAGTTTAATAATAACATTTTTAATATTTATTATTAAATTACCTTTACTTCAACCAATTTTAAATGGTTAAAAATGTAATACTTGATCTAAATTTCAATTTTATCTATTCTAACTCACCTATAAAGTTCTCCAAATTATCATTTTCCCATCTTTTGTTGGTTCTTTGGATCCCTATTGTTAATTTTGTGCATCTATTGAGTCCTAATCTTACTATCCGATCAGTCTAAATATATTTCTTTATTTTCGTTATGGCGTCTCATAAGCCTTCAAACATTAACCTCAATTAATTTCAATAATAATCCATTTTTGTTTGATAATATGGTAAGATCGTCACGTCATCTCACGCATTCTCTGACAACCATTTTTTTGTTAATCCTCGTGCATTTTCTTCTATAATCTTGTAACGTGTCTAAAACAGTTCCATTTCCTTGATTTCTGTACTACATCTTCAAATTGTATATAATTTCTAGGATTCTTTTCATTTCGATTTGGTATTCTTTGAAGTGTGCTAACTTTTTAGTAGTGCTTTTTCTATTTTGCAATTCTCAATAAATTCTCAATAAAACGAGCTTAACATTGAAATTGAAATTCAATTTTATTAATTTCAATTTCAATGTTAAGCTCGTTTATACAAGCTAATAAATCTTAGGCTAAGTAAAGTTAATATAAAGGAAATTTGTAAAAAAAATTGAAACCTTTGAAAAAACAACATAATTATAGAAACAAAAATCATTTTCATCTTTATATGTAGGTATAATTTAAAAATTTAATTGTTTTCATAGATATGGTGCTAATCTTTGAATATATTCTCTACAGGCAGTGCAATATTGATATCGATAATCGTAGGGAAGTCTCAATAAAAACAAAAATCTTTTAGACCAATCTCATTTTTAAATGATTGACCTAACAGCTCATAAAACATGTAATTGAAAAATCAAAGAAATATTCATGTACTATTGGTATTGGAACATTAACTTCGAAGATACTCTTTGGATATACTAATGTAGGTTTGAGGTTATTATAATTAATAGATAACTTTGCAAGATGACTTCAGGTGAGTACCTTAGTAACTGATTCCAAATTGATTAACATCTCATATACTTGTAATTGAACTGTTTCCGTATAAGGGAGAAACGTATTTTTATTCTGAAATTACCTTAAAACGATTAATTTAAAAAGCTAATTTTCAAATCTATATAAATAGATTTAATATAGCATAATTTGTATTATTTTCACCTAGCCTGAGCTGCATATACTCAAAATTTAATAAATTGATTTGGTTTATGATGTCCTTGATTAATGATTGGTTTAAAAAACCTTCAACATTAATAATTTAAAAGCCATAAT
This sequence comes from Rhamphomyia laevipes, assembly GCA_963920725.1. Taxonomy (NCBI): domain Eukaryota; kingdom Metazoa; phylum Arthropoda; class Insecta; order Diptera; family Empididae; genus Rhamphomyia; species Rhamphomyia laevipes. The sequence goes on along the minus strand of OY987258.1, from coordinate 39,526,340 downwards.
GCAAGAAATATATCAATTGCCAATTATATACGATTCTTTTACGCACTATCAATTACTTAATCCATCAAGTTTTCAACAATACAGTAAAATATTGACCACTCTGTTTATTTAATAAAAAAAAATCATAATTATAATTTACCTTTAAATAAATAGTTTTAATAATTATACTTTTTTGTCTAAACGAAATGACAGTGCAGAACTCTTAAAAATAATAATTAAATATAAAAATATGAAAATCATTCAAGCAACAGAATGACTTGAATTTAATTGTATTTCATTTGCTTTTAATTTAATATTTTTCTCAATTATTAAATGTATAAAACTATAATTTTAAGGTAAAAAATGGAATTAACATCCATTAAGTGCTTCAAGAGAAAGTCATAAATTCAAATTCAATTTGTAAATTTATTAAACTGCAGAAATTTAATATTCATGAACCAAGCAGAAATATGAAAATAATATTGTAAGTATAAAACATTATTTTTTATTTAGATACAACAAACATAGAACTTTGTTGCGGTACATATGTTTCAAATGGTACTAAAAAGCAACATAAACATAAAACATAAATATTCGAAGGGGAAATAGACTGCAATATTTTTGTAGTAGTATGTACTATGTAGTAATGTAGTATAGGAACATGAGTTCAATTCCATTTCAATTTTACATAAATTTGTAGTTTCAGTTTCAATTTTCAATTCATTTTTATTTTTTAGTATCATTTTAGTATCACAGTAAAAGTGACTTCCAAAATTTTATGTTGGCATTTTGCTCTTGTATCCAAAAATTGTAAAATGCGGCAATTTTTTTTTAATATTTGGTTACCATACCAGTTACCATGGTATTAGTTTATTTTACCAATCCTTTATTAACTTTTCCACTCGAGAGGTGCTAATTAATTTTCATAAGCCAACAAAATTGATATTTCAAAATTTCATAATTTTATTTTTAAAAAAAATATTGGTTTGGTGATGGTATATTAAAAATTCTTTTTTTTTTTGTAACCTTTAAGATTAATTTTTATGTAAAAAGTAAAAAAAATATTTTCAATTAATCTTTTTCAGTTCAATTTTCATAAATTTTATTTCCACTCAGTTTAATTCAATAACATTCTTAGCTAATTTACTTTAAAACTGGTGGAAATTATTATAAACAATTGGTATACATATAATATTTATATGTTTCTCCAGGAAAAAGGATGTATATTTATGCTTTTTAATTGTAGATTTACTCATTCATGTGTATAATAATTGGTTATTTGTTGTAAAGCAAATTTATATCCAGGAATTTCTAGGCGAATTGAATTTTGTTGAATTAACTTTTGTTATAGAAAAATATTATTTTTATATACTTTTAGTTACAGTAGTGGAAAAACTTTTCTGATGGTATTTCACAAATGAAATTTCGAATAAACATAATTTGTAATTAAAAAAAATAAATATAATTGAAATAATTTGATAAAGATGGCCAATCAGAGACTAATAATAAAAGAAAATTAATTAGATTACAATTGGTTAGTTCTTAATGTCCTTAATTACAGCGGCAACTATAGACTTATATTGTGTCTATTCAATTAGAACCTTATTCTGAGATCAGAACTTTCGAATAAGTGCAATATTTAGTATCTAGCGTGTTTGAGAACATAACACCAGAAGATTGTTAAAGTCTTGTCCCCAGGTTGTAAAGTGTAGAATAACGCAGCCGCTTATAATTTGCATAGACCAGTGGTATTCAAAATTCGCGGTCTTTGGAATCTTTGCTGATTTATTCGAGTAACCCGATTTTTGGGAAAATCTACAGGAAGTGTAAAACTATTTTATATAAAAAAAAATATTTAATTTTTAATATTATGACCTTATTTTTATTACAAATCATATTAAAAATTCGGTGAAGTTATTGTAATTTGCAGATGCTTGTTATATTCTGTATCTAATCATGTTTTTTGTGGAAATATAGAAATATAGAACTATCACACATACAAATCGTAACAAATGGTAACTAATCAGATATTCAATTTTAATACCTGGTTACTTCTTACTTTGTTACTCTTACGAATCCTCGAAATATTGGAGTTCAAATATTCAAAGCCAAAAATTCAAAAACTCACTTTTAAAATATGGAATTTTAAGATATTAATATTTTATAAATTGGCAAAATTCTATCAGGATTTTTTAAATATTACTATTCATAAAATTTTCTGGTGGAACCTTTAAAACTTTTTATGGAACCAAAGAGTTCTACAGAACACAGGTAGAAAGAACAGTGACATAGGCCAATAAAATCAATACTAATAATTTACAAACTTTTGTTTTTATAAAAATTTGAATAAAGATATTTTTTTCCGAGAGTTTTCTTTCAAGATTTACGTATGTGTACCAGGATTTTTTAAGTATATAATATAAGAAGCCAACTAATTAAATAACTAATTTTAAACAAGCTAACTTTGAGAACCCAACAATATTTTAAATATTTTAATGATTAAGAAAAAAAAAAACAGCTGGAAACCGGACATTTTTACTGAAAAAGACAAAATTCATTTAAGTCAGGAATTAATGAATCCATCATAATTTTTGTAATATAAATTTACTATAAAATACTTGTAATAAATAACATCTGTCTCACTGGGATAGTTTAGTAACATTAAATTTATTAAAAACTCTTAGCCCGAAAGCGTAAAAACAACTTTTTCGACTTCAAGATCGTTTATTAAATACAAGTATATTTCATATGTTATTGAAACAGTCAATCTTGTAATGATATTATTCATATTAAAATATTTTTCATTTTTTGACATTCTCAAGTGGTTAAGCCTTTGTTCGGTGAATTAATTTGATTCATTTTAAATAATATAATTAACAATATAAATGAGTATATTTTTATTTTTAAATTCTCCATCATTTATTAATTTAATATTTATTTCGCAACCCAAGGGCATTTCATTTGTAAAATATGTATTACATTTCCCTATTTTTTTGGCTTACCATATAATGGTATCATTTTATAGAATTGACTGAACCTACAACGCTATTACTATATTCTCTGTCTACTACAGTCTATAAATATAAACAATTTTACAAAACATTTTCAATCTATAAGATTTCTTTTTTGCTTCAAGCATTATTTGTGGTTTTGTTTTGAAAATGTTTACAAATTCATATAAATATCAAAATACAAAAAGCGAATATGATTTTTCTATATAAAAATTTCTTATGTCCGATTTCACAGTGAGAGCTTAAGCGTTAAAGATTTGCCAGAGTCGATATATGCTAATTTCTGGTTACTTAGTGGTAGCTTAAAGATAAATTTCCCTTAATGTGTTATTTAACAGAAGCCGCTGCTGATTAGAGTTAAATTTCACTTTTGACATTACTAAAAAGTTATTAGTTAAATAGTTAATATTACTGGTTTATGCTCTAATCATCTGCGACTTATATGTTAAATCTCACATTAAGGGAAATTTATCATTAAGTTAACGATATTTGAACGATATTTTAAATTTGTACAAAAAAATAAATATGCAAACACTAATTCACAAATTGCAATGTCATATTAATTTTTATTATCAGCTGATTAATTTTCATTCACAATACCATTATTTTCTATTAATCATTCACAATAATTCGCATAATTTGGTTTAGCTAAGTTTATAATAAATTTTGATCGAGATACCAAGGCAAGGAAACTTAAGTTGTAAACTTAAGCCAGAGAATCAATTTAGTTCTGATTGAGCTTAAGCTCTCACTGTGATATCAGGCATTAAATTTTTCTATTTCTTAGCAATATTTCAGCGTTGTTATTGTCAACAAACGGTGCGGCTTTATTTTTTTTTGTAAACCATAAGAAATTAAAGACATATTTTATGTTTTATATGCTTTTGAAAAATTTTGTGGTTTTATATTTCGATTTTAAATGCAAAATCATTGAAATATGGTCTGATATTATTTGTATGGTTAAAGAAAAAAAATGGTTTCTTTGATTTAGTTACAGTTTCAAGTTTCAGGTTGACCGGATTTTTATTTATTTATATTTTTTATTTGGCGTTTAACAGTAGGAAGGTAAAGGATGAGGTAAGGGAAGGGATGTATCGAATTTAATTTATATATTACATTTCATAGAAATTAATCGCAAAAGGAAGTGTTAAGGTAACGAAATTTGTTTTTAATTAAAAATTGAAACTAAAGTATTTCAAGTTCACAAATTTGGTATTATATTCAATAGTTTTTTTTTGGTTACATATTCAATAAATCTCAATTTTGCACAGTAGCTCTGATTAGTCAATAAAAGTTATAACTCTAACAAAAATTTTGAACAGTTTTTTAATTAGAATTTTGGTGACAAAGTATGTTTCAAAACTATGTTAACTTATATTTCAAAGAAGTAATGTTAAGTTAAAGAACACAATATAAATAAATATAAATTTATAGAATTAATTCTAATTAATAGAATTAATTAAGCACCGATTGTAAGAAATCATATTTTTTATATTATGGAAATAGATTTGGAAGATTGTAATTTTTTGAATACTTCTTAATCTTTTTATGTTAATTTCTAATTCCCTAATTTTATGATTTCAAAAGCAAATGTTTTATATACAATAAAATTATGATTATATTATACATAAATTACTTGATCTATGGATTTGAAATTCGGGTCGTTACCAATTAAATTAGGTTTTAAGTAAATGATGTAGGTATAAAGGACTCGGGAATACTGTTCATTTGATAAAATGGACTAATAATTTATATTTTTAAAAAATATAATAAAAAAAAGTAACTATTAATTTGCTTGCTTCAGTTTCCCTTTACCATCGGTGAAAATAGGTCACTCATCTATTGCATCTATTAACTGCACGCCATTGACTCTAATAATTTAAATCTTACAAAATTCGAGAAATAACTTTAAGCTTATATAACCTGTTGTCCACATATTCAGAACTTGGTCAAGTTGTATCATTTGTACGCAAGTTTTCAACACGTTGACAACCATTTTAACGGTTGACAAATCGTTTGCAGAAATATTAAATATTTTAACTAATATGAGCGGTCCGAATTATTTAGACGGAAATGGTTGTAAAGTGCATATAGTAATTGTACAACCAAATGACGTTTCTTGACGTTTACTGTCAAAAAAATTATTTTAAAATGTAAACTCGAATTTTACTTTTTAATTTACTTATTAATCTAAATTTATTTTTAATTATATAATTTAACTTCAATGTAATTTTCAATGTAACATGAACATGTAATTTTTTTTTCAGTTTGACTGTATTTACGTCTAATTGATTTTTGACAGTTGTAATATTGGTTGTAAACGTGTGTATAGTGAAAATTTACAATTCGATTGTCAACACGTTGAAAATCAGATTGTATAATGTATGGGAAGCTTTAATAATGTCTCAAAATGAAATATTTATGAGTTAAAGTTATTATATTATTCAGAAATGTTAAACTTTGATAAAGTAATCTGTAATATATAACATATATTTAATACAAACATTTGAAGATACAATAAATTTTACAATGTTTAAAGGCCAACTTTTTCTTACTGACCATATTAAGGTTAAGGGAGTTAACCTTAATATTATATTTTTCATATATGTAATCAAGATTTCACTGTAAGATTAGAATGTAAAAATATTATTTGTAAAAAATTGTTCTACTTTTAAAACAATCTTTTCGACTTCATTAAGATGTTCTCATTAATTTCATTAAAATCATATTATACAGTAATAATTTTAAAATACCTTTATAGTAATTTGTGGTTTTTATTTATATATTACATTACTTTTAAACCAAAAAAAAAAGAATGTTAATTATAAAATTATAATTAAACCACATAAAATATTCATTTTTATATTAAAGAACTGAACTGATTCAACATATAAAAACAGAGTAATTACATAAAATTAATGAAATTTTGAATGGCTAATAAATTGCTAATATTTTCTATATTTTATCTTTAACTAATTTACTTTATAAAAAATTCTATAAAATCTTAATATCTTTTGATAAATTAATCTTTATTTGCCAAAACTTATGGTTTTATGATATTTCAAACTTTCTCATTTCAATCTACATAAGGAATATTAAGAGTAGAGTTCTTTAAAAGTAGTGTCGTTATCAATTGTTATCTAATTGAATATAAATTTTCTATTGTGATTCCTTATGAAATTTATGAAATTATATCATAAAAATATCTTATTATGTCAGCGGTAATATCATTTTACAAAAGAATTAAAATTTGTATATTATGTTCGCATATAATGGACAGCATTGTATATTAATCATTTCAGCTTATTTCAGTTTGGTTTTTGTATATTCTGCAGGCGCAACATATAATATAAAAATTTATATTTCAACATTATTCCGCTAACAGACATGAGACATATAAGCGAGGCGTTAACATTTTTGATATTAAATAAGGTCTTTTCATAAAATTTATGTCTTTTGTCTGGTGTCGTCTCTATATTAGGGGGGAAATTATAGAGAACTCTTGTAGCATATCATAAGAAAAGATCTAAAATAAAATTTAAATTTAGAATGGCTGTGATTGTCATATTATTTTTGTAATTAAAGTTTTTAAATTTTTTTTGATAATATTTTGAATAGAAATAGATTTTTTATCTAATTCTAGATTTTGTTCTTTATTAGATTTGTTTGTAATGCGTTAAATTATTATTATAAATGACAATTTGCAAACATATTTTCATTTAATTTCAATGGCCCTGCAACCCAAATCGAGTTTTGGCCTGCTCAAGTAATCTTTTCAGCTCTATTTGCTGAATCTCGGGATTATGTCACCAGTATTTAGCATTTTTGTTGCGTGAAATTGTGCATTGTCATGGTTTGCCTATCTCTTTACCAGCACTTTTTGGTCAGGTATTTTCTGGTGATTGGAATTGATTGATATTCATTCGTTGTACATGTCTGCATATTATATGTAACATCGGAAATTATCTGAAAATAAAGTCTAATTAGAAAATGTAGAAAAATAATAAAATTATATAGAAATGTTGTTTGTTTACCTTTTTCTTTTTTTTTTTTTTACCATGATGGCTGCACATGCACTTTGTTGACGGCCGATGACATTTACTATTTATTATTTATTTCAACGAAACACCATGCGGGAAACCCATATATTAGTATATAGGCGCCGTCACGTAGAGTGATCATACTATTTATATATAGATGTCGCGGCACTACATCTAGTAAATATAGATTCGGTATCGATTACTTTAGATCAATTTCCCCTTTTGTAACCAAAATTGAATCCGAAGTTAATCAGCCCTTCGGATGAAAATTATTCTGATTGGAAGAAAAGATAATTTTATTGAATCTTTCGGATGGGGTGATTGCTTCGGGTTGAATTTCGGAGACAACAAAGGGATTGATATGGGGTGATCGATATCGATCAATGTTGCTAGGTGTAGTGGACGACCGAGATCAGAATGTAATTAGTAGTAGAGAATACCGGAGGTATTCAAAAATTAGTTTTATTTTAATATTAGAATGTAATTAGTAGTAGAGAATACCGGAGGTATTCAAAAATTAGTTTTAGTTTAAAATAGTATGTAGTTAGTTTTAAAAATTAAATTAAAATTAATAAGTTAAATTAAAATTAAAGTAAATAGTTTAGTACATATTAAATAATTTAGTATTAAATAATGATAGTAGTGAGTGTTAAAAATAAAATAAATAAAAATAAACTTATAATGATAATTATTTATATTAATTTCAATATAAAAGAGATTACAGTGGATAATAAATTAAATAATTAATTGAATTATTAAATAAAATACTGTAAAATAAAATTAAAACTATATCACAAAAATATGTATTTATAGTTATACATAATATACCACACATATTATTATATAGTTACGTTACAAGTTACCACAAATAATAAATATAACATCAATAAGATCTTAATTAGTGCTGAAAATAATAAGAAACATTAATTTTAATATGTGCAAAGCACATATTTATTAAAAATCAACAATGAGTTGCTGATCCAGAGAGTGAAACAACATCGGGAAGGTTGTCCAAGGACAACCTACCTCAACATTATATTTTTTTAGTTGGTAATTAGCTGTGAAGTATTCCGGTGGTTTTTATTTTGCTTCTTGGTTGTTTTGTTTAATATGTATATAGTTTTTTTTTTGTATAAATTAGTATAAAATTAGAGTAATATAGAAAAAGGAAAATAGTTAAATATTATAATAAAGATATAGTAATATAACAAATAGTTATTAAAATAAGGATTTTTTTTTTTTAAAAAAAAAAAAAAAATTAAAAGTTTAAAATAAACCGCCATACAATAAAAATGATACATATGTAGCTATATATATAAATAGTAATAAATAAGACATAGTGGTGGTGTTCAATTATTAAAAGTAATTGATTTTAAAAAAATATACCTTAAATATATACCTTAAATTTAACAATAACAATACAAAGGGAAAAAAAAAAAAAAACTATATGATAGTAGTGAAGTACTTATTATAAAATTTAAAAACAAACCCAAACAAACATAATACCATAACAATATAACATTAGATATTGATAATTTTTTTTATTTTAAATCAATAAAAAAATCGTTAATTTTATATGTGCAAGGCACATATAATAAGTACATCAATAATGAATTCCTGATCCAGTAGTGAATAACAACATCCGGAAGGTCGTCCAAGGACAACCTACCTCAACATTATATTTTTTGGTTGGAGATAAAAGTAGTTTTTTTTTTTTTTTTTTTTTTTTTTGTTTTGAAGTAAAGTAGCTTAATTTTAAAGTTTTTTTTTTGTATATTAAATAAAATTAGAATTATTAAATTATAATTAAATTAATAAATAAAATAGTGGGTAATTCATCAGTAGCTGAAGCTTCAGGAGCTGAATAAATCATAAATCCCAGGTAATTAATTATAATTGAATATTTTTTTTTGTTATCTAAATTCCATAATTATAAAAAGTAGAGTAGTTTAAAATATTTTTTTGTATTGATTTTTTTTTATTAATGATTATAGTAGAGTAGCATATTTTCTTTTTTTCTTTTGTTTTAAATCATAAATAAATTATATAATTGATGTGCCAACCAATTTATTTTCTTTTTATTTAAATTGTTTTATAAGTATGGAATAGTTTAGGAAAATCATGTGATTGAACGTCCTGGATATTTAACCCTCACCATTCCTTTTTCCCATCCTTTCCTTTTCTAGGTGATGTTTACCCAATGTAAGTATTATTCTTGAACGGAAAAATTTGGCCCTGGATATTGCTCAGCCCACGCCCAACCGCGTAACTAGGCCTGGCTGAGAAGGAGGACGTGAGCAATATCCTAAATCTGTTTTGTTGTTGAAAATATTCCTCCCTGACAGAATTTTATGGCGTGGAAAAGGGACCGTGGCCTGGTCATTTTTATTCCAACAGTTCGAGCATCATCTCATGAGGAAACTCATGAGACCACTTTTCTGCGTTACATATATTCAACTCAGTTATATCTCATACGCATTCACCATAGCCAATTTAAATTTTTTGAAAAATGTGTCGTAGTACTTGCTGGAGTTTCACTACTAAATAATTGTTAATATATATTATTGACGTTTCGATGAAACTTCAATAGTGTTTTTCATAAATATAATATTTTTCATTCATAAATAAATTTTAATATAGTGTAAAAGTTTCATGAAGTGAACAAGTCTTTAATATTTAATGCAGCGCCATATAAAAGCCAATATATATTTTTAATTTTAATGAACATATACATTTCCAAGTTTAATATACATACATCATTATTTTATTTTTCTGTTTATTATCGATCCAACGCGAAAGTTCAATATAAACTAAAATTGGGATGCAGTGGCTCTACCGGTAGTATCTTAAATTATAGAATATGCTTTTCAATACTACTTTTTACTTTTACAAACATTTGGTTCCAACAATTTTCATTAAAATATACATTCCTTCGAATATATACGAATAGGATCATCTAGCCCTAGCGTATATAAATACATGAACCTTTTAAAAATCAGGGATGCCCATACATTATACAATATGTTTATTAACGTTTTTACAACTTGTTCAAAGTGTTCGTTGGTGGAAAACTTTATAACACGTTTACAACCATTTTGACGCTATTAATAAATCGGTTGAAGAAATATGAAAATATTCGAATTTATTTGGTCGTTGGATATTGATGGTTCTAAATTGTAAAGTTTATGGTGAATTTGTACAACGAAAATTACGTTTCTTGACATTTTATGTCAAAAACTAATTTTTTTATAAGTTTGTTATCAATATTTGTTATTTATTGAAATAATATTAAGTTATAATTATGTTGTAATATCGTTTGTAAACCAAGTTGAAATATTGTGTAGTTAAAATTAAAACTCGGTTGACAGAACGTTGGCAACAAGCTTGTTCAATGCATGCGCAGCATACAATTTTCCCAAATTTTTCTATTATTTATATTATTTCTTCAAAAACGTGTCTGTTGTAAGCGACAAAACGTTATTACAACTTTTTGTTTATCAAAAAATACCTAAAAACGCTTTTAATATATTTTAATTTTAAGGCTTTAACTTAACTTTAATCCAATACCTAAAAACTATATAGCATTTCTGTATTTAAATAAATTCTGTATTTATACAAATGTAAACATAACCTTTACTATTTATACTCTTTTTGATGCTTGAGGCTTTATGCATAAACTTTATGTATACGTACAATGTTACCCCTGGAAAATTTAATTGTTTAACAAAAATATATTCAAGAATTTTAATAAAATTTATGTTGATGGAATTGTTTTATATATTTATTTACTAAATTGTCTTGTATTTGATTATATAAAATTAGAAAATTGTCTGTTTCACTTCCTAATTTCTTCCTATACAAATATAATAAATTTAATTTAATTTTGCTATTTAGTTTATAACTATCTCTCTATTCTATAGTATATAGGAATAAATGTTTACAAAGGATATAAATATAAATATATACAAAATTTTATCATAACATAAATTACAAATTCCTAAATGACTCAATGCAGTTGATAAAAGGATAAATCATTATATTTTTTGTCTATATATGAATTTATATATAAATGAAAATTATAAATCTCATGAGATTATTGGACTGGCAATAAAGGATAATGAATAATGAATTACAAATAAATTTATGTTTCATGTGAAATACATGATACACAATTATACATTAAAATGTAAAACCATACATTCATTTTATAGATAATTTAAATAGATAAAATATAATTTGTGATTATTATAATATTTAATATATATATATAACGAGTACGTACTGAAGTAATTAAACCGGATTGACGTTTTGAAAACAGATTATAAATGGTGCAAACCAAATCTATTAAATTATTAAATAAATATATTATTTATTTATGACTTTAAAACGTTATTAGCCAATTTTATTTTAAATATTCTGTCGTATGTAAATGGAAATTATATTCAATAAATATTTATTTTTACTAATATAGAAACGGACTAATAAAATATTTTTAGAGTAAATTTATTAATTTGATTTATGAGGTTACGTATAACCATTTAGTCATCTATCATTATTTTATTTTTAAAAATTTGGTGAATGATTTAAACTGATCTTTTATAGTGGACATACTGCACAGAAGGATATTGGATATGATAGAAACATAATTGAAGGTATTGATACTTTAAATTTTCTATAAAATTAACTCTCTCTTTATCAATTTCTTTATTAGACCTACAACCAACAGATGTCAAGTAAAATGTTGATGTAAAAAATTTATAAATTACTTCACCAACACGAAGGCAGGATAGTAATATTTTATTACTACTCCATTAAATAGGAATTTGTTCAAATAGCCAAGCGGCGTTAAAATCATTCAAAATTGGTAAATCTATGTAAAATTTTAACCTATTAACAAACTGTACTAACGTAAAGCTTCTCTCTGGTCACTCGATCATTTTACGAAAGCAGATGAACTAGCATGAAAAGATACCACTGTTGTCTCTTTAGAGGTTTACAATTTACGATATTCCCCAGTACAAGTTAAGAGATCAATAAGTAACTGAGCCAATAGATATAGTACTTCGAATTGGAATGAACAGAACAATTGTAGCATTCCTACCAATGAAAGGCCAAATTATACACGGGAATTGCCAGGAAAGAAGCGATTCTAAGGAAAGCATGCAATGAGATTAGGACTTACATTTGTAGATGTATAAATGAGGAAGAGGTAACAAAATATTTGTTATGCTATTCCCTAAGTTAAACATAAAATATATAGGAAATTTGGTACTTACTTTTTAGATAACCTTGAAGAAGCTGAAAACTGAAGCCGATGAAACTGATTTAATTCACTGAGAGAAGTCACATAAGTCGACACACTAATGATGAATCGTTCGACTGGACACTGGAGGTAAAGGCTCACTAATATGTATATGTGCATAGGAGTATCGAATTTGCAAACCTAATATTTAATGCTACAAAGTTTCCCATAAATTTGAGCTATTTTCTAAAGAATTATTGAATTTATTAATTAATTTTATTTATTCAATTTAGAGACACCACTTGTTATTATGGCTACTACAGAAAATTGGTTTTATTTGGAATGGTTTGTAAAATAAAGTTGACATTCTAATTCTATACGCTTAAAAATACTTTCTATATTTTAACTTTGTTATACTCCCAGATTTATCAATATTTTAACCAACATTTATGCATCGACACAATTTTTGCAAAAAAAAAAAAAACAAGTAATGCCACTTTTTGTAATACTTAAGACAAAATTAATTTTAAATTCGTAACAGTCCATTTATTTTAAATACATTTTTTTTCGGAACGGATCATTAAAGAGTTTCTTAAATTGTTTTAATTAAATTACTTCTTTTCAGAATGTTAAAAGAATGGTAAATTTAAATATAATAATTACATAATTAAATTTTCCAATTTACACAATTTATTTAATTTAAAATTTTTAATTACATATTGCCATAATTTATTAAATTGACATATCTCTCATAAATTTTGTAATTTTCATTTTAATTATATATTTTAGAATTTTAGTGAATTTATATTTACAGAAGAAAATTAATTTGTTGGATTCAACAAAAATGTTAAATTTATATAAACATATGCGTATCGCCGGGAAATACGCGACGGTCTATAGAATCATTGTAAATATAAATGCACCACAAAAACTATAAATATGTAATATCTGCCTTCAATTTTAAATAGAATTTTTTGTAAATCCAGAAAATATTTATTTATTCATGAATTAGCTAAAATTTCCTTTGCTTTAACTATATACAAATATAATTTCATCAAGTATTTATAAATCAAAAATAGCATAACATTTTCTGTAATTATTTGGCAGACTTTGAGGAATTATTTATTTATTTTATTTTGAGTATATAAAAATATATAACATAATTTCCATATGTTTTTTGTTTGAAAATTTTTAGTTAGATTTTTGAAAATTTTGTTTCAAAATTATTTGATATTTTGTAGAGAAATTTTAATTTTAAATTGTTTTTAGAATGAATATTTTGGATTCAATTGAACTACAAATATTTATATTAAATTTTTAATTATATACATATTTGTAAATAAGATAATTATATATATAATTAGCTGAATTTCGTTTTACATTTATATCCACAAAATTAATTACAAAATTTTATTTATATTGGAAAAATGTATATAACCGAAATTGAATGAATATATTTATTTGATTGATTGTACACATTGATTTGCCCACTGTACCCCGCGAAACATTCATTTTTCGTGTGCCTTGGTGGGAGCCAAAAACTCTTACAATCGAAACAGAGAATTTGTATCCAAACCAAAACCAATGCTTCATGTAGTTCGTTCAAGTTCTTTTACTTAGGTATTTCTGGGTGACAATTTCGCGCAAGATCCCTCATAGATTCTTTGTAAACTTCCTTTGTAGTTAACGTTGGAGTATCATCAATCCATTTCTTTAGATCCACCTTTAGGGATTACAGTGTGGCACCGACTGTGATTGAGACAAACCTAACTCGTCATCTTTGTAATTGGATATATTGATAATATTTTCTGTATTACCCACTACAATTGTACAATTGCATTGTTTTATATCTAAATCAATTTAATATTTCCATTCCTTTACTTTACAACTTCTTTATTTTCGTTAACCTAGAAATATAAGCACTTTATTAATAAGTAAGACATTTTTTTGATGTAGTTATGTTAGTGTAGTCCAATCTTTTGCAAAACTTTACAAAACGAATTGACGGACGGATAGACAAATATGTGTTAACCAACCAAAATTTAATGTATTTCTTTAAAAACTCCTAAAAATTACAAATCTGAGCAGTCTAGTACTGTCCAAGGAAGTTTATGCAGTATTACTTTCATTATAGTTCAGACTTTTGTAAGGTTTTGTGAAACCTATAGGATAAAAATCTAGAAAAAATATTTTTGAATATTGATAGGAAATTATTAAAACAATTTTTAAATATTATGTATATTGATACTACACTTCTGGATGATCGAAACTTAATTTATATAGGAAAGAGACTATTTTATTCTTACCATCATAACCTTTCCAACTAGACGTCCATTTATAAATTTTCGATAATTGCAATATTTTGTTAGAACACGAGCGGGAAAATAAAAAATAGCATTACTTACTATTTTGTAATTTCTATTGAAAAAGTCTAATTATATAGGTTAACAACATTTTAATGCAATATATCTACTTATAATTTACGAGGACTAGTACTGGTGTTACAATTCCTTTAAAATACAAATCCGCAGATAATTTTAACATTCTATTAATATGCAAAGCACCCGGAAGACATAATTAGGAATTAGGTAAATTAAAAAACACATTAAAAGAATTAGGTACATTAAGAGAAAGCTATAAGTATAACAACTGAAATTATGATACTTAGTTCAAATAGCTAACATTTTTCTTTGCTTTCATCCGCATTACATTACATACTATTACTATATGGACTACTAAATCACGAGAACATAATCACCAGATGCATTTCTATACATAGGAAGAAAATAGAAATGTGTTGATTAAAGATTAAAATCATATTTCTGAAATGTAAAAGTTTTATAGGCCAGATATTTACTATTAACATTATTCAAATTTAAAACTAATCGTTACAAAAATTTCAAGTAAATCTATGTCATTTTTACATAAATGATTAGAGCTACAATTCAACCAGAATTAAAATTAAATAATTTTTTTGTTGAAAATTAGATTTATTATGTTAAAAGTTAATGTCGAGTGCAATCTAATGAATCATCAATATCGCTCTGTATTTAATACCCCAAATTTTATGTATATCACTTTATAAATTACATTTGAGTGCAATACTATTTAATTTGTTGTACTTTGTATTTGTTTTTTTTCGGGCACGTGTATATATTTTAAATATCAATATTTGAACTAATATTGCTGGTGGTGATGATGAAATTTATTTAACATAGTTTTAATGTTTAATTCAATATTATAAGCCCACCGTAAACATATTTATATATTTAACATTATCATATAAATAAATACAAATACTGCGATCCATCCACACTGAAACACTGATAACATAAAAATTGACACATGAAGAGGGTTAAATATCGACTTTGTAGACTTATGAACTTCTCTGCTGCGATATAATGTTTTTTTTTTATATATTTATTTAATTTAAATTATAAAAATAGTTTTTTTAAATTATTTAGCTATTTGGTCAAAAAAGTGTTTTGAATTTATGAAGATAACAAAAATTTGATTTATGAGGAAAATTTTTATAGCCTCGTTTTAATTTCTTATTTACGAATTTATCAGAATTATTATAGTAAATTTATCTAATTGGCAGTATCATAAATACAACATATTTATGGTTTTGAAATGAATTTATTAGCAGTCGATTTATAGATATTTGTCGAATCAACAAATGGGCGGTTAAAATTTACTTCTTGGAATTTAAATCTAGAAGATAGATTGTATTAGATAATTAAAAAAACTGTGAATTCGTTGTAAGTCGCCAATTTTCATAAAATGATATTTTGATGTAATATTATTGTAAGTTTTTTTTCTATCTTTCTTATGTATTAAGAATGATAATCTCAAGAGTTTTCATTAAAAAGGCAAATTAATAAAATTATATGAACAATTGTAAGTTTAACTTACGACGAAATATTTTTTTTTCGATATTTAAAGTTAAAACCATAAAAAAAATCAAAACTAGTTTCACGTAGATATAATCACATAATAAATAGTTTTAGAGACATAATAATTTCATTTTACATATTTATTTACATACGGTGAACTAAAAATTCAAAACGTAAATAAGTATCTGTATCCTGTAATATCAACTTGAAAAAAGTTACAAATGTAACCAATATTGTCATTTTACTCGCCAATGCAAGAAAGAAGCTGAAACTGAAAGGTCAATTGTCAATTGTTAGCGCTGTAATGGTACTAGTTACATTTCAAGAGATTGCATTCAATCATCAGATGGTCGAGTTGTTATAATTGTAACATAAAACTGATCATTTGGCAAGAAATTGCCCCAAACAACAAAATGTAATGACAATAGGACATCAATTTCAACAAGACAGGTGAGATATCTCGTATTGTATCCATATTCGGCTAATACTTCCTACAATTGTGGAAAAACTGGACACATTTGCCGTAAATGCAATTTCATATAAAGATTTTGTTAAACGCGTAGGGATTATATGTATTCGTTGTATATTACATGTAATTAAATTATTATCACTTTGGTACAGATTGAAAAATCGAAATTATTAATTTGAAACTAAAAGATCAATTAATTTAAAGTCTGTAAATACCAAAAGAAGTTTTAACTTATAGATTTTCGTATCTGACGTCTTGACTGGTTAAAATTTCCATTAAGAAAAGTTTCGAATTCGCAGAATTCGTGTTTCTACAAATTAAACTTGTAATTAGCACATTCATTAACAGGAATTTTTAACCATCGTTATTATAATTTAATGAGTTTTTTAGATCTATTAGTTAAAAACCAAAATGTTAATTACTAAGTTAATTTTAAAAAAAGTAGCTATAATTTTACTATTTTTGTGGTTTTTGGTTTAAATTTTAAAAGTAACTATACAAAACCTTGTACATATTACAAAAGTTTTGTGGTTGCGTTGCGATGTTTAAGAAAACTGAAAAATTAAATACTCTTGAAGTTGAATAACCGACAGTTCTCAAAATAATAAATTTATGTATCGAAGTTTTTATTAATTTCGTATTTAATTTACTAAATTAACTTCTACACAAACAATAATTATAAAATTGAATTGCTTTTAAATTATTATGATAAAAATATTTTCTTTATTTGTAGATCTTTGGTAATATGTAAATTGGTTTTCTGCATAAAATGCATTTTTTTGCCAGTCCATGCCGAACTTCTTTGTTCTGAAACTGATAGAAAAACAAAGCTGGATGAAGAATCGAGAAATGTGTTGTACTATACAAAACACATTTTGAAACTTTTATCAAACTTTTCATTGATAGAAACGTTCTGATTTAGTAATGCCCAAATTATTGTGAAAATTACTTTAATTTTTCATATATTTACAATATAACTCAGTGAAAACTATAAGAAACATTATTAAAATCAAAAAGGTGAGCATCACTTTATTCTTATGTATACCTGTTAAGTGTGCGATGTAAGAATGTAAGATTATTTTTTAAGGTCATTTACCAATTACCCATATATTAAATAATATTTTAAATTTTAATTTAAACTTACAGAAATGACAGATTCACTAATCATCCCCAAATATTATATAGGTAACATCATATTCATTTCTTTTTCCATTCAAAAGCTAATGTTATCCCTATTTCGATTGGAAATGAAACTATTGTCTTAGAATTGGCAGTAGAGCATGAGGATTTGTCTATTAAAATAATGTAGTTACTTAAATTTGATGCCAAGAGAATAAATATTGAATTATTAACAAAATTAGAATTAAATAGAAATTATAATTTAAATTACTTTTAATAGTTAAGAAACATTTATTATTTTAAAATTAAATCCACAATTTGTTCAAAATCTTGCCCCTAATGACTTTGACTTACACTATCTTTACTTTTTTTGTTTGAATTTTGTTATATCCATTTAAATTTTAAAGTGCAATTAATGTTTTTACTTTCTATACAGATTTAAATAATTACAAGTTTTTACTATATTTTATATATTAAAAACAAATTTGTAAATAATTTGTGCCATTCTCGAGAAAATTCAAAATTATAAAGTTAAAACCATAAAAAAAATTGAATAGAGAAAAAATTTCCGGTTTATTTATTTAGTTAAGATACTTTTTATGCTTCAATAATCTTACAATAACTTTTTTTTTTTTAATTATGTACTACACACTTTCTTTATAGAGAATAATTGCCTTTTTTTTGTAGAAAGTGTGCTAAATAAAATCTAGTAACTAAAATATAAAAAAAAAATATTTCTTTTGTAATAATGAAAAAAAAAATGTTGACACAATATTGGAAAAAGTCCGCATATCAGAACTTCTAGTGCAGTAGTTTTATTTTAATTTTGAATGGTAATGCTAAACATGTAAGATTTTAATAACAGACAAACTAGAATACTAGATAATGGCTGATATTCACCGCTCTGCAATTTAATTTAATGATTTTAAATTAAATTTAACTGGGCTTGTTTCCACTAAAATCTGCTAGGTGTAACATCGTCATATTTTTTATATTATAAATTTGGTAATTATTTAATCATAAAACTGAACAAAATAACAGTGGACAAATGAGAAATAAATAGTGAGACATGTTTCTGTACCAAAAATAATAGGGTCCTGAATTGGTGTATCTCTTAAAATTAATAATTTTATGGGTTTTTTTCATGTAAATTTTGCTTGTACCATAAATTCATTAATTGAAAAAGAAAATTAACAGAAAATTCACTTTTTAGGCCATATCCTAATTCATGACACACTAATTCAGGGAGTCCAAACTGTTGTACTACACAACAAAAAATGCCCTAGGCCTTACTGTGGAAACCTAAGAAAAGATTTCGAAAAATTGCTAAAAAATTAGCTTTTCCTTTGTCATCCAATCCATTGTTTTACATACTGATTTCACTTCCATCACTTTTAATTTTAGTTCTTACCTTTTCCAAAAGAAAATCCACTTCCATATGGGACTAGCCACACACTAATTCAATTTTTAGGCGATACACTAATTCAATTTACCACTAATTCAGTGAACCATTTAATCAATTTAGCACTGGAGCAATTACGAGGTATGAATGAAACATTTGATCTATTACTAATTAAAATATGTTAAATTTGCTATTTTAAGTTAAATAATTTAGTGACGCATTGCGAATCCACATTGCGAATACCGAATACCGAATCCACAAACTTTTGACACTGCTCTGTATATTTACTGAGCTTTTATGTAGAAAGTTACTATGTTATTGAAAACTTCACAACGGACTGACAGACAAACATTAAGCATACGACAAAGCGTTACCATAAGGGTTAAAAAATATAATATTTTTAAGAAATATTAAATTCTTAAATTTTAAATAATTAAAGATAGGACAAAGATGGAATCTGGTAAAATAGATAATAAAAATATTGAAAATATACGAAAATTTAAATATAAAAAGTGAAATATAAAATAAATTTTTTAAACTATTAACTAAAAACACTAAAAAAAATTTCCTTATTTATGTTTATTCTTTTTTTCAGTATAATTTCATGCACGATTTAAAAAACTTGCACGAATCATGAATCTTTCCGCTTGTGTTTTCTAGACTAGATCTGAATCTAATGGAAATTTTAAATTTTAGAAATTGTTGTTTTTTATCTTGGCTTTTTAAAATATTGCGTGTCTAAGATAATTTTTAACAGTACACTTAAAATAAATTTATATAAATAATTTTTTTTTTCTATATTTAAATTATTTAACTTTTAATTTTAATTTTGCAATAATAAAAATGTTTTTTATATTTTGTTGTTGTTGTAAAATAAATAACTTAATATTAAAAAATAATTGATTTTAAAGTTAATAATTTTGTTTCCGGTTATAAATTTTTTAATATTATCGTTAAAATCTTAATTAAATTCTTTTTTCATTTTTTTATTTTTTCGTTTTAATAAAAATCACTTTTTAATCATATTTAATTTGATTTTGTAGAATTTAATTTGAAAAATCATTAGAGTTTATTAAACTTTGTATTAAATTATATATTTGGTGTTGGTTCATTCGAGAGAATGAACATTAATTTGATTACATTACAAATATACTAAAGCATAAAATTAAAGCATATTCTAGCATTTTGTTGACTATTCGAACATTTAATTAGCTTTTAAACTTCTTAGATTATTCTTGGCACCTTTAGGATTTTCAAAACAATTCAAATTTTTTTGTACTTCTTCTTAGCCGCCCAAATTTTTTTTTTTTCTTGGAATTCGCTGATGGAAAAATGATCGGTTCAAAAAATGATATAACAATCGAAGATAAATAAGTAATTAATAAGCCAATTTTATTGCTAACTTAGTGTATGGACATTTAACGAAGTAACTCAGTTTTCAAATTCAGTAAAAGGGATATTAGGACCTTAATAGGCATCATGACCTGGGACAGTCTTTTGAGCTACAACCCTAATAAAATTAGTGCAGCTGCAACAGAGATATGTCGTTTCTGTCTAACTAAAAGAAACGACAGAACATATTCTCTGCAACTCCGAGGCAGTAAGTAGCAAGGGGAAACCAGCATCATCTCGTGACAGGGTTCCTAATCACTAAAGAACTGGCCAATTCTAGATTTCTTTAAGTTGTAGGCCACTCGCAGTATTTAGATATTTTTTTCTCCAATAACCAAAATTAAATTAAGAAGTTTTTCTCAATTCAGTATTCCTTTTTTTTAATTATATTATCCTTTTCCAAGACTATTATGATGTGGTGTGGATGTCCTTTTAAAATAGAAAGGACTATATTAACCGGAAAAATCTAATTCTGCTTGAATCTATGAGTTCCTTGAGGACTCCCTTTTTCTAATCAATCATGTTTCCATCCAATTTCTAATTTAAAAAGAGGATTAGATCAGAAAATTGACCAACTTTTGATTTTTTAAATGATAATATTTATATAACTTGTCAGGTTTAAGGAATTAGGATTTTATTGAAAAAAAGATTTTATATTATAAATGGAAAATATAAACTTACACTCCTAATCGAAGGATAAATAACTTAATTCAAAATTTGAGTTATTTATGTATAGGGTACCCTTCGATTATGGTTGCAATATGTTCTTTAAGTGTCTTTTTGATCCAGGAATCTTTATGTTAACATCTCACTATATTAAAATATATATCAACATTATTTTAATATAGTGAAATTTTAAATCTATCTTTTAAGTCAAATCAAAATTTATAATTAATTACAAAATTAATTGCTGTTAACTTTATAAAAAATTGATAGCTTTCCCAAAACATGTCAAAAAAATATGCCATAATTTAATATGATCCGGTATACTTTCATCATAAAAAAGATTTTAAATTGATAATAAAATAAATAGAAATTATTAATTTTGAGATATGATAGTCTTCAATTAGGTGTTCGATAGGATCATATAATTAATTTGATGTACTACATATTTTAAACTTGACAATACCTAAACATTATCTTCTGAATAAGTCAATTTATAATTCAAAATAAATTATGGCCTTTTAATCCCGATTAACCTTTAAATTAAAATTAAATCTGAAACGGTTAAAACACAAATAGAGACTTCCGTTTCTATATTCTGTTGCTATATAATTATCACTGCTCAAAGAGCTCCGGCTGTGTAAAATATTAGTATTCTCAGATTTCTTTACTGTGTCTGAATAATATTATTTTTGTCGCGTTTTCTTTTTCTCATAATTATTTAAAGGAAGTTTGTAATTAATAAAAAAAAACTGTCTTTAAAATTACAAATCGTATATGAATAATGAATATAAAAAAATTCAGTGTTGTAGATGTAGACAATTAAACTAAATTTCAAAGGAATTTCGTAATTAAAAATAAAAACTTCCAACTGAAATTATTATGCTTTCTGTTGTTGAATATCAAATTTTCTACATTACATACGAGTAGATTATAGTGATGTATATTTAGTTGCGGAATGTGAAATTATCAAATAAAATTAAATCTTCCACTTTTCCTGATAACAAATTTTTATTCTTTGTAGGTGAGACAATTTTGATAATTTTTTTTTGCAAAAATATATACTTTTTTATAAATATTAAGAAGCCTATTTGAAGATTACTGAAAGCACCTGCAGCTGAAGGGCACTTTAATTCAGATAAAACCTATAGATACGATTGGACAATGAATTTCGATTAATTTAATTAATCGAATTAATTAAATTAAACCAATATCAACTGTCGAATATAATTATGATGTAATCGAAGGTAATGAAGAGGCGTATCTTTTGGCGAAATAAGGAGTTAGTTATGGACCAAAATCATTTTGTGTTGTATCATGCTGCCACTTTAAGATGATTAAAAAGCTAAAGACTGTCCACCCTCAAAAAGTACACTGGAAAATGAGTGAGGGGCTAAGATTTTCGAAGATATTCATGACCATAAAAAAGCCAGAACATTGGTAAGGCTTCTTACAGATCAAGGTAACTCTAAAAATAACCTATACACACAATCATATTATCAGCGGACTACGTGTGTAGATTCTGTAAACATGAAGATGAAACCGCAGAACATACTAGCATTGATGTTTAAACGGCTTCAAGAAATCGAAAGCTACATTTTCGCACCTTCTTAAACATATTTACGGAATTAGTCACTGACAATCACGCTGTACGGTCTTAGTCAATTACGTATAATTAGAAGAGATATATCACAATAAGCAATATGCCTTCAGTGATCAGCGGTATAACAATTTTGCATTACATTTTCGATAGCTCTTTCGTTAGATAAATAGTTTACTTTCTTTACATATTTCTATCAATTTTCAATAATATAATTTATCTTGAAATATAACGAAAATAGTACAGAAGACTAAATAATAAAGAACTTGAAACCTTTGTTTCGTAAATGATATTACGATAATACAAAGTTATTTTATGCGAATTTTTACTCTTTTCAATTTTCTATTACATTTTGTATAAAATCATCATAAAAACTTTTTTACTGATGAATTTTACAAAGATTCTTCTGTACGATGTCATAACATAATTTTGTATATCGACAGGATATCTTTGTATACCATCAAAAATATATTTGAGTTCGGTAAATTGGTAAAAAAAATAATAATGATATTTATTAGTAATACTTTGTTTTTGATATTCATATCCTTTTTTATATACATTGGTATTTTTCAACAACGACATCATAATATTTTATAAATTTTAATATAGAACCTGTCAGTTACTTGTATATATGAAATTGCATAAATAAATAATACATAAACATAAAATGAAAGTTTATGTATGCAAAAATTTGATTTTGCAACATCAAATAGAAATATTAATTGGAAGCTTTTAAATTTTAATGGAAAGAGACTTCAAAAGATTGTGTTATAAAAATATTTTTTGAATTTTTTTTTTTAACTTAATTTAACTGAATAATAAATTACAGGATATTAAGTGAAATATCCTTATTTTCCTGTAACCAATATTATTATTTTTTTAAAAAGGAATATATTTATAATTCATAAGTTTCAAATTGTTATTCATATAAGTCTAAGTTATGAAGGTAACAGAAGTGGAGTTATGAGTATATTTAGTAGAAAAATTATTGAAATTCTAATTTAAATAATTTTGATATTTTTTTTTTTAATTTTACGTTCAATCAATTTTATCTTTCCTTACACTCCATTTATGACATCAAAATAGCTTTCAATCTGTATTTATTTGTATTTGGAAAAGAAATTGGACACAGAGGTGTCAAAATTTTTTGTTTTTATTGCTGATTGGTGTTTACTAAATTTTGATTACCATATTCCACAAAAAAATAACGTAATTGAAACGTTATTGATTATAATGTAAACGTTATCAAGGAATACGTTACGGTATTGCAACAAAATCCAAAATTTATCGTTATTATAATATTATAAAGTATTGTTCAGTTTATAACTCTGGGTTTACAAAATGATACCAAACAAATTTCCTTAGTGTTGTTCTTAAATTAAAATGTAATTATTTAAACGAGTAGTAATTATAATTTTATTTATGATGTCATTTCCATATTTTTTTATATTATTATTCGATTAATCTACAAAATCTGGTAAATAATAAAATAGTGTTTGACACTTTTATGTATTAAATTAATTGCCTTGAAAAAGTGGACAGGTTTCCGTAAATTCATATACGTATATCTTAATGTATGTTAAAAATAATTAACCTCGCAATGTCACTTCACCATATTTTAAATATTATTAATTTATATTGTTGACAAATTATTAACAAGCCAAATTATTAAGAGATTTATTTCAAGAACTTTATGTAATGAAAATGGTATAACACTTACTTCCTATATAATGTTAGCTTGCTGCTTTATCTGTTAATCAACTGTTAAACAATTGTTAATTCAGTTTGTGAATGTTGGACGAATGATTACTACATATTCAGTGATGGACTTAAAGCAAATCTTTGAAATATACCTGTAAACTGTCTGTTATGAAACTGTTAATTGTCTATTATAATTAGAAAAGAATAAACGTAAACACCTTGTGGATCATAATTTACCAATGTGCAGAGTACAAATCACCGCTGTACCTACTCCTCATTGATTTGAAGGCGCTAAATATCATGTGCTACTGCTCCAATTTTGAGTTCATATTGTTATATTAGTGCAGTACGCGGAAATTAATCCCTGTCTACAGAACATCCTAAGAATCTATTGGACAAACTCCATTTCTAATCAAGAACGTTTATTATTTTATTTTCACCTTGATTTGTTTTTCTGTATTTTTGAATATAAATTTCAATCTTTCATTCATATAAAAATAATGAAAAGAATCTTGATAAAAAATTGTTACGATGTAATTTATAATTCCAAAAAGAGGTACTAACCTAGGGGTACCCTAAAACTTGGAGATGGTTGAAATTGAAACAGGAATATGATGTAAATTTTATTTTAGAATGTGTATAGTTTAACTAAATTTAGAGCGCCATAATTTAAACATATTAAAACTGCGTTGCGCCAAATTTAATTTGTGGATTTACATGGATTTATATAATTATGCAAAAACAAATTTGCTTTCAAACTAATCATAAGGCAAAGTCGCGACGGGTTTTTGGCGCAGATGCAGAGCACAACGAATTTTTATGTTGCATATTGTCAGGTGGACAAACGTTTATTTAATAAATGTTGTGGGAGCAAACGTTTATTTATGAAATGTTAAATTATTATGTAATTGCATTTTAAACGCTATAACTCCACCAATTATTTTATTCAAATAATAGCGTCAGTTATACAGTAAGTCGAGACGAGAAACGTCGCATATAGAAATCCACCTTAAGATTGTATTAATACTGCTCATTATTAGTAGGATTCTCGTCTACTTAGAGAAACAATTGATTTGAGCTATTTAAATTTTCAATTGCAACACTTCTAACTCATAGCTCCTCGTAAAATATAAATTTATGTACAAACGTGTATTTCAGATAATTTTATCTTTCACAGTATATTAGATAAAATTTAAGTATGTGAAAGTATTAGGTTTACGTCGATTCATAAATGTGGAAAACGGAGTTTTTTATGTTTATTCATTTTTTCGGAAGGATAATCTCAAAAGAGCAAATAAATCTAAAGTATGCAATGCATATTTAGATACCATGACAGCATTATGCTACCAAACTGTCTGGGTAACAAAAACAATATATTTAACTCAAAAATTTATGTGAATAATTAAACAAGATAATGTTGAAATTTTTTGTAAAGGACTCATATATATGCACTTTCAGGTTTCAGCACCTCAACGGTTTATGTAGAATATTTATCACATTTTGTATTGTATTAAAATTTATAGTGAAGATTGTATAATGAAAAAATTTTTTTTACAAAAGATAAATATTATGAATGAAAAATTTTGTATTTTGGTAAATTTAAAATAAATATCTTTTATAATTATGTTTTCATAGGTGTTGTGCCTATATCTTTTTTAGGTTACTATATTATAGACAAATTTTAGTATTTGATAGAACAATGAAAATTTTCCTATATGCAAAAGCTGAAACAACTTAAAGTTCTATACAAAATGTTTGCCTGATTTTGATAGATAAAACTAGAAATTTTGTAAAGAAACAATTTATTTAAACTAACTTGAAAGTTATAGATATTTTGATAGAAATTTTTGAAATAACTATTTTAAAATTTATTTATTTTCATCAAACAAAGTCATAATGATGTCATTTTTTGGTCAGGTGGTAATGATTAGATTAATAGATTACGAAAAATATTATTATATTTTTAAATTTTAAATATCTAATAATTTTATTTCTTGGAAACTCCTTATAAAACTTATAACATTTAACATTACAAATTCCACTTTAGCAAAAAATGCAAGAATATGGCAATGACTGTTCTTCGAAATGACTGAAATCAACATTAAAATGGCCTGGATGATTGTGATGTAGATGTACATACTATTAAGCCAAATAAATATTTGCGAAAAAAAG
This sequence comes from Rhamphomyia laevipes, assembly GCA_963920725.1. NCBI lineage: Eukaryota > Metazoa > Arthropoda > Insecta > Diptera > Empididae > Rhamphomyia > Rhamphomyia laevipes. Next base: position 39,499,654 of record OY987258.1, on the reverse strand, counting down.
TCCATGCTTGAATTACAGTCAAAAGGATAATTTTATAGCGAAATTAGGTTAACTTAAAGAAAATTATGAAATTAATAATAAATATTACTTTATAGAATAATTTAGAATTGTAGAAAATTTTAATAATCCTATTTTTTTATTCACGTAGTTTAATTAGTAGCTTCTTACAGGTTTGACGGAGTAGTCTGCATAATTTAGATTAGACATAGTACAGACATAGTCAAATGTATCTGTATACAGCGGCTACGTGGCTAGGTCAAGTTGTCCAGATCAACTAACATGTTCAAGCGAATTTTGTCTTTGAATTTAAAACAGATGGAAAAAGAGAGGTAGGTAGACTCACCTTCTTCTTTCATTCTTTCTTCTTTTCAATGGCGCTACAGCCCAAATCGAGCCTTGACCTCCTCTATGCTCCTCTTCCACGAATCTGGGCAGACTCAGCTTAAAATGTAAAAACTACTGGAGAAAAGATAGACAAGATCGCAACCGGTGGAAAACCTTTTTATACTCGGCTATGGGTCTCATCTCAGTAGAAGTAGGTAATTTAATCACCCCAATAAAATTAAAATAGAAAAACGCCACGAAATCTCAAAAACAAAACTTCAAATATTTCTTTTTTATTATTTTCCTGGTGCCATATTTTCGGAAGTTGTTTTTTCTTAAATCGGACCAAAATTTTAAATTAATACATTTCACTACTCAACTTTATTATAGGTAATTAAATTTTAACTAAATTTGAAAAACAAAATTTTGTAATTTTACAAAAAATATAAAAATAGTAAATTTTCAAAACATTTTTTGAAAAAAACAATTTGCAAATTGATTACGCCTGTCCATAAAAAAAGAACTTCAATCAATCGCACCATATAAAAGTCAATATTTAACAAATTGATACCGATTTATCTAATTCTAAATTCAATCTAAATTTATAAGCTTTATGTAAACATTATGCAAAAATAAAAATATGTTTTATTTATTTATTTTCATTTAACTGTCGTGAACTGAAAATATAAGGCAATCATTTATTTTAACACTATACGAATTAATAAAAGATAACATTAAAAGATTAACTCAGCAAATACGAATTTTATGACCAGAAAAATTCTGATAAATAAACAGAAAAAAATTCTATCTGATGATAAATGATTTTTTTATGATTTTTTTTTTTAACAATTTTTTATGTTGTTGTATATTTTATTTTAATCTGATTATTTTGCATATATCCTTTCACAAAAATACGATTAAAATATTTATTTCAGAAATTATTTATTATATAACCATAATAAATTATATTTTCATTTTTGCATGTTGTGCATTAATTTTCCTATACATAAATATCCGTTGGAGTTATATACATTTTCAGTTTACAGGACTATAATAATATTCGTGATAGTGTGCCAGATGAGAATAGTATAAAAATGGATTTTTATCTTACCTAAAGTATTTTTTTTATACAATGAGAATATTTTTTTTTAAAAAGAATTGATGAAATTCAGATGACACCAAATTTGATATGGGTAAAAAAGTCACTAAACGAAATAAATACAGATGGAAAATAAATAAAAAAAAAACTGAAATATAAAAGAATAAATTTTGATGTGTTAAACACTGAAAATTTGACTTACTGGACTTTACGAATTGTACAAACATTGCCTGTAGAAAGTTATATTTATAAAGTGAAATTTGCATAATCATTAATTTAATTCATTCAATGATTTTTTTCATACTTAAAGTGGAAATTTAAAATTTGGAATGATATACGATTCCTCCAGGACATATTAGTGTTGGATGGATGGATGGATTGGAAGAGGGGAGTCCGTGAAGGACTCAAGCACTCAGGCCAGAACTATGCTCATTGTAACCGTCGGTGCGCAGAACCTTCATGTCACTCCCGCCGTGGTGGTTGTGAGCCATCCACTATCTTTTCCGAATTTACAGATTTGCTGCTATCCATGCACCACCGCTTCGCTCAGTTCGTAGGTACATGAGGCAGGGACAATGACACAGGAAGTGTTCAATGGTCTCTCTATCCTCACCGCACCCCCTACAGACGTGCACTTAGTGTTACAAACAGATCCTTCTTTAAAAAATAGTAAAATGTGCTATTTGGGGAGTTCATATATTAAAAATCTGTCAAAAAATGTATGTATCAAAAAGATGTACAAAAAGACTATGTGGGTTGCTAAGAAGGAAACTCAAACTCTACCTAACCTAACAGCTGACACTATTACCAGAAAGCAGAGGTCGTCGTTACATGATACTGCTTCATTAGCAGGCATGCCATTAGATTTAGAAAAACCGAACAATGCAGTAACTCAAATTAAATACAAATATTCAAATTTCCATTCAAATTAAATACAAATATTTTCATAAATATTAAAATCTTCAAAGAATTTTGTAACCAGAAAAATATAATAAACTAAAGTTAGCAAATATTTTTTACTAATACATTGTGGAATGGTTAACATAAATACAATCTAAATATTACATTTCTACTAAATTTTTTAAATCAAATCCCAAAAAAACGATAAATTTATTTTTAAACGATTTTACTATACTAAACTTTATGCCGGACAGAAATTTTAAATTACAGCATTTCTAGATCCAAGTAAAAAGAATAAAAAAAATGTGATAAAAAAGATTTGTATTTTGCTGGGATATTTATGTAATGTTTGGAAATGTCACCAGTTGTAATAAAATTTTGAATAAAAATTTATAGTCCATTTTTATTTCAGATCTTTTATAAAGCAGGAAGAAAAGTTTTTATAGAAACATTTTTATTTAAGTGTATTCCAAGACGTTGAACTTAAATGAAGAAAAAGACAAAAGCTATGTTAATCTTGACCAAGAATTAGTTGTAATCTGCCAATAGGTTCTCACAATATTGAAGTAGTACATAAATTCAAATAGTTAGGGTCAACTTTCTTTATCACCAACAAAAATGAAGAAATGGAATAAAACAACACCAGCAAAATACAAGCAAATAATGCATTTTCCTCAATAAGAAAAATACTTAAATCAAGATGGGTGCACAGAGAAACTAAAATTATGATAAACAAAACATTGATTCGCCCTGTCATATTTAATGAAAGTGAAAACTGGACTATTTATTACACAAACAGCAGAAGAAAGGTTAAACATATTAGAAATAACATCCATGAATTATTCAGACTACAGTGGGCAGGATACATCAAGTACCACATATAAAGAAAAGTATTATGTGCAAAAATTGAGAGGAATAGATCAATTGGCAGACCGAAATCGAGATTGGTAGTCACCAGTTACAGCTGACGCGAAATTTCTACTAATTGAACTGCGCATGTATACTCATTTAAAGGTTAGTTAGCTATGTCAAACTTGTCTTTAAATTTGGCTTCAGTCTGCTATGGAACTCTTGACTGTTGACTGCCACTATCAACAAAACATTCAAATCTGTAATACAGAAACGGCGATCTCTAATTACTTTGAATAAATATGCAAGTATTTTTTTAAAAAAATATTTGAAATCTTGGAGTTTTGCATAACATGCGATGGGTTTATTTCTACTTTAATTCGCTGGCGCGTTATTTAATCACAATTACTTCATCACATAAGGTAGTACGAGTGCGTGACAATGACAAATAACCTTTTTTAAATGCAGTAAGTAGTCCAGTACAACGAAATATACTTATTATCATTTTGAATTATCTCCCAATCTCACAATTTCAAGTTTTCTACAGTATTTGCTGTTATTTTGTACAGTCAATAATATTTACGAACCCATGATAGTAGTAATTAAATTCGAATATATCCTAAAAATATATAGTAACTTGACATTGAAATAAATAATTTATTATATCTAAATATCTTATCTCCTTTATTGTACAATTTCCTTTTACATATAGGTATATAGCATAATTATATGTTTAGCTATATTATCACAAATTTACGACAGCTACAGTAATAAATATAATATTGTTTTCACATATATAATTTATAAACACGTGTCTAACGCCTTAGGTGCAAAACATTCAAATAAACCAAAGTCCAACAAAAAAAGAAATCTTTATGAATTGTGTTTTGGTGACATAGTATTTAACATTATCAATTAACATCACACAACTACTTAATTTTAGCCTAAAATTTCAAATATACTTCAAATCATTCATTACTGATGGTGATGATGATTCACTTAAATATCTATAAAGTAAAAATTACGACTTAATATTTTTAAGATTAATTCAAATTAAAAAAAATATTCATTCATTGCACGAAATATTTAAATATAGCATTAAATTACATAGTAAATTTTGTGCTACTTGACAAAAATTGTATGTATTAAAAATCTATAACTGAGTCAGCATAATTTTTAGGTCATTGATAAAAAATTTTAAGAAATTTATTGATATTCTGGTAATTATAATGCATTTGTATATATGACAGTCACTGTATTTATAGTGATTGCATTTATTATTTAATATTATTAAATTTCCCAATTCTTACGCATTCAATTAAAAATGATTCTGAAATTTTTAATTTATTATCGAAATGTAAAATTGAGAAATCAAAATTATTTAAATCTGGACAAAAGAAAATATTTTCAACTTTAAAATTATTTTATATTAGTTTAAAAAGTATTATGCTGCCCAAACATTACACAACCTGACTTAACGTGTTGTCAACCGAGTTGTAAATTTTTACACACACACACATTGCAACATGATTTACAAACGATATTACAACCGTCAAAAACCTGTTGGCGGTTGACAAAAATATTAAAATATGTTAATTTATGTGGCCGTCAGTTGAAGTTGTAGAACAAAAATGAGGTTTCTTAACCTAAAAAAAAAATACTGTCAATGCAAAACCAAAATTCTCTAATGAAAGTTAGATGAAAAAATAATTATATTGTTTTAATATGATAAATATGATATTATGCAAACATTTTCATAAATAAAACAATATTATTAACATAAACATATAATATAAACTCATATTTTTTTTTGACATACAACGTATTTTTTGTTGTACAACTTCATCCAACGCCAACATTAATTAAAATAATTTAATTTCTTCAACAGATTTGTCAACCAGATTTGAAGTAGTACATAAATTCAACGTGTTGTCAACGTGTTGTATGTAAATTTGCCCACAAACAATTCAACTTGACCAAGTTTTCTACACGTATGATAAAATGTTGTATAATGTATGGGCAGCTTTAGATTTATTGCACAATATAAATGCTAAGTAAGCAACAATCAAGCGTATATACATTTTTAAGTAATTAAACTATTTGGGCTGAAAAGGTAAAGTTTGTCCGGATACCATTAGTTATATCCTAAAAATGACCAACAATTAAAAAAACCATAAATTAAAATCAAAAACTGTAGGCAGACGTGACCATGGGTTTTACTCTTCTGTCATGATAGGATGTCCAATAATTTACAAGAAAATTATCATTTATAATGTTAAAGTAAAAATCTTTTTCATATTACAATAAAATATTATCCTCTATCACAAGGTTTCCATCGAGATATATACAATGGTCAAGTTAAGGCTGAATTATAATAAATTACTTAAAGATTTAACAAAAATATATACAAAAAGATTCTTGAAGTTTTCGGTAACTTAATAAAACTTAACAAAACTGTTACAATAGGCTTATAAATTTATCACAATTTGGCAAATAAATTTGATAAGCAATTTGATATTGCATAAGTTTTAATTCGCTCCGAAGCGTACTAGTTTAAAGTCAACTAGAATTGTTGCAAAAGTTACAGAATGTCGGCGAGCGCATTACATATAATTAATTGTGTCTACACGAATCGTGCTCGTGCAGTTGTCATATCTTGTGATAGTCTATTTATATTTACTTAAAATACATTTTTCAACTGATGCATTCAAAGATTCAAACAAAATGCTTTATTCGTTCATTAAATTTGCATATTATATACTTCTGTAAATCGGCATTCAAATTGTCAATGAGATTTTGGAAATTATGTTCATCAACGAATGTGTTTATAGTCTCAGACAAAGGATTACTTTTCTATAAGAAACGAGTTTAAAATTCTACAAAAGATGGACCATAATTACAAAATTTGGTTATTTGTATAATTTCAATATTTTTTAAATAATTTAAAATCATATAATTAAATCCATAAAAATCATAAAGAAAATCTATTAACAAATAAATTTAAATATGAAAGAATATTATGTTTTTTTATTTGATTGATCTAACTCAATTAAGCTTATAAGCTTGTCAAAATTCAATCCCAAAAAGTAACTAATTAACAATAGCAGTAAACAAACTGGGTGCTATTAAAATTCACATTCGTTTTTCAAACAAAGAGACATATATAAGTGAAAGTGACAGTTTGTATTTGTTTTTGTATATTTAAAAAAAAACCAAATTAATTTCCATAATATTTAAGACGTTAATTTTTTACCTTCAATAATATTTTTTATTGGTTACATAAAGTTAGGTAAGCGTTTTTTTAAAAAAACTACTGTCATTTTTCATTTAGCATAATAATATGTAAATATTTTTTTATTTATGTTCAAAACAGTTCCGGTGATATTTTTAAAGTGTAATATAAATTATCTTAAAATACAACAATTTCAAGTCAAATTAAAAGAAATATTTAATATAAAAGGAATTTACATAATATTATGAAATTCAGATTATGAGACGTGACACAATTTTGGGAAAGTGCTGAATGATATTTTTTTTTATTTCATAAAAAAATATTTTATTTTTGTTTATTTTTCCATACATCACAAGGTGATAATTTATACTTTAAATGAATTTAATTAGAAATATTATGGAAATATTGGACAGAAAACTGTTGGATTGTAAATTCCCAGTGTTAATTTTTCGTATCAGTTTCTGTTAAATTGAATTTATTTCAAAATTGATATTTAAATTTTTAAATTTAATTATCATTTATGCAAAGCCTTGGAAATTTGTTTAAGATCTTTAGATGTTTTTACAGATTTTTGTAGATTTTAACATTTTTATTATAACTTTTTCAACTAAATTTTTGATGAATTGTTAGAAAGAAAATATTTTAATCAAATATTCTGAATTAATTTCAAAAAACGAAGCACAATTTTAGTTAGAAACTCGCAGGCAATTAAAAACTATGTAATAACCTAAAAAGTATTAAAAGTTTTATTGATAATTTTAGGTCATGTCATGTCGAAATTTTGATATTTTGAAATCACCTGTTTCAAAGGTAATTTTCAATAAATTTCCGTCACAAAATTAGTTAATGTTTCGTAGTTTTGTGACGGAAATCTATTGATAATTATCTCTGAAATAAATAGTAAATTTACTTGAATCAGTAATGTCATCAGAAATATCATAATTTCGACATTAAATAAATCAAAATTTATTATTCATACACGTACAGACATAGTTCCAGAAATACCTAAAAAAATATGCTTCAGAGTACCTCAAAATTTAAAATTCTGTCACAAAATCGAAGGTTAGATTTTAGCTGCCATAACAATAAATTCTTTCTGATGAAATTCGGCAAGTAAAAATTTGAATGTAGTCTGTCTACTCGTAAAGCATTTTGTATAAATGGACTAGTCCAATGCAGGAATTATTCGTAAACATTTCATATATGAATGATCCGCAGAGCAAAGGATATTTTCTTATCTCCTTCGATGTAACCAGATGTAAACAAAACCAAGCAACAAACGAAGTAGTAAATATAACGCACTTATATTTGGTAGCTTGTGGAATGATGGCCTATGTCAAATTCATTCATTAGCAATCAACTGACATAAATATTTAAACATTCGGTTAATTAATCTCTGTATACTTTATTCAGGTAGGTAGTTTTTGCTTTTTTTCATACAAATGAGAAAGGTTCAGAGTTCATTACAATTAATATTATTACAAATTATAATTAATTATAGTGTAAAAGTTCCCATTCAGGAATTTATTTATATTTTGATAAGGAATTAAAAATACCCATAATTTAAATAATATTGACATTTATATGAATTTTTATCGTTATAGAAAAACAAGATTTGTATACCTCCATTAATTTGATAAAATATCAAAATTATCAAGTAATATTTTCCAAAATTTTATACTTTTGGGAAAACCCAGCCAGAATTTTATTTAGAATTTTCATCTCTGATTTATATATAATACAATTCCATTTATTGTTAATTGTAACAATAAATAGTTCATATTCCTGTGGGAATATTGAAAAATCAACCCTCTTAAATTTTCATAACGACAATGTGCAGACATGAATTTTATCCCATGGGTTCATAAAATAAAAAAATTTCAATAAAAAATTTCCTATTTACATATTTCATCAATTATTGTTATTTGTATGTATAAAAAAAATTATAAATTTTTGAATTATAATCGAATTGGTACAATTTATAAAATTATTGTTAGCAAATTGAATAATTAAAGTTTTTATCGAATATTAATTTATTATATTCGGTAATTAATTTTAATAATTCAATAGTATTTATAGCATTTATTTTTCGGTTTGTGGTTGTTTGCGTTGTAAATACTTTAACGATTTCATTGACATATCCAATTTTATCCAAGGCCAGGACATTTTGGTACATCATTTACTATATTTTTTAATTTTCAATGGTATATCTTTTTAAGACAAACTAATTAATGAGTGTTAAACTTTGCAACTAAAATTTTAATATGTTGATTTATAGTTGAAACTTTTTTAATTTTACAAACCATTTACACTATATTATTGGATCCAAACACCATCATTTATGCGTCGATCTGCAATATTTGCCAGAAATATAAAACCTTGTTGGCAAATTTCTAATAATTAATTTTAATCAAATTTAAAGAAAATTTATAATTAACTTTGTATAATTCAATTTCAATTATTCAATTTGTATAATTTATCTATTCAATTTCCATATGATTGTAAAACCATTTTAATATTTTGCAATTATTTATCAGATTCGTAAAACCATTTTATTCGCTATTTCTTTATACAATATTTTAATTCACCAACTTTCATTATTTTGCAATTACATACTACAATCTTTAAGTCTTGGCAAAATGCGTTACAGAATCAAAATGCTGAAATAATTAATAAAAATCAAATTCAACGTTATAACTGCGTGACGGATTTTTATTAATATTCACCAAGCTAGTAAGTATAAAATTAACAAACTATATAATTTTGCAATTTTTTAATTAAAATTAACCTATTGACCATCCTGCTTAGTATTCGATCAACTCACCGAACAACAAATAGTAGAAAAATAAATTCACAGAAAAACAATTCCAGAAAATGGTAAGCTTATATTGTGAAGGAAATTTAATCAATCACGTAACTAATCCTCAACAAGATCCCGCCAGAATTACATAAAATGTTGTAGCATGCAATAAAAAACGGAATCATTGTTTTTTCTGTATGGACTTTGTAGGTTAGCAGCTTAAATAATTTATACTTTCAAATTTTCATACTTTATTACTAAAAAATAAATTGTTTTATGGTACCCAGTTGTAAAAATTAATTGTTTATTTATATTGTTTACATAATATTTTACAGATATAAATTACATAAATTATTATACATTTTATATAAAATATTATTTAATTTTAAATCATTTTAAAAACCACGAAATGATTAATTTTAAATGCTGAACGGCTGAACATGCATGGTTATCGAGACAACTGAAAATGGACAAAATCTAAATGAATTTTTCTGGTTTTCGACTTTCATTTTGTAAATAAAAACAGAAATTAAATTGTTATTAAAAAATGAAATTAGTAACATAAAAGTATTAACGTCACAGATTAAATATCTATCACTAATTTTTGGATCGTATCATAAAGCTTACAGTTACATACAATCTACGTTAAATTTTGGTAAATTGAAAAATGTCTGAAAAACCATGTAATTGTGATAATGGTAAAATAATGAATGAAAATTAAAACGTTTTGGTAATTCGTTTTTAAAATCTAATAAATTTGCAATTTTTTAGAAAATAAAAAATTGTTATAACCTAATTTAAAAATGTTAATTTAAAAAATTATGTAAAATTTTAATCAAAAATAATCAAGTAATAATAATAATATTAATTACTTGATGAGAAAATTATTGAAGAAATGCTGACACACAAAAAATTGTATCAACAAAAGTTGCCAATCAATGTTTTTAAACAAATAAGTTGAGAAAGAAAGAAGCTCGAAATAAATAACAATAAAATAAGATATTGAAATAAGTGGAAATGGAATGATTATGTCCGTTTCATTCCGAATTCCATTATGTTATGATATGAATGCTATGACTATGATTATGATGCCTTTCCTTTGAAAATAAAATTAATTCTGTCATTCTGTGCCGCATTTGCTTTGCATTGCATCATTGCATATAGTATTATTGACAGGTAAATATAATTAACTGACAGGTCCAAATACCTAGCAAATTGATCCAATATATGTATATATAATCAGCTTGAAACTTCGTCGTAAAAATTCAAATTTAACAGTGAACATATAGAAACTGGTCGATGTCTACATTTGAGATTACTATTACATTGACTTACATATGGTCTATTTTGAAGTTTGAAGTATCGTGACAAAGTTTTAAATCGACGCCTATATTTTTTTTGTTTAAATAATAATTAAAAACTGTTGCGACAAGATAATCATTTGTAAATTTATTTGTTTTGCGTTAATATTATTTGCTTTAATTTTGAATTTATAGAAGTTAAATATAGAAGTTTAATAAGCAAGCGATATTAGTTTATGTTACCAAATCGAAAAACTTTAATGAAAATAGTTACAACAATAACCAATTGTATACGAATTCATTGCTAACAGCCAAATATGCTAAATGAATGATTATAAAATTTAAAAACAAAAATATAATTTTGTGTCGTCTCTATTACGATATATCTGCATTTTCATTGAGTATGATTCATCTTCTGTGCATCTAAAACAATTCCTTTAAATCAAAATGCACATCTGTCTTTTTCCAATTTGTTAAAAATGTGGCAATGTCGCCGCTTGCCGGTTAATTCAATATTTTACTTTCGTTTATTTCAAATTTCAATTTCAATATTTTTCATATCGTATTCGATTTCGGTTTTGTTCGGCCGCATTGTTATTCCATTCCAATTCCACTTAAACCATTATAAAATCAAATTTCAAATATTATTATAAATTTTCTACAGTTTCATTCTGACATTTGCTTCGAGTAGACGTTAATTCTTGCGCTTTTTTTTTAAAATAAAATTCAAAGTGTATTATAAAATTACCTGGTTTTTATAATAATTTCTTTTCGGTTATATTCGTACAGCAACAACAAAAAAAAACCGGTTCTTATTTATATCAACTTTTGCCGGGAGATCTTAAATATTGGATTACCAGTGCTTTTTTTTTGTGGTTTTTTAAATAAAAAATCGTTTTAAACAAAAAAAAATATAGAATTTTTATATTGAAAATAAATTTTTGAATAATGAAAAAATTAACATAAAATAAGACACAAAATCATATAAAATTTTAATTATGAAAATAATGATTATTAAAATAGTGATTTGAAAATTTCTCTTTACATTTTTATAAAAAAAATATATAATAAAAAATTGAATGCAAAATGTCATTTAAAACATTAACAAAATTAAAACACCTGTTGCTATTACCATTCGGTATAATATTCTTTTTACATTTTATGTTACCAATATGTTTAGCTAATAGTAGACCACCACCAGCACCAGTTACAATAAATAAATGTTGTCGAATTGGTGAATATTTAGATTATACAAAAAATTGTATTGCTGGTAGTTCATTACAATGGGTACCATCCGTATATTTAATGGCATTAAAAAATTATTATAAACCACGCGGTGAATCACCTAGATTTTTTCGAATACAAGAAAATCAATTTCCAAAAACATGTAAAAATAATTATGAATTATTTACTGGACAAAATAATATTATAATATTTTCAAATGGTTCATTATTTTTATATGAAAAATCAATATTTATTGATCCAAATGATTATTGTGCTGATAAAGAATCAGCATTAGTTTGTTTAACAAATACAATAAATGATGATAATCAATTAAATTTAAATAATAATAATGATAATATTGATAGTACATCATTATTGATTGATGGTCGTAAAAAATTAACAAAATTGAAAAAATGTTGTGGACGTAAATTTGTTTATAATAAAGATAATAAAACATGTGTTATTTATCCACCAACAACAATAATTAAGGATAATAATAATATACAAAATCCTTTAATACAACAACATAGAATTAATATTATTAATTCATCATTAAATTATGATATTAGTTATGGTTTTCCAGATTGTACAGACTATGCAATTGTTGGTGTATTTAAACCAGATTATTTAGATTATGATAGTGGTAATTTAACATTAGAATCTGGTAAAAAATTTCAAACAAATGATTTTTGTTTAGAACATACAATTACAACAAATCTATTATTAAATAATCAACAACAACATAATTATGATATTATTGATTCAACAGAATATGTTAATATATTTACATGTTCTGAATATTTTTCAAAACCAATTGAAAATCATATTTCAACATCATATACAACAATAGCATCGAAAAATTATCAACCTATAGTATTATCAATTGGATTATTTATATCGGTAATATTTTTAAGTGCAACATTAGCTACAGGATTATTAATGCCATCTAATCATCATGTATTACATTGGAAATGTCAAGTTTATTATGTATCATGTTTATTAGTTGGTGATTTACTATTAGCAATTACACAAATATCACAAAATTCAATAAAAGGCGCGCCATGTATTTTGATAGGTAAGGTTTTTTTTATTTAATCAAAAAAATAATATTATAACTTTTTATTTTGTGGAGGCTGTAAATTGACAGAAATTAATAGATTTCATAGAATCATATTAAAAAAAAACAGCCTGTGGTGGTTGATGGTTACAAAAACCTACGTAGAACATTATAGAGAATCGAAAAAATATAATTCTTATAAAATTTATATTCCGAAAAAGATAAAAAAAAAAATTTTAATGATTCTTTTTCGTTTATCTAAAATGGATTTGATGTCATTTCCATTTATATAACAATTTTTTTTTTATCAGATCAGTTTTTATTTAAAGTTTTTTGGGGATAGAGTTTTTTTTACGATTTTATAAATTCCAGGCTATTTCGACTAATATAAAGATAAATACTGTGTTTATCGGTTCTATTATATTCTTATATATACCTTAGAGCAATATTTAGGATAACCAAAATGATTTTATTTAAGCTATATATTTTTAGAGGTTTTTCAGTTCATATACGTTTTAAAATTTTTGTAAATTTTATGTGCTCTTAAAAGGGTTGTCATTTGAAAATTTGATATTGATAAAAAACAACCGATCCAATTTTAATATATATATCGTCGGATGCATTGCTATTTGTTCAACAGACCATTTTTGTCAGTTTTAACATTGTAATTAATTCTTTAATTTAATTTTTACGTTAATTGACCAAAAATTGTTACCACTTTTAGGAAATGGTGATTTTTATTGAATATTTTTATTGATAATTAAATTTACCACACTGTTTAAAAATCTTTTCCTGTAATAATTCAATTGGACGCATAGAATAATAATTCATCTGATGATATAGAGATAGAGGTTGCTGTGAGATGAATATAAAACAATCGAACATTTTCTGTGGGATTTTCTCTGTTTGATATGGAATTGGAAGTATGGGGAACAGATGAATGAGTCCAGTCAGTCCAGGTTGATTAGTGTACTGAAATTTTTATGAAGGTACACAAAATAGTAATAGGACTAATTATAGGTTTGAATGCGTGAGTCCACACTAATGCATCATACAGAATATTTCTTGGCTTATAGTGGTAATGTTATTAAGTATTATATTTTGTTAATGTTTTCGCGCTTTGAAACAATAAAGAACGACATTTTATTTCACTAGCCATCAGCCATGTGATTGTATTTTTACCGGATTTCATATTTTTAACAAAAATATTAATTAAAAATTATTTTTTATCCAATTTTATCCTTAATTAAATGTTTTTCAATAAATTCTAAAAGATATTAGGTACACTAAATATCGTAAAAGATTCACAATCAAACAAAATCTCAATGCAGAAATAGTAATGTGAACTGGCTTACCTTAAAATTACAATATTATAGCACATTGGTTCCAGTTCATGCAGATCTAACTGAACGCACTGTATATTAATTAATCCCTTCACAGTTTAATTCATTTTCAAATCCTTATGATGGGGAGAAAATTTAAATTTTCGAGGTTTCGATAAAATACTTTTTATGTGTACACATCTGTTTCCGCTCCAGGGAAAAACCTTTTTTTTATGAAATTGAAATAAAAAAAGAGTAAATTAACATAAAGTCAATTGATTCCTGTTCATTTGACCTTCTTTTTAAGTTATCTTTTAGGATATTTTGTGTGTCCTTCATTTCTCAATCGTTCTACTTTTTCCTTTCATTTTCGATTTTATCGGAAGATTAGCAAAATGAATTTAATGAATTCTTTCGTTAAAATTTAAATTAACAAAAAATATTTGAAATTTAGTATTATATTTTAGAATGTATGCTTCTTAAGATAAGAACTATAACTTATAATTAATAAAAACTTAAATTAAATTTTCGAAAAATCAAAAATTATAAAGGATGAAAGTAAAATTACAAAAAAACAACATTAATATATAATTAATGTTCCATTCGTTTTGTGGTTTTTTATAATTCTGTTATAGCTGCGGATTCCTGCAGAGAGTAGACCTAGCTAGTAGTCGTTATTAATATAATATAACCTTTTTTTTATATTCATATATATATACTTAACTAATTTGATTTAAACAATTTTATTATTTTGATAAAACTTTAATTAAGTGTCTTAGTTTAAGATAACTTAAAAAAATTAATCATTCTGGTCATAAGAGTTTTATTCCAAAACCACAACGATTCAAATATCACGTCAAAATATAATTAACTTACACTTTCACATATTACACACTTTCATCAAACAAAATCTGCATAATTATTCATTACATCCTGTACACACTCCTAAATTTGAATCCACTCCCATAAATTTACAAATTTTTCAAAAATTTGAAAACTAAGGTTTGTAAAGTTTTGATTAAAATATTACATTTTTTATGTTTTGTATAGCATCCGAAAGAAAAGTTTGTAAATTATAGCATTTTTTCATTAATGATCAAATTAGTTTCATAAAAAAATAATGGCATCACATTTTACAACGTACTAAATCACAGATTTTTTGTACTTCACGGCAGGACAGGCCTAAGACTATTGGAAGCCCAAAGCACGAACAGTTGTTGCCTCCAACCAAATCTTGTTCTTCTTAAAAAAATAAATGTAACAAGCTCAAACAGGTCACATAACAAGTTTGAAATACGAATGGATGATCTTTTTTTAGAGACTGCCAACTGCCTCTTTCTAAATACATACCTTAGCATATATATTGTTGAATGATCCCCTTTCAAGTTGCAAATTTGTATATGTTTCGTTTCTGTAGAATTTATTCAAAATTTTAATGGAATTTAGCATATTACATAAATTTGAGAGACAGAAATGCTTATAAAAGAATAGCCTATTATTTTGGTGACCTCTGTGAGTTTGGTTCTTAAAAAAGGTTATGTTTAATGGATTTTTTTGGCACTGACATTTCAGGATTCAAACGATACTAATCATAAAATAATTATTGTAAAAGTATATTTATTTCATATTTGTATTAATTATTTACATTTTAGCAGATGTAGACTCTTCTAACACGCTTTCTTTCTACTATATTATTTAAACAGAATTTGACATTACATTCATTCAGTTCCAATTCCAACTGATTTGATTTGAAAATTATTCTTCTTAACAGAATTTAATTGATAGCAAAAAATAATTCTTTATTTCTATAGAAAATTTAAGATTTATTTCTTAGAAATTTAATTCAAACAAACTCCCATTTTTTTCTGCAAATTTTTGAAATTTAATAAAAACTAAAAATACTCGAATCTTTCATTTATAACCTTCTTTTCAATTTATATAAAAATTGCATATATTTTAACTACATAACATAATCTAGTTTAATTTGAAATCATAAAAATATGATTTTACTTGAATGATATTTTCTATGTTTACTGATTTATCTTTCGTATCTCTGATGTTGTTTATATATGTATAATAATTGCTTTCAAGTAAATCTACAAATCTATCTCCGCATTCAAAAGGTTTTACTTTATATAACCAGGGAAAATATTTATAAATTATAATAAATTCAACAGAATCGAGAAGGAATGCAATTATAACCGCATTTTTTAAAATTTTTAATTGTTAGTATATAATTTTGTATTTTTATACGCTCGTAAGTTCAAGAGAATTCATATATTTTATATTTAATTGCATTCCAATTTATGTACGACGCGCCACTCCCACCTTGAAACAAAAAAAATTGTTTACAACGCTCGCATTCAATCAAACTACTTTATTATTTATATATCTCTATCTCTACCTACCTACCAAAAAAAAAATAAAGTAAAGTAAGTAAATAACGCAAATATTGAACAACTTTAGCAAACAAACAAGCTAAACTGTTTGAGATCTGGAATTCCATATAATAAAATAAAATAAAAACAAAAAATTTATTTTTATAGATTTCCAGAGTAGTCGACCTTCTAGTTACAAAAAATAATATAATAACGAAAATTATGATCAATAATACATCTTACTTTATAATTTTCCACATTCTTTTCCACCACAGTTTTTCTGTTGTTGTTGTTGTTGTACGTATCTTATAGTGAAAAATATGTTGAATTACAAGTTTTTTTTTTTTTAAATATTTTTTTTATTAAATTAGCTTTTAACTATTCCCCGTTCTTTCTACTTTTATGTCTACTCCATAAGAGTTTGTTCAAAATAACAAAATAACATAAAAAAATGTGGTTTTTTTATGTTGTTTATAGATCGAATTATATTGGTAGTTTTTTTGTAGTTTTGGTCAAGGACGTTTAAAAATTAAATATTTTTTTTTTTTTGGTTTTAAAGTGCTTAAAAGCATCTTAGCGAAAGATTTTTTTTTATGTTTGGAAATACATATAATAATTCATTATATTTTGTAATTGGCATATCTTAATACCTTTTTAGAAGCATAAAAAATTTGGAACAGATTTCAATAAAACAATTTTTTGAACTATATATAATTATTATTTATTTTAATTGTATATCAATCTGGTTCTGATTAAATAGTACGCACAAAGTAAAATTTTTACCATAGAATTACGCACTTACTTGTAATAATACAAAAAATTCATAATTAAGTACATTAAAAATAACCGAATTTATAAAACATTTCTAGTAATTTTGTTAAAAATTATCTTAATCTTGGTTAAACGCTTTGTCTGTTTGTAAATTTTTCGGTCTGTCCGTTAAAATGGATATGCCTAATCCCTTCGCACACCCTCCGATTTAAAGATACAATCATTTACTTTCAGACCGGGTTCGACATAAATTGAAAAATCATACGTAATGCGGCCTAATTCGACCTTTTGTCTGAATGCGTTTTTTTAGCTAAATTCTATTAAAGTTGGTGTAGAAACAATGTTGGAAATTTAATATTTTTATCAAATATGTTGACAGGTTCCTCTAACAGTCTAAATTTACGGACTTCAATTATGTAATCTCGAGTAAACTCTTTAAAATTATGAGATATTTAACTATAGTACGAATACGAATACAATTGTCCGGCCAAGAATTGAGAATCTTCCCACTTTTGTTAGAGTACGCGATGGTAAGATAATAAGTACTACGTAGACTGCAATTAATTTAAATTTTGTTCTGCAATATTTTTTAAAAGTTAGGGTATACCATTATTGTTACGGGAGATTGGTTCCGCAAAAGTACAGTGTAACTCGAAATCATGCAATGATGCAATACGAATTGTGTAAATATAAGTTTTCCTCTTTTCTTCATTCGTGTTAAACCAAAACCGTGTAAATCGAGTTCCCGTAAAAAATCGAGGTTTAGGGTATAAGTATAATATGTACAAGTATTAGCATTCAAAACTGCGCAATATAGTTCTTCTGTCGCATCATTTTAGAATTCTTAAATTTTGATATTTTGTTTAAATTTGGAATGCGTTTCTTCCTACATTATTTGTGTCAATTTTGAAATATTATATTTTACTAACCCTGAAGTAATTTCCATAAGATAATTATTATTTAGTAGCAATCGTAATAAATGGTCCTCTGCAAATATTCAATAAATTGATTTTATTGTTCGCATCTGAAATTAATAGGTTTTTACTATACCAGTAAGTATGCATACTAGACCCTAACTCTAAATTAAGGTCTAGTTAGTTAAAGTATGATAGTAAAATCTTCATTCTAACTATTAAAATTATTTAAAATCCATAAATTTTTGTATATACATTTCAAATATATAATCAAAGAACTATTAAGCAAAAAAACGACATTTATACTAATTAGTCAAGGATGATTTGAATTTTTGATATCTATGAAATAAGTATCTACATAAATTCTAAAATTTTTGCAATATTACTGTTTTTAAATGTAAATAAAAACATATTATAAAAACATCAAATAAACAATAAATTTATTTCTAGGAAAAATGTTTATGATTTTATAAATATTACAAAAATTTTATTAGGGGTGAAATAAAATGAAATTTATAATTTTCAATTTTCAATAAAATGATCCCTTATCCTTGTAAAATGCCAATACCAAAAATACATTCAAAATTTTTTGAACATTTTTATACTTTAAGCATCTGTCTTCCGGTAGATTTCGATATAAAGAACGTTTTTTTTTTTGTGTTTTCATTGTGAAAATTCTCTTACTTTTTATTTTTATTGTATGTCATTTAAACATCTGTAAAGATATACAAAAAAAAAATATGTAAAAACATTCATACCCGAATAATCATAAGCCCATATGAGAAATATACAAAGATACAATATTATTGAATGATCCCCTTTCAAGTTGCAATTTTGTATATGTTTCAGTTTCTCTCTAGAATTTATTCAAAATTTTAATGAAATTTAGCATATTACATAAATTTTAGAGACAGAGAAATGCTTATAATTTTAAGGTCGATTCCGACATTGAATTTTTTTCAGGTATATAATAATTATAACGTTGAGGTTGAATCAAATATTTTGTTTATGTCATATCTGTTTAAAACATCGATGCCTGATTTTATGTTAGTGCTAAAATGTGACGCATTAGGTCACTGTCTTGATTCCAGGTTCCAGATATCGATGTCGCTATAACAAATTGACTCAGTTCTATGAGGATATAATATATAAAAAAAATTGGTCATCTAAATTGCATTAAGAGTTGTCTCAGCACCATTTGCAAAAACGATTATTTTACCATACTATATCTTGTTCCAATGAAAAGTTACTGCAGTAAAAATAAAACCACAGTAAAAATAGTGTTGAATAAATCCAAATGTTTCGTAAATTTCGGCTATTTCAATATTTTTATTTGGTCATTAATTATTATTAGTTGACTTGACACTAATTTTATGTGTAAAATTTTGTGTCTTATCTTTAGAGGGCGGAAACACTGTTTTATGACTCTATAGATTGATTAATTATTCATTTCAATCGACAAATTTTGTTGCGCAACTTACGCAACTAGCAAATGACTGCAATCTATAGAAATAAATTAAGTTTAACTCCAGGAACGTCAGAATTAAATCTTTAGTTATGTGGGCTTGGATTTCGGTACTGTTCAGGACAAATTACGAACAAACTCTAAATTTTCTATATTTTTAACAATTTTTTGCAATTTTGCCAAACATTTTATTAATTATAATTATTTTAAAATGAATAATATTCTTAATTAGGTGTCTATTTAATTGTTTATATTCATTAACAGCATATAAAGAGAGTTACCCCCAGGCATCAGACTTTGTATAAGCTTTTTGTTTGTATTTTATTAGCAGAGAAGCACGTAGTTTATTAGATAACGATAATGGACAAAGTTTAATAACAAAATTGTAATTTTAAATTGTGTTTTTGATATTTAATCAATTTACACAACAGAACACATTACAGCAATTAATGAGCCTACTGAACTTTCAAATTAATTTTTAAGTTAATTATAAGTTTTTGTATAAAATTGGCTTTGTGAAAAGACATTTATGAGAGAAGTTTGTTTCAAAATGTTGTTTTTTATATGAGGGTATTTATGCATGTAGGTAATTAGTATCGACAATTGGTCGTTAATTAAAAAATTAAACTAACAATTTAAGCAATGAATTATTGAGCAAAATACGTTACATTTTTTAACATCAATCTGTCAATGTCATACTTTAAGTTATTTAAATACATAGAGCATTTGGAAGTAAACAAATTAAATTTAGTTTTACGAAAACAGAATTTAATTAAGAAGTTGATAGCTTAAACTGCAGCTGAAATACTAATGATAAACTGCTATTCATATTTTTATTGATAGTAATAATGGAATGGAAACATTATAATTAACTGTAGAAAATATGTAGAAAAAAACAAGATCAATCCAATAATAATCATTATATTAAGATTGTAACTGACATAATATAAGCAATATACATATAAGTAAATATAATTAATAGACTTTTGTTTTATTTTATCTGCCGTACTGGATGTAATCTTAAGGGAAGCCATATTCAGCTTAAAACTAAAATTATATTAACAATACCAAAATACCAAATAAGAATCTCTAAAAATGGAAAAATGTTTTAAAACTTGCCAAAATTTGTATAGCTTCAAACACAGCGACTGCGACTTAAGTGTAAATGATAATACTGTTTAGGTGTATAATTACACTATCATAAAATTGGCAATAAAATCGATCCTAATACAATAGGCTTTAAGGGACTCATGGCCTAACTTTACCTTAATTTAATATAATCGTCATTACTTAGTCAATAATATAATTTTAAATAAAATAAAAAAATTGTTTACACTTTAAATTTAATATAACCTATATACACTTTTGCTATACTTCCGAGATGCATAGTGTAATAGAGACACTTTTTTAAAAAAAAAAAACATGGCCTTTTTTAGGCGCCATTAAAAGAGATGTAGTCAAAAGAAAGTTCTTATATGGATCGGACAACGTTTAGCAGGTATTAAAGTGTGCCGAACAAATTTATTATAAGTTATATTGTAGCTAAGACAATATAGAATTCGAAACTAAACTTATTAAAAGTTTAATCCCAGTGTTTTTGATTGAATATAAACAGGGGAGGCAGACGTGATGTAAAATATCTTAGTATTAAAGTTATCTTAGTATGAAAGTAATAATCGCTGAGACCGAGTTTAAGAAATATGTTTTTATAATTCATCACTTTTGTTAACGGTGGTAGGGAGCCAATTTCGTTTTCGCTGTATTATAAACTGTCACTCTATAAATATTTATAGATATAAGAAACATAAACGTATCGAATTATTATTGGCATTATACATTTTATAATTTTCTCATGAAAATGTCAAAAACTATGTAATAATCAATTGAAATGTTGGTATAATTCCAATTATACTTAATTGTTTACCGATCAATTTTAACCAGATAATTATGTTGTTACCAACCTTGAAAAATTACATAAATGGAAATCATAAATGAACGTGTCTTAAATTATAAAACAAATAAAAACCTTTTTTAAGTAGCCATAATTACTTTACTTTAAAAAAATATAATTTCTTGATACAAAATTTCAAGTACAATTTATGTTTTTTTTTTTATTTCTATTAAATAGCTTCCATTTAAATTATCTTCTATAACATAATTTTTTTTTCATTTTTTTTTTGATTACCTATGATTTGTCTATTAATTTTCCGTTTTCAACACTTTTCAATACTAAAAAAAGAATCATAAAAAAATTTAATATATTTTTTTATTTGATTCAATAAAATTATATTTAAAAATTCATTTTATAACTTTTAGGTAGGTGTTCATTGTATAAATAATAAACATTATAGTCATAACTAATTTAGGTGGTACAAAAAAAAATTAATGGTAACGAATTTATGTATTAAAGAACAAAAAAATCAAAAATCCCACCTTAAAAGTAATTCATTTTTTATTGTATATTTTTTTATATAAAATTGTAATTTAATATTTTACACAAATAACAAAAAATAACAATAAAAATATTCTAGAAATTTTGTTTTTTTAAAAAGATTTTTATTCGAATTCTTTGAAAAATTGATTCTTATAAATTCTATAAAAAATAAATCTTATTTTGGTATTGTGAATTCAAGTTCAGATTGAAAAGAAATTTTACATAACAAAACAAAATATCTTTTCATAAAAATTCTTTTACTGAAAATTAAAAAGTTTTAGGCAATAAATTAATAAAAAAATTGTTTTTATTGATTTCGTTTCGAATATTATATGACATCATTTAAAAAAAAATTAAAAATTATGTTCAAAAATACATAAATCTTAATTGTTGAAATTTTGTATGATCATGGTTTAATATAATTTTTTTAGTTCTTACTATCGAAAAACCACAATTACATAAATTTATGTTGTATACATTGTTTTTGTTAATTATATTTGGTAAATATTGTATCGCCGAATTGAACAGATGGCGGCAATTAGAATATCGTTTTACGTTTTCAATACTTAAATATAAGTCAAACATTTTGTTGAAATTAAACGGTGTAGTTTTAAATTATATAGTTTTTAATAATACAATTTGATTGTAAACGTTTCTGGTAACAAACACTTCACTTAAATAAATTTGTTCTCAAATTCCATAGTCCTGTGTCTCCTGTGTCCTGTATTTATTTAAATTTTTAAAGTATAATTCTTTTACAGATATAGAAGAAATGTTAAAATATTGTGTAAACGTTTAAAAACAATCTTGTCAGCTGGTTGTCTGAGTTTGGGAATAATAATAATAAATTGTTGAGTAAATTGTATTACAAAAGTTTTTAGTAAAAATCCAACATAACCTAAAAGTGTAAAGTTTTCACACAAATATTCAATTTCATAGTTTTTTATGTATATAAAGAGTTTAATTCTAAAAAGTTCCTTATGGATTTCATTTTAATCCAATTTGATATGATACAGTAAATTCAATATTGTCTGCAATATTTCCGTTTAGCATTTACTTTTAGTGTAATATTGTACACTATTTTTATTACTTCAAACTGTCCCAAATGGAAGTGGAGCTGTAAAAAAAGTAGGTAAACAAAATACTTAAGTACAGCTAGTACAACCAGTCCAGGGGAACTTGAAGTTTCATTGTTTCATATATAAATCTAAATCCGTATATCCAGATGACTTTGTAATTTGTCATGCCAGCTATAAAGATAATTGACAGCTAAACTATTTCACATACTTTGACGTTATGTAAGTAATCAAATAGTAATTCAAATACTAATTATACCTCAAGTAGAAGTAGCATACTTAACAATAATTAAATAACGATATTTGTAAATCAGAATTGTACCTTGCAATATAAACGAAAGTTAAAATGTATTTTAATTACATGTATTTGAAATATTTTCTGTACTTTTTGAGTATATCAATACAAATACCTAAATTAAATTATATAATAATTACAAATACCTTCTTATAATGTGAGAAAGTATATTGTTCATATATAAACTATTGAACCATCAAATTTAAATGCATTTGGATTTGGAGTAACGTATACACTTTAAACTTTAAAGTACATTATGTATTTGAAATACTTGAACCAGAGTTCAAATAACAATATAACTTATTCCGAAAATTCGATTTATTATCAGAATCCATATCTTTTTCCAAATGAAAGTGATTTTGTCATTTGTAATACTTGCCATCGTCAGTTTACTTAGCAGTATCTAATAGGGTCTGGTTGGTCACATGTTAGTACAATTTATATTTTGCTTCTAAAGTATTTTATTATATTTAAATTATATAATTTGTAATATCTCACCATCATTTCAACACTTCATCATGAAAATTTCAAACAAAAAACATTACTATACACCGGACTCCATGACCTGTGCATCAGACTGGCATTTAATTAAATTTTATGTTATATTACAGTGTTCTTCTGTTCAGAACTTTGAGAAAGGGAAGAAATTCATACTGTAATTTTACTGACTTCAAAAATCAATCATTTTCGTTTATGTAAAGAACTTTATTTTATTTTTTTGGGGTTGTTTTAGGGTTGAAATTAACTACACCTTAAAATTTACGAATATATAATTAAAATAAAAAAATCTCTTTGTACTGTTTGTAAGTATTATTTTAGAGGGTGATTTTCAAATTACCTTTTTTTTGCCATAGATACGAAACAGTATATTTTTTATAAATAATTAATGTTTATATAAATTTATTTACATATATACTTAATTAGATATTTTTTACTTTGTATATTTTACGCCCGTAATTTTGATTGTAGATTATGAAAACTGATGAGTATTTTTCATGTCCGCATATTTACGAGTAATTTGGTGCTTATTTGATAATTACTTTTTTGAAGTTCATTTAAATTTTACAGGAAAATAATGAAAAATAGTTGGTTGAATGAAAGTTACATAAATCAAATTTCGAATTAAGTTAAAGCAAACGAATTTGTATTTTGAGAATTTTGTATTTTGTACTAAACATTTAAAAATTAAGTTGAAATTTCAAAATATTGGTCTTAAACGCTGCGTTTTATTCTTGCTACTTAGTGTTCATTTTTTGACGTAGTTTATGTACTATACAGAAAAAAGTATCATAATTTATAATTAATTCAGAGAGCTGTTAAAAATAATTTTTGTACTTTGACAGAGAAATAAACAAAATATGAAAAAAATTGATAAATCTTCTTCAGTTTCAATTATTTCAATGTTTTATAGCTTATATGTCTCTATAAATCATAAACTACATAAATTTTAATTTTAATTTAGTCTTTAAAATCAGAAATTCAATTAGCTTTTAAAAATTATTTTGATTGAGTTTTGGTAGAGAAGCATACATAAATTATACTCTAATTCGTATAGTGCTTAATAATATTGATGAGTTGAGCATGAATCATTTCATCGTAAACCATCCTCTAATTATTAATCTAATTATATATAAAATTAATAAGAAATTTTATTGTAAATTTATGTTTATTTTATAATATTCAGAATTTGATTTTTTTCGGAAAACTTATAACATGGACACATGGAAAATAGCGTTTCAAGTGCCAATCTTATAATTTCACTAAATTAATTAAAATTTAGTTAAAACACAGAAATAATTCAATTTTGATGGCAACAATTCATAACATCGTATGTGATTTTTGCAAGTTTTACAGCAGAATTTTGTGATTTTGTTTTTGAGTTAAAACATTTTACTGACAACATTCAAGAATTTAAAATGTTCCATTGTTACTGCCACTTACAAGTTGTAGGCTACGAGATACAAAAGATTTGTTGTTATTAAAACTAAAGTTACGAGATACAAAACTTTTAGTTTGATGCGTTTTTAATCAACTCTGTAATAATTATGTCCTAAACAGAATATAACCAAATGATCCACCGTAAATTATCAAAGGTTATTTATTACATTAAAAATGTAAAAAAGTAGAATTGTTACCCCGTCGATGTGGCTTTCTTTATAAGTTTAAACACTTCTAAAATTATTATATTTAAAATTGTGAAATTTTTTGGTTTTTTTGTAAAAATAAACAATTTTGGTTAATTCTTAAAACTTAACAGTGATCACCACAATAACCGTTTCAGCAAATATATTTAAAAAGTCATTAATTTTAAATGTTTTAGCTATAAAATATACGTACAAAAATTTCGTAATGAAATTCAATTTTACAATATGTCATAATATAAACAAATCACGTAAACACAATTTATATAAACCAATTTTTTAATTTATATTCAGAAAAAAAATATAATTCCAAAATTTATGTACATTTATTTTTTAAAAAAAAATTGGTTTCCCCAAAGTTTTGTCATTAATAAAGATTTTTTTTATGAGAGATTTACAAATAACGCATAATAAATATTTTAAAATGCTCAATAGCACTTAAATATGGATTTTTAATTAGATAAATAATATATAAAAAAAACGAAAAATTAAATTGGTTTTGTTGTGGTTGAAGATTCTTTGGATCTAAATTTAGATCATCACTCGTTTAAATTTCATATTCCATTCACCTACTTAGCAATATCGTATCGGAATTTTTAAAAAGAATTTTGAATCATCAAGAGATAACTTTCAATTTTACTGAACACTGACGATCCGGAATGTTTTTGAGGGCGATTCTTTTATCGAAGCCATTATGATTAATGATTTACATCAGAAGATTTATCTGGAGAGTATTTTGTTTGAGAGATTATAGATTATTTCTTCAATTCAATTTTTAAATTGATTTTGTATTAGGTATACACTTTTATCTAATCCTTTCAGTCAATTAGATATTATTCACTCATTCATTAAATACTTTTTTTTTAGACAATTTACATATGCAAAATGCCATTTGATTTCATTTTGTCCATCTTTCCGTCTTCTGTTATCGCTTATTTATTCTCCGGAACCAGAAGAAGGACTAGAAACTTTCCAACCAATCCAATTCGAAAGGTATTTACATAATGTAATTGATCTTATGTAGGTTTTGGCCTTCGGATCACATATATTTTAAAAATTCTGCTGGTAGAAGTCACAAAAATGATTTACTTGTGAATAATTAAACCACATTCTATCCGATTTTGTTGAAATGCTTGGGACGATTAACTGAATTGTCAGACGCCGACCCTCTTGAACTGCAAAAATATTTTTTGTGTATTATTAAACCATATTCAATAAGATTTTGATGAAATAAACACTCAGGTGCTTTATTTCTTATCAGTAATCACCAAATTCAAATTAAAGAAGTTAAAGAAGTAGTGTCAGGATTACAGATTAACCTGTCAATCTAATTTAACATTTTTATTTATTATGGCAATCGGTTTTACAACTTAATCTAGAACGAATTTGGTATGCAAGAGTATAATAAAAAAAATAATGGAATTTTCTTTTACATTGTAAGTATAAAGAAATTACCCCTAGTTAGTCTTTGATCTATAAAATTTAGTTTATCTTTTATACAAATACATAAAAAGGATACAAAAAATAGAAAATGTTTTCTTAATATTTGATTCCTATACAAAAAAAAATAGGGTAATATAATCCTGGTAATCTTTAGATTCCAAAATTTAAATTCACCACTTAATTTAAGAACATTTACAAAAAAATCAATACAAAGAACAGAATTTTGCTGATATTTCGTAGTCCTTTTCTTTGGAAAGATTTTAATAAAATTTGCTTTTATAAATATTTCTGTATATTACAATTTTCTTTTTTTAATCAAAACTCGAAAGATTTTGTCTTGTACAGATTTATTCTATCATAAATCAATCTTGAAGACATAATATCATAACATTTCTTATTTATGAGAATGAAATTTTATGTAAATTTATTATAAGTTTTATTTTTTATAAATTGTATGGCTTCATTATACAAAAATATTCAACTCATTTTACTCACCCAAAAAATGGTTTTCGTTAGTGTATATAATAATTTTGATATTCCTTTTTTTTCCAGGAT
Source organism: Rhamphomyia laevipes (assembly GCA_963920725.1). NCBI lineage: Eukaryota > Metazoa > Arthropoda > Insecta > Diptera > Empididae > Rhamphomyia > Rhamphomyia laevipes. Next base: position 39,472,074 of record OY987258.1, on the reverse strand, counting down.
TTAATAATAAAATTTATTTATGGATTAGACCAATTAATATGTCGCTATTAATCATAAAAAAATGTAATATAAATTTCCATCTACTACCTAATTATATTTATATATAAAATTTATGTTTCCCCAAAAAGGTTTTAAATAAAATAATATTTTACTATGCTTTTTTTTAGATACTATTTCAATTTATAATATAATATTAAACGAATTTTGGCGCCAATCAAATTATGCTATAGCTAAAATATAAATAAACAAAATAAAAAATATAAAAATCGAAAGGGGATTTAAGATTCGTAGCAAGTAAAGTAACTATAGCAAAAGTTTGTTAGATTTTTATTTTATTTTCGTTGCCTTGCGGCAATTAAATAAAATATAATTGACTTTACTATATAGCAAAAAAAAAAGTTATAAATGCTAATAATCGGTTACAAACATTTATTGCAGATAAGAAATTTATTTTATATTTTTAACTTTAAACTTGGTAAATCCCAAACTCTTGAAATTTTTGTGTCATGAAATGTTCTATCTTTAATGGTAGAAAAATATGGCAAATTATTTAAATATTTCTGTGATTTCTATGTTAAGATAGTAAAAAATATGTTAATATAAAAGGATAAATGTAAAATTTACTATCGAAGAAAATATTTCTGAAAAGTTTACAATTTTGGGTTAGCATTTTTCTGCTTTTAGGGTCGAATTTATAAACCATATTTCCATAAAATTGTGTGCGAGTTGTTTTTGAATTTATGAACCACACTAAAATCCTTGAATTGTTGGTTACATTAACAAAATAAATGACTAAATTGAGGTTATGTTTATTTTTATAAAATGTACGGTCAGTTTTTACATGGCCCGGCCATGTTGGTTATTTTAACGTTGGTCCTTTTTTGGGGTTATTTTTATAGATATAAAATAAGTCAGTGAGGGTGGTACTATTGAGCATACTTAAGTATTATTTAAAAATACGAAATTTACACTTAAGAGTGTCTTAATTTAAGTTTGGTTAATAAGTTCTGCCAAAATTTCTACTATTTGATGAGAATTTAATACTTTTTTAGAGCTACTGCAGCAAAACCAGGATTTATTCCTATCGGAAATGTCGGATATAATATTCCCGATGACTATGTGAATATTTTGCAGTGACAATACATAATTAAATTTATGCTAGATTCATCATACTAAGTTAACGCAACTGAACTCGTAACTTTGAGTTGAACTATATATGAAAATGAAAATAATATTGCATTAGTAATTGAATTTATTGAATATCTTAAAACCATTTGCTTGTCATCAAAAATTTTGTTTATGCTGTACATAAAACAACTGAATTTTTATATGATAACTTTTAAAACTGACGTGTCTTGCTTTGGCTTTGAGTTCATTTGCGTTGACTTTGTAGTACTATACAAGTGTAAAAAATATTTTAACTATGTCAATTAGCCATCATTGCGAGGTGGTTTACTGGTGTTATTTTATTATCACGCAAATTTATAAATAATTACAATAACGACATGCCTTAATAGAGCTTAGTCTTGTGAAATAGTGAAATTTGGTTGAATTATATTTAAAATAATTTTTTTCTGATTTAAAACTTAAAATTTAACTTTTATTGTTACAACATAAAACTAAAAATTGTGATCTTTTTAATTGCTCACCGGTAATCTAATTGTAACTAAACAAAAAAATAATTTCTAGTTCATAATCTTATATTAAAATTATATCAAAAATTTCTTAACTGTCTCTTTTTTTATCATACTTGTACCTATCTAGTTACTAATTATTATTTCGAATCAAAATTTACTATAGCAAATTACAGTAAAAAAATAAAATTCTAATTTTTATATAAAACATCATAAAAACAGTTTCAAAAGTTTAAAAAACTGCAAAAAGGTCAAAAAATTTAACTACACAATAACTACTTATAAACTAACTCTCTATACATGATAGCATTTTGTTAATTTTGAGTGTTCGGCGTATAATACTGAAAAGAATACGTTTTGCCATGAAAATTATAAAAATAAAAATGCTTAAAAAAAATCTTGAACTTTCTTTTCCCTGTTAATTTCTTTCTTATATACGGAAGCATTAAAAAAAAAAGAAATGTAATTGAGATTATGAAGTATCTAAAAGTCGATTTTTTCAATGGGAAAATGTTAAATTTTCTCCTTAAAGTCAATCAATAAATTATGTTTGTTTTTAGATTATAAATTTTAGGTATACCTCGTATATGGCACTAGTACTGTAGAAGGTATTGGTGAAGAAATCACATTTTTTTTTATAAATTTTCCCAAACAATCAAATTGTCAGACATTTTAAAATGGTAATTTATATTGTATCTTTTGACAGTATTAAAGTTTATAACCGAAAACATTAAACAGTACAATTTTAGAAGTGTTTTTTTTTCTATATTGTCTTTCTACACTCTACTGTACAACATCATTAATGGATGCCGACAATCATACTTGTCGTTTGTCTGTAATTCAACAATAAATGTTGGTATGTAATTGACTATTGATTCATAATTTACAACCAAAATGTTGCCAGGTATGAAATATGAGAAATATTAGTGAATAGTTGTAGAAAATAATAATATTAAGCATTTACTAAATCAGGCCTTAACACGTAACAAAATTAGTTGCCATTTATATGATAGTATCATATCCCAGACTTCATTAAATATCTATTTTATGAAAATTACATTTAATAAAATTTAATGACAATGAATTTGGTATGTATAGGAATTATTTATATGTAAAACTTAAATGATTGCATTTCCAACTTTACTGCATATATAAATTCACGTTCTCAGTGAGAGTATATAATCAGTGCTGGAAGCTGTGTGTTTTCTATTCGGAGTCTAAAAAATGTTAATTATATAAATTTTAATTAACGAGTTAAAAATTCTAAATTTGATATATAGTTTTCATATGTTTACATTATTCTCTGACATGACAATCAATCAATTTTTGACAGAAAAGTGATAAATGTCATATTTATGAAAAACGAGAATTTTCAAATTTTCAAATAGAAAAATTTGTTCTAAAACTCTTCTGCACCAGTCACACTAATTTCATTGAATTTTCTCAATATTTAAATATGCTATTAAGAAGTTCTTCAATGTAGCTTAATAAAATTATGTATATGTAATATAAAGTGTAGAGATAAAATCTTATGTTCCCAGAGAAAGCAAAATGCACGTTTCCACTTAATAGAATTTTAAAACCTTTGTAAAAGTTTCTGTAAAAAATCTCATATATAAGAAAGTACTTAAAAAGTGATGCATATACAAATATGATTTATTATCATGTAAGGACTATAAAGTCATAAGAAAATAGAAGTGCACGTTATCTAAAGGTGTTTAAGTGCTAATGCCGAATAGAATAGATATAAATTATCGGCTTTTAAAAAAAAAAATTTTTGTTATACTTTGTGTGTGTAATTTTTTTAATATCAATCTTGAATGTAATAAATATCAGTGAATATTAAATATTAAAATCTCAAAAGTATTACAAAATTGAACTTATAAAATATTACAACAATTCATGCAAAAGCTATTGATCTCGATATTGATTAATCACATAACATTTTCTTAATGAGAATACAGATTTATTATATCGATGAAATATTCAATATTCACTTAGAGATTAAAATTTTATTAAAAGTGAGATATAAATTCAATGACTTTATTAGGCATTATTTTTTAAGTATATTGTTCAAAACTTCTTATTATATAAAACTTTTCAAATGAGACTATGAATTTTTTCAAGTAATAAGTTTCGAAATTTCTAGGTTGATAGTATAAATGAAAAATTTCTTGTTATAAATGTAACGAAACTCAACAATGAAGTGAAATTTCAAAATCTCGTATAAAAGATTTTGAAATTACACTCAATTGTTGAGTTTTGTAACTAGAGAATAATAAGAGTTTACTTAACCAATGTAATTTTGTGAATAAATCAATTTATATTGCCAATAGAGTGGAGTCACTTATTTATTCTCCTTTGGTTTCAATCCATATTCATTAGGAATAGATTCATATCTTGTAAACCTTATCCTAATTCTTGACTTCCGGTTATATTAAGCATTATTACGTCCACAAAAAACCAACCTTTAATCGATACTCAACATCCGGATATGAGGAAAACACATTTAAACTTTTTTCATGTTAATGATAACTTATACGCAGTCGCAAACTAATTTTAAAATCATAAATATCTGATAGTTATTTTTCTGTATCCATGAAGTGCAAATATTACAACTATTCGGTCAACATTTATATCAAAATGTCGTAAAATTAGCATTAAGCAAATTCCAAATATTGAAATGTATTTAAGCAAGTTTTCATAATTTATAAAAAGTTATTATCATACAGGAAATACGTAAAATGACTTTGAAAAATTTTCAGTTTCTATACTGTTCCATGTTGGTTGGTATATGCTTCTTCATATCTTATTTAAAGAAATTCTTCAGTCATTTTTTTTTTACTTTTCTCCATTCACCACAGTTTAAATTTAGTTTCCATTTTTCTTTATAATTATATTGTCTTGGTTTTTCTCAATTTTATACCTTTCACCTGCTCCAATTAAAAAGTATACCAAGACACCAGCACAGCATCCAATTTTCTTCACACCTGCTTCAATTTCAAATTATGATGTACAAAATATACTTATTATGACAAAAATAAAGTTCAACGATTGCTCACGATTTGTTTTTGAGTTCAATTGTCTGCGCTGCTGGCAACTTTCAATTATTTTTGTTCCAATAAAACCAACCAACAATAATTAAAGAATGGGTGAAAGTGTTTCAAATAAAATTTTATTTTCTCTTAATTTATATTAATAATTATTATAAAAAAAATAATAATAATTGTAAAAATTAAATTTCTCATTGATGTGATAAAATGAAGCACGACTGACTGATAATCTTAGTAATAAATTATATTTAAATAATTTGTTGTTCTTTTTATTATTATTATTATTATAATTATTTATTAACATTTCTAATTTCTTTCATTTTTCTCGTTACAGCTATAATTATGCATTTCTTTTTTCTGGCAGCATTTTTCTGGTTAAATACAATGTGTTTTAATATTTGGTGGACATTCCGGTAAGTTTATTTTTGTTATATACTTAATTTTTTTTAAAAAAAATATATAATAATTAAGTATATTGAGTACATAAATGTCGTATAAGCATATTTTTTACTTTATAAAAAAGTTAAGAAAGGGATCAAATCGAGGGTGAAACATCATCAATCTATTGACCTTACCTTAGTATGATTTTTATGTCTGAGCTTAAGCTTTAGCCAGAGTTTAAGTTTCGGTCTTATTTTTTGGTTTTTCAGTTCAAGCTTTAAGATAAGTCTTGCGTTAAAGCTAGGTTTATATTAAGCCGTTGCTGAGTAGAGATTAAGGTTCACTTTTGACAGTTTATATACCCACATTTTAAATCTTATTAGTAAAAAGTTATCAGAAAGAAGCTTAAAAATACTGTAAACTTTAATCCATCTATTTATGCGGTTTCTTTTACCATATTCAAAACAGCGTTAATTTAAGGTATAGCTGCAACGTAAAGAGTCCACAAATATACATCGTAAAACCCGGAAAATTAGTAATTCGGAATATTAATCAAGAAAGTAATCCCGAAAAATTGTATTTTTCCGCACCTCAAACTTGTTAACTCATCAGCGTAGAAACGTGACAAGTGACAATAATAAATCAGTTTAATCGAAATTTCTGTATACAACTACTTAAAGTACTCAGGTGGTGAATGTGTATAAATAATGTATGAAGTAGCACGAAAAAAATAAATCAAATGAAATTAAAATCAGAGTTCAGAGTCAGTTTTTTTGTGCACAAAATAAGAAGAGCGAGTAAATTACAAATGAAATTAATGGTTGAATTCGTATTATTTCACCATTCTCATTTTTATTTAGTCCTGTTTTAAATTCTTGAACTTTTTGAAAGTACTGTTTATCTAATAAATTTCACTGCAGACTAGTGATTTTTTTTTTGTAAATAAAAATCCTCCGAATTTAAGAACTTTTGTGGAATTTAGTTTCGTTCTTGGATTAATATCCATTTCCGATTTGCCGCATTAGAGAGACGATATATGTTTGTATTAGGAGGTCTTTAAATTGTAATAATTCTTAAATTTTTCATTTAATACTAATATAAGAAAATGTGGTAGTATAATTTTTAAATTTTCCTGATGATTTTTCAGAAAATTTAAGACAATAATTTCCCTCTTGAACAATGTAAATATTTAAAATATTTTTTTAATTTTTTTGTAATTTTAATATTTCCAAATTATTTTCTTAAATAATTTTCAAGTGTTAATAGAGATATCCCTGAAATATGATTATTAATTGTGTAAAAAAAAGTTTTATGCCTCATTTTCATAAAAAAGATTTTTTACAAATTTATAAAAAAAAAAATGTTATGAAAAAGTTTTGCTGAATTAATTTAAATATAATCAGTTCAATGCTCGTTTTTATTTGTCTATTGCAAAAGTTTTGGCTAAATTATTTATATAAAATAATTTTTTCTTGATGTCAGTCACAAAGTTTTTTATGTCAATTTTGAAAGTTTACAAAGTTTACTTTTTCTGTTAAATTATTAAAAGTTAAATAAAGTTTTTTAAAAAAAATTATATTCTTTTTGTTATTCCCAATTTCTTCTTTATTAAAATCTTGTATTGCTAACATTAGACTAGAGTTAATTTTAATTCAATATCCCAAAAATCGGTTTTGTATGCACAGGTTAATTCTTTTTGTATGGTTGCCGTAATATTGCACTTCCACTTTAGAATATATGTAAAAAAAATTCTCATATGATCTTTTCATATGACCGATCACTTTGTAATGGATCATACTTTTAAACTTTATAGTCATTTGAGTATTTAAATTTTGTATTTCATTAAAATTCAGTTTATTCGTTGATATGTAATGTATTACTATAAGAAATGTAGAGAAAGCGAAACAATTTTGTAATTTCTCTGTGTCATGGTTCTTTTCTTATGTTATTTCACTAGCTATTTTAATTGTTTTTATATGAATCACATTTTTTGTTCGAAGTGGTATGAAGTATAGTTACTCAAGAGTGCAATTCATGCTTAAAGTCATGTCATTAAAGTGAATGGCTTCGTCGTATTTCAGTAAAATAAAAGTAAATTTTCACTGGATAAGTTTTCCTATGACCTTTCCGAAAATTTTATGTGATTCATTTCTACTCATATAGCTGCAAAAAATAATTTCTGTATAGTTATCACTGTCAATAAATGTTAAAATTATACGACTTCGCTGGGCAGGACACATACAACAAATTACTACTATTGTGCCAATTCAATTCCACCGAAAATACTATAGATCAAAAATCGCAGAAAAAGAACTCAGTATTAAAGACGGCTAGACAATGTATATACAAAACAAACAACGCTGGAAAAATACTAAATACTAGAAGTTGGAGACGAAATTTAGAAAATGAAGGCCAACATTTGATTTAGGTTGCAGAGCCATTGAAATGAATGTGTTAATCGGATCGATTATATTCCGTTTCGATATAACCTAGCCTTTTCAAACACTTTGTAATATTAGTCAGAAATTCTATATGATTTTATTGTACATTGTTAACAGTTGTCTCAAAATTCTTAAAAAAATCTAAACTTACAGCTTAAACGAAACATAATTAATTAAATAACTATAAAAAAACATCAGAATTATTATTATTATTATAATTAATGTATAATTTTTCTATAATGTGGCAATGTTGCAAAAATTCCACAGTTTGAATTTTTTAAATAACAAACAAAATTTAATATTATTAAGTTAATTATAAAATGAATCATTTCAAAATATAATTCCAATTATCCACAGTTTTTATGTCGTACGTAAATGAGTAGAGAAGTCCACTTAAGTTTTTACTTATTTGGAAGATGGTTTTATATTTTATTTGTTGAAAAAAAACAGTGTCCAATAAATTAGTGTTGATTTTTGAGTGGGTTTTTAAATATTCTTAGTTATATGATTATCGATACACATTTTATTTTTTTTATTTACATATCATTTTTATCTTATAGTTTGTATTTACTTAATCAATTTTCACCTTAATAAAAATCAGTTTATCTTTACTGTCATTGAACTTGTCAGAATCAATGTTTAACAGTGATAAATTTGTTATATATTCTGATAAAATTGTGAAAATATAGAATTAATACTTTTAACATATTGAATCAATTATTTGACACTAAATTTTTTTTTTTTTTTTATTTCATTTTGTTATATTTCGTTTGTAAATATTTACACGATAGTCTGGAAAATATTTTCACAAAATTTTGATTCTTCTTCTATAAAATTTTACAGGATGCTGGGTTTTTAAGTCAATACTTTTGTTGTATAAATCGTAAATCGTAAATTTTAGAGGAAAATGAATCCAACAAAAAAGATTTGTTATTTGCCTTTCGTTCTTGTCGTTAAAATAAATAAATATATAAACACAAATTATTCTTTAGAAATGAAGGATGATAAAAAAAATTGTAAATACAAACCGTCATTAATTATGTAATCTTACTTAGTGTTCTTTTACTAACAAAGAAGACGATGAAAAAGGAATTTTTACTGTAAAAAAAACCCTATTGGGAAATGTAATAAAATCTCAAGAGGGTTTTTTTTTTAAGGATTCTTGTTTGGATTTGGAAGTAAAAAAAATTAATGATCATCACGAAAATATTTAGAATAGTGATGAAATGTATTTAGTAATAGTAATAACAAAATAATTTAAATACTTTTAAAGTATTTATTTTGACATTTCTCACTAACAAAACAAACATTTTTTAAGGGTACGATCATTTTCAGATTTAAAATGTTTATTACTTCACGAATTTTATATAGAAAAAGGATAGACAGATTTTGATGTTTTGTGATTTCTTGAAATTATTATGTAAAAGAAAAGTTTGACTTTCGAACGTATACTTTTGAACACAGTAATATCCGAAGAAATGTGAAATTAATTTTAGGGAAATAGAAATTTACTCGGAGTGTTAATATCTGTGAACTTGATAGCTAAACTAAATGAACCAACGAATACTTTTTCAAACTTTCAATTTTGAATCTGTATTGCCATATATGAAGAATAAGAATATTAAAAATGGTTGTTCACTTGAAAGGTTTTGCAATTAAGCTTTGAATCTTCTGGCTAAAGAAATCAAAATTTATCATTATAAAATGTTGAGTAACTTTTTTACAAACTTGAAAAACGACTACTAGCTTCATAAAGTCTAGCTTTGGTTATGCGTATTTGTTATATTCATTATCTTTTTCAGCTACAACTTGGAAGTTAATTAGTTTTACTTAAAGTTTAATTTTAATTGTAATTGTAACACATTCAATAATCAGATTCTAGAAAAATTTATACTTAATTTTATATTTAATCATTTTTTATTATAGTGAAATTATTTGATTTTTTTATAATAATTAATTTTGCTGACTTGAATAACATGAAATAACGACCGATATTATTTATATTCATTAATAAAAATTAGTGTTAATATTTCATTTAATTATAAATTATTATAAATAATTTTAAATTATAAATATATTTTAGTAATTACGTAGTTACGTAATAACTTAATTTTAAATTATGTTTTTTTTAGTAAATATGTCGGTTTTTATAACAATTTAATTATAAACTGTACGCTTGTTTATTAAAAAGTTAAATGCCTTAAAGTTTCACTTTGTCTGTCTGACCACCAGATATCACTGATTCTACGGATTTTTGAAGTACTAGAAACTGCAAACCAATGCCATTATAATTGATGCGCCCAGATATTGGTACCCACATTCCCAATTTTTCAATTCCTAATAGTAATAGTAATATTTAATAGTAAATATTTAAACTAGATTTTGTTCGTTTTTGGTTATAACATAAAAATCAGAAAATATCATAATTTTAATGATATAAGTAGTTAACTCATATGGTCGTATGTTGCCCAGATTACGATAAATAGCACCGTCAGAACTAGACATGTTGATCTTCAAAATTAGATTCTACAGTGACCCAAAAAACTGTTCACAAAATTTGACTTAGAAACTATTTAGTAATTAAATAAGAGCGTGTTTTCAGGAATACCGTAATTTTTTTTTTATTGAGTAAATGGATAGTGGTAGGTTCTAAGTAACACAAATTTAACTTTGTTCCTTTGAAAATATAGCATTATTTCGAAGTGAGTCGATCATTTCTCTGTGAACAGTTGTTTGAGCCGTAGTTATAGTTAACAAAAGTGTTGTGAAAAACAGTTAAATTAAAATTTTATTGTAAATTTTTTTTTAGAAAAACAAAAAAAAAGGTAAAAAAAATATTTTAATTTAAATATTTATTTTTTTATTTTTTCTTATAATTAAATTATTGAATTTTCAGATGCCACGCAAAAAAAACAGTAATTTGAGGAAGCAAATAGCCGATGCAATTAGAGAATCCGTTCCAGTGCGAAAAATTGCTAGCAAATATGGAGTGTCAATCGGATTCGTTTCAAAAATAAAAAAAGAATTTAAAATAAATGTATCCGCAAACAAAGGAGGACGTCCGGAAAAACTGTCACCTGGTGTGAAACGAAAAATACGTCGTTTAATTTGTTCAGCGGCAGTTGACAATGCAACGCAGGCCAATTCCTTACTTCATCAGGACCTACAAATTCATGTCTCGAATGAAACAGTGAGGAATTGTTTGAAAAAGTGCGGATTGAAGGCAGCTAACAAAAAGAAGAAACCATTGTTAACAGACCTCCACAAGAAAAAACGTTTAAAATTTGCTCAGGATCATAAAAATTGGAATATTGGCCACTGGAATCAAGTTATTTGGTCTGATGAGACTAAAATAAATCGTATAGGATCAGATGGACGAATTTGGACGTGGATAGATCCGAAAAAACCTCTTCAGGAGAGGAATATAATGAAAACATTAAAATTTGGTGGTGGTTCACTTATGACATGGGGCTGTTTTAAGGGTAATAAAATAGGAAAATTGCGTAGAATACACGGAACTATGAAAGCAGTGGATTATATTGATATTTTAAATGACTCTTTGCTACCCAGCTTCGATATATTTGGATGTGAAAAGCAAGATGTAATTTTTATGCAGGATAATGATCCGAAACATACTGCCAATATTACAAAAAATTTCTTGAATTCATCTCAAATTCCATTACTATCAAATTGGCCACCACAATCCCCAGATCTAAACCCCATAGAACATTTATGGTCAATAGTTAAGAGAAGAATTTTAGTTAAAAAAGATGTACCAAAAACAGTTGATGAACTATGGGATAGAGCCATAGAAACATGGGAAGGTATCGAGGAATCCACTTTGACAAATTTAATAACGAGTATGCCCGATCGTATGAAAGCCGTTATAAAAGCTAAGGGTGGTTACACAAAATACTAGCGACATAAAGTGAAATATTTGCCAGTTGGTCAAATATCTGTTCACACTTAATTTCATTTTAAGTTTGATACAGAACAGAAAATCTGGAATATTTCTTTAATTTTTTTCTTTTAATTGTTTTTTTAATGTTATAAAATTTATAAAACCTAAAAGAAGATAATTTTTTTAAATATGTAGTATTAATTTTCATAGTTTTCGTCTTGTTGCTTATTTTTGTGAACAGTTTTTTGGGTCACTGTATTCTAAAAACCAATTTTCTGTAAAACGATAAAAATTGAGTTACCTAGTTTAAGTATTACAGAGCGACAAAAATAAATACAAAAATATTATTTTCAAAATGAGATATTTCATGTTTATAAATACCGATTCCCTAAAAAATATTCAAGTGACACAAAATACTATTAATATAGTGAAATTGTAAGGACACTAGCCACTTAACTATGACATGACAACTTATCATAGACTTACGAGGTATGCGGACACATTGTTCGCTTGAAATACTTACGATGTTTTATTGCTAATAACAGAGGGCAGAGAAAACAACAAAATGAAATTCTTTTAATGTAAGCAGTTATGGATATTTACCAAAACAAATTATTTTGAGAAAAAACAGACTTAAGAGGTTTGGATCGTTCATTATTGATGTTGATACTGAGTACATCAAATTTGTTATTCATTATCGGTTAATTTGTTGGGTTCAATTTATAGTTTGACTTTTAATTTCGAAAAAATTAAATTTCCTAGTTTGCAGAAACTAATTGAATAAACTATTTGTGAACTGTACTATGCAAACTATATAGACACGAATTTAGAGAAGGTGAAGTGTTAATTGTAATGTAACGAGATCGTGTTAATTTTGTTCTGAATGAATTTTTTTGGTTGATATTTCTACATCAGAATATTAATAACAGAAACCTGTGAAATATTTTTAAAGGAAAGTTTATTTCAATCCAAAATTATATTAAATTATTTATCTATTTATTATCAACTTCCGTTTCTATAATATTTACCTTTCTATACTTCACAATAATTTTGAAATTTGTTTTTGTTCAGAGAGGGGTCAATGGCTTTCTTAAAGTACAAAATATTTTTTTATATTTTTTTTTTAAATCTTAAAATCAAATGCAATTCATCTAACCATGTCTGAAAGCTGAGAATATTAATGTGATGTTATTAGTTGATTGATGGTTAATTTGAAAAATATAGCTAAGCTATTTATATATACTACACACCTCAGTTAATTTTTATTACTTATCATGGTCTTTTCATTATTTATGTTATTTACCTATACAGTTAATTGTTTACAGTTAATTGTAAATTGCCAATATATATGAATATATAGATGGTAACATTATTTTATGATACCCTCCTCAAAGATTTTCCATTTAGAAATTTACATTTTCATATAAGTTTATAGTTGAATTGATGATTTTTTTTGAAAATATTTTTTCAAATTTATACTTACTTTAACTTTATAAAGTGCACAGTTATTTACAAGCATCGAATAACAGTAAAATACGGTATATGTATTAGATATAGTTACATAAATTTTACATAAAATAAAAATCAATTAATAATTAATAAAAATATAATTATTATTTTTTTTTCTTATTATTTTTTTACAGTGATTTCCGACCAACATCACTCGAAAAAAATCAAGAAGTTTTTCGATTACGTATTTACAGTGCATACGCTTGGGGCTTACCACTTATAATTGCAAGTGTTGCTGCTATTCTTGACTTATTTCCACATGGATTAGATGATAATTATTTAAGACCACGATTTGGTGAACGAATTTGTTGGTTTTATGGTAAGTTATACATAAAAATATAATTAATTATGTTAAAATAAAGTCTCAATTGTAATGGATTTCAACATACATATGGAAATCAATGAAAGTAAACGCAATGCTCACTGGTTAGTGCCAGAGAATTTCAATAAAAGAGTCAATAGAGTCATGAGTTTAATATTTTGTCATGTTTTATGTACTAAGTTCTTACGTGGGAGGTTAGATTTTAATTAAATTTTATTAAGTTTTGCAAATTTTTGACACACCTCGTAAACTATATGAACAGTTTGGATAATTCTTACAATTTGTAATGTATTCATTCCAAAAAAATGTTATTACAACCCTAGGATTGTCTTTCACTTTTCGAAAGAGCATGATGGTATGTATATTATATACAATTATCAACAATCATAAGAAATTACAGTTCGGCAATGTAACATTTTTGCAATATAGTCATAACGTATCCATTAACACTTTGTACACTGAAGTTTTTAATTGTACGCTTAATTTCTGAAAATTCTAGTATACCAAAACGGATACATAAAATAAATAAAATAGAAAGAGCTATAAAAAGACGGAGTTGTGGAAAGGAAAATTTTGATAAATCTTTTAAATTATTTAGTGAATTAAGTTAATTTGGTTCTTACATCTTGGTATTGATTATTATTTTCATTAACTATTTCGATTTCCAATTGCCATTAGATTAGTGTGCCGTGTTTAGATTGTTATAATCAATCTCAAATAATTTGATTCAAATAATCTTAGTTTACTGAACTCCGAACTTAAATTTAACTTTATTTATAAGGTTATATGAGGAAATTATAATGAAATATTGATTCAAATACGGAGCTGTAATCAAACTATTCCTATTACCTATTATAAGTTTGCTGTAAATACAATTTTCATTTTAATCTTGAACTTTTCGCACTAATTGGTTTTAAAACTAAAGGTGCGTGCAACAATAATGGTTGGTTTATGCAAAATGATATTAAGTTATTGAATGTACGTACCACTTATTCAATCTTATTAATAGCTAGCGAATGTCAAAACTTTTGTCTGTCTGAAATATACTTAAAAAACCAAATAAAAAAAACTGCCAAAATACAACTTTGATAGAGTCCGCTAACAAAAGTTTGTTTAAATTAACGACACAACGCTTACTTATACTTTTCTAGTACTAGATATGATCGTAGTATTGATTAAGCCAACTGACGGCCATTATAGTTGAGTTTTAATTTGTACTCGAACTTCACTTTGTGAAGTCTGATGCCAAGCACAATTCCAATCCAACAATTTTTAATTATTCTTTTAATATTCAAAATTGGTAGGACTTTCATTTTGGAATTCAAGTTTTTAAACAAGTAATTTAAAACGTGTATTTGTAATATTGTTAAGCCTGGATTGTGCTGAGGTTATCATAGTTCATATTTTATTTATATTCTTTCAATATCTAAGCAAAGAAGTGTTAACACAACGAAATAACAAAAAAATTGTTATAATAAAAAGAAATTCAATTAAATAATTTTTACCAAAATATTCAAATGTCAAAAATTGTAGCCTCAGATTCTACGAGTATGTCAATTATAAATTATTTATTCGGATGCCATATTTTATTTATTTTAAAAGTTGGTTTAATTAAAAAAAAAAAAAACGATTTAACAAAATCAGTTTTTAATTGCAATCATTTACGTATAAATTAATAACATTTTAAAATTAATTAATTTTTTGTTAAAAGCAAAAAACTCCCGGAAGCAAATTTTTTATATATTTCTTTCCATTTCAATCTCTACGCGCCACCAGGAGAGCTTGTCTTTAAATTTCATTCATTTGTTTAATTGAATTTCTTTTTATTATTACAATTTTTTTGTTATTTCGTTGTGTTAACACTTCTTTGCTTAGATATTGAAAGAATATAAATAAAATATGAACTATGATAACCTCAGCACAATCCAGGCTTAACAATATTACAAATACACGTTTTAAATTACTTGTTTTATATATTTACAATACTATAATATAAATATTTTATAATTCAACAATACTGTATGAAAACTGAACTTTCTATAAGTGTACGGATAGTTTCATATTTCGCTTGACGTATATACACCGTTCCAGTACTAGAGTCTTTTGAAATGCGGATTTCAAAAAGAAATATGATTTTTTTTCATTCGATTCGTTGACTGATTTATAGGAATTTTATTTATTATATTATATTTTATATATGAAAAACTTCAATTTTCCATTTTTCTTGTTATTTGATAAGTAAGAAGCATAAAGTTTTTTTTAAGATTCAAGCATAGACTTTTTATTAAGATTTATTTTATGTAATTTCAGGTGACATGGAAATTCTAACTTATTTCTTTGGACCTGTTGGTATTTTATTATGTATAAATTTATTATTATTTGCTTCAACTGCTCGTCAATTAACTTGTGGTCTTTGGAAATTGGACGATGTTAAATCAACAACTGAAAGGTAAGTTTTAATAAAATTTATGCTATTTTTGTTTTGTTTTTGTAATAGTTTAAATATGAAATATTCTTATAATTAATCACATAAAATGTTAGATATTAAAATGTACTTTAATGAAAAATTCCATGAAATTATTACACAAATCGTTTCAAATTACATTTAAAATATTTAATGATTAATATAAATTTTTTAAGGTCAAATTATTAAATTTATTGTTTTTATGTTTTTCATATAGCTCACTCGCATTAGGGGGCGATCAAAAATGTAGTTAAATGTAATATAGTTGCAAAGTGGAAATATAATCGTAATTTTTAATTGTACAATCAGATTTATTAGCATTTAGCACGCACAAAAACATTAACTTTATAGAGATTCAGGTTAAAAAAAAATTATTAAAAATTCGTATACCTATTATCGGACTACTCTACTGTCTACATACAAAGTGAATTTATTGATATTTCTTTTATAATTAAAAAAATTCTGTTAAAATCTATTAAATATTAAATCCTGAAAATAATTGCACAAATAATTCATAAATGTATTTTAGTATATTTGAAATGTATTTGAATTTGAAGTATAAATACTTTTTCATAAAATTATATTATTTTCAGTTGCAAGAGCAAAATTCATTCTTAATAATTTAATAATTATTATATTAATCTTTCTAAAAGTATTTACTCCAAGCTATTTTTCTAATAACGGACACTCAATAAAGTAATTGATATTTAAAAAAAGTATTTGAATTAAATTTAATTTAATACTTTTAAATTGTTAATAGCATATTAAATTGGACAGAATACTTAAAAATCTAAAAATTATTACTAGGCACTGGGGAAATTCTCTAGATAGAGCACAATTACATAAATTCAAAGAAGTATTTGAAGTATAGATTTTGTGTCATACAAAATTAATTAAATTAAGTTACTTTTTCAGTATCTGCTCAAACTATAAGTGAAAATATAATTTAATTTTCAATTACATTTTGACAAACCAAAAATTACAAAATCTTTGCAACTAATTTTTTTGACATTTAAAGCCGCCGTGATAAGAGTTTCAATTTAATTGTCGTTGACTGTACAATTTTGATGTGTTTTCTCACAATTAAAATATAATAATTTAAAAAAAAAAATTTTTTTGTTTAGTTTTTGTAATACCTAATAGAAATTTAAGATTGATATCTAAAAAAAATAATTCAAATTTAGTTTAAAACCAAAATTTTCTAGAGCTGCATTGGGTCGAGTCTGTTTAAAATTAGTAATTGTAATGGGTGTAACATGGATAGCTGATATTGTATCATGGTTAGTTGGTGGACCTGCATACGTTTGGTATATAACCGATTTAATAAATGCAATGCAAGGAGTTTTTATATTTATTGTTGTTGGATGTCAACCTCAGGTAAAAATTATATTTCTTTAAAAATTAAACCAAAATTTTTATTATATTCAATAAAATTGATAAATAAAACAAACAAAAACAAACTTTTAAATTTTACACTTTAGGTATGGTCAGCTATAAAACGTATATGGACATCTAAAACTGGACGTAATATAACAGCAAATACCCAAGGACCACAACATTCAAGTTCATCGCATGGTTTACCATCAATTGGTGAAACAATAACAAATAATACATTGACAAATACAACTAGTACCAAAGTTCCAATGGAAACCGTATGTTAAGTTAATATAAAATTTATTAATTTCAATATTAATTATATAAATATATTTTTATTATTAGAGTTAAAAAAATGAAGACTTGTTAAGTCGGAAATTCAATAAATTTTAAGTTTCAAATAAAAACAAAATTTGAATAATGAAAAAAATAATTATTTAAAATCAAAATTATAATTAAGTTTTCTATGTAAATTATAATAATATAATATATATTTTTTTTTTGTAATTAAAAATTAATTAATTAATTTATTATCGAAAGTAATTAACTTTTTTTAAAAATGATTTATTAAATTAATAATGTATAAAAAATGTGTACAAAAAAAAAAAATTTATTAATTAATTTCATTTAATTTATTTGAAAAGTGATAATTTATAATATAGTATAATAATTTTTGTGATTAGTTATTTTTCTTCATTTTAATGTGTATAATATCAAGTTTAATTACTTTCTTTTACTATTTAATAAAATTATTTAAATTTTTTTTTTTATATTAATAAATAAAAAAATATATGCGCGCCATCTACAATGCTTTTAACGAAATAAAAAAATGAATTAACTATACAGATAAAATGAAATTGTAGTTGTATATACCAAAACCGGAACAATACTAAATATTACCAACTCTAAAACTAGATTTTTTTTTAAAAAAAAATTCCAAACAGACAAAAGCTTTTTTTGAATATGCTTACTTATAAAAGCTTCTTTTTCATAGTGAAAAGTTTAAATACTTTTGGTAACTTATATAATGAATAAGCCGTAGTTTTTATAACTAGAAAAAGCTTTATGAGTTTTTATCGATTTAAATAAAGCTTTTATCCGTACAAATAGAACTTTTATCAGTGGAAAAGAGCTTTTGTATGTTAAAGATTAAAAATTTAGTATTTTTTTAGATATGATAATATTTTGGTATTGTTCTGGGTTTAATTTCAAAGCTACAATAATTATAGCTACTCTAAATTTATACTTAATATTATAATGTAACTGATAAGTCCAAGAACTGATCAATAATTAATTTTTTTTTGACAATTTATAATAAATAAAATTTTTGTAAAATTCTTTTTGGAAAATGTTGTTTTTTATTGGAAACAAATTTTTTGCCTTTTTAATAAAAACGAAATTAATAAAATATTTTTTTGATAAAATTTATAAAAATTAATATTTAGTGACAAAAAGAACTGACTTTGTGGATTTGACTAAAAAACAAATTTTTTCAAAATAACTTTTTTTTTTAAATTTTACAATATACTAGTTAAAAAAAATCATATAATATTTAACATTTAACTGCCTTCCAATTTCTATTTAAAAATCAATTTATATAAAATCATCAGTAGAATCTTTTTTTAATAATAAATAATTAAAGGAATTTATAATATATAAAAAAACAAATATTTAATAAATGTATCGAAAGCAATAACTACTAATTATACTATAATTAATTAATTAAAAAAAAATGTAATCAAAATTCACAATAATTAAAATTAAATAAAATATATTAATCAATTAATTTATATTTATAAAGGTAATGAAAACCAATTTCATATAATAACAAGCACAATATTCAATCACATATTTAAAACATATAACAAAATTTAATATATTTAAAAATTTAATTAATAAATTAAAAAAATATAATAAAAAAGTTGAAAATTTTAAAAGTAAAAAAGCCAAAGCTAGTTTTTAGTAAAATATTTGATTATTTGTTAAAATCAGACATGGCATTATATCAGAATTTAGGAAGATCATTCAAAATTGGTAATTTAATGATTATTTAATATCTTGTACATTATAAAGTCTTTGATCCAAATAAAATCAAGATTTGTTATAGTTTTGATTACTCTCAATAACTAAAATTGTTGTTTATAATTGTCAATTTTCATGATTCAAGTTTAATGGTTCAAGTTTCATTAACGAATAAACTAAGTGACTTTCAGACGAAAAATCGTAACTGAATTAACCCATTCAGGTTTAAGTCATACCGATAAATCAAATTGTGATTTTACTTTATCATTAAATTTAACCCAATCATTTAAGTAAGAGAGCTGGTGATAAGGTTAACAGAAATACCTTCGCATCTGTAATGAATGTTAAGTAATGACTTCAGTAATGATTTAAAACGATTATTATCTTCTGATATTTCTACGGATTGTCTATCATCTTCTTTATATTGAAAAATCAAAATCTGAACCGATACCATGAGTTAATTTCGAGCATATTTGATTTTCTGGTTTCTAGTTTGGCTGTAAAGCTTTAACAATTTAATCATAATTTTGTGTTTAATCAGAATCAAACTTAAAAATAATGTAAACTTTGATTTACTAATTGAAATGGATCGACCAAAATTCTGTGAATAAAAAATGCTTTTATACAAAATATCTGATATAAATATTTTAATTTAAGAAAACGAAATGTCATAATTTTGAAGTTTATTATTGACATTTACAAATTATAATTTATAAAAATGCACAGTTTTAAAATGCAATGCAACAGAAAATCTGTCCAAATAGCACACAAATAAAAATATTATTATTTTTAGAATTTTGATGAAAATCATAAAATTGCAGCTGTGTACAAATATCTAAATTAAGCTTAGATAGAGGCTGCTTTTTTTCTTATTTAAAATGTAATCACAATCACAATTGTAAAACAAATTATATGAGAAAATAATTAAAAGAAATCACACAAAATATACAATTTTTTTTTAACAATAATTGCCATTTTTCAATTACACAATTTTATAATGAAAAACTGAACGAATATCAATTTTCATATAAAAGATACTTTTTCAAACTTCCGGTTACTTTTAATATGTTTAATTTTATAATTTACTTTTAATTATTTTTAAAATCATAAGAAGTTTTTGTTTTTATTTGTGTAATTTTAAAAGTGTATAGGTAAAATTAATTAAAATTGTAAATTAAATATCGTTTTTTTGTATCAGTATTTTTTTTTTTATATTTGATTATGTAAGTTTCGAATTACTTATAAATATTTAATAAAACAAACTAATTTTTTTTTTGTTATATAAGTCAACAGTTTTGTGTTTTTTTGTTTATTCGTAATACATTCCATCGAGGTCATAATTTATTTCTGTAATATTTTCAGCAAAATTCCATAATTATATATAATTTAATTTTGTTGGGACAGAGATTTAGAACAGTACGAACTACAAAAAACTGCATGGGTAAGATAAATATTTGGACAAAATTTGAAGATATTTTATTCACATTTTTTGTGTTAATTGGAACGAGAACTGAAAACAAAGTCGACAATATAATTACCGACATTTTTGAAATTTTTGTATGAGGTAATGTATGAGACTAAGACAATTGGTATGCCTTTGAAATTTGTAAACCATCAACAAAAAAAAAACCTTGCAAATTATTTATAAAAGTTTAATTAATTGAATATCCAAAAATTTTATATAGTAGATAATTTGAGCAGGTGGAAATTCGTCAGAGCATAGTTATTCTAATTATAATTAAACACTTGTTAGACAATTCATACATAATTGTTTGAAATTTTTCTGATATATTATGCTAAATACGATTACCATCCTCCAATACTTTAATGTAAATACAGAACTATTATTTATTTGGTGCTCAATTTTAAATTAATCTACCGCCAAGCTTCCTTGTTAATGGATTAGAAATGGCCAATGTTTACACATGAAATTACGGGGTGCTGAAATAAAAGAAGTAAACTTTATTAGAACTAATTGCATACAAATAATCAGCTGTAAACTTGTAAGCTACAAAATATATGAAAATATTTTGTTGATAATGATAAAGAACGTATTGTTCCCTTACATTGTACAGCTGCGATTTAAGACTTGTATGTATATGTATATGTAAATATAAAGGAACTTTACAACCTGGATCTCAGAGAGTGTTTAAGATAAATCCCCGAACTATGCGTCACAATATTTCTACGACTGTATTGTCTTAAAGAAGCTAAAGGAATATTTCATATATTTTAGATAAAGATTATAATATTTAATATTTCTGCGTTTAAAGCTCTGTCGTGCCGTGAATTTATGAATATCCATACCACATACTTCAAATTTTAAAAGCCCTTTATTAAACTTAGATAATATAGTAATGTAACTTTAGCAGTATAACTATAAAATCCAAAAAATATCAGTACCCTATTTCATAAAAATTATATGCCCCAATGAAAATTTCTGTACAAATGAACGCAAAACATAAATTTGTATATTAAGTGACATTGTTAAGGATCCGCTGCGCTGTGCTCTATGCGATATAAAAATCGAAAAATTAAAATTGAACTTTTCTACAAATTATAAATAATAATAAGAAATATTTATCGTCCAAATATATAACATCTGGTGGGGTAATAGCTGTAGAAATTGTAAGGTAATGGCTGTACTTTATTTAGTATATAAATGATAAGAATATTTGACAATGTGCCAGAATGAAATTTATAGTTTTTAAATGTCATTTATAAATACTTACATCTTGTTTGAATATTCTACAAATTCGATATAATATCTCAAAAATTTAGCAAAATTAACTAAAAAAAAACACTTTAATTTAGTGTAGTGTAACCATAGAATATTTTAAATTTGATCTTCGTTTCTTATGATCAATTATTTTTTTCTAGAAAAGAAACATATTCATTTTAAAAGATTATCTATGAAAAATAATACGACTAACCCATAATAGATTTACGTAAATCTGAAAAAAAAAACTCAAGTTGACAAATATGAATTTACAATTAGAATTTAACCCACGACAATTGGAATTTACTTCAAATCAATAAAATATGCTTTAACACTTTCATTATTCAGTCTCGACTTCAGAAAATTGAACAAAATAAATAAAAGTCTAAATTATATATCCCTCTGTCTACAGATTTTGTACGTTTACCAGAGCGAAATGAAATTTTTTTTGACCCATAAAGAATTTCTTATAATTAGTGTTTAGCAGCCAACCAAATCTGACAGATAAATATTTTTGGCTGATCCTATTTCTTCCTGATCATAAAAAACTGTTGTACATATTGGTAAAGTTTAGAGTAGCAGTGATTGGCTGGTTACACCGGATGTCTCGCTATTCTACTTAAAGTAATATTTTCGGAACCGATTTCATTTAAATCGATTTACTTTAGAAGTCTCCTGTGCATGCTACATTTAAAAACCTGCTAGAGGTATTAAAAGGAGGTGTCCAGCAAGCATTATCTTTTCAATCAATACTAGTCTCAACTTATTGTGTGCTTACCAGGAAATTTCTGTATCGAATATGGATTTAGATAGTGCCTTCATAATTTCATCCTGCCCAAATTCTTAATGCAAAGATCGTACGTTTTCAAACCACATCAAATGTGCGCGCTTGTCAATCAAGCTCCAGCAACCAGAAAATATGCCGACTTCTAAATAGAGTGTGTTAATACGAGGATGAAGTCCGATTTTTTCTCATTAATGTGAGTGAAAATATTCTCCATAAAATCAATGCTTAAGTAACATGTCCAGTGATTCATTTTTAATCGTAAGTGTGCGTCTACAACTATTTGTATAAAATCAGTGAAAATTTCTTTATAATCCAAAATTTTGAAGTTATAATTTTTTGTCTTAATTAGACAAATTTCAACAGGATTTCAAATATTAGAATCAATTAAATCATTCTTTTTACGCTTTAATTGAGGAAAATATCATTGATACTGATTACATTAAATTGAATAAAATGCGAAAAAACACATAAAAAGTTGCATTCATTCATTAACTTCCATATTAAATGCATCTTTCTATAAATCGAAAAGAACATTTCTTTATTTAAACTAATTAAGAGTTATAATTAATACTTGGATTAAATACATTAAGTAATTAGTTAACGAAAGATTTAACGCTTAATTGGCATATCCTAATAAATTTCATTATTTATAATACTAATTTGATATTTCCTTTTTATACTTATAATAACGTTAACGTTTAATTAAAATCATAATTTTTATTTTTCTATAGTGTCGTAGAAAATTATTATGAAATTTTACATCATATGATGTGACAGCATAAAATATAAAAAAATCTTTTGTTTTCATAATTTTACTTGCGACAGCATTTTTGAATTATATAAACAAAAAAAAAATATAATTTTTTAATAGCTCATAGTTCAAATATTTTATATGTTTCTGGGAAATTTAGAAAATATTGTCAAAAATCTTTTGGATTATTCCGAACCATAAAAACTTCAAGAAAATTCTGAAAATTAGCAAGACAATGGTCAGATTATACACCGGAATTATCACGGGAATCTTAAGAAGCATGCAATCATAATAGGACTTACTTCATCGTCCACTTGTCGTTAGTGTAGGGAGGTGAAGTAGACAATGGAAAAACTGCCTCTTCCCATCGCGTAACTTAACCTGGTCTCATGAGTATGAGTGGTAGCAAAACGGTGCAAAGGCGCTAAATGTGACTCGCCACTTAAACCAACCAACCAAGACAAAGGAACATTTGTTATGCCATTGTCCCTCAGTCTAACTTAAAATATTAAGGAAATTTGGTTGTTTCTTTCTAGAAAACCTTGCAGACGCGGGTAAACTGAACGTGACTAAAGTGATTCCATTCATTAAAGAAGTGGAATGGGTTGACCACGCTTGATAATGATGCAGCGTTAGATTGGAGGAAAGTAAGTGTGTGGTGTGGGGCTTCTCGAAGTTTTCATACTCCTTTAAAATCAACATACCAACCAAAACGGTCAATAAATGATTTTAATAAATTGAAATCAATAATTTTTTTGATATATTCTGATCCCATACTCGTCTTCAAACAAATTTCAATCATTTTTAATTTCCGATAATGAAGATTGAAAAGATTGCTGACTATTAAAATGAAAATTTCCATTAAAATGTCATCCTATTTTTTTGATGATTATTACATTATTTGAAAGAGATTTACAAAAATGACATTTTCAAACAAAACATTTCCTTTATCCATCAAAAAGTATCAATGAATATTTTATTTAGTGTCAATAACTATAGATAAAAAATTAGCTTTATTTATGTAGAGTCATATTAAATTAAATACAATTTTGTACACAAATTGTATTCGATCGGAAAATATGAGATAGTAAAGGAAAATATATGCACATATAAAAGAATATGAAACTTCACAGTGAAATTTTAAAAGTAAATTAAAATATTAATATTTTATGTAGATGGTGTCAACGAAATATTTATAAATATATTATGCAATTTTGTAGCTGTCCTATCATCAAAGCCATGGAATCAATTACAATTGGAAAAACTTGTCTGATGTACAAAATAATATATTTAATAAAATTTATAAAAAAAATACATTTTCTATTAATCGTTTCGTTCCTATTGGGACAATACTGAAACTAGACTGAAATTTACAATTTTATGGTCTACTTTCTGTGTTTTATTATTCAGTATTGAAAAATGTTGTGGAAACTTTTGGTAGATTTTACTACTTTTCTGGTAATTATATCCCCAACAGTATTTTATGAATTGTTTAAATGGGAATTTATGTCCCAATAATAAACAATGATCTGTAAAAAACTCTTCCAATATTAAATATGTGCTCTTTTGAATGCTAGCAGCGATGATGATCATTCAGATTTTGGATTTTGCATATTTTTCAGGTTCAGAATCCTATAATATTTACCGAATGATGTTGATGTTGAAGAATTAAATGAAAACATCGAACCAATACAAAATGTTCAAACTAATTTTGATACAAAGAATTTCGTTGAAGCTATAGTCGAAGAATGCCCTAAAAATATGAAAGAGAAGTTATTTTATGGTCGCGTTTCAAGTTCCGCTCTAAATCTGAAAAATGTTGGTGATCATTTTCCGGTGGAATGTAAGCAAATGCGTAGAGTGTACAAAGAATTGATCAGAAAAACCTAAAGATAAAACAACACGTTTAATTTAATTCCGTATTTCAATAACGTAGTTTAGTTAAATTCCATGGTAGCAACTAGCAAGTAATTTATTTTAAGAAGTTTTTTGAATGGCATTATGTATTTTGATACTACAAATAAAAAAAAATTTATATAGGTTCTACCTTTAACAATATAACCAAAGGATAATTCGGGTATGCTTCTAGATCACATTGTATAATTCAAAATTTTATCATATACAAAATATTTTTGGTATAAAAAATTCATAAAATTGGAATTGGACCAATTGAGCTAACCAGACAACAAAAATTCATTTAATTCACTTCATTTTACACTACAGAAATTTTAAATTGATTTATTTTATTTATTAAGTAAATATATAATAATTTTTGAAATTTATACAAATTTTATAATTTATGAAAAATAAAAATGTTTTTAAGCTCGTTATTTTCAAATTTTATATTCACATAAATATCGTAGAATGTAAATATTTATTTAACATTTTAAAATTGGCTTCTTTACACTACTTATAGCACTAGCATTTCATTAGGCTTCCGATTTACTTGCTAAACTCATGCATTGTACAACTAATTGAACAGCTAACTCAGAAAGAAGAACTAAAATAATTAATACAAGCGACAGGATGAATGAAAAAGAACTTCTTTGAGTATTTCTGGATTAATCTTACATTTACAACTAGAATCGGATTGATGTATTCTGAAGGCATGATTCCGTAAGATTCAAGTGCCTATTATAGTGCTAATATGATAAGTATCATTAATTACTAATTGACAGCGTGTTCAGAGAAACCGATTTAGAAGCTGATGTGGTGATAAAATTGGGATTGGTTCATAATGATATATTGTTAACATAGAGAGGATACTACAATAACCATACGTTTTGGCATGACAATTTCTTTTAATCCGTCCATTCCGTTCATCCAAATTTATGTATTATTTCCGGAAATATCATTATCTAAATTCAATTCTCACTTGGTTTTGGTTACGACTATAAGAAAACCACATATTCTTAGATTTTCCTACCGAGTTAGAAGTATAATCCTAATTTTTTTCTCAAGGTACTACCGTATTATAGAATGACTCTACATGTTCTGTATATAATCTAATTTGCAATAAATTTAAAATAAATTAAAATATTCTGCATAAAAACTGACTAGGTGCTGTTAAACATCTTTGTTTTTACAATATCATTTAAGAATTTGCGATTTTAATTTATGATATTTTCCGTATAAATTTATATAATTATTTTCTATGTAAATAAAAATCTATTTTAATTTTGTATCTCTTTGAATCGATTAAATATCGATGCGTAATTAAATTAAGAATTTATAATTTCAATTGATATTTTTTTTTATTAAAACGGAGTAATAAGAATCACTTGCGTACTATAAACATCCGGTTTTTATTTAAAGAAAGATTTTGTAAATAAACATTGAATAATTTAAGATAATTAGGTGGCGATCAAGGTTTTGCCAATTTTGTATTCTATATAAAAATGTGCAAATGATAAATATTTAAATTAAATAGAAAATTAAAGAATTCATGAAAAATAAAATTTCGAATTAATTCAATTTTTTTGTTTATTTATTTGGATAATTTATTGATTTGTTATAAATTTATTTTTTACAAATATTTATATGTTTTTTATGTTTTTACACTCTTTAGACTAATTAAACAGCATCATGATAATAAATATATTTTTTTTCGGTTATATTTTAATTAGCTTTTTAATTATAATTGTGTGGAGTGAATCAAATTGGTTTAAAAGAATCAACAGAAATTGAAAATTAATAGAAATTATAAGATTTTAAATACAAAGTTGGGATACCTACTAAAACTCAGGGATAGCACAACAAAACAAGACTTTGTAAAAAGTTTATTCCAAATCTATGTCCAACTAAACTTTTGCTTACCTCAAATTCTGTAGTTAGTATAAACAATCATGATCAGTAGCAAAGTATTTTATATAATTCGGAATATATTTATGGACAAAGCCAAAATTGTATTGATATAAACTGGTTCTGGTACTAGCGAGAGTATCATATCATCACACTTCTACAGATTCTAGAAAAATGCAAAGAATTCAATGTTAGTATTCATTAGTCCTTCATTGATTTCGATGATGGAGAGACGAGCTAGTACAAACAGTGATAGACTTTGGTTTCCCTGCAAAAAATCGTTAACTTCTGCAGGATGACGATTGCTTGCACAACTCAGATTGGACTTACCTAGAACCTAGAACTCTTCAAACGCTACCGAGGATTGAATAGGTTGAAACACTATGCGTTATGTTGGAAGGTGGAGACAACCTGCGCAAGACAAAATTCTATGGAGAAGAGCCTTATAATTTTAATTATAATTTGTAGTGGCGTAAAAGTAATGGCAATAAAGTTCAAATTGACGTTTGCATATATTTTGTATAGGTATGATTGAAATCGATTCGGAACGAATCGAATCGAAAGAGTTTTGAACGATTGAACTTTTATAAAAAACCAAATGTCAAGGGAAATGTAATATAAATATGTGATTTAATCGGTTGAACTGATCGATACATTGCAGCCCAAGCTTAGTAAGTTAAGGAAATAAAGCTGTGTTTCACATTTCGATTAATCTAAAAATATTGATTTACTATACGGAAGACGGATGTATTTGTTTTATGTTTTGTTTAATTTCTGCAAAACACACTCTCGGAAACATTAGGCAAAATTGATTCAAATCATTTCTATATTTTAACTTTCAATACAATTTTTCATGAATTCACAGCATTATTCCATTACTCCTCGTCACAAATTCTCTTAGGAGCTAAATTTAAAATAAAAAATTCCTCGAAAAACAATCCTATAATAAATTGTATATAAAATTGTATTAAAAATACATAATTAAAATTTATTGGGACATCTAAAAATAATATTTTTAATATGAAATAAATGAAAACAAAAAAGAAATGGGTCAAGAAATATAATGAAAAATAAAAAAAAAAAATGCATTTTTATGTATATAATTAGCGCCCCCAGTTGTAATTAATTATAAAAGTGAAAAGTAATAAAAAGAAAATGTAGAAAATTATTGTTTTCGATGCACAGACCATGTCAAAATTAAATGACGATTCGGAGAATTCCTTAAAATTATTATACTTTCGATTTCGATTTAAATAATAAAATATCAAGGAAACTTTAATATGTTAATAAAAAATTATGTAATAAAAAAAAAATACCTGGCGTCAACCTTTCAGACAAAGAAAGTAAAATCAATAATATATAAAAAAATCAGATGGGACCAACATTTGACTTTCGGAATATTATAATGTAATCGAAACTTGGTAAAAATTGTAGGATATTTCTTATATGTATTTAACCTCCACATATTTCAGCTTTCTGGCTGAAAAATCTACAAACTTTTGGCTTTATACTGTAGATTGTAAATGACTTGAGTAAAAATGTAATTTTCTTGTCTCAGTTTTATATTATTTTGAATCTTAAAACTTATATAATTTTTCTACAAGACTACAAGTGCTTTTTTTACGTTATTTCGATGATATTATACAATCATACAAATTGTCAAAATGGCAAATATAATAATAAGTTTCTTTCAATCAAGTTCAGAAAATAGTGATAATAGTGCTCATAGGCTCTTTAGCAAGACAGCAAGTAATCTCAACTGTTATGATTTTTATTTTTCCCAGTTTTACAATCACAATTACAAATATTGAAAATTGTATTGCTGGTAACCATTAAAGCTATGTTTACTTTAGAGCGAGATCCATGCCTCGGTCTGGAGTTGAACCGCAGACTTAATGGATTACAGCATAGATCAGTATGACTTCACCGGTCTTTAACTGTCACAAAAGTGTGACTGTCAGCATTTAACATATATATCTAACTTAGTTTTAACATTTTTATATAGGATTTCTATAAATTTTGGAAGCTGTGTAATCAATTAGAAACACACGATTATCTCTATGACCTCTAATAATTATTTACGATCTCTGTTAAAAATCTGTACCATCAATTCGTAAATATACACAAAAAAATACCGGCGCCAATATATTTTATTTGAAAATTACATGGATTTACTTCTTACTCCTACCATCAAAACTTTCACTCTTTTGCTGTTACGATAAAATTCATTTCACCTGAAAATTATCTAACAAGTAATAATTTATTTCTCTTAAATGAACATTTCTGCAATTAAATCAAATTAGACGGCTATTTATAAGAATCTAATGTGATAAATAAAATAATCAATAAAGTAATAATTTCGTTGTTCAATGCTCTCTGGACACTTTTAATTTCACGATTAAAATTTTGGAATTCTTGGAATACTCCATAAAAATAAAATTGAATTTTTGAATTCTTGCCAAACGAATAAGATTCTTTTTATTGATTTTTTTTTTCACAAAATTTCACTAATTTATCTTTATACTTTCCATCATGACATTTTATGTTTTGTCTCTCCGTCTGGTCTGGACTCTGTTTTATAAAATTTGTATAATACCAAAAAGTAAAAAAAAAAAACATTTTTTTTCGGGCTGATGGTATAAAAACAATAAGGGGACATACAAAATTACGTAGACTTTTGACTTTATGTGCTTCAAACGATTTACTTTTTATGAAATTAATAAAAAATTTATTATGGAAATGGCCTCGCATAGCATTTACTTAAAATGTTAAAGAAAAATTATGCGTAAATAAATTTTATGTGACTTTAATATTAATGAAAGGATTTTTTTGAATTTATGTATTTGATTATGAAATTTGTTCATAATTCTTTTATGAAGAGCTCTTAGTAATTAAGAAGTTGTATAAGAAGACGACTGAAAATAGAAAAAAAAAGTATTTTAATTAAATCGTTTTTAGTTTAAATTGTCTGTAAAAAATTAGTTTTATTATTAAATAGTTGTAGCTCTTTGATTGTTATTGTATTAAATTATGATACTTATTTTAATTGAAATTATTCCAGCTTTGTCATTATTATCGTTTAATTTTATTGGAATTTTATTTTTACATTATTTATTAAAGTTATATTTGATAATTTAATTGAATTAACAAATACGGTATTAAAAATATTAATAATTATAGTATAGAAACTGTTTACATAATATCTGATTATACAAGTTTTTAATAGTTCATTCACACAATCAGAACTTCCTTATTTTGGGTAAAGATTTTATCGATTAAAATATTTTATGCTATTAAAAATATTACCATAAAATATAATTTTATTATCAAAATGATAGTTTTTAAATATTTTTCAATATTTTATGTTCTGCAAAGTTAGAAAACCTACACGCAGGCTTGCATATCTAAAAAGAAACTGATTTACTTGTGGGAAAACCAGAAAACCGGTAGGTTAAAGTTGAATTTAGGTCCTGTACCAATATTTTTCAAGTTCAGAGTATAACGTATTTTACCGATCGGGTATCAATTATTTGGGGGAAATGATGGGCTGATAAAATATAATGAATTATAAATTCGAGGCGTGTTTCATTCTGTTTCTATATATCTATATCCTTAATATAAGTGTTTCCGCAAATTATGTTAGCTGTATTAGCACCAGGCTATGCTTCTCTTGCCTGATATGTGATATCCTGATCCATGAAACTGAGAATATTCAACACTTTTCTTAAATATGTTCTGGTGTTGTGAGGGATAATGTAAAATCAACTAACCGAGTTAAATGTTGAGTGTTGAGTTTAAAAAGTGTACAGGAAGAAAAATAATATTATAAAATATTTTATGGACGAAATTTACTGTACTGTATGATATTGTACTGTTTAGCTATGTTCATATATTTATTACTACAGTTTAAATTATTGTTACGACTATTTTTAGAATTGATAACTTTAAATTTATATGAAACCCGAAAAATTGCAGAAAATTAAATAGAAAATACATAAAATTTCTTCATTCGAAAGGGGTAAAAAACTATGGTATAGTATTTGGAAATGGTTTCCTAACTAGCAAATAGTTCAGATAATAAATGGCTGTTGGATATTGGTTTTCAATACTTTCAACAATGGACGTAATATCTATGGCATTTATCTGTGGTTCCATATTATTGCACTTAAATTAAGGATGTAATATCATTATGTCTAGAATCAATAAGTGAAATATACTAAAACTTATAAAGGTTTTTTAAACTGAATTACAAATTAAATTGACTGTTTTTAAATTAAGTTAAAATCTAGTCAATTTACTTTATAACCATATTAAAGGACTTCAAATACTTTATAATTTCATATTTTAATATAATTAAATATTTAACAATATTTTAATATAATTAATTTAAAACATATTTCAACTTTTGTGTTTATTTCATAAATATTTCCATAATAATTCACAAAATTTTACATAAAAATCATTGAGAGCTCCTGCTCCAGTAATTTATTCCAACCTTGTTTGTTGTTTTTTTTTTATTTAAAATTATCCTTGTTACCTTTTGAATTGATACTCAGTAATTTACATTTTAATGTTATATTTATTTTTTTAAGGACATAATTTTATAGTAAACAAGGAATTTAAGTCCAGCAATGCAGACAATTTTTATTGTCATGACATTAACAAATAATAAAATGTGTGGTGAAAAAAATTTAACATAACATTCAATTTACTTTTACAACACAAATACTGCATTGCATATAATATTCGTACCGAAATAAAAAAAAAAATGTTATTCGGTCATTTGGAAAATTATCCTTTTTCTATAGCTTTATGGGTGTTTCCAGGCACTTAAATATGCCACCTACAAAATTGCAGACAAAATAACTTATATTTTCATTTTAATATTTATTTTAAAAGTAAAAGATAAATAAATTTATGATAAAGTTATTTTTTTGAAAATAATGTAAATAAGTTTCGGTAATTGTTTTCAGTTTTTGTTTCAGTTTTAAATAATTTGAATTATTTTTATTTTATGATAATTTGAATTTCTGTTTGTTTCATATAAGTAAACCATATCACAATTCACAACACAATACTATATTAATTATAATTTAAGTGGCCACCGTTGAAATATTTGTTTGTGTTCATATCACTTTTTAAATACTTTATAACAGAGGCAGTTACTATTATATGACATTAAATGCCATTTATCTCTGTTTCCGATTTGTTATAGTTTGGAGTCTATCAGCTATTTAAGCTCACATCATAAATGCAATTATTCTTCTATAACCTAAATCACTCTTCCATTTATGAAAAAGTTATTTAAAAGCGGAACCTATTTTTAAATACTTATATAATATTAGGCCTAATATTCTATAATATTAAGTGGCTGTATGAAAAAATGAAAAATTAAATTTATGAATACATAATTAGTGAACATTTGATATAAGAAAGCACTCTCACGACGACTCTTATCATATCAATGCTATTTAAAGACCCAATCGATGCTTATAAGATCTTACCTAAAACATAATTGATTATAAGATTTTCAAAAAGTTCAAGCTTTGTGAGATGGTCTCAAACAAACTCAATGTTACAAGACAACAGAAAAGTACAAAAAAAAGCTAATTAAAACTAGTTTATGTTCTTAAGTTTGAGGTTATAGCAAATTTTACATTTTACATGATATTTAATGCTGTAGAGATTTGAAACAGTTGAACAAACCTTTACTGAAAGTATACAACATTTTTCAATTATTATTTTAGTGTCCTTCGTATGTCCATATAACTCGTTTTATTTAATTATTAAATATTGACTATATGACTTCTATATACACAACCATCTATTTTCTAAAAAGGCTACCGGAATTTAATTAAAATATCAAATTGTAAATTTATTATAGAAATTTTTAAGTAATTTCCGTTTTGAATTATCTATTCAATTATATTCAGGATATTTATTTACATACAAAAATGTATGCAATTTATTTAGACCAGGTAACAGAGATTGAATTTGCTATATTATTTAACCCTTATCGGAGAATTGCATTAATTTTATTCCTGGATATTTTGGTATTTATTAAAAGGGATTATAAGAAATTGGAGTCAGGATGAAAACAAATTATTGGATTTTTAAGGTCAATATAAAGGATTTAAAGTTAATTTGCAATATGTAGGAAAAACTGATTATTATTATATACCTTGAATAATGTTTGAAACAATTATTTCTGCTCAATTTTAATGGATAAGTAGCTATAAAAATTTAGGATTTCTTTTGCTACCCTTTGCATTAAATGTATGTGCTGTCTAATTTTAAGCAAATAATTATTTCCGGCAAAATTTAACCCTTTCGTAGAAGGTGATAAGTATTTTTATCAGCGTTGAAAAATTACTATAAAAAAAAATTATGTAAGTATTTTAAATCAATTTTTTTAGGCGACATCTCTAAATTAGTAGTTAGATGGCAATAAATTTATAAAATGCGTAACTTTTCTAATAGAGCTTCACCTATAAAAGTTTTGCTATGGAAAGTATTTTTATTACTGCCTTAATTCTATACTATATTTATAACCGCCTTAATCTCATATTATATTAATATCTACTCTATCACTAATCTCTGCTCTACTACAAAAATAAAGAAAAAAAATTGAAAATGAACAAACTTGATTTGTCTAAGCTCTAAGCCTAAGATGTTGCAAAATGCTGAAATATTTTATTTTTTTTTCATTGACAGATGAAGATGATGAGTTGAAACAGATTTTGAATTTGTTACAAAGTTGAATTCTTTAGACTTTTATAATAATCTAAATAAAGATGAAGTAATAAATGAAATTGTTATCCCAGAGGCAGTGGTTACAATAATTACCACACTTTAATTTTTTCATAAACTTCAAGATGTAGTGATAACAATTTTTACCATCACTGCTTGTATCACTAAAACCATAAAAACCAAAATTATGGTAGTTTCTATAAATAATTTATATTTTATATTTATACATTATTTTGACCGCGAAAGAGTTACTTAATCGCGAAAGAGTTAATCCTTTATTATTTTGTAGTAGAATATATAGAAAAGAAATATTAAAATAAATAGAATTTTTTTGCATGAAATTTGGTATTTTCATAGGTAATTTAATATTTTGTAACTTTATTCGGACTTATCATGTACAGATACATTTTTTATTTAATTTATTTCAAAATATTGGGAAATATTTTAATTAAAAATATCAAAATATCTTTGTAAAATCATAAAAAAAAACGAATTTTATTTTATTTCAAATGAATTCTGTAATTTTTACTAACACTCTGTATATAATTTTTCTCTCCTCTAACAAAATTTTGAAATTACTATTTGAAAATTTAATATCATTAATTCATTTACCACTGAAATTATGCTGACTTTATATTTTCTTCAATATACATTTATAAATGTATAAAGAAAAACTAAAATTTCTATTACCAATAATAATTTCACATATGTTTTTTATGTCTGGGTTGTTTTAGATTTCATATATCATAACGAAACGGCTAGACATCCGGCTTGTTTTGAAGAAAACTTGTAAAGAAATAGACACACCGGTTGAAAACAAATAAATAAATATAAGAAAAAAAAACTTTTTATAGATTGTGAAAAAGCCTACAAAGTTGCCGTTTTTGTTGTTGTAATTTAGTAGAAAAATTATCAAAGCAATGGGAGCCAATATAATAAAATACAAAAAAAAACAATTTTTAGATGCTTTCAATGAAATGGCTAAAGTTAAAGAAAGAAATCGTTTTATTCGTAATGAACACATGATTAACTTAATTAGCTAATTTTTTCACATTTTGTTGAAATGTTTCAGTTTTGAAAGATTACTGAAAATAATGCATCGTATCAAATTGTCTGCAGTACAGATGTAAGCCATTAGCTACTCTATTATCGTTGCATTGCACTGGGTCGATACATTATAACACCAAAAAAAACTTGTTCACTTGATTTAAGTGCAGTCCAATATATAAAATGTTTACTCTTCGTGTAAGTGGCAGGTAATTTAGTAAATGTGACTTGTAACTTTGTATGTACGACGGTTACAGACTTTTATATAGAAACTTACGAGGTTGAGTTTAAGTAAATGTTCGTATAAAATCGTTGGCTAATATCTCAACATACTAGAAATTTGCTGAATATATGTAAAACTTATCTTAATCTATTAGCAAACCATAATAATAATGTAAAATCATAATAAGGAAGGAAATGAAAAAGCAGATGAACTAGCACGAAAATGTCCTACTAATGTCTCTTTAGAAGACTAACGTCACCATCCGTTAAATGGGCTGGGCATATGAGCAGAACACTTCAAAATAATGAGCAGAATGATTGTGCGTGTAAACAAGAAGTCCAAGATAATTTTAAAAATTAACAAGGCAACAGCCAGATTACGCAAGTCTTACTAAATACACTATATGTGCCGTTGGTGTGTGTAGGAGGGGAAACAATGGAATATTTATTGTGTATTGATATTGATACAAAATAAAATATTTAGAAAATTTGGTAATTTCTTTTTAGAAGATGATATTTAGAAGAAGTTGGATGAGTCGACACGCTGTAACAACGATGTATCGTTCGACTGGAGGGTGTAGGTTACAACGGGCCAACTTATTTGTAGCCTATGTGCGTATGTGTCTCGTAATTCACTATCCTTTAAAACCAACCATTATAAAAACTTAAACTTAAATTTTATAGCTCTCTATAAAATTTTACATAATCTGCTAGCACTTAATCATTTAGAAGAAATACACCACTCTAAATTAATATTAGGATTATTCTACTCTTGCCAATAAAGAAACAAAATAAGTAATATAAAGGAAAATATAATTTTTAATGTTTTACAAAGAGACGCGGTAAAGTCCCAGATTGTCTTGAATGCTATTTTGTATTTTGGTATTATGTAAAGAGGAAGGGAATATTTCAAGATTGTTCAAAAGTAGTTTTAATTTCTCAACATTAAATTGATTAAAATTTTTAATTTATCATATTGCAGTATTTTCATTGTGTCCTTATTGAAACCACCAAAACACATAGCGACATATTCTGTGTCAACATTACGACGAACGCATGTAACATTGGAAGAATTTATTTTATTAATTTTATATTTGGACAATAATTATGAGATTATGACAAATTATGAAAGAATTATATTTATGATCAGCACCAGAAATTATAAGTTTATTGTATCTGAATAAGGTTGATAACATAATTAGAACCTTGAACACCTAGTAATAAATACGTTCCTCTGATGTAAATAAAACAAAATTATATACTAAAATATCCTATAAATATTAATAATTTATACTCAATTTTAGCTATAATAAACAGTGAATTTTCCCAAAATTATATTTTCCACATTTAATTCCCAACCTTAATTCTACCAAAATCTCTTCTAAAAAGCTGATTAAATATTGAATACTTTTGTAGTTTAAAATTCCACAAAATTAATTAGAAATATTTAATTAATTATATTTCACCGGAACTATTAGTGCTTTAAAGTGAAATTTTATATATTTATTCCAAATTCCACAAAATAAATCGATATTATTTATGTGATTTTAAAATTGTGATTGCAATTTTAATTATTCGGAATCTAGCGTGACTTGGATATAATATTCTCACATCCAGAGACAAAGCTAACTTACAAATTGTTATTTGCAATAATATCATAGAGAGTATGTTGTAAATGGTACGGGGAAATTATGTCACACTTTAATTGTGACATAATTCCACCAAAGTGATGTAGATTTGTCATGCAAAGTGAAAATAAAAATAACACGGAAATTGGGGGAGTTTTATCCTAGTTATTGTAGTGTAATTCCAGGAATTTCTTTATTGCATACTCTGTTAGAAAAATTATGACAGTAACTTTATTTCTAATTCGACGATGTTCTCAATATACAAAAGACTTGATTATACCCCAATTTTTTATGCCGGTTATGTGGAGTTTGCTAGATATTAATGTAATTAAACTATAATCTGCGACATATAACTCTTCTAATTTACTTATAAAGCTACTTTCTTTCTTTTGATTACTATGCTTTTAGTTTGCACACACATCAACCCAATGACGCTTTGAAAAATAATGTGTTTATATAAAATTATTATCATTAATATTAAGGCTCCTCAATAGATCGGATTTTTTTATAGTGTCTTTCTTAATTAGCAAATCAGATTTTCATTAATCGTTTTTCTGGATTAGATTAATTTTATCATCAGTTCAATAGTTCAATTAATATTTTCAGTGCAGCAACAGAATATCCTGATTTCTTTTATATATTTCCTCAGAAATTGTACCCAAAGAAGTTTATTATTAAATATAGATTAATTAATTCTATTTAATAAGAAATTACGAAAAATTATATTTTAACTTTGATTATTTTGTATAGTACTGTGAACTGTGGTGCCCTTTCTAGCAGTCCCGATTTAATAAACTGACCAGTTAAGCAAGCGCATACAGTTCTAGCTCATTATAAGGCGACCTCTAATCTTAGTTAGTTTTTAAAGACTACAAGGAATGAGGAAGAAAAATACTTTTTCGATCAGTATGTTAACATGTGAATGTGTATTAGTTTGAATGATACAGAGTGCTACGCAATAGCATTTACAAAAAGTATTCGTTAATCTTCTTTGTTCTATGTGCTTATTAAGAAGTATTAATTGGTTCCAAGTTTCAAGACTAAGGTTTTCTTATGTAATTGAAAAAAATGTAACTTAATTTATCAGAAATATAAAAATTAGATAAATTTAGTCCGATTTAGATACTTTAAAATTATAATTTTAACAATAAACACAAAATTTGAAATATTTATTTACATACTCTTAAATTAATGATTTGTACAATTTTATTAAATATTTTTATAGTTCTTATCATCAATTCTCATAATACCGAACCGTAAATATCACATTATTTACATAATACAAGCTGCAATAAGGGTTAAAAAAAATGCTATTCTAAAATTTCCAAAAAGATAAGTCATTCTGTTACAAACCATGTCATTTAGTATTATTGTGCTTTTGAAATTTATGATGTGCTCTTGAAAATTTCCCCATTTTCCTCTGTTGTTGCAGACGAAAATATTGGATCATATTATATCTTTGAATGAATGTGAATACCCACTTAGCCAATCAAGCTCAAGCTACAACCACTACGCTATTAAAACCACTTATAAATTTATGGTACTAAAACAAAGCAATTTTTTCGTATACCAAAACCTGAAGTTATATAAAAAAAAGTTTATTCATCTTGGTAGATAAAATAATTAATTTGTAAAATAATTTATTAGTAATATAAATTACTAACTAAGATCGTACAGATTACTCGTAGTTATGTCCAACAGTGATTTATAATAAATAGAACTTTTGTAACTAACTGGGATTTGTTAACATTTTCAGATAACTAAATTAAAATCTGTGCCAAATGTAATTAAAATTAAATAATAATTACTCAAACTCTAGAATACATGAAATTTAAATCGAAAATTTGAGCATGGACACACTGCAGCTATCGATTTAAACGTGAACCAACTAAAAACCCTGGTCCGCAAAATTTAATTAAAATTTTACAAGCAATTTTAAGAGATGTTAGTGTGCCCAGGCCTCTTTTTGCAGATTCTGAATCACTGTCTTTGAAAATATAAAGAAAAACATATTTTCGCAAAACCGACTAGTTTTTTGGTCCAACTCCATTGCAACATTTCATAGTTATTCGAATATAACTATAGCCGTAATTGATAAATTATTCGAAAATCAAGTTAAACATTTCGTGCATTCCATTTAAATATTTCCAGAAATTCTAA
This sequence comes from Rhamphomyia laevipes, assembly GCA_963920725.1. Lineage (NCBI taxonomy): Eukaryota > Metazoa > Arthropoda > Insecta > Diptera > Empididae > Rhamphomyia > Rhamphomyia laevipes. Next base: position 39,433,108 of record OY987258.1, on the reverse strand, counting down.
ACGCATCAAATATTTATTAAAATTAAATTAAATTGTAACAATTTCCAAGGCAATTATTAAAGTTTCCCTGAAAAGTTTACAAATATTATAAAATTTATAAATGTCAACATACAAAACTAGAATAAATAAAAACTTTGATTTTTATTTATACAAACACGGAAAATAACATTTTAAAATGAATTTCTGTAATTTATCATTTACTTAAAGGGTACAAATTTTTTTGTATAAAATATTCACCCTTATTTTATGTTTGTTTGAGCTATTTTGCAATACTTAAGGGTGTCTGCTGCGTTTGTAATTTTTTATTTTTCTTCTGTTTTGGTTTTAAAGGAAGTGAGAAATAAATAAACAATTAATTTTCCATGCAAAAGAGGAATCGTTATAACACTATTTCTTTAGATTATCTTTAGATTAGGGTTCGTAGTATAAAGTCAATATAGTCGCGTATGTAAATGTTAAAGTTGTAAATGTTTTATGGATTTGATACACCAAAGATTACAGAGACTATATACAGAAAACATAAAGATATAAGATTATATTTATGTAAGAAAGTATGTTGAAAACATTAAAATGTTTTTTTTTTAAAAAAGCGGAAGTAATAGGTTTTTATCGAAATGTTATTACAGAAATTAGTTAAATTTTATTGAAAAGTTATTTCAAGATTATAATTGAAGGCAATATTTGAAGATTTTTAAAAATTGTTTTTATATTTTTTTTCTCCCTAGCGCAGCATTTAGATGTGATCCAAGACTTGCTATTTTATACTTGCCATTTTGAAACAAGTTAATGTCAAACAACGACGACTAATAAAATCTGCTATTTTGACGTCTAATATAATTTTCCTATCCTTCTTCTTTCGCTTTGATATTTGGCTGCGTAAAAACGCATACCTTTTTAATACCAATCTTTTTATTAATAAATAATTATTATAGTTTAAAAGCATCCACGATTTTCTTTATCAGCAAATGGCCTCAACATCCAACACATTATCAGCAAATGGCCTCAACCGTTGATTATATTTATCAGACTTAAAATTACATTTTATATTGTTAATTTTATAACTGGTACTTATTTAGACGTAGCTTATACCAATATCGATGAATCAGTCTGGAATCGCACCACTGACTTTATGCAACCACATAAGCACACTACAACATCGCCTTTGATAAATATGGTCTTATATATTTTGGATTCATTTTAAATACATTTCCACAAACTGTAATCAATTTCATGAAACATTCACAATCCAGACAAACTGAAATTAATGTGGACATTTCATTCTTATATTGTCAACATTAAATAAATAAAAATCTGTAATAATTTTCAATTGCCCTTACTTATGTTCTATCTATTGTTTCTACAATGTATCTTCATTTGTCTCGACTTTTGCTTTCTTCACTCTCGCGTTGTATTCGGCACGTTTTTTCTGTTATATTATAAAGATAAACTCTTTTGAAACTTGGGAATATTGTTTGTTATATTATATTGTTATTTAATTTAATAGAAAGTTATTCGATTAAAGTTACAAAACGATTTATAAACTAATAATACTAACAAAAAATCATATAAATGCAATTACAAGTGAAAAGTTATAGGGATCCAAATTGAGAAAAATCACAATGTAGTACAATTACAATCTATTACAAGCTACTCAGAGAAAACAGTATTTTTTATAAATTTTTGATGAAATGATTCACTGAGTTTAATCTAACGTGTCAGCTTCAGTTTTCAAAAATAACAAAGAATTTAACAAATCTTTTAATTATCAACTAAAATTATAAAATGGTTGTTATTAATCTTTAATAGGTCGAAGGACCCGGCAGTACTTTTTGTTTCAGGCCAACAATAATTAATATGCCAACAAATTTTTATGTTTTAAAAACTCCTAGTCTTGAGTTTGGATCGAATTTCTAGAAGAGCCAAGTATCCCAAAATATATTAAGCTCCATGCCTTACAATAAATAACATATTAGTATAAGATTACGTTTAAAATTCTAGATATAACAATGCAGGATAACCGATTTTGGACCCGAAATAATAATTTTTGACATAAACTTGTCTTTATTTTCTAAACATGCAAATATAATTCACAATTTTAATGGACATTGTCAATCTTTATTAAGTTTTATTTGATATTTTTCATATTCCATAGAATTATTTTATTTGTGATTACCAAAGTTTATATACTAAAGTTTTATATAGATTCATAGCCTTTTAAATTTAATGGAGTTTTCATAAAAAAAGTACTTGTCATGTGATATTTTACTTCCATTTTTTCCGTCTAAATGGAAGATTTCGACATAAATTTCAAAAAATAACTTTTCTGATTTTTCATACACTAAATTTACTTGTCGTCATAGACAACTTTTTAAAACATTTTTATAAAAATGATTATTTTCTACATAAAAACACGTACAAAACAACAACAGTATTCATACATCACAAAAACTCTGGTCATTCTGTATAATTATAATTGTATAATATAAATCATCATTTCTACTTAAAATTAAATTTATTTTAAAATTTGTGAACATTTATGAAGTATGGCCGCATCAAATGAGAAAAACTGCCTGCTATTAAGATATATATTAAGTGAAGAGGTCAGGAAGTCGACACTATTCATATATGGACGATAAAAAAATGAATATAGAACTCCTTGAAATGAAGAAGAAGAAAGTCAGAACAATTGGTTTGCGTTACTTTCAGGACACTGTAAATTTTAAAGGCATTTACACAGAATTGAACTGACAACGAGCACCTGTATAGTTTCCAGTCATGGATTAAATATCGATCATATACTCAGTAGTTTAATTCGTTAATGTCCGCTACACTATAACTGCCTTTAGTCTTTAGACGAATTTCAACTGCAGCAGCTGTTTTATCAACACTGTGCTCTTAGTTATTTACGTATAATTGAAAGGGAAATTACAATAATATTACTGCAATAATTAGGACTGTCTATGTCATTTCCTTATTGTCATTTCCTTACCTACAAATATTATTATGAATAGTTCATTTTATAAATAACTCATTTATGAACTTCTTAATTTTTTCTTTTTTAAATAAATTACCACATAGCTTTCACCTTTTACTATATTATTCATAACTCAACCATAGAATCCTACATAATTTAACAAATTTCTATTAAAAGGCAAATTTAAATAATGTAGTTATAGTAAAATAAATCTCTTATGCATTACATTCCATTGTCTGTATAAACTATACATAGATTCTTCGATCCTTGAATCAGGCTACAAAGTTTTTGGCAAAATATATTTAAAAAAATCTTATATGATTTTGAAATTATTTTTAGTTATAGGACAAGCGAAGTACATCCTAAAGCACAAATAATTTTTATTTTTTATCTAACAAAAAACTTACAAAAATTTTCAGGATGTCATTTCAGTTTTAAAATTTGTTGTTGTATAGGAATTTTTTAAACTAAGTTCCTGACAAAATGATAATTCAGAAATGTAGAATAATAACAAACTTTCTTCTGTTGAATAGATACGGAAATTATATTCTTTCAGGATGTTTTTTTTTTATTCGTTTTGGCATGTCCTTAAAATATTTATGGATATTATGTAGAAAGGTATGCTTTTGTTAAAAATAATAAGAACTGAAATTCCTTAGAAAACATTTTATAGTAAAATAAAATGAATTATTATAACTATTTCTGGTAGTTATTTCCTTGAAAACAAAAAAAAATAGAAATTAAACAAAAAGGATATAAGGATTTTCAAAATTTTATATATCAGGAATGTTTTTGATTATAATAAAACTTTTCATAGCTCAAAGGGACCCATCCCTAAAAATAGTGTTGTAAGAATATATAATTGGTAATTTAAGGTTTGAAGATTTTCTGATATCATATTTAACATAATTATTAACATATTTTTGTATAACGAATTTTTTTTTAGAGTAAATTTATAGATTTATGTTTCTGGTTTTATAGTCAGAATTTCAAATTTATAGCATTTTCTATATAAAGGATTCTCTACACGCAATTTATAAAAGTTTTATTATTTCGACAAAGGATTTTTAAATTTAATAAACTTTAATTTAGAATATATTAAATTTATTTGATATTAAAATTTATTTCATTTTAAATTTATTTGATATTCAAAAAAAAATTATACACAATAAAAATAAATACAATTGTAAAAAAAATCTGCTAACCTCTAGAGATGACTCAAACGTTAGGGTGTCCGAAAATCCATCGCAAATACGGATCACAATAGATCCTGATTGATCCATTGTGGTCTTATTTAAACGTTACAATTGTTAAAATTCGGTTGAAAAAATTTCAGGAATATATTTTACAGCTACCACATCTCGAAACTAATGCCAAATTATACATTCATATCCGATAACATAATATCAGATACTTGTAATGCTGTGCAGTCGGACTGTGTTAGAATCTGCAACCTCCGAATCGTAAAGAGAAAATTGTTTTGAAACAGTTCTGTATAAACCAGTCTTTCGAGCACAATCACAACATTCTGCGTAGTAATAGTAGTAATATCGATTATCAATTAAAATTTAAGTCCACTACATTATTTGTAATATTCAATATATTCGTGTTGTCTAAAAATTGAATAACTTCGATGTTCCCATGATTTATAAGTCTTTCTTTGAAATTTATATTAACTTTACTGTTGACAAAATCGATTTATATTTTTTGGTGCTTATAATAAACTAGATATCATTACGGAATATCTTAATACAAAGAGAGATAATTACTACTAGTAATATTAGTATTAATAAAATTACTCATTAGTATCAGAATAGAAACAATTCCAAACCCAATTGGCAATTTTTTATGTGTTTAAATCACGACGCTACTAAGAGGAGCCGCCATTGTTCTCTTAGTGTCTTTCGAAATTTTCACCTACAAAAATAAAGTTTATTCGACCAAAATTCCATTTACATCCTGCTTTATCGAGAATAAAAAAGGAGACTTATATATGATTGTAAATAATATTTACTAATGCTGAAATAGGTTTAGGTCCTTGCGTCAATGGAAAAAAATAAACCAGATTTTAGAATAAATAAAAAAAAATTTAAATTTTCTTTACCTTTCGCACGTAAAAATACAACTAAATCTTCCTTTTTATATCCGACGGAACAGATAAACTTAAATCATTAAAATCAAGCTTAAATCGTACTAAAATTTAATTAATTTTATTTAATAATATGGTAAATATAATTAATAATTGAAGTTGGTTTAAAATATTTAGTTTTTCAATGTTTTTATTTTAATAACAAATCATTCTTGCCCCAAGGAATAAAAATTATTTGTGAACATAATTATTATTTGTCCAATTATGTTGTATATTAATAAATTTTGTAGTATAATTTATAAAATTAATTATTTAATCAATAAAATAATAATTAATAGTATTAACAGATTGACTCAAGCTAAACCCTCAGGTGAAACCGATTTTAATAAAAATGCTTTGCAGTTTGCAAGACTTATATCCAATAAAAAAATTTGATTTTTGTCACTTTGACAGTGAATTAATTTTCTGGCTTAAAAATACATAATAAATTTTCATATTTGTAATATTATAGTTGATGGATTAGTTTTAGTGAACTTAATAAAATTTCAATATTAAACAATCGAGAACAGTCAATTCTTCAATTAGCTGGAAACAAATATTTCGGTATAGTACGAACCAACAGACAAACTGTCAGACAAAGAAACTATGAATATATAAATTTCTCTAACAATTATAAAGTCTGAATAAACTTTTGTCATCAAAGAAATTCTAAATTATAATGCTTTCAACTAAAAACAGACCTGCGCTCATATATTTCCAGTTCATTAAAAGAACATTACTAATTGCAGTATAAATCAAAGATGTAAAAACTAAGATAATGAAATATCTTAAAAATATAGTCCAACCAAAACAAGAAAAAAAAAACTGAATTAATGAAATCTAAATGAACTTTTATACATCATCAACGTCTGATGTTTGTTTAAATTTACGCTACATTTAAACAAATTTTGCGATTCTTTTCCAAGAAAAAAACTGATCATATTTCGGAAGACATCTGTCTCGATGTTATTATAATATTTCTTTTCTTTTGATTTTATCATGTCCATTTTTTGATCGTGTAGAGTCAGTCGTCTATAAATATAATTAAGAAACAAAATTTTAATTTATAAATTGTTTTTATTTTCAACCTAAATTTGTATTTCATTGGGTAGAACAAAAAAATAAGAAAATTGTTAATTAAATTTTTGTATTCGTAAAATGCATTGCAACACTTGAAGGGCGCCAGCTCGAAATAATCATTTTTATAGTCAATTTTTTTGATTTATTCAAAATTAAATAAATTTACCCCAAAAAATGAAAAAAAAAAAAATTCAAGTGACGAATTGAAATTTTTGAATTAACAATTTTATAATTATATAAGAAATAAAAATTTAAATATATTTCAATAATTAATCAAAATTTCTGATAATTGGATTGTTTAATGTTTTTACAAAATGATTTAAATTTGATTTACGATGATTTAAATTTCTGCGAAATTTTAATTTATAAAACACTTATAATTTTTAAAATATTTGGAAAATCAATAAATAATATAAAATATTTTTTAATTAAATTATCATATAACATTATTTCCGGTGCTCATAAATGTTGAATCATTCTGGATGATATTGTAATAATTCGTTAAAGGCATCAAAAGGAGTTTGTACTTGTAGTAAAACATTGTTTCAACTTAAGTAATTTTCTATCTTATGGCGCCAACTATTTTCTAAACTTTTAACGAAATGTTATAATAAAATTAGCATTGTTTTCCACTGAACCTAGTTGTATATTACAGATCTAACTAACTAGTATAGTAAATATATAAAATTTATTTATTACAAGAACAAATTCAATTTTCAATAAATAAATTGATCAACGTAGTGATGCCAAATGACCTATAGCACAAAATGAGCGTCCCAAACATTTCAAACAAAAATTAAAGGCGTTTCAGTCAAAAAAAGTCATACAAATTTTATGACTGAAATGACTTTTAAAGAATGGACTTGATTAAAACAAAAAAAATCCATTTCGGTGTTTGACTAAGTTTCCTTTTCTGTATCAGCGCAATTCCATTTTTTTTAACTGGAATACATTTTTGTTGGTTTGAGTTTTTGACTGAAATTCTTTTATTTTTTTGCTAATAAAATAAAATCGAACGTTTTGTTAATTATTAGATACGTGTAATTTTAATAACTCTTTCTTCTCTTCAATTGTTGAATAAATCTTTCGCTATTAACTAAAGATTTACATGGAGAGAAGCATTCTAATGAATTGTCCTCCAAAAAATTACAAATTTTACGAAAATTTGTTGAATCCTGTCAACCTTGTCTTACATCAACCCTGTCTACATTTTCTGAAGTATCATATGACAAATTTTTGTCGATAATCAACCAAAAATTGTAATATTTATTTGTGAACATTGTTTGACAATGTATTTCGTCCTATTCTATGAGTTATTTTCCGATACAGTAATAATTTTCCCTAAAATACTTTTTAGTTGTATACTTCCAAAAGGAATACTAATCAATAAAGTTTTGAATTAAATTCCTTTTCAGTTTTTTGATTAAAATTCCCCCTGAACAGGCAATTTAGTTAAAAATTATTTTGACAAGAATTCTTTCTTATTTTTCATTCAAATTCCTTTCTTTTTACTGAAATGTTTTTTACTTGTATTCAGTAAATATGATCTAAAATTTTGGTCTCTATTAGTTTATTTAAATATTTTGGATTTTATTGCCATTGGTGTTATTTCAAAGAGCCAATATTTATGAAATATTTAACAATATTTCAAATAGTAAAATTATAACCAATGGTTCATATATATCTGAACAAACAAAGTAAAATTTTGTCTATTTTTATATGTTTCTCCAAAAAGTATATAAAAAAAAATATGCAAAAATATATTAAGAATGGTAACGAGAAAAGTTCCAAAAAAAAACCAACTTCAAATGCATTTATAGATAGATTATTAAATGTTTTTCAGATTTTCCTATTATTTTATATACTTTTAAACGAAAAACTTTTTAAACTTTAAACAAAGTTTTAGTTTGAATTTCGATTCCCATTCGCCTTCCATTTTATTTTGTTTTCAGTGTTAAAATTTAATATCGTACTCAAAAAAATAATAATATTATAGATTTAAAAACTTCTAGTGTATAGAATTTAATATAAAAGGTAGAAAAAAAGGATAATTTGTAGAATATTTCGAAAAATCGACTTTCCAATTTATAAAGCAAATACTTTAAAGTTTCCAGAATTAACTATAATAAATGGATTATTTTATCTTTTGTTGGTCCTTGAAAGTAATGCTAGTATTTATACAAAAATAAGGAATTCCTGTAAGAGTTAAAAAAGTTAAAACAACTTTGATAATTCGAAATAATTAACAAATTGAATTTCCATTATAATTTAATCTACTTATAGTTTAAGTAATGAAATTTTTCTTTTAGTTTTTGTGTGTAAATTATATAAAGGATTAGTTGTAAATGAATCAAATGACGTACTGCCAAATTTTAGTACAGTTTTATGTTGTGTATCAAACTTAGATTTTCGATTATGATTACCAGCCACCAATTCCGTATTGTAGTATCCATTTTATTTTATTTTTATAAGTCCTCCATAACTAACACTCAAATCTTGAACTGAAGAGTTGAAGTAGCTTTTAATTTCGTAGTTTATTTTTAAAATTTGGGCACATTAGTATAATCCACATTAGTATAATCTAATAGCTAAAATAAATTATTTAACATATGAAATCGACTTGAATCAATTTGAATTTACGAAATTAACCAAATTTTATTCAAAGCAGTTAATAATTACTACTTGCTTCGGAACACATGAAATAATATAAATTGGAAAATTTACCATGGTCCCACTAAACCTACCGATCAATTAGCAACCCAAACTGACCATAGTGTGCAAAATTTCATTTAATCATACAAGCTGTTGGTGTGCACAGACTCCTCATTCTGATAGTGAATTTCCGATCGTGAATACATAAAGAAAAATCCACTAAAGCGAAATCGATATTTTCAGTTCTATATAAATCGAAACTTTTCATAGGAAAACTATATGAAGTTTAGGAAAACTATGGACTATTCCAATAGCTTTTTATTCTCTTAAAATTATATATTATTTATTAAACTTATTTAATTTAAAACATGATTTTAAAATGGTTACAATTATTTAAATTTAATTACAATCTCAAATGCTGTAGCATCAGTAATCCCAAGACACATGTTTTCATTACAGAGCACAACAAGGGAAATATCACCAAACAACTATTAGCATAGCACCAGTTTCTATGATTATACTCTATGCTAAATAGTATAATCATAATGTATACATAAAACTATTTATGTTTACTATATTTAGAGAAGATTAATTTTTGTAATAAATGGTGTGGATTATAAAACAATTTGTATTTACTTAAAGAGTTTACTTCCTTATTTTCTATATTTCTATATTATCATTTTATATAAATTCATAATTTGTATTTTGTTGTAAATTAAATTATGTAAAATAGTTTTGTTGTTTTGTTAGTTTTCCAAATTAATTAATTTGCAAATTATTATTCTCTGTTAATGTTTTACTTATAAGTTAAATTTTATATTTACATTTTTCTTGTATCCTGTTGTTCTACATTTAATTTGCATAAACTATAAAGTAAAACTTATCTGGAACCACCTTAAATATTCACCTCAGAAAAAAACTCTTAGTTATATTTAAGAGTGATTTGTAACAAACAGAATTTTGTATTTAATAGTATGTTTGTAACAGTACTTTATTAAAACTAAGTCATATTTTAAATAAAATTTCTAAAATTTTAGCATGGACCCTTAGAGCTACTAACCTCTACCTCGGTCAAAAGCTGTGTAATCACGAATAATATAATTATTATATGGTAAGTATATAAGTTAATTTCGTTTTTCAATGAAAATTTATCCAAAGTATAGCTTGCTAAACCTAAATAATTTATAACTGATTATTTATAAATGATGAATTGAATGATGAATGGAAATGAAGCAGCTGATAATTTGTTTATATAATTGTGTCCCTAAATTTTTTGAAATATAAATTTTAATTATGTTCAATTGTCGACAAAATTATAAAAAATGTTGGATTATCTTAACTAGTGTGCTATACTATTAAATTCTAGGCATTTTTGTACTTCTATTTCTTCAAGAAGGAAGTCCTAAATTTTCCTTTTAAATTACAAATTTTCTTGTAACATACTTAATTTAAAATATTTAAATTCGAACCTAAAACCGTCTGATTTTTCTAATGGTGTCCAAATCAGTTAATGTCAGTCATTATAATCCGAAGAACATGCGATTTTATATTGTCAAAATCGGATTGGAAATGGAATACACTTTCAGATCGAAAATGGCTCCGATTCCGAATACTTTAAATTTTACTATGACCTATCTACCAATTTAATAAGATATATTAAATGTGTGTATAAAATATAATAAACTTTATGTTAAGTGATTCATTGTTAGCTAGTTGTGTGGAAAACTATATTTGAATGACAGACCCAAAAAAGGATATAAAAAATCCATTGCAAAGAATTGTATATAGTAATATGTATAATAATAATATATTTAATAACACGTTAACTTTAAAGGTAAAAAGTATAGAAAATTAAAGAAAATGTGAAAATTGTTACAAAAATTTTAAGAAGTTAAGAAAGTCATGAAAATAAATTGAAAATTTGAAGAATATGATAAAAAAATATTTAATATAACTTACCTGTTTACATTCAAAATGGCTGATTATATATAAAAAAAAACGGTCTGGAACTATTTTCACAACCGAAATAAAAAATTCACCATTAATTAGTTTCACTAAACTTATTTTTTATTTTTAAGATAATTTAATATATTTTTTATAATTAACTTTTTAATTTCATGTTTTGTATATTTAAATATACTTTTATTAATTAAATATTTACACACACCATAAAAAAAAACAATCTGAAATTTTTATTTTCGATCCACATTTTTAAATACGATTTTAAATATACGCGGAAAACTCGGAAAACTCAGATTTTTTAATATAATTTATAATTAATAATTATTTAAAACATTTAACTATAATATATTTAATGTTTACCTAGGTAAAATATTATTATTTTTTAATTTTAATAAAATTTATTCACTACCAAGTCCCGAAACGTGTTTTACCACCGACAATTAAATTTTAACTGAGAAAAAGAGGTGTGTCTAAATATTATTAAATGGATTAAAAAAATGTTGCAAAAAAAACGCGCGAAATTTGAATTTGAATTTAAATTTGAATATATCGTTAGATTTATATGAGTAAAATATTAATTTAAATTATATAATTAATGGATTAATAAACTTAATTTTTGTGTAAATCACATTAAATTACGTTGTTAAAGGAATAACTCAATTGAAAGGTGAATACCTCGACAATATTCTGATTACCGCAAAAGTAGCTATTAATTTTCAAAATCTAAGGTCGAAATCTATTTTATATGAACTCTCTAAAAAAATACGCTGTTATCTCTAAGGTAGCATCACTAATAATAATTGATAAATTAACCTTAAATAATTGTTTTTATCTAAAAACAAAGTTCTACAAATTAAAGTTCTACAAATTTTAATCTTACCCCAATAAAATAGCTCTAAAAATTATAATTAAAATATCAAATTTAAGCGAAATCAATTTTTTGATCATCAAATCCATCACCAGACTTCATAGTTATTCCAGAACTACACGTAAAATGTATTAAAAATATATTAATTAATTTTACTCTTATATTTAATTAACTTTATAGTATTTTATTTTATAATAGTACTAACAATATTTAAATTGAAAGTTTGTTTTAACCATGATCCCTAACGAACTCCGAATATTTATAACTATGAATATTTGGAAAACATTTAATTACCAATTGTTGGTTAGGTCAATTTGCTGAATATACAATAGGATCATAGTCAATATATATATATATATATAAACATAAAAACATTAATACATAAATTTACATCTACAAAAATTTTATTCAAGTATGTTTTGTACAAAATGAGATAAACTGTAAAAGGATATAAATTTGTCTGAAACAGATTGTAAATTTTATTTAATTCTTTTAAACATATTTATCCTTTTTTTACGAATTGTTTTGACTATAAAAAAAATGGATTATAAAAAAAAGGATATGCAAATAAAATTTCGTTTAAATTCTATGAGAAAAGTAATTAAAATAATCTCAAAATCTTGGACAACTCAATTATTTTAATGTAATTTACAAAAACGATGCATTTTAAAATGGAATTCTTTACGATTTCCTTTGAAAAATCGTATAAACTTAAGAGCACCAAGTTATATTTGAAAGACTAAAAGAAATTAGATAATAACAAAAAATTTAATAAACTTTTTTTCCTATCCTTTCCTAAATGTTGTGTTTATCCTGCTGGATAATTTAAAAATATAACCAATTGGATAAGTAAGGCATGTTTAACTACCATTCGAATTACACTATTAAGAGATTTCCTATTATTTAAATAAATCTATTTTTACGTGCAATATTTAACAATTTCCGGTCCCGTGAATAATTGAAATGAAATAGTTTTGACTGACCATGACCAGTGTATCCATTACAGTCTTCTGATCTAAAAATAACCATGCAAATGTAGTGGCATAATATGATATATAAATAAAAGCATGTATATGTATAAAGTAGTTTTTTCGTAAAAAAAACATTAATATCGTATGTCACCATGTGTAATTGGTCCTCGTACTGCATCATGATCATACTAAATACATGAAATTCAGAAATTACTCGATTGGACAATCCATTTTTATGGCTTTTTTTCAAAAATTACCATTTTAATAGCTTTCTGTCTGTCAGTCTGCCTGCCATACACTTTTTCAATTTTTGTTATTTGATATCCGCACGTTCGAATCAACGTTAGAAAGCTTGAAGAATTTTTCACTTGAATGTGTTTTTCAACAAAAAAATCTTCACTAACATTAGTAATAGACTTTGGAATGATAATTAAAATTATAATAAAAAATTAAGAGTTAATCTTATTCAAATAAACGGGGCTAAGGCCGATTTAAATGGTAACTTCATCAAAAAACACCCTTAGTTGCCATATAGATCAAAATTTCACCATGAGGGAACACAACTTTAAGATGGTAAAAGAATTTATATACATGACATCAGATGGCAATAAATCAGCCACAAGATTAAACGAAGAATTTCTTTCGCCAATCGGAGCTTTTATGTCTTAAGTAAGCTTAAGATCGCTTACCCGAAAAGCCAAGATTACACTGTACAAGACACTCATCGAACTAAACGGAGCTGGAGAATTGTTTCTAAGGACAGAGACCTCTAGGAAACTAAAGCTATAGAGCCGAATAATCAATATTAGAGAAAAAATAAACTAATTTATAATTATCGGCCTGTCTATGGTCTATGATTTTGATATTACTGCATAATATTGTTGCTACGTCTAAATGATATTTTTGTAATTAATGTAATAAAAATGAATGACCAAAATAATTTCATCAAGGATTGTAAAAAAAAAACATGAGAAGAATTTTGATTATAACAAAAAATATTGTCAAATTAAATTAAATAATTAAAAGAGTTTGTAGTAAATTTAAATATCAACATATAATTATTACACCCTGCATAAGTAAGTACACGACGATACATGAATCTGTATTTTAAGTAGCACTTGGTTGGTTGGTTTGAAGGGAGGGAATGGTGCAAAAACCTCTCCACGCATTATCAGGGTCTGTATGTTATCAATTTCGCACGATGGCTTATTCTACCTTAGAATGCAATTAGTCTAGACAATTTTAACCTGACCGCTTCCTTTATTTCAGTCAATAATTTACGTTCCATGTTTTTAAATCTTTTACATCTTACCAGTGACAAAGGATATGTTCTTGTATTTCCATCTATTCCTCACATCCTCTGAATATTGAGGTTTCCATTGAACGTAATCTTCTTACATGCTTCCTGCGTAGAATATAACCAGTGGTTATTCCGGTATATAATCAGGTCGTTGATTTATTCATTAGAATCACGTTTTATACTTTCGGGCATAGTGGAATAAATTACCCTTATTTCAATTCGTCAGCTTTTTCATTGCCTTGAAAACCACTATGTCCAGGTGAACAAAGGATTAATTTAAAAAAAAAAATACATTTGAAAAACGTTTGGAAACTTAATATAATAAAATTTCACAATTTATTTGTCATCCAAAATTCGATTAATCTAAGAAAATATTGTTTTTCTTTCTTCTTTGATAAATTACTATTTAATTTTTTCCTTCTATAATTTCACATTATCAGGTATGGTATGGTCTCCTACCTACAGGATGAACTAAATGAAAAACATAAATTCTGTTCAATCAATAATTTAAAATCAATTATTCCTAAAATTATTCCTTGCAAACGATCTAATAAATTGATAATTGAAACATCATCAATTTTTTTTCATAATTTTTGATTACTTTTATTTCTAACATTTTTTTTTTGGATTTACATTTTTTATTCATATCTTTCGTATATCTACAAAATTTATTTTGAATAGAGAACGAATTTGTGTCCAATCTAAAAAAGGATTCTATTCTATTTTTTTTAGTTAAAAATTCCATATCTAAAAGTGCTGCAAGACTAACATTAACATTACTCGTACGTGATGAAAATTCCATTTACACATATAACTAGAGGATCCAGGGTGGATGGTGGTATATAGTTAACGTTACTGATTTAACCATTTTTGAAAGAAAAAAACAAACTTTATAATATATGAAATGAATTGTAAAAAAAAAGCTTCATCTAAAGGATATTTAAGAAGTGTTCTTGTGTAGTCCTTAAAGCAACCAATTGTAAAAAAAAAAAATCTATATGAAATGAAAGGATATTAAACTTCCGGGTTGTTGGGATATCATTGTTTGAAAATTTCTTTTTCATATAACTTTTTTTTTTTTCGCTGATGTTTAATCTTTTGTACAAATAAAATATATAAGTGTTATAAATGTATAGAAATTATATCGAACAGAAAACTTTTTTTTTATACATTTTATGATTTATGATGATTATTTTCAAAGGATTTAATAAAAAGTTTTGGTTTATATAGGAAATATTTTAATTTCAAAATAAATTTTAAATATTTTTATCAATTTAACAAAATGTACTAATAATTTTTATTATATTTTGTTTATAAAAAGTCCATTTATAAAACTTGGTTCTCCATTTAGTAAAAACTGATTTAGTTAACACTAAACTTTCCGAAATTACAGAATTTATACTATCCATATCAAGTTATATATACTTTCACCTTCAAGTTCAGAAATCAAAAACTTTTAGAAAATAAATTGTTGTCTATTTAAATAGTGATTTTTAAATTTTTGAGTATATAAAGGACGAATTAAATCAAAAATTCTTTAAAATCATATTTTAAATTGCTACCTCTAATTACTTATAGCTGCACTAGTGAAGACTACCAATATAATTCGTGTACTGTTCCAACTCGCCATCTATTATTTAGTAGTGACAGTACAGCAACATTTATTTTGAATCTTTAAATATGTTTGGTGAATAAAATTGTTTCCAATCAGTTTCTTAACATTTATACAGATAAAACCATAAAGTTTTCTATTAATGAATGAATTGGATGCATGGATGCATCATTGGAAATAATTGGAAATTTCAATTACTTATCAGTTAAGTAAAAAACCATCAGATTTTTGTTGTGAGTAAAACAATGTATGGCCAAAAATAACTTAAGCTATGATAAAAGTGATGCTACAATGTTTGGAAAAATAGTATGTAGTAATCCAGTATAAGTAGTCCATATAGAAATTCTGTATGCATACAGATTTTGCTTATGATAGCAAGAAGTAGTGGATATTACAAAATCGATATTGATAATTCAATTTTATAAGTGCTGTAACATATTTCTTATAAAAAGTATTTTTATTAAAGGAGTTTTTTTGGAAAACTCTATTTAAAATATCTAAAATAGTAATCACGTGCATTTAAATTTTCCAACTTTATAGAAATAAAGATATAGAATTATAGAAATAAAGGAATGTTTCTTATATTTATAGTAAAATTAATTTAAATTTGTTTATGAGTCTATCTTTTTTTTAATTTATAAACTAATAATTAGGTGTGTTATAATTCTTACATGTAATCGTATTTAAAAATAAAACGAAATATTAATATTTAATTCCATATAAAAATAAAAATTAACTTAATATTTAATTGCTTACTTACTTACCTCGGAGTTACAATGAGCGAACTATGTCATTGTAGCGACGATATTAAAGAAATTACACTCAAACATTTGATGTGTTAATGTGACAAGACAATCTTGTATGATCTTGGTACAAATATTTGGGTAGAGTAGTACTTGAAAATTTAGCTACACTTGTAAACTACACTTGCAGAACTACCTATGAGTTACAATAAACGAACTATAATTGTAATGTAACGATCTAATTTTCCTACCATTTTTTATGCTCGCAGGCTATTTTTATGTCTACATACAAAATTTAATATTTTCGCACCTACAAAATTATAAATTTGTTTATTTGATTAAAATTAATTTCTTGCAATACTGACCTTTCCCTGAATATATTACATTCTATTTTTAAATTTTATTTAGATTGTTTAGTGTTTAGTGTTTGATGATGTAATTCTGATCATTGGAATTGACGCAATAATTTTAAATAAGATCAAGAAAACTTATTACATCATTAATAATTTTGTTGAACTTAAAATGATAATGATAAAACAAACATGAAATTAATCAAGAAATTTCTTTACTTCAATCTTCAGTTTGGAAGCTCCTTGATGTTGTAACTACTGGCTGTTAAAAATGCTTACATAAAAACAGATTTCTTTTTCACCAAAGATATCTGTCACTGTCAAATAATCTTTTTTTAGCCTATATTAGTTTTCTTCGACAATATCGGAAAAAGATTGCTTGAAAAAAATATTGAACAGAGATACGTAAAATTTATAGCATTTTCAGCAATAGCATAATCCGAATTGTCGGACTGCCATTTTCTCGGAATTGGAAAACATTATTTTAAATCCATTATTATTTTTTAAATAAATTATATCTTTTGATTAAATTTTTTTAAATAAAATCGTTTTTTCATATTTTTACTATAAAAAAGATGATACTACTAAAAAAAAATTGATACTACCATAAAAAAAATTATATAGATATATCAACTTTTTTCAGAATAAAAGATACAGCGACATCTAATGACATCCATTTCTCGGAATCGATTATTTTTTTCGGTGTCAATTAGTTTGTTTCGGTTCATCTCTTATAATTCTTGCAATTCATCTGGCGAAAAAAAATTATAACGACTTTTAAATGAGATTTAATTCTCTTAAATCGCCTGTATCGTTCTATATCTAGACTTCAGTACTTCGGTTTATGTTGTTTTTATATTTTACATATAATATTTTGCATACTGGGTTATTAACACAAAAATTTACCAAACATTTTGCAACAATGGTTCAACCATTAACAAAATATCCTTCGTTTACATAAATACTCCAAGGATAAACTTAACGTAAAGAGCAACAACCGTATTACAATAATTATATACACACTTACACACTTGAGATGAAACAATTTATTGGTTTAAGTACCACATGAAAATTTTGTTTGTCTGGTCTTCTAGAAAATCAATGAATTTTTCACTACAAAGTTTTTGGCGCGACCTCATACTCTTAAAAAATATTCCAATCACAAAAAAAAATTCACTATATTGAACAAAAGAACCGAAAATGTTACAAGGTTAGATAAATATAAATCTTCTTAAAAAATCTATCTGTGAAATAAGAATAAATTTACTGAAATGTTCTTATTAATATCTTACAGTTTTGACTTGCTATTTATTTATGAACTTTGTTTCTTCGTACAAAAAGAGTAATACAAAAATTAATTATACTGAATTCAAACCTTGTGCAATTTCAGAGTGGTTACGAGTTTGTATGACCAGCAGATTGCCTCTATAAATATTTGAGTCACATTATCATTATTGAAAAGTTTAGACCGGATTTTGACTGGAATTTGTAGTTGCTGTAGCGAATGTAGGCCTGTTTTCAATGTGGTGATCGTTGGCCTGGTGTCCAACTGGATATGAGTGTCAAGGTCTCTCCGGTACGTAGAACCGATCACCTCGGGAGACGGACTGGAATATCATCAGTTTTAGTTACAATTAATAATGCGGTGACCATTACATAAACTGCAGTGCTCATGAAAGAAACATCTAAATTGTTTAAATTGTGAATAACATTACCAACCCCACATATGCTAGAAGAGTCTGGGGTTAGAGAGGTCATAAAGTATTAAATTATAACAAAATTTGGAATTGTATAACGTATTTTATTTAACCTAGTCCTACAATGGTTAGAGCTATTTTGGCAAAGGAAATTTCAATTATTTCAAATCAAACAATTAATGTATAACAACCTTAAATAATTCACCTATGTATTAAAAGTAACTCCAGACTTCACTTTCACTATCTACTGTACGGGTACATGTACTTTTACCCCTTTTTACTATTATATTCTACCCGTAAATTACAATTACAACCCATACCATAAAAAACACTTTTTTTATGCATTTTTATTGCATATTTCTTGGCGCCGACGCAATTTTACATTTATAAATTTGTTTCTATTAGAGTTTTTCTAAATACGCTAAGGTAAATATTATTAATTTTACTTTCAGTTTCAGTAGCAAACAATCTTTCATCGTAAACGTAACATCCTAAATTAAAATATTTATTTTGTTTACATTAAAATTTCAACTTTATCAGAATCATAATTTTATTTATTTATAATTTTTTTATTTTTCTAAAAATTATGATAATTTATTATCAATTTTATTTATAAAAATTATTTTATGGGATTTTCGTGCGTAATTAAATCAAAAATGAATAAATCATTAGATTCAAAATTTTTAATTACTAAAAATAAAATCAAACCAATTATTTTATCGGATACAAATAATCTTAACGAATTAGTATGGAAAGCTAAATTTAATAATAAAAATGATGATATTCGGGTAATTGAAATAGAACCAGCATTAAATCATAATGAACCACCAACTGAAACAAATTTAATTATCAAAAATTTACCGCCAATTAAACCAAAGAAAAATTATAGAATTTTACATAATTGGAAAATTCCATGGATTTCAATTCTGACTGGCCTAATTCAGGTATGTATAAAAAATATTAAATTTGAAATTTTTACATAAATTTTTATGATTTATGATTTTTTATTATTCAATTTGGCTTTGGCATATATGTTTCAATAATTTTTTATGTGGTTAATTTGAAGTTTTTTGTTACTCTTTTGTTTTGCGAAATCGGATTTGTCTTATTTTTTTTTTTTTTGAAGCCAGTTTATTTTTAATGTAATGACGCAAGGTTGAATGAAAACCGCGAATGATGATGGCGCTTAACTATAAGTTTCATAATTTTTTGTTAGTATTTTAAAATTACAATGTACAGAAATGATTTTTTATGTTTAATTTATAGTTCAATTTTAGATCGTTTTCATAATTAGTTAATTATGGTAGTTTAGATTAAATTTAATAATATTAGAATTAGGAATTATTAGGGCGCAATATTGGACATCTTCACACTATGCATTCGAAGAGCGCTATTTTGTATATATTTCTAAATATTGCACATATCCAAACTAAACTCATCTTTAATAATTATTTTCAGACAATTGTTTCGGGGGTTGGTTATCATTATGATCCATAGTGTCTTTCTTATCTGCTCTATAATAAGGCAAGTTGGAATCCTTCGTAATTAATTCTTTGGATATTATAAAAATTTTGGTTTACTTACATTCACTATTCATAAGAATACGGACAAAGCCTTTAATTGAATTAGTATCAGTTCTTCTAAGATAACTACTAAGTATTTGGACAGATTGGAAATTTCAAAAAATTAAAAAACTTCTAATCAATTTTTCTTTACTCAGTAATACTTATCCGAATTCAATAAAATTTTGGTATTTTAATTAATTTGATTTAACGAATATTTTAGTTATTAGTTTCGTGATAAACTATACAAATTTGGCACACAGCTTTGTTCTTTAAACGTAATATGTAAAAAAAAATACTTGCTGTCAACAGTAATATAGTAACATTTTAACTCGTTCTGTCATGCTTCTCAGTAAAATTTGTAAATGGAATATTGTTACTATTTCTACGAAATTTAATTCAAAATAATTTTAAACTATTTTAAGTTCAATTTTTGTTCGGAAAGGGAAAGTCATTCGTAATGTGGTTATTTACGATATTTCCTAGTTACTATATTATGTCCTTGCACCACCAGAATAATTTCATTACTTTCGTTTCCGGTTATAAGTTTTTTAAATGTAGATATTTCTGTAGTATAGAAGCTTTGTCTTTAACACGACCAGGAAAATGTTAAATTATATAGAAATTCCATCTTCCCAAAAGGATGCTATTTCCATCACACCAGAAAGCAATTATTGAAAAATTATAAATAGTTTTATTAGTGTAAGAACTCATCATAAAATGTTTAAATCTTAAATATTTTAAATCCAGTTGCGAATATTTTAACTGAAGTTGTGTAAATGAGTTCAATTCTTAATTTGTTTACATAAATATAAAAATCTGAATTATTTCATTTCGGTATATCGCCAATTCTAAATTTTATTTCTTTTTATTTTTACAAAATTTATTTAATTGAACTAAATAATTTGTATATCTTCATAGCAAACATTTGCTATTATTATACAAGTAAACAAAAATAAGATATTAATTAAATGCTATAATTTTCTCAAAGAAATAAAATCGAAAATTTAGATCAGAAAAACTATATAAATATTTGGAAAATTAAACAAAAAAATGAAGAGCTATTTAATCTTCTTTCAATTTACAAATAAATAAATTTTTATGATACTTTTCCAAAAACTAAACATATGTTAAAAATTTTGTTGTAATATTGTAATAAATCATAGAAATAAAAATAAGGAACTGTTAAAATGAACAATTTACGATTAGTAAAGTTTACTTTTGAGTCGCTCGTTGTACGTAATTTTATTTTATTTTCATGAAATAATTTTTATTGATATTTTAATTTTGAAATTTATTTTATTTTCTGCGCCGATATTTTATTAATTTCTTTAGTCGTAGTCCAATTTAAATTCATTTTTGAAATTCAAACATTAAATTGAAAATTAACACGTTGAAAATTGTATGCTATCTCTCTATATAGAAATTTCTATTAATTATAGAAATTAGATAGTCTAAATGTGAGCCACTATTTCCAGTTGATACAATTATTTGGATCATGGTTGGTTAGTTGGTTTATGTGGCGAGTCATCACGTACAAGATCACGTCACGACTACCTGAATTAGCGCGTTATCACCGCCACTCACTTAACCGTCTGGTTTTAATGAAATAGTAAAGTTAGATCCACTTCATGAAATTTAGGAACCGTAACATTATAATGTGAATCTCTTAGCCGCTAGGTCGCTACAGTTGTCAAATGGATCCTTTATGGTCCTTTATGGTGACATATATGTATTCATTTTAAAAAATTCCCAAACATCTTATATCTCTACTAATTAATAAGACTTGAATCAGGCTTTGCTTGTCTAGTGGAACCAAGTGTTTCTATTCTTGGGTTCATCAACTATTCTTTTAAATTCATGGAATCATAAAAATGAGACTTTAACGTTTGCAGCAAATAGAACATTTGCACTGCACGATCAAAATCAAAATATAATGAAAATTGGACGGTTTCTAATTTTTGGTTACTAATAATTTACAATATAACTAAATTTTTATTTCTATTTACTTACTTACTCGCCAGTCGCCATCACCACTACAGCTCTAGTAAGACAGGTCTTAGGAAAGATGATGTTTCCATAGGACACTGTAAATTACTAGTTACTAGCTAAATTGAATTTTTCTTAAGTCGTCTCATTATTTCCCACTTACTATATTTTTAAGGGCCAAATTTCCCTTAACAAGGGGAAATGAAATGATAAAGGGAAATGGATTCACTATGACTCTAATTCCTATGGAGTTAATTCACGGCAGAAATTTAATCTTTTTTAAATATTTACTTTCTCTAGTTGAAATTTTTGTTTTCAACTAATAAAACTAGTTGAAAAAAATTTAATAACATTGATCACCACATATAAATTTGTGATAATTTTAATTTGTTGAATAAAAATTCTATAAAAACATTGAAAATTTATTTTAGAGTAAGATTAAAATTTTTACTTATCATTTGTATTTTTATATTGCATAAGTTTTAAATAAATTTAGAATTTAAATATAGTTAGATAATCAATCAAAAGATTTGATTTAGTAGAGGGGCTAATATTAAAATAAATTCTTAGAATTATAAGATTATTTCCATCTTATGTTCAATTTTAACAACGAAAATGTTAATAAATTTTTGGTGGTACAAGGTCATTCAATATTTACGAAATAACAGACTGTATTAGTGTTAAATAAAAACATAAAAACATAAACAATAAAACAATTTGAAAACATAACTTAATTAATGTAATTACATATAAATAAATCTTCAAATAAATAGATTTTTTTAATGTTGTCATTTAATCGTTGAAAATTCATAACAGAATTCTGTCAAGCATGAAATTCAATATAAACTTAAGCCGAACTATTTTTACAACAATTGCAAATAGAAAAAAATAGTTTACATCATTTTTGAAATTCTGGTAATGTTTATATAAATTTTATTTTGTCGGGTTAATCATTTATCATATGTTTCAATCAAAAATGATGTTTCAATCATTCCGAAATAGCTATAAAATAGAGATATAAATGGAGTTCTATAAAAAAATCATATTTAACTTAGACTTGTTTTGATAATTCGACAAATATTCTACAGTGATGTCTCTCTTAAATAATGTGGCTATAAATTTTTCGAGGAAGAATTCAAATTTTATTCAACCACACATAAATAGAAACTATAAATTTAAATTATATTGAAAAAGGACAAATTCCCCAATAATTAAACATTTTTAAACTCAGAAATTATTATGAGCTGTTCCATATTGGAATGGACCAATTGTTGTAGAAGTTATAACTTTATTATCTAATTATAACCAGCTTCAATGGATCATAATCGTGAAATTTTTATATTATGGAATTCAAATATTTTGTGTCTTATTAATTTTCATTAAAATCATTTTCATACTTTTTTAATGGATTGAAATGCAAATTTTGTATAATAAGTGATCATAATTCCATATTGAACCTACTTCAGAAACCCTTAAATTACAATATTATAATGAATCGATTATATTATCAAGCTGAGTCTGAGTCGCTGCATCTAAAACTCTTGATATATTGTTTTTTATTTTCGTTAAATTTACTACGAGACTCCCGCGCACGAATTTTAATAAGCCCGTTTAACCTCTAGTCAAACGCTGCATTAATATTACAGAGTGTCGATACATGACACAATAAATACAATCACTTTAACCGGCTTCAGTTTACTCACGTCTTCAGTTTTCTAGAAAGAAATAACCAAATTTCTTAAATATTTTATGTTGGACTGAGGGACAGTGGCATAACAAATGTTCCAGTGTCTCCTCATCCATACACCCACGACAAGTGGGCGATGGAATAAGTAAGTCCTGATATCAGTGCATGCTTCTTAAAAATCGCATGGCTCGTGAAATTTTACGTGATATGGCCGTTACCTTGTTCATTTTCAGAATTATTTTGGATTTTTTATGCATATATTGTAAACCACTTCTAAAGAGACCTTCAATCATACAATAGCCGAGTGACCAGAGAAGCTTTAAATTGTTACGATTGCTAATAGCTTAAGAATATTAATTTATTAATTTTGTAATGGGCTTTATTATTTAACATTACATATTCATCATACTACCTCAAATAAAAGAAATAAAAATAAGATTATTAAAATAAAGCATACTTTTAGGAGTCCAAAAAAAGATAATTATTTTTTTTATATATTTTTTAGATAACAATGTTTTCATTCGCTCCTGATGAAATTGTTGGTCTTCTGCTCTACACGCCATATCGTAAATTTGAAATTTGGAGATTTTTAACATATACATTATTACATTCAGATATAGTCCATCTACTTCTTAATATTTTGTTACAGGTAAATGGAATTTACATTAATTTATTTTGTTATTACATATAACTATGGTCAACATCCAAAACAGTTTTTGGCATCATTTTTTTTAGAAACTGAACAAGGTCACCTGAAAGTTTTCATCACATATATTTTAGGTGGTATTTCTGGTTCATTAGGTACATCTATATTTCAACCAAAATTATTAATGATTGGATCTAGTGCTGGTGTTTATAGTTTGGTAATAAGTCATATTCCACATCTGATATTGGTATGGTACACATAATTTTTTTATATATAATTAAAATTTTCCTTAATTTATGATTTTTATATTTCAGAATTTCAATTATTTACCATTCAAATATTTTAGAATTATAGCTGTGATAATATTATGTATTAGTGATGCCGGTTTTTCAATATATCATTATATTTTATATCAAAATCGTAATCCACCAATTAGTGTAGCAGCTCATATGTCTGGTGCTTTAACTGGTTTATTAATGTTTAGTATATTTTCATCATATAAATGTCAATATAAATTTAATTATTATTTCAAATTTATAAAATATTTATCAATTATTTTATTAATTATATTTTATTGTTTAAGTATTTATATTAATTTGATTTGTAAAAATAACAAAAAATGTTTTTTAAATACTTTTTAAGTACATTATAATTTTTATTATCTATAATTATTATTAATTAAATGTTTTAATTCTAAAATCCAAATCACCATTTTTATATAATCCCCAAAAAAAAATTATATTTCAATAAAAAATATTATTATGAAATTAAATTATTGCTCGCTGCTCGGTAACTTATTTGGGTACACCCTAAAATATTCGATTACGATTTATATTTCATGTTTTCTAGATTTGTTACTGATATTTGGGGTTCGGTAGCTTTGGGTACATGAGAAACCAATCAGTGTACTAGTGTACAGTTCTTTTCCTAAGTATATTTTATAATTATAAGATGCCATCTTAAATATATTGATATAGATACAGGTATATAAAATATAAGTCATGTTGCTGAAAAATTAGTATTTCATGAAACTTTTGAAACCATAATAAATTTTCCTACGATGAATATTCCTTCTAGAGTAATTTCCTTCCTCTTGACATTAATTTCTTTAAGATTCATTTTTCCAGCTATGCAATTTCTTGCTATGTATTTTCTGCGATGAACTTTCCGTAAACCCTAAATTAATATTGAGATTGTGTATGATTTTTTTAGGATTGCTTAAATGATTGGCGGTCGCGGTTCTTGTCAATTCTTAATAACATGATATAATAATTATTAATTAAATTAAATTATTTATCTTTTAATTTGTAATTATGGTACTAAAGATCAAAAGATGACCTGGTTTTATTTGTTTCCAATTTAAATTATGATGAATTGGACGAATCACCATTAATTTAATGATTAATTTAGTTTAATTCGATTAAACTATTTAAATTTAAATGTGAAAATATATAATTTAGAAAAATTTAAACATTGGTCCCTAAATTATCCTACTAACAAACTCATATAGACAGAACAAAAATAGTGAAATTGTTGAACGCGAAATTGGCATGTCAGTAAGACGAAAATTACTTTAAAATTTAAATTCAAAATTAGCTATTGAAAATTTCGAATCGTTCTTTAATATATAATTAAATTTTGCACATTATACGAAAAAATTTTTTTTTTGGCATTATTCCGGTGAATCTTGTTACAAACTTTCCATTTCTCATCTTTACTAAATTAGAACTATAATAATTTTTTTATGGTTTTATGAATATTTTTTTTTTTTTTTTCAAGTTGTTGTTTCAAGACATTTAATTGATAAACAACTAACACCAATTTCTGTACATTTACATTCCAAACAATCATCAGATAATTCTGATATAATTTTACCAACACGATACATTCGTCCATAAATATTACAACCAGCTAATAAAATACCAGCTGGATCATTAATACTATTATTTGTTGTTGATTTCGATGATATCTGTGCTGGTATATCACTTTTATATTCTAAATGCTGTTGATGATGTACATCAACATCAATTGGATTTATAACATATGAATCAGTACTTGAAATTGTTGCATCATTTGGTATTAATTTATATGCACCAACTGTATAAGTGGCACCTTTAATATGTGATTTTTTATTGATTTTTGATAAAATTATATCAAGTTCAGTTTGATATTCATCATTAATAATTTTCTTTTCAATTTGTGGTTTAACTGGATAACTTTGTGTTAATGGAAGACCTTTAAATGGATCATTTGTTGTTGATGGTGCAATAGTCATAATTTTATTTTCATATTCTTTAACTGTGGTCATTTTACGTTGTGGAATTGGTTTATATAATTCCGAATCTGGTACTGTGTATTCAGATTTTAATAAAAGTTTCTCTAAAATACTTAAATCATCAGAATTATTATGATTGAATAGAATTGATGGTGGCATAGTAATAATTTCAATATTTGTATTATTTTCAGAAAATACTTGATTTATTGGTTCAGATGGAATTGATTCTGATTTTTCATTTATTAAGAATCTATCGAAATTTATATTTGGTGGTAAATTTTTAAATGGTGGAATTGTAGTTTGTAAATTATTGTGGTATGCATCACTACCAACATTTTTAGAATTACCACTAATAAAATATTCTACTAAATTACTAAATACATTATTATTATCATTTTTAACTTTATCATCAATTGAATTCTCCAACTCAAGAACTGAATAGTTTTTAGCTATTTTGAAATCGGATGAATTCATTTTCTCAAACAATTCCATTTTTTCAGTAAAACTAATATTTGATATATTTAAATTTTGTCCATAATTATGATATTCATCAGCTTGATTATATTCTGGTATTAAATTGTAATTGGTATCAGTTGTGATATGAATGATTTCTTTTGAATTATTATTATCATCATTTTCATTTAATTTAAATGATGATGATGGTAAACGATTAGATTTTTGATTTTCTTTATCTTCAATTAATGATATTAAATTTGGTGGTGATTCAGTTTTGATAACATCTTTAAATGGATCTGTTGATGTAATAGCTAAAATATAAATCAATTTTTATTAATTAAATTTCTATTGATTAGAATTAAAACTTACCAATTATTTGATTCGATTGTTGATTTTTTTTCGTCGATTGAGTAATTGATGAAAATGGTGGTGTTGTTGTCGTCAATTCAATAATTATTTTTGAATCGTAATACAAATTACCACCTCCATTAATTGGTTCTTTTGGTAAAAATCCACCTTCAGTTTTAGTTGGTGGTGAAAATAATCCATTATGATTACCAAGATATATTATCTTTGAATCAATATTATCATTATTATCATCATTATTATCAAGATTTGTATCTGATGAATATGTTATTGATGGATATCTTTCAGAATGTTCATATAATTTGTTAACTGATTTAAGATCAGTATCAAATGAATTACCTTGTTGCCATGCTGGTGAATGACGATCTATTGATGTTGGAAATGCTGAACCAATAATTTGTCTTTTTTCAGTTGGTAATGCGTCAACAGGTAAAAATGGTATTATTTTTAGATTTGGTAAACTTGGTGGTAATGTACGATGTCCATAATCATATGATAAATCAAGTATAGAAGGATTTGTTTTAATAATAACTGGTGAAGTTTCAGTTGTTACTGGTAAAACTAAATTATTTATTTGAGAAGCAGTTTTAACATTATCCATTTCTAATTGACTAGTTGAATGTTGCTGATTAGATGGTGTTGTTGTTGATGAATGACTATTTTCATCAAATATTTCCATTGTAATATTTTTTTCAGAAATTTCTTCGTGAGTAGTAGTAATATTATTTGGAGGAATTGGAATATTTGAATTAATTATATTCGTTTTATTAGAAATATTATTAGAATCATCATCTTCACCTAACAAATTTGACAGACCATTTAAAAGTGATGTGAATAGATCATCTCTAATTGGTTCATTATCGTGATCAGATGTAGTAGTTGTTGTAGTATCAGTAGCAGTACTTGTTAAATTATTATCTGAAGGATATCGAATACGATAATTGTTATTATTTTCGATATTATCCATTAAATTATCATTATTTTCTATTTGATTGGCAGTATCATTATTTGAATATATTGAATTTTCTAATTTAGAATTATTTGATATTATCAATTCTTCTGCTTTACTGAGAAATTTCATTGTTGTTGAACTAAATTCAGTATTTAATCTCGGTTCAGTTTGTCCATAATCATCACTTAAATATGTTGTAATTGTTGAATAAACTTCATCGTTTTTATCTGTTGTTGTTACTTCATCGTTTTTATCTGTTGTTGTTTCTAAATCCATTAAACTTTCTGTAGGCTGCTGACTATCTGTAGTACTTTCTTCAGTTCTAAGCATATTATCCTCAGTTGTACTAAAATCATCTTCAGTCCAATCATTTAGATTTTCAGTTGTAGATTCAGTCAATAATGAATCAGTAGTTGTACTATATGCAGTATTTTCATTTTCATTATGTTCAGTGGTTGTTTCTTCATCAATTGGTATTGCAGAATAATCATCACTATTATCTGTTGTACCAAAATAATCTAAATCGTATGTACCTGTTGTTGTAAAATCATTTAACAAAGAATTATTCTCTTTTTTCAATTCTTCTAGTGTAGAATTTCTGCTTTCTAAAAACAGATCAAAAAAATCATCATCATAATCCTTATAATTGTCATCTTTAACTGAAAGATTCTGATTTGTATTTAATGTAGTATGATTCAAAGTTGTATTGGTTTTTGTTCGACCCAGTAAAATATCTAAGAAACTAAAACTATCATCATCATCATCTTCTTCATCTTCTTCTTCATCAATTGCCAAAACGGGTTTCTTTGTAATTGGATTCAGTGTAGCTGATACAGTTGTTGTTGATATTAAATTCGATTTATTATTTAATTGGCTAGAATTATTTGTTGTTGAACTATCTATATATTCTAAACCTTCACGAATCACATCAAAAATACTCTTTTCACTAGTAGTAATTCCTTCGTTAATTTTTTCACTATTTTCAACAGCCACCGTTGAATCAGTTGAATTGTCATTTTCATCACTACCAAAAATTAATGAAAACAAACCAATTTGACGTGATTTATATGAACGATTTATATTATCACCTGATGAACCACATTCATAACTAGACGGACAACATTGTCCTTTCGGTATAACTGGTATACAATACCGTAAAGATGGTGAACATTTTTTCGGTGCACATTTTTTCATACCACGAATACAAAAACATATATCACATGGTGAATCCTTGTCATTTGGCATTTTTTGTCCTTCATGATAGTAATCATCATCACCGATCGTACAACCACGATTTCTTTGATATCTTTGTGATATACGTAAATAATGTTTATTACTAGTTTTCCTCGCATGACTACGATGTGCTGATTTTCCCGCTGATGTTTTAGCTGATGTACAATCATATCGAACTGGACAACATGTTGAATCAACAAATATTGCTTTACATCCTTCCAATGGTAGCATACATTTTGGTTTGACACATTTTTGTTGGCCACCTAGGAAAATAATTATGTATTATATAAAAAATGAAGAAACATTTAAATTTTATTCTTTACCTATACAATAACAATATGAACATAAACTGGATGAAGACATTGCTGATCCTGATTTATAAACAGTTCCATTTTTAATACAAACTAATAGGAGAGTAAATGATTAATGAATTTTAAGTTATGAACTATAATGAAATTTTTACTTTCTCCTGATCCATCCATATCAAAATCATCTGATCTTCTTTGTAAAAAGTTTTCATTTACAGCACGATCAATACTTTCTCTTTCATAGTGATTTAAATATGATACGATTTTTCTATTTAGTCCATTATACAAATTATGAACTTGTAAACATGACAAGTATGGACAACATGAATTTTTCCTATGAACTAAAACACATCCACGAGGCGGTGGTACTGGCATTTCAGGGCACACTTTTAAACTACATTTTAACATTCGACTGTTACATTTGCAGCTTAAACATGGTTCCATTGTGGGAACAAGAGATCTATCAGCATAAACAGTACCATTATGATAACATCCTACAGTAAATATGAAAATTATGTTTTAAAAATTTGATTTTAATGAAGATAGATAATTAATAATTACATCAAATATAAATTAAAAGGTTGAATACATCTAATTAAATACTAAGGTCATACCATCAAATTATTAACATGTTAGTCGGAAAAATTAAATCTAAAAAAATATTCTTTTTTCATAGAATTTACTTAACTGATTACATAAAAGGAAATCTTCATAATTCTATTAATAATCGTTATTTGAAGATTTCAAACGATTTCTATTGAACGTTCCTACAGGTAAAACCTTAATTTTGATATTATGTTATTTTTTTTTATTATATTTAATTTATTTCAAATATAAGTAATACACTCTAATAATTATGATGAAAATATTTCTAGTCCTCTATATTTCTAGATTCAATCAAATTGACTAAAAAAAACGATTAATTTCAACGATTTTAGTATAAGGAATGACTACGATGTGATGTTTACACTATCATTTGATCAGTTTCATACCAAATTCTAATAATATATTAATTTATAATAATAATTTCATGTCGCATTTAAACTTTGAACCCATTCACGCCGCCTCCTCATTTGTGAAGTCCTTCATTTGTCTTAAAAAGGAAACGTATACTATGTTTCCATGACGGGTTTAACTCAACGTAAACTTGCTTTAGCCTGCATGGAACTATAAATTGAGTTGATTTTTTGTTAAATCCCATATAACTGCAAGAAACCAGTGAGATTGAATTGACATTGTTTTAGTAAGTGTCCTCTGTCCTCTGATATTGAAGAGGAAATTAGAAAATTTAAAATGTGAATATTTCATTGTCAAATGAAATGTCAATTTAACTCATCTGCAGTTATTATTTATAGAAACGATTTGGATTGAAATTTTAATATTTTCCTATAATAACTCAATCCCAATTCCAACTTAATTCTGTGCATGAAAACATATACTAAAACATCAGCACAATCAAGCTGCATGTAAAGAAACTATAACCCACTTCAACTTCAAGTGTCCAGTATGAACTCAACAAAATAATCATCATAACGATTTACCGACTAAAAGATTTATAGATATTGCACGGTTTCTGAACGCCACGAGTTGGATTTAAAGTCACCCAAGTCAAGTAGCCACGTGATTATTGGAAAATGGTATTAACACGCGCCAATTGGGGTGGTCAATCAACCAACCAATTAACTTCTTTCTTAACTTACTGTCAAATAAATTCTATATACTCCTTTGTTACCAAACATTATATGCTTCTATATTATTCAAAAACGCTATTTACATTAATTTCAAACAAAAACTGATCATAAAGAATTTCTTAGATCAAAATTATTATATTTAGTGTGTATTAAAACTCTTAGAGATCACGAGATATAGTTCAAAAATGAAATAATAATAGCCTCTAGCATGACACAAATTTAAATCGTTATAATCCAAAAATATATAATAGACACTCTAGCTATTTAATATATGACCAAAACCAAAATGATTAGATAGAATTTCATAAAATTATTACATTTTTTTTTTTATGGTGAAATTTCTTTTTATTTAGCATAGATTTTAATATCGTTGGGAATTTCTTTGTGTGCTCTGGCGGAAGAATTAGAATAATTTCCGAACTTATAGTTACTTTTTTTCATACTAGCTATAACGTTTAAAACAATTTGAAGTGTTCAATTTATGTTTTATAATGAGAAGTGTAGGAGGTGAATATAATAAAGGCTTAACACATAATTACATTTTACAGTTATATTTTCAGCACTTTTATGTTAAAGATAATTGTATAGATACAAAATAAATTCTCATAGAAGTTTAAAAAAAAAAAATTAATACAAAAATTTTGTTCTTTCCGTTCATAAATTTTTTTACTTTACATTGGCCATTAAGAAAATAAATAATGGCAATAATAAAATAAATAATCATTTTGCTGCTTACAACATCAATGATGACTTTAACTTCTTAGAGGTTACGAAATGAGGAGTGGCTGATGTGGTAAGTATAAAATTATTAAAATTATTTATAGAAAAATTCGAAAGCATTTTTCTTACTTTCTTATTAATTATTTTTTATATAATTTTTTTGCAAATGCAGAATTCCATCAGATTACAAGTTATTCTGTCATTTGAGAAGAAATGTATAAAGAATGTAATTATTGGTTAAAGTAATCAACAGATAAATAAAAGGCTACTAGGTGGACAGCCAGAATTCAGTAAAACGCCAGTTACGAACTTTTCAAATCTAATTTGATTGGCGGTTTAGAATTTTATTCTCGTATTATTTTTACGATTTATAATTATGTTCAAATAAAGATAAAAATTTATTAACCTACATTTAATTTAAAATTATAGTAACCCCACAGCAATTTAAGTATACATAGAAAATGTACGAACATTACGAATTTTGATATTTAGTTATTTTTTATATTGACACAGCCTTGATATCAATCTAGATCTAATTTTTGTAATGATTATAGAATTTACTAATTTTATAATTTGGGCCGAATAATTTAATATTGATTTTGGATTATAGAAGTTTCTTTATCGAATGAAGAAATTTCATTTAAGATGATTTAACTTTGAACGACATAAATTTATCGGTATCAATAAGACACTACTACGTACCACCACTTAAAAAGATATATATTTATTTTATGGCATTGTAAGTTCTACTATCTTGAACCAATTTGAGATATAGCTTCTTTATTAAGAACTCTGTTTTCATCATTATTTTTACCATAACAAAAGTATAATTTTCTTAATTTTTGATGTTGTTAAAGATCAATTAATGATAACAAGATTAAAACCTCTTGATTAGTATTACAGAAACTTATCCTGATCAAGTTTTAACTCCAAAGAGAGTAGGTACTTTGAAAATTTAAATAATCTTGAGCTCCTTCTATAAAATAATCGGCACTCGCATGTTTTTGATACTATTTAATTATAAAGATCTAGTATTTTATAAAATTTTATAAGAAACCATAAATCCACAGAAATGTCATGAAACCTCCAGTTGGTGTATACTTTTAAACTGTCAGTATCATATTTAATATTTTGGTTTTATCCTTTTAACTATAGAATCCAAATTGTAACATTTTACAAAATCCTACTCCAAAAGTATCAACTTCTTCCCGTCATTAAAAAGAGGTTCGCGTTCCGTAGCCTTATAATAATTTATGGACTATGCAGAACCAATATGTGACAATTATAATACAACCCTCAAAAATATGCAGCACTATTCAAAGTTACAGAAAATAATACAAGTAACTACTATTCTCTAATACTATAGTTTTAATAACATTTACAGGCTATTTTATCAAATATATTTAAAATTTTAATATTCCACGAGTTAGTGTCTATTATAGGTCAATTAATAAGTCCGATATAATGCTAAACAAATCAATTATTACTTATGATGGCCGAGATGGGAAGGCAATTAAATAATTTATATATTTTTTCAAATATTCTTTTAATGGTAATTTAACAATAAAATTTACTATTAGTTCGTGCGAAAATTTGTTTAATCTCAAAAATTAAATATAAAAACTTACCAGACACTTCAATAACAGCTCCATTTATATTATCCAATGTCCATTGAAAAACACTTAGATATCCAAATATTATCCAATATATCATTTTAAATTTAATAATCATTTTCATTGATTAAATTTCACAAATAAAGTAATAATTTTTTTTTTTTAGTTTTTTGTATTATTTAAATATTCATGTCACATTAAAAATTCTTTAATAAATATTTTTGTGTCCGACACATTAACATTAATCTTTTCTGGGCAAAGTAAAAGTTCTTTTCTGCTGAAGTAATTTAAATTTAAGCTAAATAACAAACAAAAAATTAAATAAAAAAAATATGTAAAAATGTTTTATAAATAACTGTATAGAAATTTGTAGCATAGCAAAAAAAAAATATAATATAACAATATAGAAATAGTTCAGGTCTAGTGGACTGGCAACTAAAATTATTGTACTATTAATATTCGACTGATGAACTTAAAGGTACATTGTAATATTCTTTTGAAAAAGTTACAATAAAACTTTTATGTTTATGTTTTGTTATTTGTTTTCTTTAATAAACCATAAATTCAGCAACATAATAGATGGGAATGTCAAACAGATTACTCTAAGAACACAGTATTTTAAGAGACGATCCGAATTAAATATATATAAAAGATGCAGAACCGAACGCGGGATGATTGAATTCCTTCTGTGTCACTGTTTCATGCACCTGTGATCGGTCGCAGTTATTGGCTCACAACACGACAAGTTTAACATGAAAGTTTCGAGTGGCCTAAGTGCATGAATTCTAGCGGTTCCTATCATAGAATCAATCGATCAATCAAAGAACATATTTTATTGTTCTGCATATAGACAGAACTTTAACAAGAAAATTGAGGCCTTTCAGCTATAAAGGATTCATTCCAGTTAGGTGGATTATCAAGTCAACACTACACGATTGTTAAGTCAAAGTTTTGTTTTATCTTACTGAATTATAACTGAATTTAATATGTTTCCTTTACGCTTACCCTTATAAAGGATAATTGTCTTCTCCTTCCAAATTAATCCTATGATTTTATTTCAAATTTGTATCGATCATGCTGCTGGAGTTATTGAATCCGCTGTAGAAAGCACTCGTCTCGAAGGGGGTTTTATCTTAAATGGACTTTTTTACAATAAAAATTGATTAGAGAAAATAGGCTCATAATCTAATCTAATCGAATATACTAAAATGAATTGTATGACTGCTACTTTTTTTAACGTTTATTAGATGGTGCAGAAAGTAATATTAAAAATGCCTTTATTTAATTTTAAGTTATGATATCTGCAATGTAATCTTAGGTTCCTCACGAAAATATGGTTTCTTAAAAAAATTAAATTGTTTCTTCAAATTTATGTTAAATTGGTCAGCTAGAAATCCAACTTTAAACTAAATCATCAATGATTATGTATCATATAAAAACTCTTGACTACACTTTGTTTTTTAAAATGTAAGTAATGGCGTCACCGTGTCTCTATATTTATGTATGAAATGTGTAAATTAATATAAATTATATTTTTTGCCATTTATATATTTTATTTTTTCTTTATAAATTTCCTTTTACATGCAATTTTCATTCTCACGTAAATGATTAACTCATGATCGTTTCGTCGTTGTCGCATAAAATTAAATTACTGGTAACAATATTATACGTTAAAAATTAATTTAGAAACGGAGAGTTCATCATCATCATCACTATTATTATAACATGTAATAAATTTCAATTGTTGATTATATTAAATATAAAACTAGGTTTAATTATTTATTATTCATTATAATTTTTGCTTTAATGCTTTTGAATAAAAAACGAAAAAGAAAACTTGAAGTTCTCGTTTGTTAACTAAGAAAGCAACTAACTATTAAAAATTAATTCTGAAAAGTGAGTCTGGAAAACAACAATATCAAGTTTAAAATATAATTATTCATGCTTGGGAATAATAAAATTTCTAATATATAATAAGTATTAAATAAAACTATGAGAATTTCGAAAATTTTTGCATTATTTTAGTTTATCAAATAAGGAATTATCTTGTTATAACTGGAAATTCTTGAAGTGCAAGCTGGTGTAACCATTTGTTCTATGTATCTTTGTAACAGTATCAATTTCATTAAATTTTATAATCAAATAGAATTTATTAAAGTTTTGATATTTGTATATGATAAAAAAGGATAAATTTCTTATTGGTACAATAAAAGAGAAAATTAGATTTTCAGTAATAAATTTTAGTCAATATTTGAAGCCATGATCACAGCTTAATAGAATTATTTTTAATCTGGAATTTTACTTTTTAGAGACACACAATAAATTTAAATTATCCAATTGTAAATATTTTATTTACATTTGGCAACATTTTGGAAATATATCTCGTTTCATAGCTTAACAACTTGCGGAATATGCAATTGTACTGGATAAAGTTAGATTTCTAATATTGCTGAACTATTAATTTATATAAAATCTGATAAATATTTTATGAAAATCAATTTAATTGTATTGATAAATCTATGCGAATTCTATTTAAACCCAAATTGTGCCTAATATTTTCACTTAATTTAATTGTAGGTTTAAATCACAATTAACTTAAATGTTCATTTAGCCTTTTAGGTATTGATAATTATTGATGCACTTACACTTTAGGTATAACAAACTTAAATATAATTCAAATTTAATAGTTTTGTTTTTCAAAATTATAATCTATGGCTTTTCTTTCATCGTTAAAATCTAGTTACTAATCAGACACGATCAGTTAAATAAATTATAAATAAATTAATCTAAATCGGTTATTATAATAAATCAATTTTAACATTTTTTTTTATATAACTAATTATTATATGGTAATTAATATCGTAATTTATATAGTAAAACTACAAAATTCTAATGAAAATAATTGACTAATGGTTTATTAGATTGATTCAGAATATGTTGCTCCATGATATCTTTATTTTCTACTGTGATTTACACGTCTATAAAAAGACTAATCCTTATAAAGAAGCACAAAATACATACATCCTTAAGTGGTTTTTTTAACACTAACTCCAATCGATCTTCAGAATTCCTCATAATTCTCAAAATGTTCTGAGAATTTATAAGATACATGTCCAATATTAATATAACAACTTTAACTCTTTAAAATAACAAATTGTTTATTATCCTCAAGGGAGTTTATATTTTCCAATATTTTGTAAATAATCATAAACAAAAAACCATCAACAATATTTCTTAACTATACCAAAAAAAAAACTCTATAGATACATAAAACATAAATTTTCATAAAATATTATTAACCATAAAATCTTATTTTACTATTACACAAAAAAAAAAACTTTAATAATATGAACTGACATAGTTCTGGCTCTGGACTATTCATAATCCAGGTAATCTACAAAAAAGTATACACAAAAAAAAACTAACAACATTTACAATTTATAAAACATAAATAATATTGTAAAAATATTAACAGATTTTTTTTAAAAAAAAAAATTGATGAAAAAAAAAACCAATCTTCCAGAATATCGAAAATCCAATTTGAGAAATTGCAAAATAAAATTTACCACACACAAAAATACCGAAAACTACAAGAGTGCATAAGAAAATTTTGTATGTTCTGCACTTTTTATGTTGATGCAGAACCAACACTACTTTATCAAGCCATGTCATTACAATACATACATAAGAGCGAAGTAGTCGGAATAAATTGAGAAGAAGAAGATATTTAGTGTATCAGTAGGTATGAAATTAAATGGCGGCCAAAATTATTGCGTTAATAAAATGTTTTAAAAGTGACAATTTATAGATAAATAATAATTAAATTAGTGAAAAAAGATATTAACTATAAAATTAATAATATTAATAATATTTTCTATAAAAAAAATATGTTGTGATTGTGTTATTTAAGATATAAATAAACACTAAGTTTTGTTGTGATAAAAATGCGTGCAAATAATTTTTGCATGCAATTTTTTGTGATAAAAATCATGTTATGATAATATGATTATGTATTTATTTTATGTTATATAATTTTTAGACAATATATTTAAATTATTTATTTGATGTTATTTATTGTTTAGTAAATATAATACGATGTAATTATATATTATTTTGTATATAATATATATTATTTCGTAGTATAAATATTTCAATGCAATATTTATATTTATATATAATTTTTATTTAAAATAAATATAATTTTTTACGTAAAAATAATGCCTCGACATTGTGTGGTACCGGGTTGCAAGTCCAATTATGTTTCGTCCGAACCATCAATTCCAACTTTTGGATTTCCAAATAATAAGGAATTAGAAGATAAATGGACTCGTGCTATCTATAGAGGTGATTGGCAACCAACAAAATGTTCTGCTGTTTGTGCGTTACATTTTCGTAAAGGAGATTACATTTCGCGATTAAATAATAAATTTCCTAAATTAAATGTAGGTGTTATACCCTCAGTATTTCCAAATTTTCCTCAATATTTGGTTCCGAAAGAAATAGTATCAAGACCAGATCCATCCAAAAAATATGAAAAATTAAATTTATTATTAGAAAAAAGATCAGATAATTTTTTTTCATCTGACATTATTAAAGATTATAGTATATTTATTAAAAATTTTAAAAACAAACTAGATCTAAAAAAATATCTCCTTTACGAAAATGAAGAAAAATGTGTTTTTGTTATACTTGAAGATAACAATGATTTAGAATGTGATATTTCCGTCCGAATTAGTGTCAATAAATATTTACATACGAATTTCTGAGCAATGGAGTTATGAAGCCGAACGCTTATATAAAAGCCAAAGGATTTTTATATTTTTCATATTTACATATTTATATTTAACCATATTTAATCATATTAATTAATCTATTTTTTATTTACATATGAAATACTGAGCAATGAAGTTATGAGAACCAAGCCTAAGAGGATAAACTAAGTCATCAATCTGCAATAAATTACAGACTCATATTATAATTTACGCTAATTCACAATTAACAAATTAAAGATTTTATGTTTGTTACATAATTTATTTTATATATTTTATCTTATTTTTAGTAAATAAATTACAACATGTAAATAAATGTATATAGCTACATAATTTTTAAAAAACATATATAATTTAATTTTAGTTATGAATTAAAAATTTTAAAATTTTTAACTTTTTATTTTTCAATTTATGAATTTTGTTATTTATATTTTTAAAGAATGTAATAAATATTAAAAAATCTGATATAAATATAAAATATAATACTAATATGAATTTTAAAAATATAATATTAAATAAACTAACATGAATATCATAAAAATAACTAAGAATTTTATTTATTACAATACAAAATACAATATCCAT
Source organism: Rhamphomyia laevipes (assembly GCA_963920725.1). Classification (NCBI taxonomy): domain Eukaryota; kingdom Metazoa; phylum Arthropoda; class Insecta; order Diptera; family Empididae; genus Rhamphomyia; species Rhamphomyia laevipes. The sequence continues at coordinate 39,393,919 of OY987258.1, read as the reverse complement.
ACTGATTTATACCGACTACTCTCAGGTATATATGTGTGTGTAAAAAATCTTATTACATGGCTTGATAAAGTAGTGTTGGTTCTGGTTGATGGCTTTAAATTTTTTATATAACCAAAAAGAAACCGAAGAACAAGTTGCAAAAAAGTAAAAAAAAAATGATTCTTCATACCATAATGATCGTCAACCATGATCCAAAACAAAAAAAAATATATAATCCACACCGCAAAAACTTGTGAATCAATATGGAGTTATAATGTTACATACAATCTATAAGATACAAATTGATCATAAAAGTATCTATATGTAATATATGCAACTAAAAATGTATTTAAAAAAAAACACGATGTCGTACAGATACAAGATTATTATTTATATATATATATTTTTGACCAATGAACAAACAACCGTAACAAAACGCACACAAAGTTCACGACAATCTTTCTTTAATAAAATGTAAATATTAATTTCCAATTTAAGAACTTCTTTTTTTCTTCATCTTCGTTTTTTTTTTTGAAGATTATTATTATGTTTAAGTCTATCACAATGTTTGAACTGTTGTTGTTGGCGGTGGTTACGTTACGATCTGTGCAATTTTTTTTTTTGTAAGAAACTAAGAACCGAACACGACGATAGTTACAACATAAACTGAATTCTAATCAGATATGTTGTAAGCTTTTAAAGAAAGTTTTTCTTCATTTTTACTATACTTATGATGCGGTGCTGTTGTTGGTACTCTCATTGAATAAATATATATATAAATATATGTTTTTTATAATTTTTATGAACTTGTTTTCTTCTTTAAGAACTTTCAGGTAGGTAAAATATAATGCTGCTTCGATGGATGGTAAAAGAATATTTTCAAACAAAGTTGATGGTAAGTTTCATTTTTGGATATGATATTTGTGATTACTATGGGGAGTATTTGAATGTTGATGGTTAATTTAATATATATTTTTTATTTTATTTTTTGGTGACTGCAAAAGAGAGAATTCAGTCTTTTTTTTTTGTACATATTTTAATTCAGAACGCTTCAGAAATATAAATATATATGTAGATATATTTATGATTATTTTAAGATTTTCTTGTATAATTAAATGTGACCTGCTTTCAATAAAGAAGATGATGATTATAAAATTTCTGTTAGTCTGATTTTTTATTTCAATAAATTATGAGGTTTCATTTCATTTTGTGTTTATAGATTTTTTATATATTTATTTATAATTATTACAAATTAAAACTGCGTAAAACGTTTTTATTTGCATACTTGCATCATATCGAACAATTATAGTCTAACTCACTATAATGAATTCACTATTCATCATTATTCATTATTTTCTTTATTGTCTGATGGGTAATAACTAATAAGTAACAATGTTATGATAGATGTATATATGCTTCTGTCTGTGGAACCTCAATATATGATAAAAATGAAGAAAATCAAAGAATAAGAAAAAACCTTAAGGTCACTACATATTTATTTGAATAATTCTACAGGTATATGCAACAGTGGAAGTAGCTTATTGTTTTAACAAGAAAAAAAAAAGAGTGCTAAGGAGATTACTCACACTTAGAAAAAATGAGTTTCGTGGTGTAACTTTAGTTTTATAGGCTACTCTGCTAATTGAGATCTGAATTAAATTGGTAATTGGTAAATCTGATGAGTGTGTTCCCGATTACTTACGCTAGCTTGCGGAATAAACTTTGGGTGCTAAACAACATAAACATCAAGAAGGATTATATTTCTCAGTCTATAATGAAAAGTTATTATAGTTGATGAGTTAATTTGTAGTTTGTTATAAACATCATACAGCCAACATCATACAGCAAAAAGAATTTATGTGAATGTGATTCATTATAACCAGCATTGCAGGTATTGTATTGTAGCTACGATGACAATAATGTTGCAACAAAATGAATCACAAATTAATCATTTTTAGTAAACCTTGATCAATTGATACAAATTACTTACCTTCATCTTACGTGTTGTTAACACCAAATATAGAGTGTGGAAAGAATTTGTATGGATACCACCGTACTCTATTATATGTATATATTTTTCCATGACACTTATTTCTAAATTTCTAAAAAATATTAAGTATTTGTTTGAAAAACTATCAAAATTAAAATTAATAATAAAGACCAGATAAAATTATTAATCTTTTAATAATTCTTTATGTGCTACTCAATGTATATAACTAATTTTATACAAATTTTATTATTTTTAATTAATAACTTGTTTAAAATGTCTCTCTGACGTCTTAATAGTTAAATAGTTACCATTAGATTTTCTGTTGGATTTAACAACATTCGTATAAATATTTTTGCAACAAATTTCATGAAAATAATTATTTTATAAAAATGATGATGCTAAATTTAGATATAAACTTTAATCTTTTCTAAACAACTTATTATGTATCAGAAATATTTCCAATTAAAAATTTATAGCATATATAAAAATTAATTACAATTCACTAATCTTATACAGTTTACTATCGTTTAACTACTGACATGACCGTAATTATAGGCTGGCTTATCATCATCAATTTACCATTAAAACTCAAAATTTTAACTAAATTGATATTTGTTAATTATCAATCTTACTTTGAATCTTATTACAAAGAAACATTTTTATGGTCACTATAGTTTAAGTTAAAATAATCTTAAAGAACTTAAAAAGAAGCTAACATAAAAGTTAGCTAAAAATCAGAGTGTATTAAATTAAAACAAAGATTTATCAAAATTTAAGGTTTACAGAAATGTATCATTTCAGGAACATCAGATTTCTACTAATTTGATTTAAAATGACAGTAATTTTTTCTATATACTAATCACGAACTTTATCAACTAAAACATATTGGTAAATTTATAAATAAATCGACAAATTAGAGCGATTAATTTGTAAGTAACTTGACATAAAACAAACTCTTCTTAACTGGTTAACATATTAACTATATAATATAGATGGCCATCATAAAGATATATAAAGATTGTTGATGATGCTAAAGTTCATCCCAGAGATCATAACAAAGAATGATAATTAGCTTTTGGAATTCCCACGTGATAAGCAATGTTAATTTTTTAGTCAATCTCTGAAGTCCAACAATAACTCTTTATATTCCATAACTCGGAAAAACCCTTCATTCATATTCTAATGAGCCTATGAACTTACTTAGCCTTATTTTTAAAATATGTTATTACTTCGGATTTTTAATTTTATATAATTTACATAATGTTAATTTTTGTGATTCTTTGGAAAATTTTTAAAAACATTTTATTTGATTGTTTTTTCATATCGTTATTTTCTACAGTCTCGATTTTTATATAAATTCAAACAAAATGTTAATATCCATCAATCTATTATTGCACAGAATCAATTTATGACATAGAACGAATCTGTACATTCATTTCAATATTGATTATTTTTATATATTTCACTTTAATTTAAGAAAAACGTTCTGACTGATTGATTTGAACTATAAAAAGAAAAGTGTTTAAGTAATTACACTATCAATTTACACTTTCTGATTTCGATTATCAAAATATAATAAGAATTCCAAATCAAATCTTTCTATTATTGTATTTTTATCAATTTAACATATAGATACAGATTATTTGACCATATCGTTGAAAAACCAAGATATTTATTCAAAACTAATTTTTATATTTATATATTTGGATTATTTTTGTTGAAAATGTATTGAAATCCCAAATTTACCCTGCAAAACCGTTGAAAATTCAAATTATTTTTATAAAATTATTCTCATAATTCAGTATAAACTGTTAAAATCTAAATGACATTCTATGATAGTTTAAGTAATACTTGAATTATTTGAATAATCTCAATAGTAAACCTTATGTTTTCGTGAACCAATTTCAATCAAATTCCATTTAGCACACATATCGGGGAATACGTTACCATTGAAATGTTTGGAAGATTATATTTTTGTATTATTGAAAACATTACGTATGTGCCAACCTTTCAAATCGATGACGTGAATAACCTCTTTTTTTTGACTATCGGTCATACATTTTAACGTCAACTAATTTATTATCGACAGGATGTTAGAAATTTAGAAGGTTATAAAAAGTACATTTTTTTTTGTAAACTTAACTATTGGTAAAAAATAAAATTATCGATATGGAGCAGTAAACAACTTGCAGTAAGCAAAGTTGATTTTGAAAAAAAAAATATTAATACATTTTGTACATATATATAAAACATTTCATTTACATTTAAAAAACAAAATTAAATAATTAAATCATTTATAAATTTACTAAACAATGAATTTACATAAATTCACAGCATTTTTTTAGTAAATTAAATTTATATATGTTATCTTCATCAAAATAACATTAATCGATATCGCAAACATTATTCGTTCAATAAACGTTTTTTAAATAAACGTTCATTTACCCTAATTAATCGTTTTCAATCGAACGTTAAATCTAATTCGATACGTTTTCAAAAACATGACGAATCCCTCGATACACGTGCAGCTTTAGTCAGAATATTAAAAATACTAAATTTAAAAATTAAATTTGTAATTGTTGATTTTTGAAATATTGTACACAAGAAATTTAACATAAATTTTGTGAATATTCTCATTTTTTAGATAGTTGGACTAGAAACATGTAAATCCATAAAAATATCAAAATTTTCTTCACAACTCTTCAATCTCACATGTATAATTAGTAATTAAGTTTCTAATCCATAATTAATTTAAAGTTTATCATCATAAACGGTCAAATATAGCGTCTAAAGTAACCCAATTATTTGTATTGATTAGTTAGAGCAGAAAGATATGATTAAGATGATATCCATTTCTTTAAGCTTGCCCTCAACGCAATGTTTCATTGGAATAAGCTCAGCATTAAAATTGAAAAAAAAAATTAAATTTGAATTATTTGTGACGTACACTTTTCATACATATTAAAAAAAAATTATCTAATAAATTTCTTTCCTACTTATTATTTTTCGTACCCAATTTCATAATTATTTCTCGTGTTAATCCAAAAATGAATTATGATTTGAATGATGAATGTTATTGAATTTAAGATTGATTTATCAAGAATTTTATAGACTTTATATTAATCTGGTCTATAAAAAAAATATTTTCATGATAACTGCATCAGCTTAAATTGACCTCTCCGTTTAGCAAATACAAATGTTAATTTTAGAGAAATGTTTAATAGATTTTAGATTATTTATTGCTATTTTTAATTATTATAATTATTATTATTATTGTCATTATATTATATGTTTAATTAGGCTGATTTAGAATTTGGTTATTTTATTCAAACCATGACATTTTCATAATCAGTGACATTTTATTTATAAATTGATTTTTCTAATTTTTATTTCCTTATTTATTAGATTTTATTATAGTTTATTTAGTTATTATTTATTACATTTTCTTTAATTAATATATTAAAATTATTGAATAATAAATAGTTTATTATGAAACATAAACAAATCTTATCAATATTTTGAATTAATATTTACACAGATAAACCAGATTTAATATTAAAATAAACATTTTTACATAAAGAATTTTCGTTTCGAAATGAAAATAAAATATTATAAAATATGTTAAATTTAATTAAATCCAGGCATCAAAAAATCGGAAAAGAAGATAATAATAAAATAAATAAAGTAAATTTAAGAGGTAAAAATAATTTTAAAAAAAAATTAAAAAATTTAATTAAAATTAAATTAAATTTTCATTTTTATTTAACTTTTACTGATTATAATTTCAATATTATACCATTGAAACTGAGTTTTTTTTTTGTTGTGATGATTATTATTTAAAAATATATTTATTAGAAATCATTTTTATCAATTTGATGATACACTATTGATTTCATCGGTCAAGTATGTTCATCAACGATTTATATTTTTGAACTTGAATATTAGTTGAGCATTTTTTGAATTTTCATTTCATTTACCAATTAAAATAAGTCACTGAAAATTTTGATTTTCTGTAAGGGCTCACAATTGAATTACATTATAAAACCATATCAATAAATTTTTCGTGATATTTCTCATTTTGATTATGTAAGTATACATTATATTAATTATGAATTTATACAATCCTTATTAAGAGGACCGAACACATATTGTCATGCGCCCCTTGGTATACCTGAATATAATTATTATATAAATTAATTTACTAATACATAATCTTTTAATTATTATAATTTCCACTTTATATAAAATTAATTTGTAGCCAATTTGTAATAAATTTTGTTTGAATTTTCTAATCGGTATTACTAATTTAAAGCAGTTGATATTGACTAAAATTACACTTAACTATATAATTATAGATATTGACTAATATAGCTTGAAATACTTGATTGAACAAAATATCCTTTTAAACTGAATAGAACCAAGACCATGAATAACTAAATTTTATAATTACACATTGGACAGGGCGAATTGAACATGTTAGCACATATTTTCGTATCTACAAAATACAATTATAAAAATGCTCAATTTAAAATAACTAATAATTGAATCAACACATTCTAAATCTTGTCCATTTTGGTTTTTAGAACAAAATTATTCCTTCATCTATTGCATCCGGAAAACGGAAAACAATACAGCATCCTCAAATTATTATCAATCAATATCTAACTCAATTTCGAGATAGATATTGATTGATTATATTTTTTATATTAAATAATTTATTTATATTAAATATGTAACTTTATACATTTACATATATAATAATTAATAATTATTTGCAGATATGCTAAGGGAAAACCGCATAACCCCCGTTCCGTCTACTCAATAAACATTATGTTTTTATTAATTCACAATTTATAATAAAAATTCAAAAAAAATACAATATTCATTATATAATTTAATAAGCTTCAAAATTAGCCAAAAATGATAATTTAAAAAAAAAAAATTGGAGATAAAATTAGACTAAGATTATAAGTAATCATCCGATTTTATTACTCGTAAATCTATGGAAGGTCATCAAGAACGAAAAAACAATGTTGTGATACATTTATTGATAATGTAATTGAAAAATTAGATAATGATGTAAATACATTAAAAGATTCTTGAAATTTGAAATTAATTAACATGCTTATAAAAATTTAATAATATCTGATTATAATAATACTACACATGAACACAAGATAGTATTCCATAATATCACGACTTTACACACTTAATTTTATATACTGATTAACTATACTGATTAAGTAAGTCATCATTAGATGATACATTTCGATATTTTTCAATAATTTGCCTGTGTTTTCCTACGTAACTTTCAATAATGAATAAAATAATATAAAATTTTAAAATTATTATAGTTTCTTAATTAAAAAGAATGTATAAATGGATACAAAATTTCGTTTAAACCTTAAAATAATTGAATTTAAGGAAATTTACTATATTAATTTTCTTATATTATTTTAAAATGCTGAAATTATTTTATTATCTGACTATAGACTAGACTAAACTTTATAGTATCAAATTTCTATTTTATTTGGCTAATTCGCGACTATGCAGTTTTATTTTATACAATATTCATACAATATTTAACAAAACTTATGCTCATATTACATAAGAATCATGTAAAAACATTAAATTGTAATTTGTAAATAACTTTTTGCATGAATTAACAAATTTTCGTTATTTTGGTCTTCTACAATTTCTTCACAGTATTTGTGAACAACTTTATATTCTACTTATGCTAATATTCAATCAAACATCTTTAATTATAAATAATTTCAATCATTTCCATTAAAAAACATTGATTGTAAATTCTTCAACATCCAGTAAACCTAATTGAATAATCAACATTTTCATATCTAGTCCATTTTTTTCTAAATACTATCCATAAACGTTTTTCAAAACTAATTACCTATTATAATAATTCGATATTGTGTAATTCAAATAATTAAATAAAAATAATCAACTTAATTAATATCTAATTAAATAAATATAAATTTTTTATTTAATTTTAGTAATCGTATATTAGCAAAAAAAATATTAAGATAATTAGGTCACTTCCAGGTCAATGATGGTTATTAAAATTTAGTTTTCTTAAAAATTAATCGTAGTTGGGCAAAAAATAAATTCTAAAACAAAAAAAAAAAAATATTTCAAATTGTTTTCAGATAATATATTATTAAATAATTTGAATGATAATGGATTTCTATATAAAAGTTTAACTTTTCATGATGAACTTTTTTCGTAGATGATAATGTCACAAAAATTATAATATATTATTTAAAATATATAAAAAAAAATATGCGAAACATCTTAGTCAGTGGTTCTCAACTATAGGAACTGTGGTACCCTGGGGTACCGTGGAGTTTTTAAAAAGGAGCCGCGGAATATTACAGTGTTTCGAAATATAATTTTCCATTAACTTTTCGAAATTTTAAATCGTTATTTTTGTAAAATTTAATTTTGTAATAGGCTTAGTTACTTAGCAACAAAGTGTTTATATTAAAAGAGTTTTATACAGTATTGATAGTGTCTTTATTTGATTATGTAATTTCAATATTGTATCATTGTGTCAAGATTAAAATATTAATATTCCTTTTGCGTCAATGTACCTGTTTGCCAAACAGAGTTTTCTTCGAAACTATATAGTTTTTAAAAAACGAACATAGATAATGCCTTTCAACAAACATTTGGAGCAAAACCTTTGGATTAGTATTTCTGATATTCCACCGGATTCAGATTATTTATGAAAAATACGTAAACACAACCCCTCTCACTAAATTAATAGGAAAATATGAAATGTAGCATATAATTTTTAATAAAAAAAATGCTTCAAAAATAAACGCTGAATCCTGTTTTCTTCTAATTTGAGGAGAATTTGTGGAACCTTTCTATTTTTTTCACTTTTGGGAGCCGGTTTGAGAAACACTGATTGATATTCATTATAATTAATGTTTAGATATTAGAAACTAGCATAAGTTCTTAGATAAAATAAGATAGCCTTTACACCTTTACAGAATAATCATAACATATTATTTTCGCCTGCATGTATGCAACAGAATTTTAAGTATATTTAGTTATCGGAAACGGAAATATTTATAAGGAATTGTGTGTAACCTTCAAATCTAAACTGTTACTATTCTCATTTTAAAACTGATGATGGTTACGTTGTTTATTCTAAGTTTACGACTGAATTTACTAGTACTATAGTTTTAAGTTTTAAAGGTTTTAGTAATAAACGAATTTGAAAAATATATGATTAGCCGGAAATTAAAAATTAGAAGTTGATTTATGTATAAAAAAAAATTTATAAAAAATATGTGTTAAATTAATTTTAACAGTGTGCATTGTAAATTTTGGAAAAATTATAATATTTTGATACATCTAGAAAGGTTAAATATAGCTTTTTTTTCTCTGAATCTGAAATATTACTAAGTTGTTACTAGGAAGCACAAAAATTCTAAATACGGAAAGTTTAGTAACATAAATTTTATGCATTTTTAGGAATTCATTTATTTAAATCTATTTGGCAGACATTAACATAAAACTAGACAGATCCATAACTCAAGGTCATAAAAGTATAATTGTTAGATTTGCATTTCCTGATTATATTACCTCAGTACTTACCTCAGTTCTCAGGTTAAACAATTTTTTTAAATTTAGTGCTAGAATTTAGATATTAATTGTTGGCTGGGGAAAAATAAAAATGTAATGGCCCAAATACATGTGCGTTTTTTAAGTGCGTTGAGGCATCCTTTTCTGCAAATATTATTTAGAACAAATGGGTTTCCTATGTAACTAAATACATGGCTGCAACGCACTGCGTTACGCCGAAGCAAGATATCTCTATTTCCAAATTCTTCCGGCACTCTTTAAAGCATGCCTCAAAGCACCAAAAAAACGCACATGTATTTCAAGCATAAATCTACCACCCAACAAACAATTTCTTCGAAAATCAGTTAAATTGTTATGAACTTTTGTTATAACTTTGTCCAATCAACTTTAATTTTTATTGATAAATTATTAGGATTTTACGAATAAATCAAAAGCAATATTAATATAAAATATATTATTTTAAATTATCAGCAAATATAAGTAATTAAATCTAAATATTACTTATATTATATAAAATTTAACTATTAATTTTAATTTCTTTTTAGTGATTAATAATCGCAAAATTTCAGATTAAATTCCATGATTTTTATAAATATTTTAATTAGGTACATGGAATTGTTGATAAAATATTGCTTTTGTTAGCATATTTGCCCTACCCTTAATTAAACAGCATCGTTCTATTTTTTTTAAAATGCAATTGTAACTGCGTAATAGTTTTTCAAAAGTTTATTACACTTTCCTAATCAAAATTTTATAACAATTTAACTGATTTTGGAATAAATTGTTTGTTGGGTGGTAGATTGACATTTTTATTTAATCCCAGCCAACAAGAAATGTATTAATCCATTTTTCATTAAGGGGCAGAGCAATACGTTATACTTAGATGTTTGTTAGTATTACGATTTTAATGTTCATACATCTTCATACGAAAACGAAACCTAAAGACAGACGCGTTTATAGGATTTTTGTAATCCAATCTATAAATTTCCGATACGATTGTATTATGTTTCATTACAGTGTTTACCAAAACGGTATCAATTTAATCTTATGAAATATTTATAAGATTAAATTAATTTATTACACATATCTACATTATTTGACATGAAACGCAATTATTTCGTAATTATCGCTAAGGCGTATTCAACCATTTTTAAAGAAAATATGAAATAAAATATTACATCTTTTTTCAAATTTTGCTGCATTGTGGATGAAACTTAAACAGTAAGTTTAAACGCTACATAAAGTGGATTGTGTTTGAACATTTATGGCTTGTTGTGGTTTTTATTCATTTCATAACTACGAAACTGATTTTTTTACAATATTTTTGTAATTAAAATAAATAGTTATAATTATGAATAATAATAATACGGCATTTTTCAATAAATTGTAAAAAAATTAACCAAAGCCAAGCCATACATAATATTATATAAATCAATTTTTAATTTAACTGAAGTTAATAATAATATAATTACGTACCTAATTTTGTTTATATTTTCAGCAATAGAACGTAATATAATTTAATATTTATGATTATAAGAATAAAATATGTCAAAGTATATATAATAATAATAAATTAAAATGTCATTTAGATTACAAAAAATAAGCAACAACAAAAATAACAAAAAACTCGCGTGAGTGACATCCAACTTGACGTCATTTTCTTATAATTTTTGGACAAAAAGGTCATAGGTTACTCTATTAGTAGTCCGAGATAATCCGAGATTATGTGAAATATTTAATATATATTAAATATTACAAATCATAAAAATCAGAGTAATACTTTGTACAAATATCAACTATCTATCTACGTAATTTCGCCCCACCTCTTGCCATAATATTATATATATAGCCCTAAACAACAACGGCTTCAGTGATAAGAAAAAAATTCAAAAATTATCATTTATTTTCTGTAGCTAATGAAAAACTTTCATCATTCATTAAAGAGCATTCAACAAGTTCAGTTTTGTCAATTAAAATCTTTTAATTTTGTCTCGTAAGTTTGTGAGAATAAAAAAGAGTTTTAAAAATATAATATTTGAAATAATTTTAATATTACTTTATTCAGATTTATATTTTTATAAAATTCATATAATTAAGAAAAATTTTAATTGTTTTCGTGAGTTTATTTATAAATAGTAAAGTAAAAATAATAAAAAAAAAGTTTAGCATAAAAGTGAGAATTCGGAACAATTTATTAAAAATTAAAATATAATCTGAATCATGGTTTTCTGATATTCTTATATTTTTAACGAAAATACGAAACTCATTTTTGCATTTTAGATAATATCGACTAAAAGAATCGATTTAATCGACAATATTTTTATATATGAATTTTGTTACCTCTACTTTCAATTAGTTCACATTTATTTTATAATAAATTAGTAGTCGATTTCTGATTCATATTTAGAAGGAATTTAATTAATTTTAAAATCGTTCAACAATTTCGTTGCTCTGCGACTAACTAAATAATGTAAATTTAAAATTTAACATTATTTGGGGAGTAGTAATTGAATTAAATGAACTTACTGCAATAATTGAATTGGCTACGAAGAAAGTAAAATATTATTCAAAAGTATTAATTACCAATAAATTTGTAAGAATTATTTACGATTTTTATGATGTGTTCTACATCTACACTGACTGTACCCCTAAATAAAGAGCGAATAAAACCAAAAGGATTATTATAAAATCGATCATGGTAATATTCATTCAATAAACTATTATTCAAAAAGCCAGATGATGGTTATAAAAATACGTTTCTTCATAAGAATTCCATACTGAATTCATTATCTTCTACTTAACTCAACGCAAAGTATCATTAACTTTGTTTTCAGTTAACTTGGATAACTAATAATAACTTTCCGTTCTGAACGGAAGTGTTATTATTTCCTATAATTTTAATTTTAATGAGTTAGATTTTTTCCATTGAAGTATCTTTAAAAAGCATTATTGTGGTTATTGTGGACCAAATATTATAAATTAATTAATTTCGTAAGAATTCGAAATAATTTGTAAATTTTAACTAGTTCTAATTATTCGAGAATTTTCTATTCGTTAATTTTTATCATTATGATAAAAAATAACGAACAGAAAAATCTCGAAAAATTTTAGAACTAGTTAAAATTAACGATTTGTACTTTTTTTTGGTTTCTTCAAGTTGTCAAATAATCAAGTGTCAGTCAGGTTAGTTTTCGTCATTTGTCATTTTTCTTTCAACTGCGGTAGAGTTCACTTTTGTGTCCTAAATACAAAAAAAAAGTATAATCTATTTCTATTATATTAAAAAAGTTACATAAATTAAAATTTTTGACTTCCATGTTCAATTTTATCCTATGAGTATATACTCTAAGAATTTACCTAAATTATTTCAAATATTAAATTTTAGATAAAGTACAAAAAATATAAATTTATTTGTTAACATATTTTATTTCAATAAGTGTTTTATTAAAAAAAAAAAATTTGGAATTATTTTTTGTAAATCAACAAAAGTGTTTACTCTTCCCAGGACAAAAAAAAAATCAACAACACCGCATTAGGAAATTTAATAATATTTATCAATATTATAAGCAAAGAAGAATCATTCAAAATAAATATATAAATATTTGAAAAATATAATTACAAAAAAAAAATATAAAAATGCCGCAAACTAATGGATATTCTAATGGTCACAATGGAGATGTTTATGATATGGAAGATGGTCAAACATTCCTTTTTACATCAGAATCTGTTGGCGAAGGACATCCCGGTAAGTGTACTTTATACAAACTTTTGTTATAACCTCAAAAAAATATTTAATTTAAGTAAATTTACAATATTTTTTTATATTATTTAATTACTATATATTTTAAAAATGCTGACATTATATAAAAATCCGACTAGACTACGTTATAGTATCAAATTTCTATTTTATTTTGCTGGCTCGCGACTTTGCAGTTTTATTTTGCTTTCTCGTGTGTACAATTTTGCGAAATATTCTAAAAAAAAAACATATAGATATATAGATTTATACAATATATTTAACAAAATTTATGCTCCTATTACAGAGGAATCAATGTAAAAAAAATTATATATTGTAATTTGTATTAAAGACAAAATATTTTTTGCACGTATTAACAAATTTGCTTTATTGTGCGATAGTCTTTTAACAATTTCTTCACACGAAAAACTTAAAATTCTAAAATTCTATGCTAATATTTTATATTTTTTTATGTTGAGTGTAGATAGAGTGTAGACAATTTTTTGTGTCTAACAAAATGGCGTCATCACCAGGGTATTTATGTGTAAGTACATCCAACAATACCAACCACGCGTTTTGCTCTCATTTTCTTCTATTAAATATTTATTCCTGAAAGATATTCTAAATATATTGTAAATTCTAATTATAGCTGATTTGAGCTGTATGTTAATTTATTGAAATTTTTCTTTTGTACAAAATATTTAAAAATATATATAAATACAAAAAATCATTTTAAAAAGTAACAAATTAAAAGAACTTTAATTTTTATTTGCAGAATAATCGATAATTTTGTATATTTTAAATCTGTGCTATAATGATTGCAAACAAACTCGTGCAAGAGCCACCAAAATATTCAAAACATCTATCATATTCATAAACACGTGTTTTTGCTATCTGACAGTTTTTACAAAATTCCGATTTTGCTATAATCGTTGTCATCATATTGTAATTTATATAATATTATTTCGTGTTGAATATGATGGCAAAGCATGGTTTTTTCAGAATGTTTCGGCTTTTTTTTAATGACCTCATGATATTTTCGAAATTGATTGTTTTGTTATCTTTATTTCTGTTTTGTATTTAAAAAAAAAATGTATTGTTTGTTTTCAAAGATTTTAGTATAGAAAATATTTGTCTTTTTTAAATATATATGATAGATAATATGCGATTTATTTTGTTTAAATATTGCGTATTTAAAAAGTTAATAAAGACAGGGTGATTTTGATTTTCAAATAAAACGGTTAGAATAAATACTTTAAAATTTATGTCTGATTTTTGTTCACTTTTTGGAGGACTTCCGAATGAGCACATTTTTTTTGTAGAATAATTATATAAATAAAACCAAAATTAGTCACTATCACACCTGCTAACCTTCAGGTTTAAGTAATAGAGAATTTATAGGGAGTTTTGAATATGATAACAATAACACGACTGACATTCAGTCTTACATTTTATTTATTGAAAAAATAAATTGCTTCTAGATTCTTCTTGAAAATATTCATTTGAATAAATTTACTATTGTTATTTTATTACTTCTTATTAATAGTAAGAAGTACAAACCTTCACTTAAAAAGATACGAATCGTAAATTTACGAAAAAATATGTGGAGGCATTATTTAAGAAAAATTAAAGTCGGCTAATATTATTTATAAGGTTCGTCAATATTTACTAATAAAATTACTATATATATATTTAAAATATTACCGATAACACGAATAATGGTTACACCAGCCATAAATTCAAAAATAAAAATAATACATTTATGATTTATCGAGTAATAAAGATTTATTGCTGACTAAAATTATTCCAATATTTTACGAGGATCGTTTCGACAAATAAGAATATTTATTCATTTCTCTAGTATTTAATCTTTTGTCTTAATTCAGCCATTAGGATTAGACACCCGTGAATTTTAAGATTTTATTGTATATTTTGTATTTTTGGACTTATTGAAATTAAATAACATCTTAAAGATGAATCAATTCCAAACAAAATTCGATATTTTTGTTTGTGTTCTTAAAATTGGAGACTGATTGATAAGAAAATAAATTTTAAAAAAATTAATGGATTCTTTCTTAAATTCTTGACCTTTGATTATTTATTTTTTCTTTCTTTTATATACTTTTTGTTTTTGTAAAATTATACATAAATTGTTTTGTTTTGTTATAATCTTTTAGAATCGGTTCCAAATTTCTTCAATAGATTAATGAAAATTTTTCTTACAATAAAAATTTTAATTTGCTTAAATTTTAAATTAACATTCAGCGACAATAATTTTAATAGATTTCGTATAAAACCAATTTTTTATTTCTATTTTTTGTAACAAAAACTGCTGTATACTAATATTATTTTTATATATATATAATATTAACTTCCAATTTAGAAAAACTAAATAAAAATATATAATTTAAGAGGTTATCATTATCATTTTTTTTAATAAAATATGATTGTAGTAAGAATAATTAAACTAGTTAATAAAATATTACATATTTCGAAACACTATACTAAAGGGAAAATATTATTTAAGTATGTATATTAAAAATTACTCGAATAATTTTAATATATTTAATAAAATTTGTTATGATTATGATGTAACAAAATTAAATTGTTTTTATTCCATTTTTTAGATTGTCTATAGTCTATATTAACCAGGAGAAATTTTTAAATTATTTATATCTTTGTTTAATTCAAACTTTTAAAAATCATTACAAATTAATTTACAAAAACAATAAAAAAAATAATTATTTAATTCATTTCTAATATTATCTTCTAAAATATTGTCATAATTTTTTCAATATAATTTGCTTTCGTCCGTTAAACGTTACACATACCAATTTTTATATGGCTTTGAAGTATCCTGAATTCGTTCATGTATAGTTTTTGGCGGGAAACACTATCTAATTATTTTAGACATGAGCTAGTACGCATTATATAATGTCTTTTTTTATATCTTAAACCTGTACAAGGAAATTTTTTATTTCCAATCTTCACCATTCTATAAATATCTGTTGGTAGCTATCCAGCTATAATAGAAGTCAAAATTTCTTGATATTCAATGTTTTAGCTAAACTAGTATATTTGTAGATGATTAATGTTGATATTATCGAAACTCAAAACGACGTTGTTACCACAAATGCCACAAAATTCGATTTTGTTTGTTCTGGTCATTTCAAAAGTGATGAAAATGTACTCTTTTTTCTGATAAAATTGATGTAGCGATAATGGTTGTCGATTTTCATTAAATTAATATATAAATCAAATTAATTTAGACACGTGCTATATAATAATAATTTATCTACATGAATAGAAATGAACATAAGAATATGAATATTCTTATATATATTATTTTATTTATAATTCTAATTTATTTATTTATTTTAATCGTTCGGATTTCAAGACATTATTTGAAATCAAATCTTGTACATTATCATTTTTTTTGTTGTTTCTATATTGCTATATTGTCTAAGAAAGATGATCATCAACGACGACGTACGTATCTCTTGCTGCTTATCTTTTTTAATTAATTTTGTTTTGTTGAAAAATAATGGTTCCTTTGTGTTTTCTTTATTAAACTTAATATTATAATTATTATTATTTTTTTTATTTACAGATAAAATGTGTGATCAAATTTCAGACGCTATATTAGATGCACATTTACAACAGGATCCAAATGCTAAAGTTGCTTGTGGTAAGTTGAGTTATTATTAGAATTAATAAATAAAAAAAAATGTATAATATTATATTATTTAATTAATTTGGGTTTCATATTTGTAGTAAACTTTAATATCAAAATTTTGAATAAATGCAATTTTTTTGATAAATTTGATTTTATATAAACTTTAAATGTAAAATTTAATTTTTTTTTTTAAATTAGATAACTTTTTATGAAAAATAAAGAAAATAAAAATATTGTTGATTATGTATTTTGTATAAATAGCAAAGCCTAAAACTGCAATTTGTTTTTCATGCTCAATATAATATTAGACTAGGCACCCAATTAACATTAAAGTATTAAAGAAAAACTAGCTATAGCCGATTGTAACACAATTATTCTAATTTATAGAATTAGAATGAAGGATGGATAATGTCTAAATATAAATTTATTGTAAGAGCTAGCAACAAAATATTTTCGTTCTTTAAAAGTTCTGTATTTAAATTTGAATATATTTTAAAATACGAATCAAAATAGGAAATAAATAAAAATTAAACTTTTTCAATATTGTAATCAAAAATTTCAGTGATTTTTTGCCCTGAATTGAATGATTGATATATTTTTAGATGATCAAACAATTCAAAAATTTCAATTTCAACAAATAATATAAAAACAACGAAAATATGATCATTTTATTAAACATGAAATTTAGACATGCAACTGAGTAATTTAATGAGTAGAGAAGACTAAAATCTAGGAACGTATTTACTTTTGTTATTTTAAAAGTCATGAATAGATTCCACCTCCTGATTTCAATGACTTTTAATATAACCAAAGTAAATTCGTTCTTAGCTGTCCAGTAATAGCTTAAATTTAATTTAACTAAAAAAAACGTTTATCAGTTTGAATATAAAAATAATTTAAATTTTAAATTTTCTTATTAAATTTACTTTACATAATATAAAGAGTTGCATTGCTTTTCTATTTTAAGATATCACTATAATAAAAATAAATATCAAGAATTGTGTATAACAAGAATTTGTCCCCCAAACCGTAAATAATTTCATAATATTTTTAATGTTTTTTTTATGTAAAAAATCTGTATTTTTATAATTATTAAGTAAGATTTAAGGGCAGATTTTTAGTTTGATAAATTTTATGTTGTTTAGAGGTGAAATAAATTTTAAATAAAATATTGAGAGTAATTTTTGGTATTCTTTAGGTAATTTTTAGGATTTTATCATATTTTACAATTACATATTTATGTAAATATATAAAATAACGATACATTATGTAAAATATCAATGAAACTAATTATTTAACTAATACCAAAATCATAGTTCAAATTAAACATTAATTAATAATCGCAATTATTTATTTACAGAAACTGTTGCAAAAACTGGTATGATATTATTATGTGGTGAAATTACATCAAAAGCTGTTGTAGATTATCAAAAAGTTGTTAGAGAGACAGTAAAACATATTGGATACGATGATTCATCTAAAGGTAATTAAATGTGTTTAAATTTTAAATTGAACAATTAAAATTATATTTAGACACATTACTGCGCCATCACTTTTTCCTTATATTATTACTATTTTATTTATTCATAATAAAAAAATATATTTTATTTTAATTTTTTTTTTTTCTTATAAAATCTCTCCATAAAAATAATCGGTTCTTTGTGTGTGATACAAAATGATTCCCTATAAAACTTTAAATAATACAAAACAAATGATAAAATATATAAATAAATAAATAAAAAAAAATACAGGATTTGATTGGAAAACATTAAATTTGCTGGTTGCTCTTGAACAACAATCGCCAGATATCGCGAATGGGGTACACGTTGATCGTGAAGAAGACGATATCGGTGCTGGTGATCAGGTACAAAAACAAAAAAAATGAATGCATTGCCATTTGAAAAAAAATTTTGCATTTTGATACATTTAAAAAACAGAAATTATATTCATTAAAATATCACAAAAAAAAGCGGGGAAAATTAAAATAATTGTATTACGTCCATTTATAATGAAATATTAAAAATTCTGATTACAAGAAACTTAACATAAAAAAAAATTAATTAATTTGGGATTTCAACAAAATATTGCACGAAGGAAATATAATAATAGTTATTCATTATTTTATCATATCTATTTAAGAATTATAAACGGGACTCATTAGGCATGTCTTTATATCATTCAGAAAACATAAATTTAAATTACTTTTTCAGCATCGAAATTATCGAAATTTTATTTGGAAAATTAGAATTAAAAAAAATATAATTAATTTGTATTGTAAAACTGATTTGAATTGAAAGTGGTATAGTGGCAACAGCTGTTATAGTTAGTTGATCAATCAAACTGTAATTCTTAATTAATAATTACGATTTACAAATAAACAAGATTTATTGGTTATGTTTTGCTTATGAATATCCATCTAAAAGAAAATTTCGTAATTTAATTATATACTATTTATCAAAATAACTTTACGAACTTCTTCAAAATAAACTGGATGACCACTTCCATAAAAAAGATTATGGTTTTAAAATTTCTTGTGATATCATAATATTTGTGAACTAGAAACGCAAATGTAGAAAATATTTTTTACAATTGCGTTTCGAGTTTACAAATATTTATTTATAGAGTAATTAAGAAGTGTAAATTATCCAAATTTTCTAATTCTTTTAATTTTAATTTAATAAAAAATCACTTCGTAAATTCAATTCAGTTTTATAATAGATGGAATCATTAATAAGTTTAATGCTCAGAATATTATTAAGAAATGGTATTATTAAAAATTTCCAAAAAAAAATTGTATTTCTTCTAAAATGATGCTTCTTTTATTGAAGATTATTTGCTACTCTTGAAGAGTTTTGATGAAATTTATATTATAATCTGATTGTGAAGAAATATAATTTATAGAGATTTTTTTTGGAAAATTATTATTATTGTTATATTTTAAGTAAATGCATGTTTCTAATAAAATAATATGTTAAAAACACGGGAAACAGAAAAGTGATTTTTTACACACAGGATTTGAAAAATAAACAATAATTTATAATGATAGAGTAAAATTTGATTTTTATTGTTATTCTAAATTTACTTAAAGGTTTCGATTATAAAACATGTAATGTTTTATTAGCATTGGATCAACAATCACCTGAAATAGCAGCTGGGGTACATATTAATCGTCCAGAGGAGGAAATTGGTGCTGGTGATCAGGTCAGAAGAAAACGTAAACCATCAATAATACACTTTTTACTTCCACTTCTTTTCTTATTTTCTTCTCTATTGTTCTATTTTGGTTTTTGGTTTTTTTTTTTTGCAGCTACATTTTTTTTATTTTTTCTGTTTTTATTTCTAATTATAATATTATTTAATATTTATAATTTTTTGCTTATACTATTTAACCACATTTGTTTTAAAACCGAAATTTAAGCAGGCAACATCATGATTTGAAAATACTAATTCTATATAAAATGGTATAAAAAATAACGAAAAAACGTCGAAAATAAATTGTAATGCGCCCAAAAAATATATACACTGAATTCACAATTATCCAAAACATAATTTACCAAAAATTAGCGAATGTATACGCAATTAACCGAAGAAAAATTTATATGCCTGAAAAAGAATTTGATTTCAATAAATGCCATTCTTTATTAATTTATCATTTTCAGTATTCGGTCAATTATGATTAGGTCAATACCTTCGGTTAATTGTGAATTCCGACAGTATATATTCAATTTACATTTCGTCAATTAACCGGATACCAGAATTTTCATATAAAATTATATTAGTTTTGACAAATTTTTCGAGTGTTGTGACTTTTTCCCGGGCTTTAGAATTTATTTTAAAGATTAACTATTATAAGCATATTTATAATTATTAAAAGCATAATTAACTCTTAAAATAATATTGTTTATTTTTCTAGCATAATATAAAACTAACATAATAATTTAAATTTTTGGATGCTTATTTATATAATTTTTTTTCCGCATTTTTATTTGCATCTAACATTTTAGAATTATATTTCATAACATTTTCATTTTATTTTTATGTAATTTTCTTTCACTATACATAAAAAAGCTTAATATTAAACATTTTTTTTTTATATATAAAAATTTCAAAAATGTAATGTTTTTTTATTGTTATTGTAGGGAATTATGTTTGGATATGCTACAGATGAAACAGAAGAATGTATGCCACTTACAGTGGTATTGGCACACAGATTAAATCAAAAAATCGCTGAACTAAGAAGATCTGGTGAATTTTGGTGGGCTAGACCCGATTCTAAAACACAAGTAAGAAACTGTTTAATAATAAAGAAAAATTATTTTAAAAATTGTTAATTACAATGATGTTATTAATCATAAGATTATTTGCTACTCTTGAGAGATAATGAAGTTAAAAATTAAACTGAGTTTTGTAACAATTTTTTTTTATATATTTTATTCTACAAATCAGAATTTTTAAATTAACTAATAATTTGTTTTCTTTTCTAGGTCACATGCGAATACGATTTCAATAAGGGTGCATGCATTCCAAAACGTGTTCATACACTTGTCGTATCATTACAGCATTCAGAAAAAATTGCCATTGACGATTTACGTACCGAAGTTATGAATAAAGTTATTAAAGAAGTAATACCAGCCCAATATTTTGATGCAAATACTGTTGTTCATATTAATCCATGTGGATTATTTATAATTGGTGGACCAATGGGTGATGCTGGTTTAACTGGTCGTAAAATTATTGTTGATACATATGGCGGATGGGGTGCTCATGGTGGTGGAGCATTTTCTGGTAAAGATTTTACAAAAGTTGATAGATCAGCAGCATATGCAGCAAGATGGGTAGCTAAATCATTAGTTAAAGCTGATTTATGTAAACGTTGTTTAGTACAAGTATCATATGCAATTGGTGTGGCTGAGCCATTATCAATTACAGTTTTTGATTATGGTACATCTAAAAAATCACAAAAACAATTGCTACAAATAATTAAAAATAATTTTGATTTAAGGCCTGGTAAAATTGTAAAGTGAGTATTTATATTTTTTTATAAAATTAAGATATTTTAATAGAAAATAGATAATCAGTTTAATTACTTTAATCATCCAATATATTTTAAAATTTTGTTTACATTAAAACCCAATCATTTCCGTCTAAAATATATTATGAATT
This sequence comes from Rhamphomyia laevipes, assembly GCA_963920725.1. Lineage (NCBI taxonomy): Eukaryota > Metazoa > Arthropoda > Insecta > Diptera > Empididae > Rhamphomyia > Rhamphomyia laevipes. The sequence continues at coordinate 39,371,764 of OY987258.1, read as the reverse complement.
AATTTCCAGCAATCTTTTTCTCCCTAATTGCGTGAAGAAGTTACGATTCGTATCAGTTTAATAAAATCGGGCATTCCCGTTTTTTTCGGAAATCTTCTATCACTTCTGTTTTCAAATCATTTTTATTAAAAGTTCAACCAGTTCAGATAGCCTTTAGTTTTGAAATTGTAAAAATATAAATTTTAAATAATTGCTTTTTGATTACGAAATATACATCTCCTTAGAAACAGTCTTGCTGATAACATTTTTCGGACCACCAAGACTTTCTAATATTAAGACAATTATTAAATTTACAAAAAAAAATCAATTCAGCTCAGAATTTATTATTTTTTTACTTAAAAACTACTCATTAATAATAAATAAATTTTAATTTTATTTACAGAGATCTTAATCTTCGCCAACCAATATATCAAAGTACAAGTACTTATGGTCACTTTGGACGAGAAGGTTTCACCTGGGAACAAGCCAAAGATTTAATTGTAGAAGATTGACTAAGCGCCGATAATATTACAACAATTGCTGCTGAAAAAAATAATTATGTTGAAGTAGATTTGCAATGTTCTAAAAAAATTAAACTGACTATTGAATAATATTTACCAATATTACAAATTTATATCTCAAATAAATAATAATAATTAACAAAAACAAAAATAATATTATGTTAGTCAAAAAGAAAAATAAACCTAAATTAAATTAAATAAATAATAACAAGAAAATAATAATAAAAAAAACAGTAAAATATTTTAAATACATATTTTTTTTAAAAAAAAAAAACAAAAAGAAATAATTGTGCATGATCAATTTTTCGTTTTTACTTAATTTCTTATATATATTTTTTTAATTGTTAAAAAATCTAAATCTCTTAATTTTTAAAATTTGTATAAAAGAAATTTTTTTTATTAAAAAATATTAAATTTTAAATTTAAATTAAAAATTAAATACAAACAAATACAGGTAGTCAGTATATATTTTAAATCTATATTAATTATGTAATTATTGTTTCTTAGTTTTTTTTTTTTAATCCTTTCTGTTTATTTTATTCTTTTATAATTTTTTTTTTTAAAAAAAAAATGTTTTAATTTAATTATGGCTATAGAAAAATATTATATTTCTTTACTGCCACCGAAATAATATTTACATAATTTATATAATTTTTATATTTTCGTTAAGAACATTAAAAATTGAGAAAAAAAACATTAAATTTAGAAGAAAGAAAAAAAAATGATTGTAATTTTACTATTAGGCTTAGGTAAAAAAAAAAATATAAAAAATAAAAAGAAAAATCGTAAAATTTTAATAAAAAAAATATATATAAATAGAAAAAATACAAATGATTTATAGACAAAATCATTAAAAAATTAAAAAATATCCAAATAATATTTATATTTGAGATCATTTTGTTTTTGTAATTATAAACACAGTTTTTATTTGTGACCCTCAAATTATATATACAAATTTATATTTAAATGAAAAAAGTTTTAAATTTCACTTTTAGCATGACCATATATATAAAATAATATATTGTAATTTTTAAGAAAACATTCTATTTAATAAAACAAAACAAAAAAAAATCAATAATGTTAATTAATAATTAACTTCTAAATAGGATGTTAATTTTATTAAAGATTTCTCATAAACAAAAAAAATATAAATATTATTACAAATTTGAACAGAGCTGTATAAAAAAATAAAATAAAAACAGTTAATAAATAAAATTAGAAAACACATACAAAGAATGCCATTTTTCAAAGTTGTTTTTTATAAAAACTAAATTTGACTTTCTTTTATATTCATTTACAGATTAATAAAGTTTATGATCTTGAAGACAAAACTACTATGAAATCTTTTCGTGTACAAGTTGAGGTTAATTTGAAATTTTGACTAAATTTGTAATGTAGAGAGGAGAGGATGATATTTTTTTAACCATCCTAATTTAAATACTGCATTGAATATCTTGGTGAGCTTATTATATCCTTCTTGTGGCAGATGTTTAAGAATCTCCTGTAATTAAGTTAAAACCCGGAGCTTTCTTTGTTTTGATCGATGTTTGCTAGCTCTGTTTCATTTGTGGTGATAATAGGAATTTCATCGTTGGCTTGGTGCTCTAAATTTCCTTATGCTTTCATTTCGTTTGGCTTAAATATCTACTCTAAGTGGTTAGCAAATGTTTCCGCTTTTTCGTTGGTATTTCTGGTTAAAATCGTTCTTATTTTTTGGTTGATTTCCATAATGAGTAGTTTGTTTCCTTGGTAGCCGTCAAATTACTCACTGTATTATTCCATGCTGCTTCTTGGATGATCTTGATTAATTTTTCTGTTTCTTCCTCTAGCTGGTCCTTGTTATATATATTAGTCCTCAAGTTGATTTTATTTCGAATTTCCCTACGAAACGATACCCAGTCCGTAATGTTGCTGACTAAAACTAATGTAAGTTTATGCTATTTTTTAATTATAATTTCATTTAATTTTAAAATTACTGCAGAGTGATGAGCGTCCATGTCATAATTATTTTCTATCATCAACATCATGTAGTTTTCAGATATTTTTTTATAGATAATTCTTTATTTCTATCCAGTAGATCCGGCTTTTTATATTTATCTGTAGTGTAGGCCAGTATGTTGGTTCACCTGTTGATATAAACTGGCATCCTGTTTCCATGCCGTAGTTATCTGCCCCTAACAAGTAGAATTCTCGAGCACCAGTCCGTATGTTTAGCGTTAGCGTTATAGTCTCCACCAAGTATGAATCTGTCCCCTAAGTAGTGACTTAAATTCTTTTAAATTTCTGTTGTTTTATTTTACACGCTGGAGGATTTATGTGCTGCTTGATTGACTCAAACTTTATTATAATTAGTTGATACTCGTCCGTCTGCAGGTACTCAACGTCGTGATGTTTATATATGTCCTTTGACTAGTATTGTATTGCGCTACCAGCCCTAGATGTATTTGAGGGAAGGTTTTTTCTGTAAATTTTGTATTCTCTGCGATTGTTGTGATACTCTGTGTTGATAAACGTGGCTGTTATAAAGCACACATCTATCGTCTGTACTTTTAGGAAAAGTTCTATGTCCATTTTCCTGTTAATTATTGGAATTTCAAGTCGCGATTCTTAAATCTTCCTTATAGGTTGTTCTTAAGATTGTAATTTGGCCTGGGGTTTCTAGTTTCTAACTTATCTAGTCTTACTGAAATTTCGTCCATCCTGTTCTGCATATTTTGAAGCATTTGGATTATAGTTGCGTTAATCTCCGTACTTTGTCTTACCACTTCCGGTTGATTTATTTCTTCCATGTTCATACGTGTTACTTGTGCGTTGCATATTCATTTTTTAATTGAAGTTGTAGCGATCATACATCTTCTCTAGGTCTTTTCTTGTTTCCCTAGTTGTACCATTTCTTTTTTGCAATTCCTTAGCTACCACACATCCTCTGCTTGATAGACGGGCGCTCTTCTTGGCAATTTGCGCACTTTGCTTTAGTTGTTGTGTCTTTTGTGCATTCAATTGATAAATGATTGCCTGTATACTTTACGCATAATTTTTGTGTCTGTCCGAATATCCGGAATCTTTTACATTGTGGAATGATTTAGCTGTTTCTTAGCGTTGCAATCTTTACTTTTATATGTTGTATGAATTGTATTTCGTATATTTCCTTAATATCATCTGTTGTCTGTTGAATATTAACATAAATACTGGAAGTCTAATGGAGTTGACTTCTCTATTATTCTTCTTCTTTTTTTTAAATTTGTTTATAACATCTATTATATTTGAAAGCCTCCTTTCTTTTAGCTCAGTTTTTATATAATCAGGATTACATGTTCGATACCAGGTTTCAGATCATTACCTTTATAGGTTTTGTCAGCTTATTTTCATATGTGTGGTATTCCACATTAGCTTTAGTAATAGTTTCCGTTAACTCTCTATATTTTGCTTCTGTTTCTACTTCCACTTTTAGCTTGCTGTAATTTAGCATGTTGACTTTGTATTGTTAATTTTCCCTTCGCGTAATATTCCGTTGACGAGTGGGTAATCCTTTACGTTACTTAAAATTACCGGGGGAGCCATGAGCTTCCTCCCAACTTTCGGTTTTGTTTCTGGCTGATTTTCTTTCCCGATTTTGCTGTCTGCTTATGCTAATTTGTTTGTTCACTACACTAGTGCTATTTCGGCAATGCTACTGTCTTCGTAGTTGTCCCTTTCGCTATTTATGGTGATGATTCAGCCTTTCTCTTTTTGTTTTCTGTATCTATTCTATTTTTGGGGCTGGGCCAGCGTTGCTTTCTTTAACCACCTTAGATTCCGGTATATCCTCTTCCTCCATTATTTCTATTACTTCCTTTTCGTTGTTATCGTTTTCCATTTATATTATCTGTTTACTCATTCCTTCAATTTCTTATTTCTGTTATTTTATCTCATAAGTTCCTCCATAAGAACTTTTACATTTTTGTTGATGTTTCTGTACACAAGGCTACTATTTATTTGCAAGAAATTTTCTGTTTGTTTCCTATAGATGATGGTAACTCCAACGCCTTTCTTAAATGGATTAGGCTCTTTTATTTTTCCAGTTGTCTTTTCCTGGTTTTTCAGTAACGTTCCATGTGTATTTCCAGCTTTTTCCGCTGGCAACTTAATTGTACTAGCATGGAGCTAGGTAACTACTCCTGCCTTTTGAGTTGATATCCCAACTCGAGTTGAAATGATTTTTGTTTCCATCATCTATCTATACTATTATATTTGTTGTAATTTTTTATGGAGCTCAAAGATTTGGAAAAATCGAAATCTGCTGAAATATATTTACAGTTTGTTTTCTGTGCTTCGCAACAAATTATAATCAATCGACTTTGACCTGCTACAAATTCATAATTTTCATAAAACAAAATTACTGTCCAACAAAAACAAAATACAGATTCAGATTGAATGCTGAGGGTGTTATGAGAATGCGATTATCGCCAATTATATCACATTTTCATGCGATGTGTAACTTGAAGCAAGTTCATTCTGCCTCGAAATTTCTATGATGCAACGTTTTTACCTCGCACAATACGATAACATATAATAAACAAAAATTATCAAATTGAAATGCACAATAAACGGACAAGTAAAACCGAACGAAATAAAGCTAAATTGGTGTTATAGAAAATGTTCCATCAATTAAATAATTTCGGGGCTAATTGTTGTTCAATAATTCCGCTAATTGTTGGGAAGGACAAATATTGAATATCAGAAGTTACTTTATTTAGATTTTTATGTTATATAAATAAATGTTATTTTAACCCATAAAAGTTGCGTAACGTAACCACCCTATGCTGTGTTTTTAAGTAGTAGATTTATTATAAAATATTGATGAAGATGGTAACTCTATATTATATATAAAAATTTACTTCATCCATCAGAATTCAGAACAGAAAACAGAAAGAACACAGAACAAGAATACTTTATTTAATATTTATACTTTTCTATACATCATCAAAGATCAAAGTGTTAAAAATAATTCGGATTTTAAGAGGATAAATAAATAAAACTACTAAAGCATATATATTAATATTTACGATATAACAATATTCTTAAAGTATGCGTTCATTAATACAAAGTTTATGTTATTCAATATTAATTCTAAACTGTGTTAACGCTCAAATTGGTATTGCACCAAAAAATCCTATAGCAGACAGTAAAGAAAAATCAACTAGTCTTCCTCCATGCAAATCATGTTCAGTTCTCGTAGAATCTTTCAAAAATGTAAGTTTTTTTAATAACAATATTTTAGATGTTATATTTACAAGAATTTTTGTATTTACAAGGGAATGGAAAGAACATTACGTGGCAAACATGATGGTGGTGATGCGGCATGGGAAGAAGAAAAATTAGGCAGCTATAAAACAAGTGAATTACGATTAGTTGAAATTCAGGAACATCTTTGTACAGATATTAAACGTGGTGAAAATCAATGTCATAATCTTGCTAATGAACATGAACAATTAATTGAAGATTGGTGGTTTAAACATCAAAATGATAAACAAAATTTATTTTCTTGGTTATGTATTGATCAATTAAAAGTTTGTTGTCCAGACAACCATTTTGGTCCTATGTGTAGTGAATGTACCAATTGTAATGGAAATGGTAAAATTAGTGTTTTATAAATTTTATAATATTTATATGTAATGAAAATATGTTTTTGTAGGGAAATGTAAAGGAAATGGTACTCGAAAAGGTAATGGGAAATGTGCATGTGAAACAGGATATTCTGGCGAATTTTGTAATGATTGTGGTTTAGAATTTTATGAATCTTATCGAGATGAAACAAAATTATTATGTTCAGCATGTCATTCAGCATGTGGTGATGGTGGTTGCACTAATGGTGGCCCAAAAGGTATGAAAAATTAGATGTGTTATTAATATTTATAGAAAAATGTATATTAAAATTATTTTTAGGTTGTCGTAAATGTAAAACTGGTTGGGCTATGAATCCCGAGACTGGTTGTTTTGATATCAACGAATGTTTAGAAGTGTCAAATATTTGTAAAAGACAACAATTTTGTGTAAATAATGAAGGTTCATTTAGCTGTTTAGATTGTGATAGATCTTGTGATGGTTGTAGTGGTGATGGTCCAGATATGTGTCGTAAATGTGCTGTTAATTTTGAACTTCGTGATGGAAAATGTACTGGTAAGTTATTTAATACACTATATTTTAATATTTTTGCAGAATTGTTAAAAGGTACATTAAATAGTATAAAAATTATATAATTAATAATGTACTTTCAAATATAAAATCATAGATAAAATTTTCACATGTAAATTTAATTCATTTAAAAGAAAGTACTAACTAACCTAGATCAAGATGTAGCCCAAAACTCGGAGTTTGTTAAAACAGTGCTTTATAAAACCTTTCATTTTTTAAATTATTTGTTCCAACACAACACTTCATAATTATTGCATAGTTCGTTTCGTAAAATACATAAAACATACAACGAAATAAAATCCATCACAAAATATTGTAAACTAACCAAAAAAAATATATTTATGTATTAATGTTCATTTTAGAAAATAACTAACTAGAAATTGGGAGAATAACTAATCAACTAATCAATATTGTCATTATTTTTGAATATTTCAAAATCATATAATGTTAAGAAAGAATATTTTAAATTTATATGAAGAATCGAAACAATATTAATTTGTTAAGAAAAATGAGATGTTGCAATATATTTATGTGGTGCAAATTAATTACACATTATAAAGTGTGTTCAATAGTTTAATGTAATACATTTATTTTATTTAAAATAAATACAAATCATTACATTAATTGAACTTTAGTAATACATATATTGATTTTTTTAATGATCATTTTTAATATATTAATTGCAGAATGAATATATTTTAAATGTTCAATTTACTTTGTAACTATAAATTTGTTTAAACGAATATATTTCAATACATTTATGCAGTTCTATGAATCGAATACTAATTTCCAAATAAGAAATTATAATTCTGTACTAAAATGTTTTAAAATCAAAATAAAAATTGTCATTATAAGAAATGTTAATATTAAAATATTATATGTTTAATAATTTATTAATTTAACCAATTTCATCATATTTTATTTATTTGCATGTAAATATTTGTTTTGTAGATTTAACATCTGAACATCGTGATCAATGGGTAGTTTTTACACGTTTTTTAACATATTTGGGTTTATGTATTGCAACTTGTGCTATTTTCCAAAGTTCAACATATTTAGCATCTATAGTTGGTGTTGCTGTTGCCATTTATATAACATCATCTGAATATTGGTTAAATTCATCACCGTCTAGCCATTCACCAAATTTTGATACAAAAAAATTAGAAGAAATGATAAAAAATTCTTTATAAATAATATATAATATTTAAAAATCAATTAGCAAATTTATAAAATTTGTGTAGAATAGTTATAAATTAATTAAAAATAAAACAGCAAAATAACAAATAAATAACAAAAAAAAAATATATACAATTACAAATTTTTTTGTTTTTACATAAAATGATAATTATAAACAGTATTTAAATTAAATTAATTTTAATCTATTTATTTAATAAATAAATCATATTTTGCAGTTAATAGCCATACGGAAAATGGTAGCACATCCTCTAGTCCGGACATATTAATAAATAATAGTAGCATTAAGAATGAATTGTGAATAAATTAGTTAATTTTAAATAATCGGCAAGTCTAGAAAATTTATTATTATCGAATTTATATTTAGTATATAATTTTTAATTTTACATTTCATACCAAAAAAGACCATAATTAAATAATTTTAAGCGTTAAGCATTTAAATTGAATTTATAATAAAATTAATTTAAAAATTTAATTGGTTTTGTTTTGAAAAATTAATTATTGCTTTAGGTAGCCTCAAACACAAGAATAAGAATTAGAGTGGAACTCACAATAAGATGTGTGGAAAGTACAGTGTCGAATCATAATCAATTCGAAAGATGTGGGGAGTTACGTTCTTCATATTATTAAATGTTATGTTCATTATTGACCGTTCTTATTTCGAAAGTATAAATTGAAAAGTATTAAGTATAACATGAATGCCACTCTTGGTATATTCAGGACAAAATAATTGAAATTGGACAGCAATAAGCTAATTGAAAAGAATAATCACTTTTTCTGTTTCGTACGCAAAAAGAACGGAAAGCATAAATTTATTAGTATATTTTTTCAAATAATAAAATCATAATTTTTTTAAAGTATGGTATTTTATATTTCTATAGGAACTATTGGAAGAATCTATAATATTACCACTTTTACTATTTACTAATAATTATATTTTAAATGAAATTTCCTCGCCCTAGCTCTCAAGTGGCTATTTTTTGGCATACTTAATTGAGTTTTATAAGAAATTTGTTTGGCGCAATGTATATAATTAATTTGCACATATTAAGTGCAGTTGGTTATTCACGTTTGTTGTGAAAAGACCTCATAGTTTGTGCAAGTCGCAAGATTAGTGTCAGAGAGATAATTTCTTCTTTTATCTTACCCTCAGTCGGTTATGCCTGACAGATGATATTTGAATTTAGAAATTAATAACAAATTAACAATGGTTTTGATTTAAATGATTCTGTAGCTGGTTCAGATGTTAATATAGATTCCGAAGAGCATATATTTAATTCTTTTTTCCTCGGCCAGTAATACCATCATTTGTCAGAAACAAACATTCATAGGTACCGCCCCTGATCAAATGTATTGAAAAATGCTCAAAGTTTTATAATAGAACTTCTGTGTTCTGTCAGACACGACATGATATCGGACATATTCATATCAAATCTTATCAGGTTTTTTGACAGACACGTCCAAATTAAAAAATGTGAAGTAATTTTAGTTAAACAAACAAAATAGATATAAAATTTCAGATCCTTTTATATATAATTCACCAAATATCACTGAACTTTCCGATCTAAAATTTTATGAATATCAACACTCTTAGTTCACGAAAATAAACTGAGCCAAATTTCATTGAAATTAGGGATAACAATAATACTATAAGGATATTACTGCGACTGCAGTCATTTTAGGAATCATAAATCCTAAAAAACATCAAAATTTGATTTGTGTAATTTTTCAATTTATCTTTCCATCACAACATTCATATTGAATTACTATATAATTCTATTTGTAACTTTATTACTACTATAATTTTCAATTACCAATTCGATCGAACCTTAATTCTTTAATTTTAAATGTTAAAGTCGTCTAACTCAAAAATTGGTAATATTCAAATTTATATACATAAAATCAATATTTATATTATTCATAAAATCAATAATTAATTATTAATTAATTAAAACAAATTTACAATCAATTAAAAAATTGGAAACTTGAATTAAATTAACCCATCAAAATCATTTAAAAGCTGCCGTAGGCACGAAAATATATTGGGGAAGATGGGGAAAGTCTTGATAAAAAAAAATTAATTATACAAAAAATGAAAAAAAAAACTTAAACAGAAAAGAAATAAAAGATGAATTTTATAAAAGTAAAAACTAAAAAGACACAAAATATATGAAAATTATATTAAAGAAAGACGAGATGAGTTGTGGTTGAAGGTGGCGGCATTTTATCATATATAATTTATAAAAAATTAAATAAAAGTGGGAAATGAATATAAGTGGAAACGTGTTTGAAAATATTCAACATTCAATCGGAATCTTCTGTTGTGAATTAAAGTTTGATTTTTTATATTTTTTAACTTTAAACATTTAATATAATTTAATTATTTAGAGTTTAATTATTATTATTTTTTTTTATTTAAGAAAAAGGTGAGTTACTGAATTTTTTTAATAGAAGTTCTATAAGTCAATAATTTTTTTTTTCTTCCATTTTTTAGTTAGTATAAATAAAAAATTATAAAAATGAAAGTTATTTTTGGTATATTAGTCACAATTACTTGTGCATTGGCATTACCACAACGCGAAGGTGTTGCATATTCAAATGAAGCAATTCGACAAGCTCAACAAACATTTTTAATACCAAAAGATGCTCAAATTCAACAAGTACAAGAAGGTATTGAATTAGGTGCATATGAACAAATACCAGGAAATCAAAGAATTAATTTATTTGAAATATTGGGTGATCAAGTACCATCAGAAGTTATTAATAATTTACAGACACAAGTTGATCAAATTGGACGTAATTAATGAAATAATATATGAATAAATAAAATGAAATAAATGTAAAATTTATTAATTAATATAATTTTTAGTGATCATTATTTGTTAATTATAATTATTATATTATTGTTTTTTTTATATCTTTTTTAAATTATATAATAATTATTATTATTATTTTTTTTATACAAAATTTTACTTCTAAATTCTTTTATTTCTCTTCTTAATTTATTTTATTTTGTATTTTATGATTTTTGTAAGAATTTTCTTTTAAGTTTTCTATTTGTTGTATATTCTTCCATTCTAAAAGTGCCACAGAATTTCAAATATTTTGTTTATATTTCATTATAATATCATTAAAAATAAATTGTAAAAATCTGAATTTTTAAATTTTTTATTTTAAATTATTTTTCTAGATAATTTTAGCAACGCATACATAAATTATTATGATACATTAAAAATAAAATCACGTAAAAAAAAAGATATTATACATAAATGATTGTAGCAGAAACAAACAAGGAAATCATAATAATATAAATCACGAACAGAGGAGAAAGTTCAGTTTGATTACGTTGTCAAGACTGCATAAAACTTTGTCATTTATAATAATGGAAAATTCAGTTATTTTCTTTTTAAATTACATTAATTATGTAATTTATTGTTTTTTATAAAAGGGAAATTATTAATCAATTAAAATTAATGGATTTATGGTATTATGCAGAGAAGTTTATGATAATTATTATTTTCGCTAAATCCATTTTGGTTGGGATAAGTTAAACTTTAAGAAGATTTTAGAATAATTATTAAAAATGAACATTTTAACTGGTAAACCTTGAAAATAATCTAGATTATATCAAGTAATAATAAAGAAAATTCATAGAAAATTGAGTATGCACAATAGTTTAGTTTACATAAAAAAGCTCGAGGTCTACTATGTAATTCGATTCGAACAGGATATATATATTTACCGATTATCAGACCCGATTATATTCAAACTTCAACATTTAATGAAATAATCTGCAATTTAGACTGAAAGGCTTGAAATATTAATTTCCATTATGTTCACTGCTATGTTTGGAGTTTCCAGCTGATGGCGATATACATTGAAGATCTACCATAAAAATATTATCCAAAATATAAAATTATACAAAATTTCAAATATTTAAATTCTAAAATAATTTCTGTTTTATATATAAACCAGTGACCTACCTCAAAAATGTATTTTTTTTTTCAAATTCCGATAAATTATCTTAAAATTGGATTTCTTCTACGGACTTAAAATACATTTATATTTAACTTGATATTTATATGTGTATAGATTTAGAATTTCAATTAATATTTGATATTTGTAATGTATATTATTGAAATTATTATTTACTTTCACTCTTTTTCTTGTTTTTGAATCAAACGTTTAAATACCAACAAAACAACCGTGTACCATGATCATCACCCTTCTTCCAACTTTGTCACCATCACTTGCAACTGAAATTACAAGTTATATTTTATACAATTTTACCATGTATTCGATACTCTTCATTTTCATTTCTGGTTATTTACATTTAATTTTCGTTAGACAATTATTTTTAAATAAGAAAAATGTACAAAATTAATTCAATTTGTCTATTGGTATACAGGAAAGAGGATATTACAAGAATTAGGAATATAAATCTGTGGCGTAGGTAGTGAACTGATGCATTTATGACGAGTTTAATTCCAACTAACTTGCTTAAATTGAGAACCAGTAATAAAACTAGCAGTATATAAGGTGATTTTAATAATGGTTAAGACCATTAGCAACAAATATCACACTATTAAAGCCTTGTTGGATTGTAGCGCAATTAAAAAAGGACTGGACGGAGTTATCCATGTGTACCACAACTGAAACGAAAGCGCTAATCATCCTACCAAGCTCTTAATGTAAGACAGATCCCTAACTAGACACTAGTTGATCGGCAACGCATGTGCGTAGACTTATCGCGTGATCAATGAAGAAATTGCAGCAATCCAGTGCAATCCGTCGACTCACTAGAAAGCCTCTGAATAACTAGTCAGAGTAAGTTATCCATAAAAGTGGTACCACTACTACGGATCCAGTGTGTATGTGGTATATGTGAAGCTTTCACTATAAAGGGACTTATGGTTCGAAGTTAATATAAAAAAAATGAGTATAATTCCAAATTTCAATTGAATGCCATGAAAGCTTTCACAATTCTACTTGGTCAATTTTATGACGATATTCGATATTGTCGAACCATTAGCTAAAATCATAAATAACACAAATTTCTCTGCTTATTTCACATACCCCCGAATTGACATTGGTTATTTTTGAAACATGCTTTTAATGAGTCATAATAAATAAATATAAACAATAAACCTCAATCAATAAAACCTCAATTTTTAATATCTTAATTTATACTGCAAAGTGTGATAATAAAATATTTTTAAAAAAAATATGCTGTAAAAACTGTTCAAGCATAAAAAATCAAGTACGAGTATTTAAAGATTTAGGAAAATATTTACCATCTTTAAAAACAAAATTTATCTATAATTACTTTTTGATTGCGTATGTTTTAGAGACTTTACTAAGATAGTTTAAAATTTACCATAATAGTTTTTCTGATGGTTTCTCACAAATTTTGATGACAATATTGTAAGGTTTCTGGTGATGCAATCAGATTTGTGTAATTGAAGTTAATTGATTTTAGAAGGTTAATTTTGAATGGTATTTGATAATATTGCAACAGTGACAAACAAGGAATATTAAAATAATTAAGTAATTATATATAAATTTAAGAACTTTACTTTATTTTCAAAATTTCTTTATAATTTCTTCAAGATTTATTATTCATATATGGAAACATATTTAGTACAAATCATAATAATCAGTTTTTTGCCACCAAATATTATAAATATTTTTTTACTAATTAATAGAGAAAATATTCGTCGAATTATAAACCAATAATAATAATTTATTATAATTTCTAAATTTACATAAAATTAATATTCGGAAGCTAAAAAAAAAGAATATTTATAAAAAGTATTAGTAAATATATGGCGCCTCATTAAATATTAAGCATGGGCGTAGTTAAAGTAGGGGATAGATTTAGGCATAAAAGAAATTTGTATTCATGAAATAGTTCAGAAAAAATATAATTTCTAACTCTTATCATACTTTCATACTGAATAATTGTTTAATCGTAAATAAATAAATTACTTTTAATAAGAATTGCAATGATGATTATATTTATACATAGAATCAATATCTTGAAAACAGCCCCCATGTTCCAATATTTTAGTATATCTTTAACATGAGTTAAAAATTCAATATTAGAAAATTCTACCAAATTTACAAGATTTTCTTCCCCTTGTGCTGTCCAAGTGCAAGTAAGCCTACATTTTGATGTGTTTTGACTTAGACTTTCAAATTTATGATTATGCCCTTCATATTTTTTCTTAAATACGCCAATGAATAAATTTATATATAAAAAACATGGGTTTAATATATTTAATATTATTAACTAATAATATTATTATTGCCAAGAGATTACTCTAAAGAAATCAAAAAAGAAATAAACATTAAGGAACGTCAGAAAATTGAACTTTTGAATAGAATAGAATTATATTAAAAACAAGTCTTCAGCTAGGAGCTAGTAGACAATAATTAATACTTAATTATTATTGGAATATTCCCTGATTTTTTTTTAATTTGATTGTATTAAAGTATGTGGCATTATTGAATAAATTACTACCCAGTATAATTATTAAATTTCGAATACCTGTGATCGCTTTTAGCATTATACTGTCCCTCTCACATTATAGACAATGCCACTGAATATAATCGCATCGAAGATATTCAAAAGTCTGTGATAATGATAATGTCGCTAAAATTATAGATAAATGATAATGTCACTAAAGCAGTTATACAACGTTAAGGGAATCAGTAACACCTTCATGATATTTAATTGAAATTCATATTATAATAGCCACAAAAGCTATAATACTTCTTATAAAAGTCCTGGCTTCGCATTGCCTTGAAAGGAAACCTACAACTATTCTTAACTGACCATCTAATCCAAGACACCTAATTCAAGTCAACTAATTCAAGCCACTGACATTCGTTACTAAGTGTAAAAATGATTACTAAAATCCTATAATCTCAAAAAATATAAAAAATTCAAACAAAATTAATTAATTAATACATTTTATTTAATAATAATAATTACTTATTTTTTTATTTGTTTTTATTATTTTTTTTTGATTAACTAATTTAAAATTTTAATTAATATTTATTTATAATATAGTTTAATTAATCTAAAAAAAAAAAAATTATTTCAATTTATTTATAATATTTTTAAAATATTTCTTATATCCAAAAGTCTTGTGGCACGACTTAATCAAAGAAAACAGAATTATTATATAATTTAATTTGAAAATTTAATTATATTTTAATTTTTTAAATAAATATTTTCATTTTTTTTTTAAATTTAATTATTAGCTTTTTTAAATTAAAATTAATTTAATTTTTATTTTTTGTAAAAATAATTATTGTTTTTTTTTTTAAATAATAAAAGAATTTTCTTTATTTTAAAAATAAAGAAAACTTTTTTAAAAAATAATAAAATATATAGATGGCGCTGTAGTAAAAATATAGACTCTTTTACAATTTCAATTTAAAAACAAATCTTTGACTTTAATATTAAAAGCATAAATTAATTTATATATTTTATATTAAATATTTTTTTTTTTAAACAGCTATATCAGTATCAATACTTCGACTATTATTATTACTGTCATCATATTTTACACTTTCAGCATCATCTTTTGGATTAAAATTATCTGATTGTAATGAACTATCATTATTATTATTAATTGTCACTTCATCAATATCATTAATAATATTATTTGTTTGTCGTGTTGTTGTTGATTCACGTTCTTTTTGCTGTTGCATCATACCCATACCACTGCCACTACCTAAATCCAATTCAATTGATTCACTACTACTTCTCCATGAATCTTCAGTTTCATTATTTTTTAATATACTATACATAATGATGTCATCATTATCTGACATAATTAATGATGATATTGTATTATTACAACGATATTCAGTTGAATTTGTTGTTATATTACGTTCCCATTCTGGTAATAAACATGGTTCACCTGGTGCTCTTGATTCCGGATAATAAACTGTATCAAAATCATCAGCTGAACCTTCTGTTAACAGAGAATCATTATCAATTTGTAGATCATCTAATGATTTTGATGTTATATTAGAAATTATTTCTGATAATGGATTTTCAGATGTTGATGTTGATGATGATATTTCCATTGAACTACGTGGTTCTTCTTTAAGCTGATTATGATGTTGATTTTGTTGATGGTGAGGATGATGATGATGATTATGATGCTGATGATGTTCTGAAATTGTACCAGATTTTGTCCATTGAATACCTTCAGGATAATCTTCATTTTCAATCTAAAATAAAATTAATTTATTATTAAAAAAATATATTATAAAAACAGTTAATGAAAACTTACCTCACGTTGATAATTACTTAAATCTTCATCTTTTATAACTGGATAAGCTGGATTTTCAATAGCCGCTGCATCATATTCTACTTCAACATTATGTCCAATTTGATAATTATTATCTGTATCAATTGGGCTAACTGATGATGTTGATGAATTTAATAATTGTTCATCATTTATAATAGTTTGATTATTATCATTTTCATGATAAATTGTTTCATAAATATTTTCTTCATCACTACTACTATTTGTAAATAATAAATTTTCCGATTCTCCACTATATAAAATCGTATCATAAATATTATCTTCAGATAATGATGAATTATCTGATGATTCTGTTGTTGAACTAATTATAATTTGTAAAAAATCACTACTAGCATTTGGTATTAAATCTAAATAGCTATCATTTAAACTTGAATCACTATTAAATGTTGAAAAATCTGTACTGCTTGTATTATTATTTGTATTATCGTAAATTATTTCAGATGGTGATATTAACATTTCTGTTGGATCTTCAGCAATATCACCACGTTGCAAACCTTTGGTATCAAATACTTGTATTGTTTTTGATTGACCATCTTTATCAATAATTATAACTTGTTCGGTAACTTGTTCTAAAATTGTACTTTTTTCTTTATTTATATTTTCATTATTAGTGGAATTTGATATTGAATTAATATCATTTTTATTTGTTGTTGTAGATTGTTGATCTAAATTATTTTTATCGGATGCTTGCCGAACAATTTTTTGACTTTCTTCAACCGATGATAATATAATTGTATGTGTATCAGTAATTTCCAATTTATTTTCAGGAGTATCTATAAAGAAAAAGAATAAAAAACGATATTAAAATTTAAAAAAAACCTTAAGAGCGCCACCTAGACTTGAAAAATGTAAACTAAATTCTTTTATACTCCCCATAGGTTTGTGTCTTTACTAAATTTGCATATGATTTTTTATGAATGAAATCAAATTTTACAACATTTTGAGTTCTAATTTCAATATTTATGAGTTAGTAATTAGTTAATAAAGAGTTAAAATATTTAAATGAGTACTAACTCATTCTATCCTGAATCAAGAGTACCTGGTGAACCATTTCTTTAATTTACAAAAATTCTACTTACTTTTAACATTAATTAGATCATCAATTTTTGGATTATTTTGTCCAACAATTCGAATTTCTTCTTTTTTGGTTATCTCTTTAATAGTTATATTTAATTTTGGCATCATTTCTGGTTTTATTTGGGATGGTAATTTTGAATTATGTTCTAATCCTTCTGTAGTTGATATAGATGGCGTTGTTGTACTTTTTGTATCTGCAGAGAAAATTGGATTAAATACTTTTGAATTATAGGACTTTTTTTAAATAAATCTAAGTTCGGTTTTTTAGTGGTATCTCTAACGCAGTTGATTTATCTGGAAACGTGGGAACTTACCAATAAGTGGACAATTATCATATACAGGACAGCATGTTCCATTAATAAATTTCGGTTCACAATCATCACGATTATAACATGTTACAGTACTGCAAACAATTTCACCACCTTTTCAAAAATAAATAAATTAAAATTTCATAATTTTTTTAAATTTTAAATTTTTATATATTTGTCAGTTCCATTTCGAGTCCAGTCTTTCGGTTATAAGTTGAAACTAATTTTTAGATTTATTATTTTAAATTATATTTTATTAATTCTCTAAACAAATTATTTAATTTAGTTACTTTACACTTCAAATTATAAGGAATTCTTTTATGTTTAACTACACAAATATTCTATTTATTTAGATAATTTTTTTTTTTTGATTTTTATGGAGCTTTTTTGATGTTTTTTAAATATAGATAAAGTCAAATATTTGTCCAATTGATTGGTCTCTTTTTGGTCGCCGTCGTCATTATTAAATAAATATTTTATGTCAATAATTTTTTTTTTTCATTTTTTGTTGTTATTCGAATAATATTTTACATTTACTCACATACCTCGACAAGAACAAAAATTACATGGATCTATTTTATCCAATTTTGCACCATCAGAATAAGTTTTACCATCTCGTTCACATTCTACCATCCGAGGATCAAATAAAAAGTAAGAAAGAAAATGGAAAAGAAAATGAAATTAAATAAAATTCTTGTATCTAATTTATTTTTATTGCATTAACATAATTATAATGTAGATGTACATACCACATTGATATTCAGGACAACAATAACCAGTTTTTTGTATTGCTCGACATCCTGGTTTTTTTTCACAAGTCACAGATGTTTTAGGTATTGTTTGGCCATCTAATAAACAAGTTCCCGATGGTGTTTCTATAAAGCAAAAAAAAATAAAAAATAAAATGAATTAATCTTTTTCTAGCTGTGAGTTTTTTTTTACGAAATAGTGACAAAAATAAAATGAAGTTAGTCAAAAAAAATATTTCATTAATTTGAACATTTTTGTAATAATAATAAAATGTCTAACAAAATTACAAATTTATGAAAACCTATAATCATAGTTTTCCCACTTTAGTTACTATAACCCTGGAGATATACTCGCCGTGCCACCGTTCGGAAAAGTTGCAACATATCGAAATACTTATATGAAAGTTTAGTTAAACTCACCGCTTGGCTGTGTGTTGTTGTTCTGCGGAAAAGTTAGTTTGAGTGAACTCTCTGCCGCTTTGAAATGTTCCATTTTTTTTTTGTTGAAAAAAACGAGAGTTTCTCTAGCTTAAGACAGAATTAGAAATACAATTTCTAGTTAGAAATTGGTTCTAAGCCGAGGAAACAGACGTCAACAATGAAAATCGTTCTAGGAGCATATCTTATGATTTATATATTTTTATAATTTCACACACGTTGTTGTTTGGCGTTGAATTTCTATGTCTGTACTTTTAATCTTAATTTTGCCTACAGAGATTACGACGACAACAAAACCATTTTGGATAGTAAGCATATGTAAAATTTCCTATATGAACTACAGAAATTTATTAACAAATGTTCTCAAGTACAACACAGTTTTGGTTTGAAAAATTGATATTAAAAGTTACTAAGTCGTTTATTCAAAATGTTACCAATGCATTTTTTGACTTACACTAAACGAGACTAATTTTAATTACAATTCATTGCAACTTTGTGACTAAGAATGTAATAATTATATAATTACTATCGTAATTATTAAGAAATAACTTATGATAATTATTAAATTATTTTACAACTTTAATACAAAATTTTAAAGTAAGTTCTGGTATGCTTGATGGAAACTTTAAAATTTCTGTTGTATGACTTTAATAAAATGATATTTCAATATTGATTTGGTCATTCAACGTTTTGTTATTGAATGAAAATCTAAAATAACATAATGCAACTAAAGATTATATGTAATAAAAAAGCAACATGAAAAATAATATTTAAAAAGTGTTTATAATATTCTGTAAGGATATAAAAGACTTATGGAAGGAAAGTAATGTAAATACTGTAAAAGAATTATGTGTAATAATAGAAAAAAGTCATAAATGTCAACAGGAGATGCGAAGGTTACTTTATTAATATAATATACGTAATCAAAATTATACGTAATTTAAGAAATTTTATAGATATTAAAGTGATAATCTCTTTAACTGATAATTTGTAGCAAAATATTCAAACAAATTCAATAATTTGTTAGATCAAATAATTCTACTTATGATTTCGCAAAAATTAAAATTTCGTAGCCTTTTTACCAAAAGGTGCTTCCTGGATGCAGTCTTTTATGTAACCTCTGAAAAAACATCTACATAAAATTGGAATAGTTCCAAATAATGTATGTATAATGTGCGAATACGAAGAGGGATCAGCTAAACACATCTTATTTAAATGTGAAACATTTCCTAAATCCAGAATTCGTCACCTTGAAAACGGCTTTCTGGATACTATGGAAGTATCGTCGTATCCACTGAAAAACCTATAATACTTCTTTGAAAATACTTGCATTGGGATAGGTTTTGTATCTTTAAGGTATATCGGAATAGGCTCAATACAATTTGTTCGCCATAATATAATTGACAAGCACATGTTGCAAACAGATCCAAACACGATACGTTATTAAATTTACAATTTGGGAGCTAGTTGTTAGAAATCTTATAAAATAGTTTATAATGGCATACATTCAGTAGCTGATGAATGATAAACAAATTTCACAATCAACAATTTTTTATATATATTAATTTAATGAATTAGCCAAATACTATAGACTTACCTGGTGTCTGATTTTTCGGTGTTGTTTCCAGTTCTTTATAAGTTTCACGTATCGTTCGATGATGTCTAACATTGAGTGGTCCTGAAATAAATAAATATAATTTTTATAAATAGTTAAGGAATAAGTTTATATAAAATCAAATATGGAATATCTTTGTATTTTTAAATATACACTATAGCAGTAATATAAGTGGCTTTCTGTTTTCAGGGAATACTTAGTAAAACAACAGATTCCCGAAAACTAAAATTCGTTAAAAATATTAATTCAACGATGTTGATCCCAAGTTCTCAATAACCTTTCTAACTCTCCCAAGGGAATTGCTTTGATTGTCGTAACTAACAAGAATTTTATGTCACTTATTCTAATCATCATAAGGAAAATGATTTAAAATTTCTATAAGTAAATTGAAAACCCGACTCAAATATTCTAGACAGGACATTCTTTGCAGGACTTTACAGTGATGATAAAATAAATTTTAATAAACTTTAAATTCTGAGCAACTTTATGTAATCTTTATAGAAAAATTTAAATTAAATGGTTTTCACAATTAATTTTAACGATATTTTGAAAGTATAATTTTTATGTATAATTTTAAAAGTTTTGATAAAGGTTAGGGGTTTTTTAAAGTTTAATATATTTGTAAATAAATAATTAAAATTATGAAAAGGTATTCATAAACATACATACATAAATTTTACAAAATAAATGTTCTACTTTAAACATAAACCATCAGAGTATATAAAAGGCAGATACAATCATTTTCAATTTACTAACAATCAGAAACATCCAGTGCAGTGATCTCTTCAATCATTCAGACTATAACTATAATATGCGGTGGCTATAATACATTAGGTCACAAATTCAACTTCAGAACGAGGCATAAATATAACTCTAAGTTGGTTCATCTTCAAATAAGTACTAATAATAATTTTTATATTTTCTCATATTTTATGTTGTTCCAAATCATTATTTTAATTTAACTAGTATTCAATAAAATAAATAGGTCAGTCAAATAAGTAATAACTCATATTTTATAAGTAACATTTAACAAGGTTTTCTATATTTGCCAGTACGTCAAGTAATTGAACTTTATAATGATCTTCTGTGTCAATTTATTTTGTTATTTACGATAATTTGTAATATTTAATTCTATTATTTACGATTGTTTTCATCGTCATATCACGGAATTAGTAGAATTTACTATATATAGATAGAAGTGTCATAAATCTAAAAAATTTCACAAGTCAATAAAACATCTGAGCAAGTAGTAATAAAAAGTTTATACTAATTTATTGTAATTTTGTTAAAAACAGTCAAGTAATATTAACTGAACAAAAATTAAATCTTTTTTTTTATCTAAAAAGAATTTATGAGTTTATTTCAAATAATTAGTCTAATATTTGCTGTAAATTTTGATATTCTGCATTGTTCATATTAATTTTGTTACAAAAAGATTTAACTATAAATGCAAATCGCAACGGATAGTCCTTCATTAAGTCGGTTTTTAATTTGTTGATACCAGTTAGGTAACTGTTGCTAAAATACACTTTTTCTGCATAGGTCATTCAGTTTTTTCATTTTTAATTTTCCTTAAGGCATAGTTAGATCTTTCAAGATCTTGGCTAGATCCTTTATTGGCAGCTCTATTTAGAGTATAAGCCCATGATTCATAAAGTCCATGTTCTACCGATTCATAATTCTCAAAATAGTTTTTGCCCATATTGGTGTATATTTTTGAATTGCAAATTCATTTTAGAAAATACAGATTTGTCTTAAGTTTTTAGCAAATATCGTTCATATCTCCGTATCCATAATATTATTTAGTCTTATTTATATAATTGTTCATCCGTTATCAGGATTCTAAAATGTGTAACCTCATATAATATAGTTTATAAATTATACAATTTTATTATTTGTTAAGACTCTAAGTGTAAGGTTTCATTAAATAAATTTTATTTTTTCATTTGAATTACATCAATTTTTCTTAAAGTTGATATGTAATTCAATTGCGGTGTTACTAAACATATAAATTTACATTTTTTTTTATATATCAATACGATAGTGTCACGTTCAATCAAACTACAATACATGGTAATAATTTATACATTTTATAGTTATAAGTTCACTTACTTTGAACATGTTATAAAATATTCCTATATATATTTTAAATATAAAAAGGACCATCACCACAACTATAAATATTTTCGATTTTATACATATAAATATTTTGATTATACTTTTATATAACTATGGTTAAATATAAAGTGAAGCTATCAAATCATTTGTTTCTCTTCAAACGTGACTTGGTAGAAGAAAATTTATAATATGAATACGTATAATAATAAAATCACAGTAGCTACTATAGTAACAAAACGGACGGACTCATTTTCCGATTTAACTTAGAAAATGACTTTTTATAGTTCTTATATATACCTAAGATGAAACTATGTCACGTCTTTATCACAAAGACATTGTAGAGTAAATATAGAATCATTTTTTTTTATAGAGGTATGATCATTGTCATGGATAAAGGAAGTTTTCCTTCTTCTTAATGTTTCATTTTTGCATTTCTTTGGTTTTAGTTTTATACTATTTTAGTATGTGACTATTTTAAAATAAATCTAAACATATTACATATAGATATATATTTTACATAATGTATATAGATATAAATATTATGTTAATGGTAAAAAAAAAACTTTTTTCAAAGGATGAAGTTAGTCCTCTGAGGCCAATTATAAAAGTAACGTGCTTTTGGGGCAGCTTAATTTATAATTTGTGAAAATATTTTAGATTTTGTGCATCTACTAAAGAATATTATAGGAAAATATGAATTTAGTTATAAATGACTTTAGAGTCATAATTATTTTGAAGGTCTATAATCATATAACGACCAAGTATTGATTATATCTAATCTTGAGGTAGGTTTTGAGAAGTAAAATGTAAATATTCAATAATTATGGCGAAGAATATCAATTTCGACCGATCTCATAATCGAAACTCTAGAACAGTTAATTTGCCACATATCCGGAATTAACGTCTGACACATTGCGAATATTTTAAAACACTCAGTCTTTTCTGATCTAGAGAAAGTTTCGTAGTGTATCGTGTAAGTTACTATGCCAAGGAAATTTTATAATATAATTTTCGATCCTTCGATAGAAACAAAATTTCACTTCGTGTCAAAGTTATGCGAAATTATATCAATTATATGGCTTCATGTAAACTCTTGTTTTCCTGTATGATGATTTTATGCATTCTGAAGTATATGGGTCGAAGCATAGGCTAAAATTTTATCTGATAATATATTTCTTGACCAACAAATAAAAAATTGAACTAAATTTCGACATTCTGCTGGTATCAACTCACTCAGAAGCATCAATAAATGTTGGATTTGGTGCAGTAAGTTGTGAATTTTGAGATACAGCATTTGGTTTTATATATAGATTAATTAATTATCGATACTGTATTAAGAATGGTCAATATTATGGTATCAAGAAACAGAAACGATTACATACAAATTTTATGTTGCATGCAAATATAAGTTCTATAAGATAAATTAAACTGGTACGACAAAGTTTTTGTTTATTTTTTGGAATTTTGTTAAATTGTCGTCTCTTTGTATATCACCAAAAAAAAAAAACTTTAAAATTACTGTTTACCGTAAATGATAATCATCAATTTATAAAAATCATGGTTTGAAAAACTTCTAATAATATTACATATTTTTATATATGTTTATCTTTTATCATAGATCACAACATATTTCCAGAAACAAGTACAGAAAAACCAACTAAAAGAAAAAGTTTTATTACATTTAAAATGAAAAACTTTTCACAAAATTTATTTTTCATTAATTTTTTTTTTTGTTTTTTTCTTGTATCTCATTATTGTGATGTGAACGAGCAAGAACAATTTATACAATTTATATTTGGTCATCAAAAGTTTGCCTTTCTGTTCGTATGGTGTCTGGGTTAGAATATATTCAAAGGTAGTCAATCTAAACTTCATCATAATATATTATGTTTTCGGTACGTACATTATTAGATTTAGTAGTCAGTGATTTTTGAAGTTTACTTAACTGAATTGAATAATAAAATAATAAATTATATTTTGTATAGAATTTACACAATAAAAATATTGGTATAATTTGAAAGACTTAATGCTTCATATTCCATTTGAGATGCACTGGATTAGTTTAGAAAAATTTAGAAATTTTTGATAGTAGGTTTATGATAATTTTCTCATTTTCCGACATAAGTAAAATTAACTTGTTTAACTTGTTTAAAATTGGAATTCATCTTAAGGAGTAGTTTTTCTGTTTACTCTAAATTAACAATTTTCAACCAACTTCCAGAAAGGTTGGGTATGGAATAATTAAATAATGACTCCAAATAATTTTATTTCCATTCTTATATTTTATTCAATTTCCAAATATTAAAGAAATCGGAAAAATCTTACTACTAGACGTACTCTAGTTAAATGTTATCGGATTTTACACCGGATATCACCGGATATCAGAAACCGGTCAAAGATTCTCCTGATCGACTCCACTGTAAATTTTAATAATATTAATGAAAGTTTAATAAAATCAAGGAAGACTGCCACAGGTGGGATGGGTTGATGCGCTATAGGAAAAACGTTCAGCCATCTACTGGGGTGTACAACGGGCTTCAGTGCGTGAGGTTATCGGAACCTTCTTACAATCCAACCAACCAACGAACCAACCAAACCAAACAAAATTTATAAATTTCTGTATTCACGGCCAGGAATAGGAAAAAATCAGGATACAAAAAAATATTTTCCAGATTTGGACTATCGGAAGACCACGTTTGCAGATTCTGACACTTATACACTCGAAACTCTGTAACTAAGCAGCTGTACTGTTTTATCGACAGTACAAGTCTAGAAAGATACATAATTAGGAAATGGGAAAGCACAACGCATTGATTAAGGTTAGTAGTGGTAGTGGTAGTGGTACTCCCTGTACTCTCTTAACTAATGAACTACATTCCCAATTACAAAAATTCCCAATTTTTGTAATAATAAAGTTTGTTAATTATTTTCTATATAGGAATTTGATTCTATATTTATATAAAATCAAATGTTTCCATATAAATAAAATTGATATCCGGAATGTAATAGAAGAAATTAATTATGCAATTAAAATTAAATATTATGTTAGCATGTGTTCTATTATTATCCTTTTATTGGAATTTATATACTAGAATTTAATTTAATTTTAAACAATTTATAAATTAACAAAAACCTAAAAAGATTTAAGTATTTTTAGAATCATGCAATAATAAATAATGAAAATATGTGTAAAAAAATCCTTTTTTGGTGGAGTAAAAGTAACTGAAATAAAAATGAAGTGCTAAAGAAAATTAAATTATTAATGTATTTTGTTTGCTTGTGAGTGTGTGTTAATTTATTTATTTGGAAATATATAGTTCAAGGATTTACATTGCGTGTTTTTTTTAAATTCTTTTTTAAGTTACTAGGAAAAATGATATAGAAAATAATATTAATTTCACTATGCCGCGTTTAATTACACGAATTTATATAAGATTTTAAGGATATTTCGATGGAAAAAAAAACTGATATATACGTAATTACGAGTTATAAATTTATGAATGTTTTAATTCAAATTTTCGGGGTGTAATTCTTATAACATATATACTGGCATCAGTTAATTAGGATAAGAATAATCTTTTACGTTAAGTTATGAAATAACAAAGTACATTCGTTTTCTAATTATATTTCCGAAGGTGATGCAAATTACAAAAGTTTTTTTTAATAAAAAAGTGCACGTATGCGTCGATATCGGGATTTAAACGTCCCTACATTTAACAACTATCAAAAATTTTGGGCAACATATTATCTTTTAACATAATATGACTGTTTTTTTTTTTATGTTTTTTGTCAATCTTTTTAAATTACATAAATTGTATACAAATGATTTTTTAATACCAGAAAATTATGATTAATATGTAAAGTAAACATTTACGTAGAAACGAAATAAATATGTAAATTTCAATGTTCAATGCGAAATATTTTTAGAAGCATTTATTTCATTAAAATTATATTTTTAATAGAAAACAGACACAATCTAGTCAGTGAGTAACTATTTTTGTTTGAAAGTATATGCAACTAATAAATGAAACTGAATTTACATCAAACATTAATTACCTTCAACAAGAGTTTCCAAAAATTGGGTTCATCGAGAACTATTATCAACGGAAAAGGTTTCAAAATTCGTGAAAGTTTGAAGACAACTGGTTTAGACGAAGAACAAAGTGACTATCCATAAATGCATTTGTATTACTTGTTAATGTAGTAAAAATGTAAATGATCCAGCAAAGCAATACAACCTTAACAACTTTTATTTATTATAACTCAGCTATGCGCAGCTGCAAGTTACAAATTTATAGTTTGATTATAGTCAATAGATGTGAAATATTTTGGATCTAGGGGTTTACAGCTAATTTTTACCATATTTATGCCTCCATTAATGAAAACAAAAATTAAATACAACTCCACAAAATTAAAATCAAATAAATCACAAAATAAAAAAAATAAATAATGAAATAGCAGCCCAAAATTAGGGAATTTGTGTTGTAATATATCATGTTTTTATGGGCTTATTTCCTAAACAAATTTTGGATACGATATAAGATATATCATTTTATTTTGGTGGATCTTGCAAATATTTAGCTTTGACAATAAATTATTTTATTAAATATGTAATAAAATATTAAAAACTTATTAAGAAATTCCGTAATTTTAATATCCTTACGTATCCTAAACTTTATATTTGACTTTCATTAACGTAATATCAATTTTAATTTTATGTGTTTGGAGTTAAGTATCTCTATCAATAAGTATATAGAAAAAGAAAGATGCCAAAACATAATTTTTATTGACTCTGTGCCACTAAAAAAAATATCAAAATTGATTTATTGATAAAACTAACCTCAGGGGTACGACAATAAAATATATTCAGTTTTATCTTAAAATTTTACTAAACTTTTTTGCTTAAAGCAGCAGATTTTTATTCTCATAAATTATGCAAAAAAAAAAAGTAAAAAATGAATAAATTATTCAAAGATGAAGTATGAAGGCAAAACCGTGTCACTTAAAGTTGCATATTGATTAAATCATCAAAACAATTTCGGGTTTTTTTTTTGGACTATTTTCATATTAAACGTGATGCATATAAACTGAATTTAGGTAGTTTTTTTTAAGTTGTAGTTTTTGGCTTTCCTGTTTTTTGGTAAAATTTTCATTTTTTTGGAATAATAATAGAAAAATTCACTATTAAAGAACTAAAATTCTATTTATATTTATGTTAAAATGCCAGTTCATCAGTATTCCGAGCATATTTTC
This sequence comes from Rhamphomyia laevipes, assembly GCA_963920725.1. Classification (NCBI taxonomy): domain Eukaryota; kingdom Metazoa; phylum Arthropoda; class Insecta; order Diptera; family Empididae; genus Rhamphomyia; species Rhamphomyia laevipes. The sequence continues at coordinate 39,343,990 of OY987258.1, read as the reverse complement.
AGTTCTTTTGACATTACTTCCTTCACATTATAATTTCATATTTTTTTTTCTTCTGTACATTACTGAATTTCGTATTAAAACAATTTGCCTTCAGCTTTTTATATCCTGTTTTGAGAAAATATTTTTTTATTTCAAATAAAGAAAAATTATGAATTAAAAACTTTCAACAGATGAAAATATGAAAATTATTCAGTTAAGTTTTTTTGTATTTTCAAATCAAAGCGAAAGATTTCGAATACTTATATAAAAAAAAGGCAACCAAAAAGGATTTTTTTTTTAAAAAAAAAAAGTTTTTATAGTTTTTATAGTTACGAAGAAATATTTAACATAAATTTCCATTTCATTCACATTAAATTATTCGGTTTATTTTAATTCAAATTAAATGTAAAAAAATAAAAATCTTGGAAAATTTAATTTTAATTTATTTCTGCATAAAAAATTAATTTTGACGTATATGTCATTACACTGTATATGACTATAGTATGGACACTTGTCAGCAAATATAACATTTAACATCAACTTCAGAAATTTCACCTTTTTCCAATTTCTTATATTGTTTAGAGAGTTCATAAGAATTTGGTATATTAGAAAATGCTGTCTATCTGCCAGTCAAAGTAAAATGGGTTGCTAAAAGCAGAACTCATAATGCTACTGTCAGCATCAACGAGTGTTCAATTACATTGCACGGTTATAATTGTGACCTTAAGTATTCAATTACATTGTACGCCTTAAGGACACTTTTCAAAATTGTCGTTTCTTTACATTTTTGTTAAATTGATGGTACTTCTTAATTTCAAATATGTGTTCAAATATATTTAGCTACGCGACAAATTCGTATTTCTGTCAAAGTCGTCACCGCCAACATTGAGCATTGTAATTGCTTAGGAATAAAGGTTTTTATTTTACACATCGGTGTCATTGTGATTCCAGCTTAATTCAAATAATTTTTCACATAAAGCTATAAGAATTCTTTGATTATTTACTAAGATGTTTTGTGATCTTGTTAGATTATATATTGAAAATGAATGGGTGAAATTTAGTCCTTTAAATAAACTAAATTTCTTTATTTATACAAAATTTAATTACAATTAAAATTTTCTTCAGTTTTAGTGTATTAATATTAATACAAAATTTCGATATAAACAATTTCTATAAAAGCAATATTCGATTAAATCAACGACGATATATGCACCGAATTGCTAATTTCGTTAAAAGTAACTGACAAATTAAAAATCGTTTAGTAATTATATTATGTCACATACATTTAACCAATAAAATGGGTAGAATAAGATGAATCCCGATATCTGTAAATATCAAGTTTAAAAGGGATCGAAGTTTTAAAGGGTTAGTGGAGAGCATGAAACTAATATGTCCTCTACAGATGCAGCTGAACATAATGAAGGAAATAATAACATTAACCATTTTATTCCTTTAATATAACAGTTGAATAGGTCAAATATAATCACTTCTCGTGATTAATTAATGTTTGTTCAGTGCTATAAAAATGAACTATGAACTTGTCAGCCAACAGTATTCAATATAATTTCATTATGGATGATGTTGTACAGTAAATATAAAAGCATATTATATCTTGGTTCTACGTAAATCATGGAAGAACAAATTCACTTCAATTTTTCAATAAAAGTAACTTTTTTTTTCAAAATTTTAGTTTTATATAATTGCTTATATCGAAATTGCTTATATCGAATAACAAAATGTTAGAAATATAAAAATATATTTTCTAATTATTATATTAAATATATTTTTTTTTTATTAATATTAATATTATTTTTTTAAATATATTAATCTAAAAACCACAAATTGGCAAGTGCAAAATAAAACCATGATATTATTGTTATAATGTTTTGGCTGTAAATCAATTCAACCATCAAACGGAAATGACAAACTAAATTGACTGACCGGCAAAAATTGATATGTGGTTAATTACTTAACAGTTTCTTAATATATGCTTCTTATAACCATATTTATTACAAAATATCGCGTGGTGATGACAGTGATATCACAATAACTTTTATAAATTATATATTATTAATGTTGTGTTTAAGTTAAGGGGCCGATATAAAATGGTTTAAATACTATTAGTATATTTAGATTATTATAATTCTGCATTAGATATTTCAAAACTTTATTATTATTAGCAGAATTCTTAATGTTAATTTTTTTTTAACTATGTCTTTAAGCGATTCTCTTAAAACAGGAAATATATGATATTAAATTTACATAAATTAAAAGTTTTTAGCAACCTCCTGTTTCGAGACAAAATTTATCTGTTTTATTTAGTAACGCTTTATTGTAAAAAACCGATGGAAAAACAGACGAAACACACTAAACTATCTTAACGATCTAGCCAGCAAACAGACTACGGAGACGTTACATTTCTTGGACGATACGGAGTGTATCGAAATAACCATAAATAACTTCTTTCTCTAGCGACTGTTCACGAGTGTTAGTGGTATGAAAATGGTGCTAAAGCTTTAATTGGAGGCTTGAGCAGATGTTTGAAGCCTACCACTTTAACTAACCTACTATAAGCTTTACCAGCTTTTATTGGTTTCTAAAGTTAGCTTTTGTATGGTAGTTTTCCCTGTATTTAATCTATTTACAAGTTTGGGGATCGGACTATAGTACAATTATTCTTTATTTTATTTTAGTTTTTTAATCTATCAAAATAACTTTTATATAGTGAGGTATCTGTTGTGAAACAAAAATAATTGTAAACAGTTTTTTTTACCAATTTTACTCAGAATTTTCTCTTTAAGTTAAGTCAGCGAGAAGACATTATGGACCTTTACAGACCTTACGTTACAACGCTTCTGTTCAAATAGAAGACAATTATTTAAATATGAACAGAATATTTAGTGTAATTATTTTAGTAAATCAATTTTTCTAGTACTCTCGTAGCGCCGCGGATTATTAACACACGCTGTTAATAATATGATCTTAAAAATTATTGTTCTATAAGATTGAATTTCATTGATTAATAATATTATTTATAATTTATATAATTATCTAAAAAAAATATATTTGTTTTTCAATAGAAAATCACTCAAATTACAGTTAGATTTTATGAATTCATCCGCTAATTTATTGTCATTATTTTATATAAAACTTCACGGAAAATAAATATTTGATATTCAAGTTGACCTTGGTAATGAAATTCACCTGTAAAATTATAAATTTAATATTTTTGTTGTTTGATGTTGCACAATTCGTTTTTTTTTGTTGTTATTATTACGATTTATTTTATTTATTATATTATTATTACTGTTAAAAAGGAAATTTAGGTAAATATCTGATGGTTTGTTATTCCCTTTATTATTATATATAATATAAAGAAACTCAAGTGGGATTATTTCATATAAAAGATGAGAATATAAAATGTTAATTTTACCCTTCTGTAACCTTTTTGGATAAACTTTGATTCTTAAATTGTGGCAATTTTATATACATATATATAAAAGGACACTCTCTTGGTCCTAGGTACAAAATAAAAACCCTTGTCATACGAAATATAACAAAATATTTATATATACAGTACTGGACTTATAAACAGTACCTGATAAATATTTTTAAAAATTTCATTTTTTTAACTATAATTAATATTCTCTCTATTGCAATAAAATGACTTTGCGTTCCTTATGCTTTCAATCGGAGTGAACAAGGGAAAACTATACAATAGAATTTATTATAATTATTACGAAATTAATAATTTTCCAAATTGGACTTACGAAAATATTATTTATATAGTTTTCATCAAAACATAACACATGAAGAACTTCCCAATTCGGTAACATAGCTGTCCATTTACACATGTCTTAAACATATAAGTTATAAGTATAATTATTAACTATCATCACTAATTGCATCGCTAAACGCTAATATAAAAAGAAATTGCAGTTCCATTTAGTGAACAAAACGTACAGAATGTCATTTTTACTCTACTATTTTTTACTTGTCCAAAGCGTGTCTAACAACATTTTTGTTGAACATTTATCATTATAATTTCATAGTTCAATATACAACGCCATCTAGTTTGTTAAATTTGTATTATCACTAGTATTATCACTTGTTTTAATATCAATTTTATTGAAAATTTACAATGACAAATTTCAATTCAAACTTCGAAAATAAAAAAATATATTAAAAGTCACAAGTGAACCTTAGCGTCAAATTGTTAAATGATGGTATATGATGCCATATTATTTTACACTGATATATATATATATATATATAATATCAATTTTGGTGTACAGACAAATGGACGAAAAGACTATCCATTTCTGAATTTATATTCGTTTGGTATCAAATTATTGTAGCTAGATCTATGTACAAAGATTTTAGGTGGACAATTATTATATCAGATAATGCCGTAGTTATGATCACGATACAGATCCACCTACGAACTTTAAATATATATCGAAAGCAAGAGATTCAGTTGAGCGACACGAATGTAGTTGAGTTTAGAAGATTTGAAAGGAAAAAAATTATAGTAAGTATTTACTAATCTTGGCGATACTCTCGTACGACGTGGAACCGCTTCGAAATGTTAAAATAAGCTAAAATATATAGAACTCGTTCGATTTCAATGTTTCCGCTCTGCCGCACGGCTATTAGTATCTCTGAGGTAATGAATTTTTGTTTGTCAAAAAATCTCTAAAAAATAATAATTTTGTAATAATTTTCAATTGACCATTTTTATCTGTCCACTAAGGTACTTTCTTGTGTTGTGTGGTAATTTTTACCTTTAAAATATATACACTAAACAAAACGTCCTTACCACTCCCCTTGGGAAGAATTACAAAAGCGTGAAAGATCCCATAAATTTATCAATAAATTCGACCAAAATAATAATAATAATAATAAAAAATATATAAATCCTTATTTTTCCTTTCTTTTGTATTTTAATATAACAATGGAAACGAAACAAGTGGTTTGTTAAAATTAAGGTGTTCAAGGATAATATAAAAAAACGTAAAACACTAAAAACCAAAATAATCGTTCAAATTGGAAAAATTATTATAGTTCAAGTCTTTTGTTTTTTTGTAAGGATTTTTCATGTTGTGAGTAAAGATAATAATTTTAATACAGAAACAATGAAAATTACCATTGGGGATAAGAGTGTCAAATTGAATTTAAATAAATAAAATAATTTATAAATTTATTCTAATTTTTTTGGTATATATAATAAATAAAATATTTTGTATTTTACAAGGATAATAAGGAAAAATTATTTTTAACATTATTGATTATAAAAGTTTCTATAAGGATGGGAAGAAGTTGAAGAATGATTTTAACTTTAACTATATAAGAAAAATTAAGAAATAAAATATTCAGAATTGTTAGATAATCTTTTAAGGGCATTTATAATTTGTCAGACGAAAATTAAATGTTAATAATTTAATTTGTATTTGTGATATAGCTAACCAGAAGTTAAGTAAAAAGACAAATTAGTAGAGAATGACGATTCCGAGACACCCAAGCTCACGTACGTATGCTACATATTAGCGAGCCCGCTGTACCATCCAGTCGAACGCAGTATCATTATAATAGCGTGTCGATCCATACCACTTCTTTAATGAATGCTATTACTTTCGTCGGTTTCAGTTTCAGTTAAGTTTTATAGAAAGAAACTACCAAGTTTCCTAAATCTTTTCTGTTGGATGGAAGGACAATTTCATAAGAAACGTTTCATTCTCATTCTCCTTCATACACCCGCGACAATTTGAGGATGATCCTAAGAATCGTATATTCATTACATTTATTATATGTAGAATGACAATTTAAATTAATTATTAGCATATTTTCTGATAAGGTCCTTTTTTATTAATTAGTTTAATGTCATTACTTTCCTAATTAATTTTATTATATAATTTGTACTTAAAATGAAAATTTAGTAATTAGACTACACAATTTCGAATATGAATGCCAAATTTGTTATAAAAATATATTCAACAAATTTTCCAATTTATAATTTTAAAATTTGTTTCATTGTCAAATTAAAGTTTATTTTTCCTATCAATTATTTTTGATTACCTATATATAAATGCATTTGAAAAGGAAGATTATAAAGGATTTGGACAATATACAGGACACATATCCAAATTAATATAATTATTAAAATTAGACTTAAGGAAAGTTTATACATATAATAAATGTAATGCAGTTTTAAACTTGTATAACAAGGAAATATGTAAAATTATTCCTTTTATCATGAATCTTCTTTAGAAACAAATTTATTGTCATTATTAATACCCAGAATTTTATGATAAAATGTCATACAACAATTTATATATGTCAATAATTTCAATTTCATCTTTCATTTTTCGTCCTATATTTATTTAAATTTATACATTTTTTCTTATATAAAATCTGTTAATTTATCCAGAAAATGCCAATCAAATTATTGAAATAATTAATTTCTTCTCCCACGTTTCTCAATAATACCATTTAGTGTCATAAAATATCCTTCTAAGTGTTCGTCACTTTGACCGTAAAATTCATTATTTTAATTATAATTTGATTAAGGCGAATTGATAATATAAAATTTTTATAATTGAAATTCTTTTATATTTTCAGTTTTTATTTTTATTTAAATCGATAATGAAATTTTTATTTTAATGAAAGTAATTTGAAACGATTTTTAAAATTTAAATTGTAAAAATTAATATAATTATGTTTAAATAATTTATTGTGAATTGTGATAATGCATTCGAAAATTATGATAAAGATTATTTTTATTTTCGAGGAATGGTAATTTTTTAGGAAATGGTGATAGAAAGATGGAACAAATAAGTGATTGTTTATGCTTTTCGACGCAAATCACTTATTAGTTCCATCGTTCTACCAAATTTTTCCAAAAATGGTTTAGTTCAAGTATGTTTATTTGAAAAAACTTTATGATTGTGTGTTTTGGTATTCAATATTAAAATCTTGAGATTAAATGCTAAATTTGCACGGCACTTAGGTAGTTATTAAATAACTATAGTCGTCACCCTATACTAGATTCGTTTGATACTTGACAATAGCTTTTATTTTATACCACACTCATTCACTATCACCCTACTCTTATTTTAACCTAATTACGAACTTCGGACTAATCTTTGTAGGTACTAGCAATACTATTTATTTCTGAACGAAAATCACATTTAGTCATTTAAAAAATATTTAGTCATTTATAAATTGTATTGGCACCAAAAATATAAATTTATCAATTACACAGTATGACACATGATGAACATAGCCAAGCAATTGAAATATATCCCTAATCTATTTGCCTATGTCTATATTCCTAATGTCGTAGTCAAAGTTATATTGTTGTGATTTAGGCCACCAGTGCAAAAATTCAACTCTTTCATATCAAAAAATATCAAAGTTTTTGTTATGCTGCCCATATATTATACAACCTGTTTCTCAACATGTTGACAACTTGTTCAAGTGGTATTGTTTGTGGGCAAGTTTTCAACACATTGGCAACCATTTTTATGGTTTATGTGGGCGCGTTCGCGTTGGTTGATATTTATAAGAAATGATATTTCTTGACGTTTACTGTCAAACAATTTATTTTAAAATCAAAATTTTGTTTAATCAATTACATACTTGAAAATATTTAGATTTATATCGCAATTTAATATTAATTTTAATTTAACTTCAACAAATTATACAAAAAATAGTTTTTTGACGGTTATAATATCGTTTGTAAATCAAGTTTAAATTTAAAACTCAGGAAAATTTACAACTCAGGAAAATTTACAACTCAGTTGATAACACGTTGAAAACCAGCTTGTATAATTTATGGCTATAGCTTTATATATTTTAAACACATAACCTGAAACAATAAAATATAAAACATGAAGTCATAAAAGAAAATATAAATAATCATCCGTCATTTTTTCTTCAATTATCGTTTTTCTTCGTGAAAACTTTTGCTGACTTTAAATAATTTATTTAGCAACACTAAAGAAATATGAAAATTTAAGTTCTGTTTTCTTTGTCAAAATCTGTACGAAACAATTTTCTTTAATTCCATTCTATAGCAACAAAATGTAATAGAATTTTTCTATTAAATAAGGATATTTTATTAGTTTAACATGAAAATTGGAAAGACTTCGTGGTGAATAAAAAAAATAAATAGAAAATCTAATAAATTTACTCGCGGCTAGAAAACAAACTAAATAATAAAACCACCTAATTTTTTATACACGATTTACTAACCCATGAATAATAATAATAGATTTATATTTTCTATTTGTATAAGTTCGTATAATCAACAATAAACTACATAATTCGTTGGAAAATTAGAAAATGTATAAATACAATTGAAAATAGGTTCAAGGATATGACACAGTATACAGTTTAATGTCAGTACGAACAAAAAAAAATTAGGTGTAGGTGTTTTTTTGCTTTTCAAAAATATGAAATTAAAATAACTGATATTTAGAATTTCTAGGAAAAACCGCAAGGACTATTTATAAATTAACATGTTTTGTTTTTTTATTTTTATTAGGTCATATATTTGTTATTTTTCCGTATCATTTTGATTTATAAAAACTAAACAAAATAATTAGTTTTAATATATAAAAACAAAGTTTATGAATTAACCAGTGGCGTAGTGTCATTAAATAATTATATAAAGCGCTTTGAATTTTGGCTGGAATGTCGATATTACTACACGATTACATAGTTTTAATGGGTGTCAAGGATAAAGTTTAAATTTATGTAATTTTTTTTTTGATAATGTGAGAAAAGGATAATTTTAGTACTTTTCAACGCATGATCTTACAAAGAAATTAGTTTCTTGTAATAATTAAAAAAATCATTAAGATATTAATTGAAAAATTCAGGGAACTTTTATGCTTGAGTTACATTTTGTCGTTTTCATTATGATCTGTAGTCGCTTTCGAACCGGAAAGCAGTTCTTCAAGCAGTTTGTTGACAGCAGTTATTGACATTGTTTTGACAGAAATATTTTTATTTTGTGTTAAAGAATTTAATTGGAAATCATTATACATTATATATTAATTACCTAATGATTTTTTTACTACGTTCATTATAACGCGGTATTACTATTAGAAATATGTTGCCACTGCCACTGATTATAGTTTCATTTTTGTTAGGTTAAATTTGTAATATTTCTGTACTGAATTTATGGTCAAGATTTGTTTTATAATTGACATAATGTAATAATAAAATTTTACATTCATGTGATTGTAAAAGTAATCTAAGATAATTCTAAAATTTGTGGGTCTACAGATCTACTAACTTAAACTTTGTGTTGTTACGCCACTGATTATTTTCTATTTTATTAGATTATTTTTGTTATTTATCAATCAGTTTTATTTTAAACTATATACAATACAGAAATAAGTTATAAAACAAAAAATCTTTATGTGAAGGATATGTCAGTCAATTGGCCGTACTTCACATCAAGATTTTCTATATACCTAACCTAATTTTAAAATTTATTTTCTAAAATTACGTTCGTTAGTTTAAAAAAAAAATTATTATAGTTATTTTAATCATGAATATATTTAAAATTTATTACAACAATTTCTTCAAGGATAACTTTTCCTAAAATATTCATTAAAAAAATAAAGTTTTCCCAAAACAAAATACGTTAAAGAAGAAAATTGTGTATATTGTTGATAAGAAAATAAACTTTTTGAATTTCAGTTTTCTTTTTTACGTAACTGATATTTGAATTTTAAATTTTTTTTTTGTAAAATTTGTTAACTAACGAATTAATTTGTTAGAATATTTAAATTGTATACGTTTTTTTCTAATTTTTATTATCCTTATTGTTTGGATTTGGAAAATTGCATGGAATAAAATTATTTATTTGCGTAGGAAATCATATTAGCTATTATCCTTAACTAAAGAGAAAAAAGGATTATTTCGAAATAGATAAGAAAATGTTTAAGTTTTTGTATCTAGAATTTTTTCATTTAGAATTTAGACAGTGCGAATGGTGCACTATTTCTGTAATCTAAAACCCAGCTGAAAATTATTTCAGAATATTGTTAAATATGTAGCTTGAGTTTCCCCTATTGATTACGATTAGAAGTTTGTTGTTTTACTGATATATTTTAAAACGTTCTTCAAATTGGATGCACATTGATGTAAAGTTAAAAAATACGATAGTCTTGCAGGGTTAAAAATTATCATATTAGAAGTGCCCAGTAATTACTTTCTACATAAATTTAACTCTTTATGCTATTAAATTAGATTACAATGGTTAAAAGAATTTATTAAATATTCAAAATTTTCAAATTTAATGTTTTATGCATGCAGCATAATTTTCTTCTAGATATTAAAAAATATTAATTTTTGTTTCACATTTTCTATAAGAGAAGATAACGTAAAAATTTCGTATAGTTCCAAAAAAGATTCGGTAATAATTCCAGTCTAATTTCGTTAAAACTGTAGGAGCATTCGACGCGAATTATAGTTAAAGCCTGAGAAGATCATATTCAAATATGTTCATGGTAGGCTTCATATTTTTATATTATCACCAGTTCTGTTTTTGCAAAGTGTTTTTTGACACGATTACTACGATTTATTTTCATTTAATCACGGTAAAGAAATGACCTTGGATTTTAATAAAGAGTTTTAACAATGTTTTTAGAATACATTCGTTATTGGTTAGTTGGTTCGAGTGTCGAGCCCTAGGCAGACTGTCCAGGTCTACAGTCTACACACGTTACTCTTTCTTACAGTTTTGCTACCACACATTCTCGTTAAATCTCACATGGATGAGGTTATTTTGTATCCATCTACTGGCGTTAAGGATATGTACGGTTTCCGAAGGCTTATTTACTGGCTAGATAATTTAAAATTAATTAAGGTGGTAGTTAACGAAGAGATCATCCTTGCATATTATTTTTATATTTTGTAATCTGGCAACTACGAACGAATTACGAAAATAAGACTAAAAAGGTTAAAAGTAGATATATAAAATATCAATAAATGTTCGCCATGTCTGATCCTGTATTAATATTTATTATTATACTTTAACATTTTATAAAAAATTCGTGAAAAATAAAAAAAAATATAAAGAATTTCTGGAAGGTCAAGAATTCCTTAAGTTTATTTACCAAAATTCTGTGTGTGTGTAACGACAATCATTAAAAACTTTTAATTTGTCATGATTAACAAATTTTAAAAGAAAAATCAAAAGAAAAATCAAATTTTTTTTAACAATTTTTTGTCTTTTAAAATTACCTCAAAAAGGGTCATGACTTTTTTCTTATAATTTTGGAATTATTTTGTATTTGTTTATTTTTAATACTGAGTTGTCTAATAAACTAAATAAAATCTTATTTTAAATGAAAAACTTCTTGAAAAATGAAATGAGATTTCCTGTTTTGATTGACTATATAACAAGGATTATGACTTGGTAATTTTTTTCGACCCATCAGTTTTGTTTTGTGTGTGCTTTTACTTTCATATTGTTATATATTAAAAAGTGTCCTAATTGACCGTTTCTGAGTTTTTAATTACCTATAAAATAATTCAAAAAGGGGTAAACTTTTTCTTTTTTTGGCATTAACTGATTTCAATTTTTTTTTGTTTTTCCTTCTTATATTTAGGGACTTTCTTTTTGTCCTTTCGTCCAGTATTTTTTTTACGCCTAATTAAATATCCAACGGTTAATCGCTTATGGTTTAATGGGAAAATTTAAGAGATTTTTTTTGTATGATAAGAAGATTTTCATTTGTAAATGGAATGGGATTACTAATTAAAAGCTTATTTTGATTTGAATAAATTTGACTGAAATATAATTTTATTTTAAATTCTAATAAGTGTTGCTCAGCAGCATTGGTACTTGAAATCTGGGTTGAAAATTTTTTTTGGTTAAGTTGAAATTTTTTTTTTTGTTTTCTGAAGGAAATTTTTGTTGAATATTTATTTTATGCTTCTTAACAAACCCGTATAGAATTTAACATAATTTTGTTTAATGAAAAATCCTTTTTTTTTTCTTCTTTTTATTATATTTTACAAATTGAAAGATTAAGTTGTTAATTAATCAAAATGAGTATTATTTGTTGCTAAGGATATTTTGGGGTAAATTGAATATAAAAATTAAATTTAGTAATATTTTTTTCATATTTTTTTTTATTTTACTAAAACTAATTTAAATTATTAAAAAACATAATTATAAAAGAAGAGATAAAGGATATTTTGATAAAAATGCTTTTTTAATCAAATTTTATCAGTGGTGATAAAATTTGAAATTCATAGAATGGATCTATTCAAAGGAATCAATACTTTTTACGATTTATTAATTTTGAATAAAGTGAATTAGTTTTTATCAAAAATAACAAAAATAGAAAAATACCTAAAAACATCTGAATATTAAGAAATCTTCAGTCTTTTTCAGCTTTACTGCAGCCTGCAGATTTATAATTATTTCTTTTTAATATTAGTATTAGACGGAAAATATATATGAAAATATGAACACCATTTATGAATAATTTGAAAAAACCTTGCGTTAGTATCACTTGGGTGGAATCCGCCCAATTTGAAATAAATAACGTTCAAAAATCTAACAATATATACTTTTAATATTTATTCCCTCCCTGTTATTTCAAATAGATGGATGCATTATGTCACGAGTTCAAATCCAGACCGAGACATCGAAGTAGCTTTAAGTTTTGTAGATTCAGCTTTAAATAAGTATTAGTAATATTTATTTACATTATGAAATTGTGATTTTTAGACTGGACACGGTTCAGACCATTGGTGACAATAAAAGTCTGATTAGTAAAAGCCATTAGCTTGTTACAATAAAAAGCTTCTTTACTATAAAGAAACTTATGGTTTGGAATCATATGCAATTAATAGGTCAAAATTGTTATAAAATATTACGAAACATCTTTAAGCAGATCAAGGATCCATTTGGCCTGTAACACCATTTATACAAATAATTAGATTATAAAAAGGAAAAAGTTCACTATTAGTACTGTCTCATGAGAAGGATTCTTTATCATTTAGCATTTTTTAAACCTATTTATAATAGAGTTATAAATAGGTTAATAGATTTATAGGTTAATGGGCCATTTTTTTCATATTTTAAAGTAAATATTATTACAAAATCTAATTGACTATTGTAATTAGCCAATATTGATAAGATAACGTAAAAATTACATATGTTTCTAAATTAGATTCTATAATATAATTCCATTCTAATTTCGTCCAAACTGTAGTAGCATGCGACGCGAATTATAGTTAAATCCTGACTAAAATATACTTGCAGATTTATATAGTATGAGGTATGGTAATCGCATTCACTTCACTTCATATTTTTATATTATGACCAATTCTGTTTTTTTCAAAGTTTTTTTTTGACACGATTAGTTTAGAAAGAAAAACCAATTCCCTTTTCACCACGATTTATTTTCATTTAACTACAATAAAAAAAATGTCCTTAAATTTTCATAAAGAATTTAACATTGTATTGGTTGGTTCGTTTCAGTCGCAAACCCCAGACAGACTGCCGAGGACAACGAGTAATACTTTCGTACAGTTTTGCTACTACATATTCTCGTGAAATTGAGTTTATTTTGGATTCATCTAATGGCGTTTTCCATAGGCCGTTTATTGGCTAATAATTGACTTATGAAATTACCCAAAATTGGTTCCTATATGCATTTTAATTTAATAGTTTTAGGCAAAATATATAAAATCCTAAATTTGAGTGAAATAAATTGTCATGTAAGCGAATTTAAAAAGATCGAATGAATACTTACATAGTAAGAACGAAACACAAATTTTTGATTGTAGTGGAGGTTGGAGGGTTAAATAATCTGTTTCCATATTTTTTTTTTTAGAAATTTATCAACAGACGCACAAAAAATGTGTAAAAATTTATTACAAAAATTTAAAAAATCAATCAATAAAATATAAAGACAAAATTTGTTGATATTGATTTTAATTGTGTGTCAGACAGTGTGTAAATATGTATTACATAAATGTTGATAAAGCAATGAAACAAATCCTTAAAACAATAGAAATTATTAAAGTATACATACATACACATTTAAAGAAAATTAATTTTACAAAATTCATGTCACATGCATTCGTGTATGACAATCATTTATTTAAATATTCTAAGAAAGTGAAAAAAGGTTAATTAAAACAAAGTTGATAAATATTAAAATTTAAAATATATTATAGATTATTTTATGGCCTTGATATTTTATAACTTAAAAGGTGTCATTAAAAACACGCGAATTTATTTTGCTATAGGAAGATATTTTAATCAAGTACAAAAAAAATTAGAATTACAAAAAGTTAAATGGCCAAAAAGTTATTAATAGCGATGTGAACCGAAAAAGAACGTATTCTTAGATGGTTGGAAACCAGCACGTGCAATCAAACGAAATCTTTTTTGTGGTAAATCGTGTGTTAAAAAATAAGGAAATTGTACTTATGAACAAACTAATGGCCCGAATATATACCACTATTACTACTAGCTCCATATTCTTCTTAGGAAACAATCGGCGAGATTAGGGCTTACACTGATCTCCGTATGTAGAGACTGCGGAGAGAAACACGAATCCATGGAATATATTCTGTGCCCGCTATCCGCCGTGTATTGCACAGAAGACCAAAACAATTGGAATGTTATTTTATGACAAATCTGTGGGAAACACGTTAAGTGAAACAGGCTAGTCTGATTTAATTCGTAAGAGAAGTAGGACATGGCTCGATGTTCTTTATATATAAGTATCCTTCGACTGCGGATGGAACGGTCTCAAGCGGCCTCGGTAGGTGATTATACTAAGCCACTCCTTATTCAAATCAACCATCCACCAAATTATAAAATTTAGTTTTGTGATTAAACTGAATATCAGACAAACTAATTAAGTAATAAAAGATTTATCAAAAAATTTTCTGGTTTTAAAAAGAATTACTGTCACCAGGATCATAAATTGACAATGTATTCGTTAATTATTTTTCAGAATGCTTACAAAGTTCATTACCATCACAAAACAATCAAATTTGATTAAGATAATTTTGTAATTAGTTAACTGATATTTATCTATGAATTACATCCTTCATCAAAATTATTATTCGTGACAAAACATTTTCGACATTATGTAATTTAAAAAAAACTGTGACTATATACAAATGTAAATTATATTTTGAAATTATCAAAAATTTAATTTAATTAAATTTCAATTTGTAAATAATAAATTAATTAATTTAAATATGACATTAATGAATTAATTAAAATAAAAATGTTTACATTGTTTGACAGGTATAATTTTGTTGTTTTTATATTATTAAAATATTAATTTTTTAATTATTTATATATATAGAAAACCTGTCAATATTTCATATATCATACCATAAACAATATTTTAATCAAACATCATTAATGTCATTATTTATTCATATATTAAATTTGTCGTATTCAATTAATTTTTCGTGTGAAAATTACATTATTATAATTTGTATCTTGTATCTCTATATTTAACATATTTAATTACATATAATGTATGTAAATTTAATTGTTACATCTTGTTTAATAATGATATTAATAATGAAAATAATTTTTTTTTTAAATTACATGCACTTATTAGTCATTAATGCAAAATTTTATGTTTATGTGAAAAATTAAATTAAGATATGTAATTCTTACCTGCATATGTTACATGTAACAGAAATTGAAATATTACTAATACTAACATTGCTACAGTTGTAACAGATAAATTATTTATATTTAAACCCTGCATAATATTTCCGGATATTGTACGGCAACTGTTAATTGTAATTGTAATTAAATTAGATAATGAACAGTAATATGATGAATCAATAATATTTTTAATCCAGCTGATATTAAATTGATTCTTTTTTATTGATAAAGAATCAATTGATATTGATACAGATGATGATGATGATAATGATGTCGAACACCTTAAAAATCTGGAATTACATCGCATTTCGTATAACTGTAAATATAATAAAAAAAATTTTTACAGTTTTATATAAAAATATGTAAAACATAATAAAAATCTTATATGTTAAAATTGTATATAAATGTTTCTATATATAAAAAATCATTAAATTTCACTAAGTAGAACGATGTATAATAAACATAAAAGTTTTTTCTCTTGCATTTTAGCACAAATTTCTTTTAACTAAATCAATTAAGGATATAATTAAGATAATTAAAATGTGAAGTTAATTATGTTGAAGATAATATGTAAAAAGATTCATTAAAAAACTGAATATATTACACTTTAAAAGTGCATTAGTAACTGATGAGTAATAGAAGTTAAATTTTCAAAGGTAAAATATTAAATTAAACTTTTATAAAGTTAAATTATTTTTTTTAAGATAAGATATTTTTATTAATTAAAAAATAAATAAATAAATATAATTTAAAAATTAATTTATAAGTTTTCAGTAAAATTCCCTAATTGTTAATGTTATATGATCTTGAGGTTTTTTCATGACATAATGAATAAATTCTAATAGAATTAAATTTAATATATTTTTGATCATTTAGAGAAGATACTATTCCTAAAATTTGATATGGTTAGAGATAGCTAATTATTTATCTGTGATTGGTTTCCAGAGCCGAATCATTTTACCAATACGAATACCAATTACTTATAAGGCAATACCGAAACCAATAAAACAATTTGTATTGATAATATTTATTAATTTATTTATATCAAAATTTTTACATATAAAATAATAAATTTACTTAATTACTTAATAAAAATGAAGATCTAAATTAAATTAATTATATTAAAAACATTTTTAATATAAATTCATTTAATTAAATATATTTAAAATTTCAAAAACATAGAAAAAAAATAACAGAAATTATAGATCAATTTAAAATTTGATAGAACTATTTTTAGTGTATATTTCAATACTTTAACTTTTTAATACCATTTAATCCTATGTTATTTCTTACGTGCATACTACTTATATTATTAGGGTTATTAGGGTGCAGATGCATCAGTTAAATGCAGGACTGTGTACTGAATTGATAAGTTCTCGACTCCGAAAGTAACTTCTTCTATTATTAAGTAATATTTAATCTATAGTTTATTTTATAGCATATTTGAATTTAGTAAAGGAAAACGCTATGCTAATAAAAGTAAAGTAATTTAATATGAATTAAATTTTAATTTTAATTCTTAACTCTACGACTTCGATTCCACAACAACACAATCCAGGCTCTAAAAAGGGTTGGTCCAAATATAATAGAAATATGTAATAAAATGTAGCAAATTTGATTAGAGTTACGTTTCAGACTAAGTATAGTACCGATTACAGAGACTGAGTTGAATTACAGTAGTAATTTAACATATTTAAATAGCACATAACATAATGCAAAAACAGAAACTTTATAATTCACTAAAAACTCGAGTGAAATGCAAAATAATTTTGAAAGAAAAGATTTCTTTTAAATTTTAATTTAAGTTATATACAAAATAAATATAAATATATCTACAAAGAAAATTCCATAAGGTCATATAAACGATTCCTGGTGACATTTTCCTATCTATCTCTACAATAAATAAATAAATTGCATAAAATTTTATGTTCAGTCTCCCATTTAATTTTTTAGTAAAATAACCAGGTGCATTTAACAAGGGAGTGTTTATAATGCACAGGGGGAGATCAGTTCATTTTCTTCCTTTGCTTTAATTTAACTATAATGTTAAAAAGGACTTAATTATTAAACACTAAAAATTCTGTGTTGTAATTATCACTTGCAATTAAAATATATTGAATTGTAGAATGAATTGAGTTGCATATTAACAATTTTGAATATTAATAGTAGTTGCATTTAAAAAAAAAATCAGACGAAACTTTTAGTATCAATGAGCCGTATTACAAATATATGTCTGACACAAAATAATTTAAAATTGTTTTTTTTTTTAATTATTTTATTTACATAAATTTCATATTTTACATTTTAACCCATTGGTACCGAAACAGGAAATTGTGTATTGTAAAGGTGATAATAAATATTACCACTGTTAACAAAGACAAGAACGAACTAGAAATAGTTGTTAGAATACATATGTTTCTTCAAAAGTGTCCTGTTTACAACCACAATAATTCTGACAAAATAAATTGGAACTTCCTCTTATCTAACGCAAAACGCTTAAGAACGTTTCGTTTATAAAATATTGTTAGATCAATTATATTAAACGATGGACAATCATAATGCAGATAACTTTCACTCTATTGCTGATCGACGTTTTAACCTTAATGAAATGTCAAAACGAAACGAAACGAATTTGAAATGTCTAAAAAAAGAGAGTTTCGTTAAATTTGTTCGGTTTTACTTTTTATGCTCTGCCACGTAGTATCGCGGCGATAGTATCTTCAGTGTTATCGTAAAAACACGCGACAATCTTAAAACATTTTTTTTTGACATTAATTTGAATAAATATTGTTGTGAAAAAGTTGGATTTTTTCAAAAATTAACCAATTAAATAGAATTTATATATAAATTTTCAATTATTTTATTAATTCATTAATTATTTAACGCGCTACATCTATCAATTTAATCGAAATTGTTTGTCATAATTATATCATAAATACATTAACTGAAAATTGTATTTCCTTTGGGTCGTAAAGGGTTAATGTTTATTGTCATAATTCTCTACAAATCGTAATATTTTTAATATTATTATATAGTACGTACGATCATGGTATTATACAAAATTTTAATATTTCACGTTTTTATATTACGCATTTTAATAAAACAAATAATATAAAAAAAAAAAACCCCCAACTTGAAAAAGTCGTAAAAATTTCGCTATAAATTTTTCAAAAAATAAAAAATATTTTTTTAAATTTTTTTTTTTTTATAGTTTTTCCAATTATATACAAAACTTAAAATTACTCATTTTTATTTATTTTATTAATTTTAATTCTATAGCGTATAAGGTATAAGAAGGTGTATGTATAGATACATAGCTACATTATGCTACATATGAAATGCATGTAATTTTTTAGTACTATCGGCGGGATAATATTTACCAATTTCAAGTAAATTTGTCCACATTGGAAATTTTAATTTTTTCTAGTTCGTTGAAATTTTTATTTTTTTTTTGTATATAATATACAAATATATAAAATAAATATATACTTTACTGTGTCATTGGAATGGAGGTTAACTTGAACAAAAAAAAAATAACAACATAAAACTGTGCATTGAATCTTAAATTATAAATGTTATGTATATAACATAAAAACAACCTTTAGCAACAAGTTTACAATGTGGTTTATTGTAATGTAGTTATTTTGGTCAATTTGAATTTGAGGAAAGTGTGCATGGTCAGTACATAAATATTATTATTACCATATATATGTAAAATGTAACATAAATGCTATATATAAAATAATGCAATGCTGCTAAAATTCCAAAAAAATTGGTTTGAAAATTTTAAAAGAAAATCTAACCAAAACTAGTGTATGGAAATGGTTATATACTTAGAAATAAATGGTTTAACATTTAGTTCAGGTATTATTATATATAGACATAATTTACTGTATCTAATAATTGTAACTTTTTTTCCGGTACGTTAAAGAATATTATATGTAATTTCAATACGTTGGTATTGATACTATTTCTATAATAGTGGAACAATCAAAATTATGTGTTAAATGAGTTAAATTTCGTTAATAAACTATTCAATGTAACTTAAAGAATGATTATTTTATATTGTTTTCTTTTTTATCTTAAAACATTATATTCTATTGATAGTAATATTTTGATAAAGCCGGTACAAATATAATGATATGGTGAAAGAGTTCTTAATATTCAGAGTAGATTTTACTTAAAGTATGGATAGACAATTGGCAAAAATAATTTAATTACTTGATTATTTTTGTCTATTTATTTATACAATGAACAAAATTGATTTTATTTCTTCTAATTGCGAAGAAGACCCCAAATACTCAAACTTTTGATATTGTGTTTGCCTGTGTAAAATGAAATAAGTGCCTTTCTGAGTTGAGCTGGTTTTCTGATATATTTTGTGGGTACTATATAAGTTTGATTGTATTATATAAAACGCAATTTTTGAGAAATCCAAAATTATTTGATTAGACCTAAATTCAATTTTGGATGAAAAACGATAAATCTTTTATCATTTCAAATAACTACATACAATCGGACTGCCAGCAGACGAAAAATGTATAGATTCTGAAGACACAAGTTCGAATTGGCGGAACACAAACTATGTTGTTGTGAGGTGTTGATATCTAAGACGACTTCTGCATCTCGAAGTCTATGTTGTCGCTTTTTCGACATCTTGGTACTGTATGCGTCACTAAAGCAGCTGTACTGTTTAATAATTAATAGTACGGGCTTGGTCAGTGACGAAGGGATTTATAA
Organism: Rhamphomyia laevipes; assembly: GCA_963920725.1. Taxonomy (NCBI): domain Eukaryota; kingdom Metazoa; phylum Arthropoda; class Insecta; order Diptera; family Empididae; genus Rhamphomyia; species Rhamphomyia laevipes. The sequence goes on along the minus strand of OY987258.1, from coordinate 39,323,592 downwards.
AATAAGCCAAAAAACTGCAGTGCTTAGCATTGTCTGTATAGCCTAACCTTACTCCAAACCTAATACATCTAATATAGTGGTTGATAAATATAGTAGAACTTTTATATTTTTTAGTACATTATGTTTCCAATAAATTTTCTTATAGGTATACAAAATATACTGATTCAATACCAATAAAAATGTCACGAAACCTGTGCTGCCAAATGGAGTAAAGAAGGAAAAAAAATACTGATTCAATAATCAAATCATATGCGTTATTATAGGATCGGCTAGTAAAATAACTTTATTGCATAGCTTTCGTATCAATTATAGTATTATTTATCAATAATGATCGAATTGCTGAATATTTAATGAAAACCTAATTTGTAAAGGTCCAATCATAATGAATTCAAGAAATTTTACTTTAGAGAATGAGCGGTTTCATATAAATTGTATAACAAATCATATATCGTTATTGTTTTTGCTCAGTTTCAAATTAAGTTTCGTTAACTTAACTATCTGTACGGAATTATTTAGCTATATAATTGCATATATATCTCAAATATGTTTTAATGTGAACACTTACTTAATAATTGCGCAGAAAGAGCTATTTCTGATCGCTTTTACACCATAATTTTTATATGAAACTGCTCATTTACTTAAGCCAAGTTTCTTAAGTTCATTATGGTTTGGCCTTGAAGTAATTTGAAAAAACAAAATATTACAAACATTACCGCATATTTGTATGTTAACATAGGTTACCGAACAGTATGAACAAAACTATATCACTTAAACATATCAGTACGATGCAAAATTGAGTTTTAAAAATTATTGAAAAAGCTCAAGCAATTATGTAAAAAGTAAATAATTGCAATTACAATTTACAATATTTATATATGCAATAATTTTCGTAGCATAACTAATTCTTCAATATTTTATGTAATTAAAAATTTTCCTTTAGAACGCTTTACTGTCTTTGAGACTCATTATTTTATTTTTAACTATAACATGAAAATGGAAAATTCTTTTACTATTTATTTTTTTTTAAAAAATATTTCTTCTGGTATGACTAAACAAGATATTGACAAAGTTGTATAAGACTCTGAGCATTTTATGTTATATATTCTAACTTGTTTCTTGATAATAATTACAAAGAATAATAATAAAGAATTATGCCCTAAGCTAAATAAACTTTTAAAGTTATTCATAAAATTTTTAACTTACTATTATTTTCTTATAATAATTTAGTGTCAACTTGTTAAAAAATAATTTTTAAAGATTGGATAAATAAGATAAAAAATTGGATAAATTAGTCAATACACGCATTTAGACCAAAATGCAAGGTTCTCAGAATTCAGTTCTGGGCAAAAGAGTTGACGCCACTTCTTCCATGTACAAGAAGATTTTCATTAATTTGAACCGGACGATAAAATTTTCTTATTTTACTCTATTTTGATAGAAGAATTACTTATTAAAGTGTTAGTATTTTTCAAATATTTTTTCAATTTTTGTAATTATTATAATATTTAATAACATTTTAGTAAGCAACTTCAACATTATATCAAAGAACTAAGAACGCAGCATATATGAAAATGATAAATTATATTCATAAATAAAATATTGCCATCAGCTAGAAAAAGTTGTATGAAAATATAATTTTTCATGTAAATGAAAATTTTTATAGGTAAATGAAATAGATTTTTATAATTTAGATTAACATGGATACCAAAAAAAGTTACTTTTTGAAAATATAACTTCAATGCTTAAAAACAACATTACACACTTAACGAAATTTAACGAACTTTTGTAAAATTTTAATAAAGATGTTTTTACTTTACTTAATTTGAATTAAGTAAATACAAATTATTGAATGAAAAATGTCATATTTAACATAAATAATTTTAATAATAAATATTTTATTTTTTATTTTAATATTTCGTAAAACACGGAATTATAAAAATATGTTAATAATTAAATTTTACATTTGTAAAATTAAAAGTTGGTTTTTTCTGAAAACATTTAGCATGTGAAGAGGTGATAAAAAATGTTGAAAACTAATTAAATAATTTGTATGAATTTGTATACATTATAATATCACGGATTAAGAAAATTTGAAAACTAATTCAATTTATTAATTAATTTTGACCCCATCTATTAGGACAAAAAAAAAATAGGATTTTTATAATTTGGGATAATCGGATTAAATGATAACAAATAAATTAAATAAAACATTTATGCAATTATGATGTTACGGAATTATATAATTTAACCCCCAACCCGTCAATATCATTTTCAAGGCTATCAAAATGTCACGTTCTTTACTTGCATGAACAATTCAAATTTGCAAAAATATATGATTTTAGAAATGTAGAAAATATGTTTCTAGAAGAAGTTGCATAAACATTGTAAATATTTTAACATTGAAATGAAATAATTGTTTGGAAATTGTGTTACACTTGTACAAGTGTGTGGCAATTTTTAATGTACTTGATCAATTCCGGAAATTTCTTTGACAAAGAAAATATAGCACTAAATTTTAGTCTTTTTTTCATTAATTCTCAGATTTGGTAGCTGCAATTCCTTTCATTTATAATAATCTTTAGAGAGCTGAAACTTGACATACGCCCATAGTGTTTGAAGAAGCAGGAATATCGAGTTAAGGAAAAGGTAAAAATTCGAAAATAAAAACAAGGTTAAAAATGACTTATAAACGAAAACTTTATAAACGAACGATTTTAGGTATATTTGGTAAATTAACTTGAAACTAATGATCTTGGTCCATTTCTAGTTAAAATAGTTTTGGTATTGTAAAACTCTTTTTTTAATATGATGCGTCTGTATAGTGGTAGTTCTGAACTGCAACAAATCCAAAGATAAATATTCAATAATATTTACTAGATTATTACAATTTTTATTATATCAACACACCATAAAAATTATCACTCAAAAATTGCACATAATCATAAATATTGTAAATTTCATATACTATTTTGTAAATATAAAAAATTCTGAATTCGTTTAACTCTATGACTATGACAAAGTTGAATTTAAATAATCAAATCATGACATAAAGTTAGTGTCAATTTTTATGCTACAAGCTACAATGTATTATTTTTTTTATAGATTTTTAGGTATTAAAAATTTTTGTTATTTGTATTTATCCATTTCAAAAAGATTTTTGGATTATCAAAATATTTCGATCAAACAAATGCAAATTTTCCATAAATTCGTGATTTTTCTTTTTTAATATTTGGTTTTGCTGTGATTTTATATAAAACTTATTCATTTTGTTAATAATGAAAAACTTTAAGGGTTTGTAAGTAGAATAAAATCGAAATTTTTATTTATAAATTAAATTATATAATTGGTTAATTTTAAAGAAAGAACAGAAACTTAGAAAATTAAGAAACATCCATCAAAACACAGACAACTGCGAAAGACAACTTTCATTTTACATGCAACCGATACTACTATATCTTCTATGCTTCTATCCTTCTATGTAAAAACCTTAACTAATTTAATGAAATTTATATAGTCTCATGTATACCTATAACCGTATTTCTTTGACTAATTAAGTAAATCAAAATTTATGCAGGGTTGGATAGGTCTACGCAGCATTCTGGAATACATTAAGTTTCATTTTACTGAATATTTATATCTTTATTTTTGAAATGCTTGTATTAAGCATTTGTGTCTAATTACTAAAATTTGTTTGTTTTCGGTGATAGAAAAATATCAGAGCTTAATGCATGGTTTATAATAATTTACTTCTCAGCATTTAAGAAAATGTAAGGATCCAAACTTAAAGATTAAAGGAATTATCTTCTTTGTATTTTGTTCTTCTATTTTGTTAATGGACCTCATAATTAATATCTCTTTTTAAGCTGGTTCTTGCTGATCCGAACAAATAATCAGTTTCATTCTAAAGCCTCCATTTTCTTGACAACGTTTGGGACTATTACTAATTATTTGATTGATAAATAAATAATCATCAAAATTAATAGTTTAAAGTTGGACTGCGGATAACTTTTAACAGAAATAGTGGAATTTTTATTCAGCAATCCAACCCTGAATTTTTACATTTGATATTTATGTACGTGAAAATATTATAAGAAGCATAAAATTTTAATAAATTTTATTAAATAATATATTATAAAATATAATTGAGTTTTATATAGTTTTTTAGTTAATTAAAATTGAATTATTAAAAAAGTACGTGCGTAATTTAAAAATGGTTTTTGATGATGTGTGAAAAGTTTTGTTACAATTTTAACTAATGAACGAACATTAAGTAAAGGTAAATATAAAATTGATATCATTATTATTTATAAAGTTAGATAAATTATAATACAGTACTATATATATCAAATCTACAAAATATTATTATAACTTTTATATAATATTTAAATTTCGGTTGATATTAATTTGTATGGAGAATTAATTAAATATTAAAGTTAAAAGCTGATGACTATTCAAAAATTAATGAAACTAAAAAGTATTAGAAGATATTAAAAATACTAAGTTCTAATCAATATATTTAATTATAAGATTTTAAGGATAGTTTGATTTGATGAAAATTATAAATTAAATATAAATTTTCGGGTAATTGAACTGAAATGCGAAATAGCACTGATTTTCAGCAGTTATTTCGCTATACTTCAGTAGATACAAGTTATTAAGAGCTATTTTAATTATACAGTAAATATTACACATTTTGGTGCAGAGTATTTTCATCATAGATAATTATATTTAACTCTTCATTGTAGCTAAGATTTTTATTCAAACTTTATGACAAAGAAGGTCAATTATTGTTCAAGGAAGTCATAATTATCCTATTTTCACAACATTTCTTTCTGCATATAAGATGGTACAACTTGGACTGAATTTTTTTAAAAGTTTACAGACTAGAAAGAATTTTATATTATTTTCTAATGGCATCATACTCAGTGAAAGAACGGATCAAAATTATTGAATTTTATTATATTTCCTAGTAAATCTATATATTTACAGTGCAAAGAAAATCCGGTCAGCATTCTATAGATGAACATATTTAAACTTATTTTCCAGCAGTCAATTCAAATTAGCCCACCATGAATTTTGTCATAGATAATTGAAGCTTTTATTGTGTTAGCTGAACCCATGTTACCGAACATCAAATATATTTTTTATTTGTCGCTCGGCATTCTGCTTCTGTAAAGTTACTATTTATGTAATTTGAATATAAAGTGTAAAAGAATTTACTTTAAATTTGCTACTTTTAAATTGGTTTTAATTTAAATTTCAAATTGAATTATAACAAAATGACAAATCAAAACTTATCAAATTTATTCAAATCACTTTTTTTTTACTATGTAGTGTATTTATTAAATATTATGGACTAAGAGCTACCAAAGATATACTTTTTCGTAGTCATGAAAATTAGTAGGCAGACTTCTTATATGATCTCACTTACTCACTATTACCAGTAAATGGAAGATTTGGCAAAGTAAATACATTGCTTGGAGGAAGCAGGCGGGATAAACCTGGCTTACACATTCATTAGATTAGATTAGTAGGATGCTTCGACACTCCACAATGTTGGAAAAGGTGATCGACTGTATGGTAAGTACAAGGAGCTTTCCAATAAGTATCCTCCTAACCAACCAATCAAATACATTGATAGCTCTCTAGCTATTAATAATTAATATATTTTTTTATATCATTTATGATAATGAATCAAATAAATAAATACAAAAAATATTTATCTAAAAGTAGACCATGAAACAATATAAAATTGAAATCAATGTCAATGGCAACCGCAAATGTGTAAGTGCAGAAAATAATTATTTGTAGACTAAATATTATTTTTAATCATAAATTAGAAGAAACTTCCATAATAACAAAAACAATTTTTTTATTTATAATAATTTCTTTTTTTTTAAAATAAATATAAAAAAACTTAAATGTAACAGAATTGATTGTTATTTATACATAAATCATAATAAATATTTCATAAAAAAATGAGCAAAACAAATTAAATAAATGATGAGGAATTTCGCACAATTCAAAATATTCTCACCTCTTTTTTTTATGCTTTCTGTGATTATGTAAATTAACTAATTGAACCTTTACTACACTAATTTATAGTCAATTACAGAAAATGAGGCAATATTAATATACATAATATTAATATGAAATGGCCCAAAAAAAAAAAGATTTTACATGCGAAGTCGTTAAATTTATTCAGTCTAAGTCATCCGTAAATGTTTATTTAAATTTATTAATGATTTATTGTGTCTATAAATTAAAGTTTTTCCTGTGAATAAAAATAATATGATATTAATAATAAAATAGCAAACTTGAATCTTTAATTAATCGAGCATTTCCATTTAGCAAATTTTAGATTTTTATGTAAAATTATCATAAGTATCTTTTTAATTTCTTATGTTTGATTAGGAAGATGAAATTGTTACAAATTTTATAAGTGAAGTAAAATTTATGAGAAATATTTTTTGTTATTAGAAATGTTGTTTATTGGTAAATCTGTATGTGGATGTGGATAATTAGTGAGATTTGAATTAATGTTTTTTGTTTAAATCAGGATAACATAATTTATGTAAAAACGGAATTAAATTATTTACTTAACAATTACAAAAAATATTGTAAGTTATATGATTTCTGACATTTCCTGAATTGACATAAATGATTAAAATATTTAAGATTTGATATAGGATATAAAGCATAAAACTGACATCAAAATACCGCGACCTAAGAGTTCTATTTTGTTTGTGTTTATCCCTTTAATCTATGGTCGGTTCATTAAAAATGGATATGGCTCTTGATATCGAAGAGTTAGAAACTTTTATCTAACTTGTGATTATATCAGTATTTTCCCTGCAATCCTTCACCTTCACAAAGAATAGGTTCTGCTGTTTCTTCTTTCTCTGAACACAATTATCAGTCGTTACTGAATGGACACTAATTTGTCAATTGGCAATTGCAAATTGTCAATTATGAATTATTGACAAAAAATTAGAAATAAATGTGTTAACAATTCGCAATAATTGGTTTGAGCTAAAGATTATACATAGATAGCCGATATCATCACAAGAATGGCTCTAGAATGAAATCTCTAAGAAACTAGAAGTCTCAAACTATTAATATGTGAAATGTCACATTGGCAAATCATGTAATTCTGTAATACTGTATTCTAATATCTTCAATTCGTAAATTGCCATAACATAATATTTTTGTCAATAATTTAAAATTGCCAATTGTCAAATTAAATGAATTATGATTTTGATAGTGAATTATGATTTTGATCAGAGGAACATTTATATATTTAGATAAAAGTTTTCGATCTCTTCAAGATGTTAGAGACATATTAGTTTTTAAAAGCTATTCATTTAAAATAATTTAAAATTGAAAAATATTGTCAACATTAATAATTTAATTTATTACTAAATTGACGACATAAATTGCCAATGTGACAATTCATAAATTGGATGATAGAGCTAGTTATTTGAAGGACAAAATTATATAAATATAAGTTAACAAAATGCAATAAAAATTAATTAAAAAATGTAATTTAAAATATTTTTAAAACACTCTGTAATTTATAGAGTTAAAAATAATATTATTTTATTGAAATATAATTTTTGCATAAATAAACCGAAGTTTTTTTTATGTTGTTGTACAGAAAAATAATTTATTATAAAAACAAAATAAATATTAACATTAACAAGACTTAGGGAAGTGAACAATTTTTGTAGTGTTTATCTATTAACGTTTTTTTTATAAGTATATGCAAAATATTTTTGATTCTACAGATTTGATTTTTTTTTGTTATGCTTTATTATTACGAATAAAATTATTTCATAAATTACTGCTGACGATGACTTAAAATTTTACATTGCAAAAATAATTAAGATTTCCAATTTAAAACTGAGAACATGTTATTTGGGTTAAAACATAATATGACAAATGATTAGGTGGAAATTTACTATTGTGGCTGTTGGAAAAATTTAAAATATTTTAAATATGAAAATTATTGATTGTAAAACTAATTAGATAATTGAGCCTTACAATGCCTCCATATGGGAATATTGCAATGGTGGATATATTAATTTTGATATTTGAGCAAACATGAGCTTCGTTCTCAGTTGACAGTCTTAAATTTACATTTTAAAGATGACTGAACATTAAGTAACATTTATGAGACTATGTAATGAAATAAAGAATATAGACGGTATCATCACAAGAATGGCTCTAGAATGAATTCTCTAAGAAACTAGAAGTCGAGGTTACCCGAAAAACACCTAGAGTTCATCAATTTTATCCAAAACTAGGAAAATGCAATATAAATTGAGAAAATAATAAAACAACAGCTATGAACCTAGTAAATGGAGATGTCAAGTGGGGGCCATATGCTCCCAGTTAGTAGGACTGAAAAATCAGGGAAAAAATATGGATACAGACCGAAAATTAGTGGAAGAACTAAGCGTTGTTAGAGTTACTTCCTCGCGAAGGCATAATAAGTTATGATATTATTTTGAAATAAAGCAACGATTCATGATATGATTTGATTAATTAGTGATGAATATTTATTTATCCATAAATAATGAATAATAAAGAATAAAAAATATCTGTTTTTCTAATAATATTAAAAAAGTGAATTAAAAAATTAAAGTGAATCGAAGAAATATTTAACAATGTATATGAATTTAAAACATTAATTACTTTCATTTAAATTTTGCATAACCTAAAAATATATAAACTAAATTTCATTCACTAAAAATTCAATTACAAATATTGGTAGTACGTTAGCCTCCACTTTCTTTTGTTGTGTCGGTGTTTGCGGCTTCTTCCAAATGTGTAATTATTAAATGAAAACGTAAAAAATTCCCCAAAAATAATTTAATTAACATATATCAACATTATTTATAGCCCACTGATAATAATGTGCTTAGCTTACATATTAAAAAGCTTTACGGTTCAAAATTTTGTTATTTTGTCTGTTTGTTGTCTGGTGAGCGGTTTTAATGTTAAGGAAAGTTATTGAAACAAAAGCGAAACTAGTTTCTAGTAATGTCTCAAATATTTATAAATACAAAATTGTCAAAGCATATAATTGTAAAAAGTAGTTCATTATTATATTTAACAATACTTAAGAGGTTTGATTATCTACTGATGATGTTTATTTCTATAATGGATTTCGTTAAAAATTTAATTCTGTAAATTTAATTGATTAATTTGTATGGGAAATTGTAAATGGAAATATCAAAATAAATTGAAAACATAAAAGATTTTATTGAATAAGTTTAATTTCTTCTTGCTTTTAAACAATTTCTTGCTATACTTTGATAAACTTTTACAATGGATTACTAATTAATTAAATTGACGCTAATTTATTGAATGTTTATATAATTTTGATTTATTTGAAATTGGTATATAATTAGTGATTGTTAACTAAATTGTAATTAAAAGAAGTGGTTGAAGAAGATAATTTAGTTTTGAGTAGTATGTTAAAATGAATCTGAATTATAGGAATACTAATTACTTCTAACCGCTTTCTACTTAAGACTTGGTAGTTTTGATTGGAGGGAGGTTGAGAGAACCGCCAAGTAACGTTTCCCATCTTTTTTTTTATAAAAAACGTCAATCCATCATTCTAACTCTTTCATGAAAGTCACCAATTTCACCGGTTTTATTTCTGATGCTTCAATCGGACTACTTATAAAATGCCACTCCAAATACTTAATGATACAAAAGCAGCTTCAAGGATTCATTTTCCTCACGTAGAATTTTGTGTCAACACTTCATATCTTCTTCTGATAAGATTTTGAAATCAACAAAAAAACTGGTCTCGTGATCCAGTTTTTAAGGTAATCTTTTCCAAATGGCAGTTATGTCTTCAGAACACCGTCAGTAACGATTTAATTAACCGTCTGTTAACAGACAATAAAATCAATCGTATTCTTTATGGAAGTCTCTTGTATGGTATCCATTTCTCTTCGTTACCTTATGCAAAACACTCCTGAAAACTATCTAAAACAAATCACTTCTGGTTAAGTTCGACGGTCTTAAGTTTTAACTTACAATTTTAGTGTTTTGAAATTTTAGGTAATATTAATATTCAATTGATTAATAAAATATGACATTAAAATTTGTGTTTATCTCATAAAAATTATTAATTATGAGTTATTGAACCATAAAAATTTGAAATAAAAAATTTAATTGATACAAAAATGGACAACACGAAATAACTAAGCATAAATTTTTCAAAAAATTGATTAATGCTCTATATAAAAAATATACATCAAAAAAAGAGAAAAGAAACAACAAAGTAAAGCCAAAAAAAAAAAAATCTTAAATATTTATTCTGCACATCAAATTTTTTATTTTGGTACGCGTGGACATCAAAATTCAGCGCAAAAAAACGTAAATGTTTTTTTTTTTAGCTTTATTATAAGTTTTATGCTCGAGTATCTTGACATAAGAATTATTTTTTTTGCTTTAATAAGTTCAAGTACTTGTTGGATGGTATTTGTAAGTAATAAAATTGTTTTTTTTTTGGATATGAATGATTTTTTTTTATATTTTATTATGAAAATCATAAACTTGATTTTACCGTTAAATGAGATATGTAAAGATATTTTTTTTATGTATATTATATCTTAAAGCTTGTATACAACATAATAATAATTTGCAAAATAAAAAAAACCTGTCACTTTTTGTTTAAGAATTTTTAATTAAATTTCTGAAATTATTATATTAATAAAAAAATTTTTTTTTTGTCGTTCTTGTTAATAAATATAAATGTGAACATAAAATAGTTTATGCTTAAAATGATGTTAAAAAGATAATATAAATTTAAAATAAGAATTTTACATACAAAAGCAATTTTTTGAAAAATCTAATTATTATAATCTGAATTTGCATAATTTATAATGCTTTTAATTAGCTTAACATTATAAATTTTATAGTTTGTTTGGTGGGAGGAACATTTATACAATTTTATTATAGTTTTGTTCTGTTATAAGATGTTAAAATTGCTATTAAAAGTATCTAAAGAACTTCATTTTTTAAAAGTATATTGACGAAAATATTGAAATACTTGACAAATATTGAAATATTTCAGAAAATTTGATTTCAATTAATTTGTATAATATCTAATATATCTATTTATTTAACTTTCTTCTGAAAACTTTATGAAACTATAGATTAGTTTAAGTGCAACTGAGTTTTGTAGTTATGCTTGGCGCACAATGTTAAGGAAGTATCAATTTAACGTCTTCATATATTTTGTATGAAGAATCAATTGCATATAAACAATATTGAGATTTAAATTGAATTGATTTGAAAAAGTTCAATTGATTTTAAGTTTTTCAAAACTTAAAATCAATTGAACATTTGTAAGTTCAATTCTTATTTTTATTAATTGAACAATTATTATTTTCATTAATTAACCAATTTGGAAAACTTAATCAATTGCGATCGTTAGCTCTTCGATATAGCTATTTGATCAAACAACTCAAAGAATGGAATAACAAATTAAGTTGTCGATTCGATACTTAATTTATCGATACATGATACATTGTGCGTCCAGTTTTATTTTGTAGAACAATTTGATTGCACTTTTAAGTACTATACGAACTATATCATTCCATTCATTTTATTGTTTTATCTAGAAATTTTAAGAAATCATTTTGGATACAAGGAAATTTTATTGACTACTTCAAAAATATAATATCTTAAATTATTATAATAATTAGAAAATTAAATACGGTCCTGAAAGTTGTGCAGACTACCTCTTTTAAAGCTCCTTTACATTATAAGACTTTTTTTGGTCTGATGAAAAATCGTACCAGTGAGGCAACAAAAAACACTTATCGCATGTATTTTCATAAGATTTTTCATCAGACTTCTTTAATATCGCAATCGACTGCTCTTATGAAAACTCAGATAATGTAAAGGGGATTTTATTTATTCTCTATATTCAGATGCATGGTTCTGCAGAATAAGTAACCGGACATATTCCTACTTCTATTTCCATAATACATATTGCCAAAAAGTTGGACAGGTCAGATGACTAATTAGAATTACAAATTTAGTACGAAAAATGAGTAAAAAGATTATTACAAAATATAACTTCATTTTCTACAGCCTAATTTGGAAACCAACGCAGAGCAATTAAAAAAATTAGACAATGCACCAAAAATTGTAAGTAATATTCATCTTTGAAATGTGTTCTTAAGGTAATTTATTAAATTTATTCTATAAATATATTCAAAATTATACTGACATAAAGAACTAGAGTCTACAATTAATTTTTGTGTAAACTTATACTATTTAATGTTTATTATAAATTATATCAAAAATTGTTTTCGACCTTTAATAAACACAAAATTATGGCAATGATCGTTCCTAGTAATTTAACAGAATAAACACCAACTAAATATTTTTTTTCCGCATAAACTCTGATGAACAATTATGCTATTTGAAAATTGGAAATTTTGAAAATTGGAAAAATTAGAATTATTTCTGTATCGCAAATATTCACTTTTTGTTGTTCTGACGTTTTTTTTCCCTTTATTTAATAAACAAATTTAAAATTAGTTATATAGTTACAAAATTTCGAACTAGCTAGTAATAATATTAGAAATAAAACTTTAAGAATAATAAATTTATGAATAATGTTCCAGAGTACAAGAAAATTTGAAAGGATTTGTTTATTTGTAACTTAGGTTTTTATTATGTACTAATATTTTATGAAATTTAATAACTATTTAAAGTCATTTAATATTATATTTTGGAAATAGCGCTACATATTAATCAGTATTTAATATTACATAAAATTAACGATCATAATATTTAGAAATTTAGATAGTGAATGAGATATTATAGAAATGTTAAATCATCAATTGTACATAAAAAAGCATTTCTATTTATTGACCCACTATGGTCTCCCAGCTTATAACAGACCCACTGTTGCCTTAGTTCTTAGTATGATCCCTAAGGCAACAGTGGGTCTGTTATAAGCTGGGAGACCATAGTGGGTCAATAAATAGAAATGCTTTTTTTATATACAATTGATGATAGTGATAGTGTAAAGGCTTTGTATCCCATATGGAATCTTTTCCAAATCAATTTCAAACTTTTACAAATCAATTTAAATATTTTGCATATCAAGTTCATCTTGATAATTCTCTAATATAATTTATGCTGTATTACACTTTTCGATAATGTTCCGAACCAAATATTCATTGGTGTATCGCTATTTAATTATCATATCTTCACCGAACTAAGACACAATCAAAAGTAAATATTTCTTCTCATGAAATTGAATGACACATAAAAGTGCCCCACAATAATTTGACAAAAAAAATAATAATTATTGGGACATAACTTCTTAACTAATCTGTTAAATATTGAATCCTACCGTCATGATTACGTATTTCGATAAAATTATAATATCAAAATTCTCGAAAATCATATAATAATTTAAAAAAAAAATCACTAGGTCACTAAATTTTTTTTTTTTATTGTGTAGAGTTAGTCGTAATTCGTAATCATATTAATTATTACAAACTTTGAAGTATCCACGATATTAATAAAACCAGTTTTACATAATTCCGTTCCAAATAAATACCCAAAAAATTTAATTTTAAATATCCAAAAAAAAAGAAAAATCAATATTTTAAATTAGTCATCAATTAAATTAGCATACATATTTACTCACCTATTTAATATATAATTTTTTTTTTAAATTAAACACAAACTTGTAATTTGAAAAATAATTTAATTTGTAATTTAATTAGTTAATTTATTAATTAGGTTTATTATTTTTCATTTGAAATTTACATAATCCATAAAAAAAAATCGAATATTTTCTGTTTAATAATAATAAATAAATGGTTAAATAATTAATGATCGTGCACTTTTACAAAAATTAACATTAAAAAAAAAATTTTTATTGCATAAAAATTATATGAAAATATTTCAAATTTTAACTGATTTTTATGTAAACATATTTTATTCTAAAAATTTAAATTTTAATTAATTCTTTAATAAAACTATTTTATTTAAATATTAAACATTTGATATGAAAATTAATATTAAATTTTTTGGGGAATTTTATATTTTAATGTTTCCGTTTATTAGTAAAACAACTGATGATGTGACAATTTTCTATATAACATAAAGATACATAAAAAACATTGATTAAACAAAATTATTATTATTTTCATTTTACCAATTTGGTTGTCCTTAGATACTGGAAAATTTTTTTACCCTAAATATATTTATTTAAAATTATATTATTTTTTTTGTTGTTTTTATTATTAACCTTATTTTAGTTAATTTGGGTATAATACATTTTATACATAAATATTACATAAAGTTTAAAATAAATATTAACTATTTGAATATGGAAATTGTTTGAATTATTTTTTTTTTACATGTTTACTTGAAATTGTAATATTCTGTAATGTATGTCAAAAATTATTAAATTCAATTCTTTAAGATACATTAATAAAAAAACTTTATTGCTTTTCACAGTTTATAATAAGCATAAAAAAAATGATATTAAATTACATATTTTCATCAAATTTCACGATTTTGTGTATTTCTTTGATAAAATTATGCAAAATTTAATATATTTTTATTAGATACTATTCGGTATAAATGCAAACGCATTAACAGATAATTCAAAAATTGTCATAGAATTGCAGAAAACCTAGAAAGTCTGTTAAATAGAAGATTTTTGATTGATTGTTCGTATGTGAAATTCACTTTATCAATATTTTGTTATACATTTTTGTCGTAAATCATCGTATTTCGATAAGAAAATATCGCTAGACATTAATTTGATCACTTATCCTATTATTTAAATTAGAAATCCATCAGGATACCAAAACTATCGTTACCAGTGGCTGTTTGGATATCAGAAACAAATATCGTTAACGATAGTTCATCAATTTGCTCTTATTGTTAGAAACAATTGAAATATTTCTAACGTCATTGATGAATTGTGATGGGAATACCATAACAAACGACTTTGTTTCAATAAGAATGAGTCAGCTGTCACATAACCAGACCATCAGTTATGGCAGCATTACGAGAAAAGTTTGGTGACAAACCAGTTTTATCAGTTTTTTAACCGGTGGTTTTCAAGATACCTATAGCTGTTCGCTATTTAATTCGGACTACAATTGCAGTTGCATCTCGTATTATTTAAGTCTTTCGAGACGCAATGAAATGTAATTGTTTACTGACAATATTAACAATTTTTATTTCAAATTTAGTATTAAATTATAAAATTATTATGAACTATTTAACTTTATATAAATGTAAAAATGTCATTTTTATAAATTGAAGGTAAATGAAATTTATATTTCCTGATATGAAATCTAAGAACAAATTATGTTATTTTTCACATGAAAGCTTTCAAAAAATATATCATATTTTTTATAGAATTTAATATCGATTTGTGAAATTTATATTTTTTATATTGTCTTTCTTGTCTATGTAATAAAAATTATGTTTAATGTTAATGTTTCTGGAATTAAATATTATTTATAAAATAGATAATTATCTAATTCTATAAATATTAATTATAAAATAGTAAAAATATTAATTTTATGATAAAATTAGAATCATTTCAAAAGTTAAACAACATAGAGTCATTCTAAACCTTGAATTTAAAATTATGTCGGCCTGTTGAAAATTAATGAATAAATTTACAAGGAAAGAAAGGCTTTTATTTGAAGAAATAATGGTATAACTTTTATTGAAAAATAAGTATAAATATCTAGTAAGCAAAAATTATCACTATCAGGAGGTTTACATAGTGTTGAAAAGGCTTTACATGTTCGTAAAAATTAATATTAATGTAGTACTTAAATTTCAGTATTGTATTGGTTGCGTGGTCGGTTTATAAGGAGGCGTTCTACTAGTCCGTTTATGATGTAATTTCTTGTATCTATACCTAAAGCACCATCGTCGTAATCAGCAGCATTTAACAGATTATATATTAAAACGCATTCAAAGTTCCCTAATTTTCTATGCCGCACCGAAAAAATAATTTATAAATGGTAAAGTAACTAACGATTGTTTAGTATTTAGTATTACAAAATATTATAGACTCCTTACCAGTAACAGTAGCTCATTTTATAGTCTTAACTTTTCAATTAAATTTCAAATAAAAATTATATTTAATTAAGCAAAATCTGTTTTATAATTAATTTTGTTCAGCATATTTTAATTTGTAAGCTTAATTGATATTACTAAACTATTATCTGTCATCATAAATAAAAATATTTAAAAAAATTTCTAATTGAATATTTAAAATGTTATAAAGTTTTATGTTTTATTTAGCAGAAAATAATTATTGACATTTAAACATTTTTGTTTCTTATGCCTAAAATAAATGTTCAGAATTTTTCATGCATCGCAGTAAAAATAATTTAAAACAAATCGTTTTGTATGTAACAAACTGCATGGAGTTCTGTATTATATGCAGCCAATGTAAGTCATTTATATTTCTATATTCGCTGTTCAGAGTCATATCACAAAACAAAACTTTCAGACTGACAATTACTTGCGAAAGAAAATTTACGATTAAAAGTGTAGTGTTAAAGCATTTGAGGAGATGTTAACTGTTAAGTGCAGTGAAATTCGCCAAAACAAAGTCGTTTTTCAAACAAATTTCATTCAATTTTTTCAATAAAATGTATTTCAATATTTTAATATGAAAATGAAATATACTCATATATTTTAAATACAGAGCTGCATGTATCGCCGCATGGACAAATTTTGCACATATATTTCTGGCATAACATTTACTATTATTGATTCCAAGTAATTTATTTTTAAAAATTAAGTGTGGAAATATTTTAGAATGCAGAGTAGTAATACATTTTACTATTATTTTTTTACAGAAAATGAAATTATTTCGTAATGAAAACTATTGGTGAAAACTATCTGTAAATAAATCTAATTACATATATGAATTAAGACTATAATCGATATCTGGAAGGTGAAAGTACAAATTTTTAGAAGTAATAGGCTTTAAATTTGCTAAAAGGTTATAAGTCAAGTTAATTGTAAAAACAAATTTTATCCATCTAAATTAATTTATCCATCTAAAAATTAAACAAACGAAACTTTAAATATAATTCCAGTTTAAATAGAATTTTCATAGATAATTTCCATTGGAATTTTTCATCGAATTGACAGGTTACAGTGGAGGGAAATAGTAGTATTCTTTTCAGAACTGCGAAGCATTGCATCTTCTTTTTATTATGTTCTTCTATTTTGTTATTGATCCCATTATAACTAAAATCTCTCATTAAACTTGTTTTCGCTGATCCAAACAAGTAATAAATTTCATTCTTTAGTTGCCATTTGCTTGAGAACGGGAAGGTTGAAGGTTGTGCATGTGCCTAAAATTGATTAGGATTAGATTGATATTCGATGACTAATTAATTGCACATTTTAAAATTTGTTATTGTGTAAGGTCCCGACTATAGTAAGACAAATTTAAATTATTTTTTTTTACCAAATAAAATCAATTATATAAATTACAATAATAATTTATGAAATATTTTCCTTCTGGCCAAGGTAAAATGTTAAAAAATATAAATAAAATAAAAATTGATGAGTAATGACTTAAAAAAACAATTTTTTCTCAGAAAATTTCTTAACTTTTTATAATTTATTTCATTTTTTTATTATTTATCATTAATTTATTGCGAATATAAATTCTAAATTCCGATAAATGAATTTTCCATCCAAAGAAAGTCACGAATAGAATTTTATTTTTCAAATAATAATTTATTTTCAAAAATTATAAATTAAAAATGATAATTACATAATTTTATCATTGATTTTCAGCGGTTTTTAATAATTTTGTATAATTATTTTCATTTATTTACTCATAAGACTAATTATTAAAATTAGTTTTGCAAAGTTCTACGAAAAGTTGGTAATTTTTGCTTTTATATTAATTTTAATTCATTTATCCTCAGTGGTTTAAATAAATTAAAATTACTAGACAATTTTATCATATTAAATAAATGTAATTCAAAGTAGTTTAAGGAAATTGAAATATCCTGAAATTATTTTATTTTTCTTTGTAATTGAAATAAAAAATTTTTTTTACATTATTTTTATTTTCAAATAAACTTTTTTAAAAGTTTTACATTTTTAATGGTAAATTGTTTATAATATAATAAAAATTTCTTATAAATATGCTAAATAGTAAAGTTAATAAATCAATTTTTTTTATATTACCAATTAATAAATATTGCCATAGCTAAAAGGCTTACAATTCTGGTGAATATTTTTTAATAGCCGGTTGCATGATAATGAATTGCACTTTAACTTTTAATGGCATTTTTAAGAAATGTTAGTTATTTGAAAAATTGTGGTTCTATATAATAATATCGCCGACGCATCATATCAAAATTCTTACTTCGAATTGTCATTTTATTTATTTTATTCATAAAACTTTCATGTTCTTTATTTAGTATTAAAAATTAATATCATTCTGAGGTGAATTCTGGTTCATTGAATGACTAAAAAATCATCAATATTGCAGTAATATAAATTTTAAGACTTGTAAAAAGATATTAATAGTTTTCAAAAGTACCACACTATTAAAAAAACCATTAAGGTTTTTTATACTGATAAAGTGTAGACTTTTCAAAATTCATGTAAATATAGTAAGGATAAAACCAAATTGCAATAAAATATGAGAAAAATATTTATCATTTGAATGAGGCCTTTATAATTACGATATTATACAAAAGAACATTTCGCATAAAAAAATAAAATGTCAGATTGTACCTCGCTATTAAACGCTTCTCAAATCTCCCCGATTTCTTTAAAAGTTAATTATTTATTCAATTTCTTTGATATGTGAAATACATTGTAAATACTTGATTTAAATAATTTAATTTTGAAGATGAGGACAACTGATTTTTCTTAGTGTGTCGGAATCCTGCCATATCAGTTTAGGTCACTTGATGATGTATCTCATTACAAGAGAAAAGAATTGCTCATTTCATCCAAAACGGATAGTTTATTTATTCGCATAGACAACCATTTTAAAAACCTTTAAAAAATGGGAACTTATAAAGTACCATGCATTCATTCAGAGACTAAAATCTGTGTTGGATCAATTTGGACTTCTAGCTTTCAAAGAGTGTTGGTAGCGAATATATTAGTAAATAGTTTATTGAGATATTGAGAAGCAATACAGAATTTCACTATCGGGTTAGAAATTAATTTCAATTCTATTACTTTACATAAGATTAAGTTATTATTATTTATTTGGTAATATTCCCAAAAACTTAAACTAGCAATTAACTAAAAAATTGATGCTTCTATTAACTTTAATACAAAATTCATAATTTATGCATTATTAATTGATTTTCATATTTCCCAGATACAAATTATCAATATTTACATAAATTATATTGTCATCAAAATAACAATTCAAGTTTCCTTTTTTATATTTATAATTGTTTATTGAACTTTCAACTTATTTGATCCTTCAAAAATACTATTAATTGTTTACGAATCCTGGAAAAATATTATCCGTATACAATATCAATTAAGATTTATTATAAAATACAGAAATGTAAAAGACCTGATGATAATTAATTGTCAAATAACATTTTTATTATTAACGACATATCACGACATATGTGAAAATTAAAATTTCATAATATACAAAGTTTAATAACTTATGTAATTTAACATGTTAACAATGAAAGGACATGCAATTATGCTACGACAGGTCAAATTAAATTGATTGCTGAATTAATAATTTTTTACTGATTTTTATATTTTTTGACATTGACTTTTGTCAAGATAAAATTTACATTAAAATAGAAACATAGAAAAAATTCTAATATTAATAAGGTGTGCTGTATGATGATTCCTTCTAGCCACTGTACGACCTACTGTAGGATTTTAAGTTTACTGTCAGTTGGAATTAATTTGTTATATTTTCACTTTGTTCTTTTGATAAAAGGTTAAGAAAGAATTCCTTAAATTTTGAAGATGATTAAACTGAAGTTTCCGAGATTAAAAAACTTGTCAATCAGAGTAATCTGAGTTAAATATTGCATTATAAGCTCAGTTTGGCTAATATAAATTCAAAAAATTTAAATTTTAACATTTCATCAAACAAAAAGTCAATTTTTGAATATATAGTCCAGAAAATAGATGCCAATAATCTTATCAATATTGAACATTACTTAATTTTTGCCAGAATTTAAATTTATATCCTTAAAAATGGTTATGTAAAGAAGTTCCTCAAAGTTGGGACAAAATTACCCGAAAATATAGTAACGATCTGTTTAATTTATCATATTAAAATCAAATTTACTTATAAACTGGATGATATTTCTTGCTGAACCATGTCATTACTGGTTGTCACTTCTTGCTTATCTGTACAGATAACAAAAATGGTTAACAACTACTTGTTAATGGTAACATGTTTCTAAATTTATATTCCAATTTTTTTCAAAATTGCACTTAACAAAAAATATAAATCGTTTTACTCGTTGGCAAGCTAATTTAAATTCTAGTCTTCTATTCAACGCTGCAAACTATATTTAACTATCATTAAATTGTCTTTAAATTTATATCTCATTACTTTTAAATTATCTGTATATAAAATACTAAATCATTTAAAAAAAATTCTGATGTAATTTCGAAAAAAAACTAAATTATAATTTGTGCCTTTTCAAAATGCCTAAAGAAATTTATTTTGTTTCCTTTTTTATTTCCACAAAAAAGAAGATCAAAAAATCCATTTTAAAAATAAAAAAAATATGTTATAAAAACATCAAGTTTGATGTTGTTTTTTTAAGAACTACTTATTATAACATACCATAAATTTAGTCACGGTTATATCCGGAGGACGAATTCCTAAGAAATGAGCAATAAAATTACAAAAATGTTGTTCTTTTAACATTATAACGATGAAAAAAAAAAATAACTACTAAAATTGCCTTCTTCTTTGCTGACATATCCGCGCACGATTTCATTTATCTTTATTTTTTTTATATATTTTATTTTATTAACTTGTTACTTGTTTTTACATCTACTAGCAACTACACATAACAAATTACTTAAAGAAGATGCTACACAATACAAATCCAACAACCAGAATACCATCAGGCAATGTCCTTTATTTTTAACTTCAACTATCTGTACATAGTTTAGGCTAAATAATAAATATTAATTTAAGTTCATACACCTAATAATTATTTTTGTTGAATAGTTGGGTACTAATCTTAGTACTGAGTGAATGGCAAATATCAGAGAAGGGCAGACATTCTTTCTATTCGGAAAAATTGCATTCCGTCGTACAAGAAAATATGTTTTGAAGATCAGATTCGTTAAGGCTAAAAAAAATGAAAATCTTTACCTTCAGTTCATGCGATTATAATATAAAATTTTTATAAATATTTTTTTTATAATTATTTTTTATATTTTTTATGTGTTTCTTCTTCAGATTACAAATACGGACATTCTTTTTCCTGTGGAATGTTAAAACTGAGATTTTGCTACGCAGGCATTTATATATTTATATAGCAAGGTAAAAATAAAAAAAAAATTATTGTTGATGGTTTTTTTATATGACCAATTATGTTGTGGTAGTTCTAATATAAAGCCTGGTTTTGACTATATATAATGAGAAACTTAATACGTTAATTGGTATAGGAATTTATTATGCTGCTCATACATTGTACAAACTGGTCGTAAATTTTCACTACACATATTTTATCTTGGTTTACAACCAGTATTACAAAATGTCAAAAATAGGTTGATTTTTTTTTAGTTAGAAAAATTAAATAACATTTTTTTTTGTGTCAAATGTCAAAAATAAGTTTCTAATAAAAGTTGGGTTAAAAATAATTATAATTTAAAATTATTTTAATTAATAAAAATTACATATAAAAACATGTGTTTTTTGACTTAAAACGTCAAGAAACGTTATTTTGATTGTACAACTTAGAAGCATCAACCAACATAAATTCAGAACTATATCAGAATTATATTGAATAAATACAGAAATAAAATCATAATACACTGTCGAAAAGAAACGAACTCTATGCATCAAACCACAACATCATTAAAGATAATGAACTGACAAGAAACAGGTTCAATCAACTCCGTCAATACATATTAAGTAAGATATATTCATCAAGCTATTGCAAGAAGTTATTACGATAATTGGAAAAACCTGATGAATTCAGTCATTGAGCGTGAAACACTTTCCGTACTGCAAAATGTAAGTAAGCCATTTAGATTACTAGACAACCAAACAAAGTTGAAATTCATTTCTATCATTTTAATTAAAATGACGCGCTTCAATACCAGGTATTAATAATATTGCAAGACTGCTCAAATACTAATTTTGACATGATGTATCAAAAAATGAATTGTATTGTAATTGGAAACCAACCAATTTATAGTTATCGGAATTAATTAACCAATCATGCCGCAGCTGTAAAGTATCACATGTAAAACAGACTATAGTGCGCTTCATTTGCAAGTGCTCTGCCAGATACAACTCTTTCGGCAGTCTGTACCTTAGCCACGAAGCAACCCAGAGACACGTTACGCATCTTGAATAACAGGAGGTGGATCTAAACTGCTTCTTTCCACCGCGTAGCCTAGCTTGGTTTCATAAGTATGAGTGCTAGCAAAACCAGGCGTGTTGCTGGCCACTCGCCACTTAAACCAAACAAGTGATTATATATCTCGCCACAATGGAAACTAAAGTTGTTATAATGTAAGCCTATCTTAATTCGAATACTGAAAAGGGTGATGTGTTGATAACTTCACAACTTTACAAATGGCATTTTTATACATTCAATTTTTACTTACTCAGCAGGATGGATAAGCGCATACGATTTTAAATATATATAATGGTTTGGTATGCGCTAAGACTAAGATAGACCGGAATTTACTCACGTGCCAATACACTGAGTCACTTTTTTATTGTGTGTAAAATATTTCGTTTTTTTTTGTTGTATTTACTTCCACAAAATTATGTTTTTTTTTGTTGTTGTTTAAGGTTTCATGTTTTAATACTCGACAAATAAATTCGCAGGAGATAATGGAATGTTAAGAAAGAAAAAAAGATACAACATATTTTATGATTGAAATTATATAAAATATTTGATTTTATGATGAGTTTTTTTTTTCTTTTTACTGTGTGAAAATCTTGTTCTTTAAAGGAATTTTTTTTATAAATATTTTTTATATAATTAATTATAATTTTAATATGATTAATATAAAAATAGAACTAGCCAACTAGCATTTTCAATTATACAATTAGAAAGAAAAGATGGAAGATGATTATAAATTTTACAATCAAGGTAAAAATAATCACTGATTGGTTCTGGTAACTAGTGCTTTAGTTTGGAGTACTGTACTTACAGAAATGTAGAGAATTATTTGTAATTAATAAGAAAATATGCTAAAATTTATAAATTTAATTATTTATAAATACAATTTCTAATAATGGAACCGAATATTTTAATAAATATATTTATAGCTTAATTATTGGTTGAACCTTGAACGCTTACTCAACATTGATAGTTAGTTAATTATTTAAAACAGTTTAGGACAAACGTGCAATTTAGAATATAAATTTGTCATGAAATATTTTTTTCTTCTTAAAGTAATATCGTAAAATTAAGAAGAATTTCGTAAAATATTATTAATTTTGTTACAAATTTATGAAAATGTCACGTCAAAGAATTTATGGAATTTAAGTAAAATTATTTTTTTATTTTAAAATTAGCTTTATTTGCAAATTATTAAGGTTAGTTACTAAATTATTTACATTAAACTGTGCAGTTTGTTATATATTTCATAAATTTGTGTATGTCATTATGTCAATTGAAATATCAATATTGCACATATATTTTTAATAATTCATAAATTCAGTAAACAACATAAAACTTTAATTGAACTATAACTTTATAATTTTGCTAATAAATTTGTTATGATTCGGTATTTATTCTACTGAATTGTAGCCTTTATTATTCAAATCGAATAATCAAATTTAAATTTTAACTGACATAATTCTATTATACGATTTTGTATGTGTAATTCGTTATGCTTAAATAGTATTAGGATTGTAATGATCGTGTGTAAAACGCTGAGATAGAGTATCAGAAAAGGTTAAAATTTTCATTTATTCACAATTTGCAAGTGTGTACTTATAATCTGCAAGTATACTAAGTAAATATAATAATATAACATACGCTAACCAATTCTTAAGGATTCATTTTTTTTTTATAAGAATTTTTAATGTTTTTCCGAATATAATTTTGAAATTTTAATTGGAACCTACTGAAGCTAAATAGCCGATTTTTGTGAAACCAACTAGATCATGAAACTGACTAAACAGAACTAATCAGTATACCAAATTTAATTCCAAGTGGATAATAATTATACTATGCACTGTACCATCAACTTCACCAAGTAAAGAATGACCCAATCATTGGTAAAGTTTGTAATTTCATTAAATTCATATAAAAAAAAACTTTTATGATATTGCTGCGCACCAGGCTTCGCATTTTTTGTATCTGCTGCCTTTGAAAACGTAAAGAAAATAATTATTAATGGTTTTCGTTACCGTCAGACAACATTTCATAGTTTTTCTATAACTATTCGTAAGACTATATTTATGTAAAGTATGTAAAAAAACATAAAATTCTATAATATTAAAAATTCAGATTAAAATATGAATTTAAAGTTGCAGTATGCAAAATGAAAAATTCAACAATTTTGTAATTCTGAACTAATTGGAGTTTTCTATATAAATACTTTTATGTTTATAAATCTTTTGAATCAATAATGATTCAAAAGCGTCATCATAATTAATTTTTTAACATTAAATAAAAATATTTTTATCCTTAGAATTTGAATCCTAGAAAATTCATTTTTCTCAACTTACCCCAGACAATTTTCAATTTGATCTTTTCTTGCTTGATTATAAAAAATTGCACGAAATTATTTTATTGATTTAATTAAATTTTTTTTTTGTAATTTATTTATTTTTAAAATATTTTTATAAATTTTTGTATATAAATTTAAATATTTTCCGTAAATATTTACACAAACATTAACATAAATATTTATATACAAATAAATCAAATTTTGTCGTTTTTTTTACAAAAACATATAAGAATTTAAAAATACTTTTATTTTATGAGTTTTTCAAAAAATTTTCTTTCTTTCTTTTTGTTTTATTTTTCAAAATTTTAAACTTTCCACTTAAACAAAATTAAACCACCGGCAAACGGAAGTAACGAATAAATCACGAAATACAAACACAAAAATAAAAAATTAAATAAATTAAAAATATTTGCAAATTTATGTTAAAATCATAAATTTATAACAAATTGTGAAAATCAATTATTTCTCAAGAATATTTAAAGTAATTTCCAATTTAAAAGTTTTTTTAAATAGTTTTTCTTTTTGTTTGAAATCATAAATCGAAATTAAAATTCAATTAAATAAATTTCAAATATTTTACGATTTCATTAAAGAATCTTTTTTATTTTTTTTTAAATACCGTGTCGACGACCAATATCGTCTGAATTAAAGTAACAAACTAAAATTTTTTTTTTGTAACTGACTTCTAAAATATAAAAATATGTTTTATTAAAAAAATATAAAAAAAAAAAAAAATTAGTCAGCAGAACTGTAGTTGTTGTCGACGTCGCCGACGTTGTTGTGCCGGCGTGCTGCTGACATAATGGTCGCTTTTAAAGGTATCATAAGTCGTAAGTCGTAAGCGTTTTTTTAATATTTTATAAACTTCTCTATAAAATAATAAAACCACAATTGTCGCTATTCAATATTCAATAAAAAAAAAACATTCAGACTGAAAGTATTCTATCTTTTGGATATACGCGATTATATTACAAACCAAATTTTTTGTTTAAATGTAAAAACACAACGATTATTTTTATTTTCTTGTTCATTACTAATTCCACCACCACCGCCATCGTCGTCGTCATATCGCCCTGTCAATGTTGTCAAGCCAACAACAACAACAACAGCAACGAAAAAACAAGAACCACACGCGAACTTAAACTTGGACTTGGATGGTTTGGTTTTGGTTAACATATAAACAACATAAAAAGTAAAATAAAAATAATGAAAATTATTAGTTGGTTTTGGTTGTACTTGCATTAATGTTTTTTCGTTGTTGATGTTGAAATGTTTATAGTGTTGTACACAGTTATGTATTTATGTATACAGGTAATAATAAACAGGTATATAAAAATAATCAATAGGTAAAAGAATTTGCGATATAATTTAGATACGTATTTATATGTAAAATTAAACAAAATTTTTACAACATATTTTTAGAGTTTTATTTTCGCTATACATAAAAAAAGTTATGGAATTTATTGTGATGATGACGATTTTTTTTAGAATTATTTAAAAATTTTAGTATTTATTTTTAGGAAGTCTTTATATTATTTGAATTTGGTTGACATTATTATAATCCGGAATTATATATTTAAATAAATTATTTTAGTTTTTATTAAATGGTTTTAATAATTTGTATATAAATTTGAATTAGCTTTGTTGTTAGTTCTGTAAAGAATTGAAAAAGTCAAGGTAATGAATATAGAAGCCATCACATTATTGGTCAATTTCATAGTTTGATTTGAGTAATGAGTGTATTACTTCAACTATCTTGTGGTTAGTATGTAACTCATTTATTTTATAAATTTTAAACTGATAGTATCTAAGAGATTAAGTCTTACCTAAATCCGATGATTCCTTTCGGTATGTTAAGGCACTGAGTGTAGTAGAGTATATCAGACCGAACTGCTTATAATAATAAACTAATAAACTTGGAAATTAGTTTTTAATATTAAAAGATTATCACTAAATGAAATAATGAAAATTATGAACTTAAACAGTATTTAAATGCCGCTCGGAATTTTTTCCCCATCTATTACAATATGTTAAGAAATTAAATCATTAACTAATTAAAAAAGCAAGTTTTTTTAAAATTTCTATATTATTTAAAAAAAAAAAAAAAATGCAAGTAAATATAATTCGAAGCAAGAGTGCGTAATCGCAATTTTGTAGATATGAACTACAGCCGCACGAATAACTTTAACCCCACTTACGAATAACTCTTTTATTTTAAGGTGAAATTTATGATGTTAAATGTACAAAAATCGCTTCCATAAACCTAACTCTAGTTATCAACTGTATTGTGAGTATCCTGGAGGTTATAATAAAACTTATTTAATGATGTATTCATAATTCAAAGTAAACGCAACTGAATTCAAAGTTAAAAAATTAAACTATATGAAAATAGTACTTCTCTAAAATTCTAAGCTCAGCTTATTCTCTAATTGACCAATTCTCAAATTTTACGATAAAAAAATCTGTGAATTGTCAAAATTGTCAAATTGAATTTATGTAGTGATTATGTAGTGTTAAAAAGTTTTTTATTAAAATTATAATAGAATTTAATTTTTTAAATTTTTAAATTATTATTTATTTTAGCTGGAGCTGATTTTGTACTCGCGGTAAATAAAACGATAAATAAAAATTTGTTTACAACTTTATTGTGAATTAAAATATTGTGAATTAGAACTTGTAATTGTAATAATTAATTTTAAAAATACCGCATGTAAAATAAAAAAAAATGAAAAAATGGAACCGAGATCTTGGTTTTCCAACTTTTTTGTATACTGTATGAATTATTTAAGCAATTTTTTATATTAACTCACATTGTGAACTATAAAACGCGTTTACTCTATTCTACATAAATAACAATTAAATTTTACGATTTTATTGAGCAAATCAAGGCTTTTCACAATGCATCTTTACTTTGACAACTTATTGTAAACAACATATTGCATTTACACTTACCGTAGGTATGTAGTTATCGCTGGGAATTAAAATCTTTATCGACAAATGGTCCTATCCTTACCCTATTATAGATTAATACTCACATTTAAAATGCATTTCCTAATATTCGAATCATAGATTTCGTATAATATTTTTTGGAAAACGTTTTACTGATAAACAGCTTTATGATAGTGAATGCTAGTAATTGATATAAAATTTTGCATAATACAAAAATATTGTTTAAAAATCTAATCAAAATCTTAATTTTAAAGTACCTAAAGGTTTAGCAAAGAGTGCCACTATGACCGGTGCGGACCGGTTTTATGTTTAATTAAATATATTAGCATATAAAAAGCCACATTGTCATCACCGGTATTAGTCTTATTCTGTACGTGCACTAGTACACACTGAAATACAAATAATACCACACTGATTCCAACTCTGGCTAGTACCCACTCTGGTCATAATTACTTCAAATTTGCTATTTTATGAAAAATTTAGTAAATTAAAAAATAAATTAATTTGTAGAAATTAAATTTCTACAAATCAAAATTAACTTTTGTATTTATGTTCCAGCCAGTTAAAAAAATTAATTATGCAAGTAAAAATGATTTTTTTTTATGTATTTTATTTATTTTTTAATTTAACGTATATAAACTGAAATTTTGGGTCATAAATTTTTTGTTTTTTCAATAGTATTATAAAAAGTAAAAACAAGTTTTTATTGTATTAAAATATTTTTCTACAAACAATTGAAATGACTAATTTTGTGATATCACCTCTCAGTCCAGATTAAGACCTAACTTAAATTACTGAATGTTGAGTTGTTATGTTTATATTATGTTACTTAAGCTTGGACAAAAAGTTTCTTTTTATAGCATTTTACTATATGATTTCATGACATAAAATAATTTAATGAATGAAAAAATATGCTCAATAAGATTTTTCACATTAAAATCATTATTTTACATGTTTTTCGGCATTATCATTTTTTTTTCAAATAATAAAATTAATAAGTTTTAATTATATACATAACTAAATTATATGAGTATGAATTTAATTTTTGTCAAGAAAATATAAAAGTTTTTGGTTAATTGAAATATTATTTAAATAATTATTTTTTTATATTTAATTGTGTACATCCAACTAAAATTTAATTATTGTAAATTTTTTGATTAATTATTTTGTATTAAATTTATTTGTCGACGGAGACGAATACAGTTTTTTTTTACATTTCTTCCAATTAAGACATTCTAATTTGAAAGTAATGAAGACATAATTAAACTACATCTTTATAGAGTGATATATCACTACATACCTCTGATTTCGTTAGTGTTCTTCTTTATAGATCCTTAACAGAAGGATATATTACATAGAAAATATTTATAATTATGTTACCACAATTTTGTATTGATCTTCCTTAAACGTTGCAGTGATTTTTATTGGCGATTAATGGATGTAACATCTATTTAAAAATTAATGTTAGCATTTTCGGCTACATAGTGAAAGATTTGTTGTTGGTCTCAACAGTCAATATAGCAGGTTTTTAAGTATTAAAATTACATATTCCAAATTTAGCTACTTTAAATTAATTCATTTAAAAATAAATCAAATTATATGTAGAGTGTAGACAAATCGATAACTCGGACAAGAATCAAAACTCGTGTGCTCTAGTAAGAATATTGAATAATCTTAAAATATTATCAAGATATGCAGGAAATAAGATGGTGTCATAATTGATCATAAATATAATTTTCGTCCTTATTGAAAATGATCATAATAAACTGTAAACAAAAATGATCATATTAAACTGTAAACAATTTAGTTAATAAGTTAAAATTTTTGGGTTTATCTTATTGGCAAAACGTAATTAAAATAAACTAACGCAATTGACCCCATGACTAGCGTGTGTGCTCAATTTGAAATATATACATTGGTATTAGTGTTGTATTATCCTGGAAACCATTTAACAATTATGACAAAAATCAGAAATTTTCAATTTTTATTTCACATTTTTGTACAATTTAATTTCAACTTATTATCCATCGTGTGGAATTGTAAAAAAGTGAATATATCTCAGGATAATGGTGAATTTCGATGGACTTTCTTTACAAAATGTTTGTATATGGTGAGATTTTTTTTGGAAATAAATCTAAAATTGTAATTTAGCTACAATGTATCGTTCAATTCTGCATTGATTCGTTAAGTCTGAATATATTTTCTATGGAAAATCAATTGACTGGCAGTCGACACATCGAATCGAAAGGGTTTAAAATGATTGAATTTTTATTAATTCAAACTGAATTTGACAATTCCATAAAACAAATAATGTGTAAGTATAATGAAATATGAGTGAAGAAATTGTTTATAGTCAAAATTTAAAATTATCAAGAATTATATAATAAACATCATAAAAATTACATGAACACCTGAAATAAAGACAATGACAATAAAAAAAATTAATCGATTTCAATCGATACCTTTGGGTTCAATCTATTTTAACCAGTTGATTGACTACTGTATGAATCGATTCGAAACTCGATACAAGCTTTACCCGAAAATTGTTACTGAATTAAAATGAATAAAATCGCAACGACAAGAATTTAGGTTAATGAATATCTTGATTGCTTATTACATCAAATTGAAATTTTCAATTCCATTAAAATTTAACAAATTTAAATAATTTCCTATTTGGTTCTAAATCTAAAATTTATATAATTTTAAATATTCTATAAAGAATCAATAATTTTAAAATTGAAATAATACTTTTCACGTGACATGCCAATTGTATAATATTTCCTGTATAGTGCCATGATACTTTTTCAAAATCTAGAGTACACTTAACCTAGTGAAATGTTACCCGTACCCGTCAAATAAATACACAAAAATATTAATATTATCTATATTTGTACTCTCTATAATACAATTATTTTATATTTTGATAAATTTATGAATTCTGTATGCAAATTTATGCAATATTAAAAAAAAGTTTCAATTAATTTTTTAACCGCAACATTTTTTCACTTAACTCAAATGTAAATAATTAATTTGAAGAAAATAAAAATTTAATTTTATTATTTATCGTAGAAAAATTTATTGGATTAAAATACAAATTGTTTTAGTTTTTTTTAAATATATTGTAATTTTTAATTTTTATTTTGTATTTTTTAGACAAATAAAAAATATAGTGATAATTATTATAAATAATGGATAATAATATAATAAAGTTACTAACTTGGCACTACAACTTTAGTTAGCCTGGGCCGAGTAGAGAAATTTGGTTCAGAGGAATATGACCTGTGCAGCAATTTTCTAACTTCCGGTTAGGTTAAGGATTCACACATCTGCTTTAACACAATCCTTCTACAGAATTCCCTCCTCTGTGCTTATCCTCAGGTTTGAAATAAATGTTTACTTTAGTTGGAGCTGTATCTTTCAATCCCACTACGTGAACTATGATCATACACTTTTTCACTGACGCAGCCAAAAATGCAACGTAGAATACCAGCTGCACTGGTACGATGAATATATTGTACAGTGTGATCTACTTGGTCTTTCGGGTTTGCGATCTGGATTTCATTAACTTACTTTGTGATCTACTGTCACTATATAACGGGGGGTATATAAATTCTGTCATCGTCTTAATTTTGTTTCCCCCCCATGGTGACATATTGACCTGCATGGCAACTGACGATGTTGTTTGATAAAGCCACGATGTATTTGGCATTGGCTCCATTTAATAAAATAAAAGAAATAACAATAATTTGAATAAGCAACAGTTTGTCAAGAACTACTTCAATTCATTACTTTGGTTGTAAGTTTATAAGACAAAAGTAATTTTGAGTATAAAAATGTGACTCTAAACAGAATTATAGATTCATTCAGTTTGTCTTTTAAATCTCTACATTGTATATCGTTATTGCTTTTTTATATTTCATGCCACTATTCAGTCTCAATACATACCTTCAATTATTTCTATCAGTATTTGACCCTGAATGCCTGAATATAAATAAAAAATTACATAACAGCCTTTTTCATATCATATTGACTGTTGATGCTGCATATATTTAGGCGCACAGAAAATTTAACTAATTTCACTGAATGTTAAATATTTTGACGACACAGCGCCAGAATTTTAAGAATTATTCTCTCATTAGATTTTCCAATTCTATAAAATCAATAAAATTCATGGAAAATATTTAAATTTTTTTTAATTTTATATCAGAAATTTATTTGAAAAATGACATTAACATAGAATTCTTACCGAAACTTATAGAAGGAGTTTTGGATTTTTTGGAAATATTCTTTAATCTAAAATTATACGCATAAATTATTCTAATGTAAAATGAAATATTTTAATAATAATTTATTACTTTTAAAAAATATGTGAAGCTTTGATGTGAACTGATATTGATATTCTAATTTAAATTTTTTGATTTATTCAAAAATTGTTAATGTTCCATAATATCCGGATTTCTATGCAGGAAGTAAAATAATTAGCAATCTGGTAAAAATATTTTAAGATTAAGAAATTCTTTATAATATTAATCAATATTTTACAATTTACATATCAATAATTTTAAATATTCCAACATAAAAAAAAACATAAAATAAATAAAATGATTTTATATATCGAGAAATTTGATGATGATGAACATAAAGTTTCAGTTGATTTAGTTTCTCTTTATATAAAGTTAATATTTCTGCCAAAATAAAAATGTGTGCTATTACCTTACACTCTGTTATCTTTACAGATTGTTAAACATTTTCATTTTCCTTACATTTTAAAGATATTTTCATTCAATGTATTTAAAAAGTTCTTTTTGTATATTAGATAAAATATTATTTCGAGTTAAATTGAATTTTAATTAAAACAAATTTTACCAGTTAATTATTACCTATTTTGCAGTTTATTTTTTTTGTAGGCTAAAATTAAATTAAATTATAATCAAAGTAATTTTAATTACCAACCACTTTTTTTAAATTGATCTAATTATGAATTAATGATATTTTATTTAATGAAATTTATTTATTTCAATAACAGCAGAAAATATTTAAAATTAGGCTACATATTTTTACTAATTAAGTTTGCTTTATTAACAATATTATGTATAGTAACATATAAAATTGTTTGTAAAAAATCAAATAATCAATATTTAAAGTAAATGTATTTAATATTTACATAATTACATAATATTAATGAGGTTCCTTGGTTTCATAATCAGTTTTTATTTTGTAATTATTGTTAATCTAATAATTTTTCGATATTTGTTGGATTTTTGAAATCCACTTAATTAAAAATTATAGAATCATTATTTATTAAATTAAATAATTTATATTTAATTAATAAAAATTGTTAAATTATAATTATTTTAAAACATTATATATTTCGCGAACCTAGAACAATATTGTGGTAACTAGCAGTTTTCCGAAAATTGAATAAGATATCAAATTGTCATAATTAGATTATGCTCTTTTGTTTATTCGGCCTCTATATCAAATATTTAATGCTACGGAATCCTTCTACAATTTTTTTTTAATTTCAGTTGAGTTAACCAATACGTTGATCTGTTTAACATTGTAATCCAAACAGAATTTATGTATTCTTTAAATATTAGAACCTTGTAACTCATTTTTGTTAAATTTTGTTCTTTAAATATATCCTTAAAGGTAATTAACTATGTATTTGTAATGTTTGTTTTCATATTAATGCAATAATTTGGCCGTAAAATGGTTGTAAATGTGATTAAAAAATTGTTGTATGTATTTAATTCTTTATTGTTCCAAGCAACAACGTTCTAGCCAAATTGTTATGGCTTACTATCTCAATTATAACATAAATTATCAAAAACAAAGTAAATATAAGTAGAATAAATAAAAAAAAATATTAAAATAGCTCAAAAGATTTATTTCTTTAGTAAAGTGCCAAATATAAAGCTTAACATTATTGTTCTAGCATGGCGAAATTATGATAAATTATTTTTATTAAAATATGTAATTTGTTGAACTCCTGTAATATATAAAACCATAAGTAAATATTTGGTGTTATCCTTTGCTAGATTTGAATGCTAATTTATGGATTCTAAATTTAAGGAATATTTATTCATATTTAAATCATGATTTATTTGTCTATATTTTTAATAAGTTTTACTATAGTTTCTTCTTATCGTTGTGGAAAATTTATTACACACTTTTTATATTAAGAAACCATATTGTAAATTGAACGATCAATTTCAATATTACCAGAAGAATTTCATTGTCATCTACACATTTTCCAATTTCCATTTACCGACATTTATGATATGGAATCCTTTTTTATTATTATACATTTTTATATTCAAAATTAAATTTCATTTAGCTTTAATTTAGCTTGAACACCTGTCGTTCAATTTCGGAATTAGAGTAATAGTTGTTAAAGGATTATCACTTATCATTATGGTATGATGTTAACAATGAACTTTGTAATTAGTTACAATGATCTGTTAATTCTTCAAATGAAGTTCACAAAATCAACAAGTCAATTCGAAAAAAACTGAATATCATGGTAAAATATCAGGAAATAATAAAAGAAAGTTTGTTGAGTTTTGAAGAAGTTAATCAGACTTTTCTCTATATGTTCATATGTTTATATTTTTATATATTTAAACTTAAGAAAGGAAATGATTTTGAGAAAGGCCTGACAGTTAAGGACTGAGTACTTGAATCCCTTGTGAATTTCTTCCTTTTGAATTCAATTCAATACGAAAAAGTTTGGTTACATTTTTTTTTGGAATTATGTTTGTATATAAAAGCGTGTTACAAATGTTTTGATCAAGTTTCATGTTTTTAATTTCAAAATCTGCACTCTATGCACTTTAAGTTTTACTCTAACCTGATAAAAATCTCAAAATTTGATAAGTTAATTCTAATTTGTAAAACACTAATTTTACCGGCCTTCCATTAATTTATTACGTTTCACCTGGTAAAATGTAACTAAACTTCTTCTAATAAACTGTCACGAACAATTATCAATTCGGGCTGTAGCGTCATTTCAAAGAAGATTCATCTGGTAATAATTCCTTAAGTTTAATGTTAGCATGTATCTTCATATAAATTTCCAATAAAAAGAAGAATTTCTCCACATTTCATTTAAAAATTATAAACTATAAATATATTTTCCCTGACGTCAGATTGTTTCCCATTCAAATCCTAAATAAGATTCGTTTATTTTGAATGGGAAATTCCATTCATAGAAATAATAATAAAATCATAATTTCTTCATGAAACTATATTCAAAGTTTTTCTAATCATTCATCTTTTATTAAGTGAATTATGATATTATACATAATTTGATTTAAATTTAAAAGTTATTCGAAATTTTCATAAGATTAGTGTATAAAATACCAAATAAATAATTTTGAAGACATCTAGATAAGAAATAACTTTTACTTTGTAAAGATAATGAAATTAGTTACATTTATTTTAAACTTAAATATTAAATTTACGAATATATAATTTTAAATAAATTTTTTATTTTATTGATTATTTCAAAATTTAATACGAAATAATATAATTAATTTGGCAAATTAAGCGTTTTTCATTTAGAATTTAATTATGCCAAGATATTTTCCCATTATAAAAATTGATTTAAATTGCGATTTTCGTATCCGGTC
This sequence comes from Rhamphomyia laevipes, assembly GCA_963920725.1. Classification (NCBI taxonomy): domain Eukaryota; kingdom Metazoa; phylum Arthropoda; class Insecta; order Diptera; family Empididae; genus Rhamphomyia; species Rhamphomyia laevipes. The sequence continues at coordinate 39,288,055 of OY987258.1, read as the reverse complement.
GCAATATTAAAGTTTCGATTTACACATTTATTTTTTATGTCGCGTGGTATTTTAAATTGTACTTTTTTACACTTCAGCAGAAATTTGAAACAGTTCTAATAAACTGTTTGATTAGTTAATTAGGTAGACAGTATGGCGATAAGTTATTAAAATGATATTTTTTATAATATAATTATATTTATGATGAGGATATGGAAAATAATGTAATGGGTTATTGGCCGTTGGATGATTTTGAAAAAAGGTTAAAAGTAATTCAAAAGTATTCAATGTAAATTGATAGAAATTGAAATAATTTAACTAAACATTTCATTTATTATTTATGAAAATAAAGAAATAAGAATTCAATTAACTCTGATTAATAATTGTTTTAAAATAGATAGTTCTACACATTGCTATCTTCATTTTGTTGAAGGGAAATGCGTTAATATGTTAGATTTGAAGCTATGTAAAGCTAGTTTTATTATGTTTATTATTGTATATTTCGTTCACAAATTGTAGCCGTAATTTATTTTAAAGGTTTGTCCATTGTTTACCTACAATATTCGACAAAAGTTTAAAAATAATTAAAGAAGATGGCACATTTGTGAACAACTGTTGGACAGTTGTGTGGGGCTATCTTAATAATCGTAATTTACTCCACAAAGTCCTTTAACATTGTGTACTACATTACTAGTATGTTCTGCATTGGAAACGATTCCAGGTAAAGTTTGAGTGTTGTTTTTTGTGATATTTTAATATACTAAGTCATAATATTAAAAAAATTGGTTTATTCAGCTTGTAACATTAAACAAAAACTGTTAAATAAGAATTTTTATTGAGCTTTTTAGCATCAACTGCCCAAAATATCGAAAAGAAAATATGTTGAATTTTATACTATGAATTTATGAATTTAATTTTCTTTAAAAATTAAATTATTGTATTAGGATTTAAGAATTACGTAATTTATACTATTAGACATGAAAGGATCATAAAAAAGATATTATATTTAAGAAATTTGTCTTAGCATGATTTACATTTCTTTTTAATGTCCAATTTTTGTTAGAAACATTATAATAGAATTTTTAGTAATATAACTTTAACAGGATAATAAAATAAAAAATTTCCTTTTCTAAAAGATTTATAGACAAAAATTTACAATTTCTTTTTAAAACACAAACATGGAAAATATATTTTTATATTTCCGGATAAGATTCAAATTTCCTTTGTGATAATTAATGATAATTAAGAGATAATGGTCATCTTAGAAACTTAAGTTTCTTCACTTAATTTTGGTAATTATTTATATTTATATTGGACCATAAAATTGTGAGTAATTGAGCTAAGTAGTTTGTACTTTAGTTATAGTATAAGTTTAGGTGTTCATCACAAACTTCAGCAATTATGGTGTAAGATGATTGTAAAAATTATGTAGAAATATTACTAAAAGCATTGTCAACATATTGCAGGCTTCTTTGGTAGTTAAGTTCAACGGAATCGAGTTAAGTTTATAAAATATTCAGTTTCCTTGTTAAAAAGAACTCCTGATATTCAGGTGAGTTTATACTAAGTTATAATGAAATGAGATAATCAGAATTTATAATATTGAAATGCGATAACGATAAGGTATCGATCTTCTCATCAAAATGCTTTTACTTTGAGAAATTTCGCTTGTAAATGTATAAATATATATATATATATAAAACTTACGATTAAATATCTTCCAGCAAGAGTTTTGCTACAACTTACTATTTTCGATATGTTTCAGCGAGCATTTAAAGTATCGCAAATAGTAAGTCATAGCAAAAAATCATAAGTTTTAAAGAATGCCAATTTTAATTTAGAAATTTGGCATTTAAATTCAACATTGTAGAAAATGAAACTTTTTCGATAAAATGCATCCGCTTACAAATTTGTCAGAATTATATGTAACATATATTTTTGTAATCATTACAAACTTTTGGTTACAATTTTCAAATCTTTTCATTTTTCATTAAAATTTAAAATATTATAATTTCTATGCACAAAACATATTTTTATTGAAGAAATTTTAAGATAAATTCTAAACATAATCAAATTCAAAATATTCTAAACAAATTCAAAAATTTTCATATTATATCCATAAAAATTACTACACAACAGAAGAATTTATTTCCTGCTACCGACATTTGAGGGAAGAACCTCTTCTTAAAATTATATATAAAATATTCGATGATAATATAATATTTATAAGTAAAAAGCTCACAAATTTGTCAAAGCCTATTAAAGTAAATGGGATTGAAATACGCCCCAAAGGCACACAAAGAATGAAAAAAAAAAATATAAAATTCGGTTTAAATTTATACGTACATATTTGCAAGTGAAACAATGAAAATGAAAGTATTTTTCCAAGGACCAAAAGAAAATTATATGTAAATATATATTTTTATACATAACGTACGGAAAAATTAAAGGAAAATAATATTATGCTGACATGAACAAAAAAAAAATTAATAATATTGCCGAAAAAAAGGAGTTAGAGAGTAGTTTTTAAGGAAAAAAAAAACAACAGAACGTATCAAAAATTGCGTAGCTTCAATGGATTTTAAAAGCAAATGAAGCAAAATTTTTGTATATCTTTTTATCGAAGATATTTTTTTTTATATTACAAAATATTTATTGCGAGTTTATTAAAAAAATTAATATTTTTTTACTTATAAATTTAATAAATTTTCTTATGTTTATAGATTGTCTTTAAACGATTTTATTAAAATAATTTGGTTTAGACCTCGGAAACAATTTTTATTAAAGGGTAAATGATTTTGTAAATTTTATATTTGTATAACCCAGAAGGAAGATGTAAGATATTAGTTAAATTTGCTAAATGTTGTTATGAAAGTAGAAGCGGATAAAAGAGATAGCTAATGCTCGCAAGGTTAAGACGACACATTTGTTGAAATAAATTCAAAAAAAAAAATTCTTGTAATATAATTTTTAAAGAAAATTCCTTCTATTTCTGAATAAATTTTATTCAAATGTCTGGGGCAACTAAAATGAATCCGTTTTCAAAAAAAATTCTAGATTGTGCCTCCCTTTATTTATACTATGACTCTTTACGGTGGATGTATTTACTCTTACGCTTTAAATTTTAACCGCTTACGCAAAAACATTATAACTATAGTTAAATTTGATAAAACTGACTTCTCTTTGGGATCACTGTTAAAATAACTTAATTCTTGAGATAAATGCAGTATGAAAATTCTTTTTAAATTATAACAACTAAAGACAAATTGCACCTATTCTTACTATATAATTCTCATAAAATTTGATGAATCACAGTTAAATGGCAACATAGCGAAGAAACACTGTAAAACTATATTGCGGTGGGTCACAGTTTTAATATTGAAATATTCAAAAGAACTACGGTGGTTTCGCTATAAAATGCTTCACAGCCCGCAGTATATCAAGAATTATTTAATTGGTAGTGCAGATATTAAAATTGCATCATTTTGAGAACTGTGAAGCCGAAAGCTATTGGTAACCTGTTAATTTGTGTCTTTTGTGAAGCTGGAACTACAATGACAGTTTTTCATCAGCGAATATTTTTACTTGTAAACAGCTGGTAGTACCCGTCATACTTTAGTTCCAAAACTTAGTTTTGTTCAATTTATAATGGCTTTAATAATCAAATGGCGACGAACGTAGGGGTAGTGTGTAGGTGGTCGCCTGTTGGTTCAAACTTTAATATTTCTAATCATTATATTGTTATTTTTATTTAACTGCTTGTTTTTTTGAATGATGGCAACATCAGAGCTTAATCCATTGAGGATAGTAAAATTATTTCTTTGCATGTGGAAAAGTGCAAGAAACCAAGTTAACACATATTTTCCTTATTTAAATGTTTCCTTTTAACATAGCTATCATAACAATTTCTCTGCATATACTAGATTTCGCCGATCCAAACAAATTATCTATCACTATTCAAATTTTCTTGGTAATGGGAAGATGGGTTGTGTTCTACAAGATTGATGAGTAATAGATACTCGATTACTAATTAAAAATAGAAAACATTTTATCAGTGATTTCTTATCAATAAAATAATTATTAATATTATATTATTTTGTCAACAATCTTGATTGTAATCAGCAGGAAACAAACTATGAAAATGATTTACATAAAATTACAATAATTAATTGCTAGTAAGAAAACATGGATTGTTAATATTTGTTTTAGATATTGATATCAATATAATAAATGTAATTGTAATATCGGAAATTAACTTATATCGGAAATTATTTAATTTCTTCCGAATTCTATATAAAATCAGTGCCGCACGTTGTGTTATAATTAGAAAATCAATAAAAATATTTCGAGAAAATGCGATAAAAATTAAAAATTAGTAACAGATAAAATTTTAATCGCTGCCATTTTATCTGCAACGTAGTTTTCAGTAATCGATTAGGCTACACATTATTTAGATTCCAGAATTTCATTCTCTTTTTATCATACAAATAAATTACTTAATGGGAAAAGGTCCCATTACTTCTAATAAATTATTGAATTTAAATTTCTCAAGTATTATTTATTAACAATAATTGTGTTTTGCAATAAATTATAAATTACAGCAATTAGTCAATACTTAATCACAGAATAAATAAATAACTCAAGATTAATAATTATAAAATTTATAGTTTTATTAATTTTTATTTGTATTATTTTATTTTTCTACTATTAAAATTAACTTCTGCTTTAACATTCAAGCCAACAATAGCGTTTACCATCGCTATCGTGGAAAATTGGTTTATCTTCTTCCTCCGAACAATAACAGCAACAAGCAAGAATAAAAAACTTTTCATATTTAAAAAAAAACTAACTGAAAAAATTTATAACAAACTTGATCTTTTTATACCATCTTTTCCATAATTTCGATCCGGAAAATATAATTCGATTTAGCTAGTAAACGTTTTGAAATAATGTAAATTTGTATATTGAGTTGTTTCATAAAATTATTTTAATACAGCGGACTGAGAAGCATGTGGTACAGTCGTAGTTTTTTGTAAATGTACTTCAATTTTAATACTGTGACCAAAATTTTTGCTTTTTTACTGCGCTATATGTTGCCATTTAAATGTCATTCATAAAATTTTAGGAGAATTAGTGCAACTCCCACTTATTCTCCAAACCTCAAATTTTTATAGAACGAGACGTGGAATTATATGTATATTTCTAACCACCTCAAACCCTCAACATATATCTATACTGATATTATAAATTAAATAAAAAATGAACCAAATTCAAGTAGTAGTGCGAAACATTATGCTGCGAATTTTCTTGACTTTTATAGTTTTTTCGTTCACGAACAGGTTTGGAAGCTTATCACAGTTATCAACTGTCACATTTAAACACATTTAAATTTGACACATTTTCATAGTGAACATTTTTAAGTTAAAAATGACATAAACATGTTACCAGTGTTTAAATACGTAGTGTAAAGGCCACATTAATAAATATGTAAATTAGCCAATTCCAGTTCTAAATTTAACACATCCTTTCCTTAGGTTTAATACAAAATGGGAGGTAGAGACCAGGTTTATTAAGAGATGTATAGATGAGATAGAAAAGAACATACCAAAATTAAGAATCCGAAATTGCATGTTATTGTGGTAACGTTTTGTTGAGGGAGCTAAAGTTCGTTCCGAATTATTGTAATGATATAATTTAAGCATATTTTTTTTCTGTCAATAATTTATACTTAACTTCCTTTCCAAAATATTAATTAAAAAACAATTTCATTTCATTTTTTGAAGAGAAAATAATTAAATCATTTATTTTTTTTTTTTTTTATTAACATTATTAATTTTTATTTTAATAATTTTGTATAATCAATCAGAAAACATGTAGAGATTTTTGGTAGAAGAAATTCAAAAATTTATTAACATTTTTATTTTAGAATGGATTTTTTTTATTGATATCTTTATGTAAAAAAAAAAATACAATTAAATTAATTTTTATATAAATGTTATTTTTTAATTGAAAATTTATTTTTAAGTTTTTTATTTTTATTTTGTAAGAGTGAATTCATGCATTGCAATTTTCCGTACCAGCAACAATTTTACTACAAGTAAAACAGTCTACAAGTAAAGAAACCTGCATTTATGTAATGTCGTCCATCGTCTATGCATTGTAAAATTAATTATAAGAAGTTACTGTCGTCTTGCCTTTTAACTTCTGCACCATTTTGTCAAACATATTACATACATGAAAATATTAGTTTTTTAAATTAATTTTCAATGGAAAATCGAATTTCATATTTTTTATAATTATCGTTTATCACGTTTTTATAAATGGATAATTATTATCTTAATTAGAAATTAATTTGATTTAAAATTTTAATTGAAAATAATTTGATTTGATTATGTTAAACTTTTTTTAGAAAATTAAATTATTTTGATCGAATTGAGAAAACTTTACAGCAACTTCTAGTAAATAGTAGAGTAGGAAAATAATGCATTACGTACGCTTTATTAAAACAGTAGACCCGTACTGATACTTCAGTAATACTTTATGCTATGTTGAAATACTTAAATGCATTACAATAAAAAACGTATTTTTTTTAATTATTTTCAATGTACTTTGTAATTAAGAACTACAAAAAATAATTTTATACTTTAATGAAGTACAGTGAATAATTATGCAGTAATTAATTACATAGTAAGAATAAATTACATTATAGTAAATATTTCAAGTATATTAGAGAGTAGGAAATTAAAATACTTTTCATATGCTTCGAACTTTCAAGTAAATCATTGAATTATAAAGTATTTTAAAGTAACTAAATAAAAATTACATATTTTAATGCAGTAAACTAGTAAGTACAGGGTGGGTCAACTTGGACTGACTGTTTTCATAAATTTGTAACTTTTGCATCTTTAATGTTTTTTTCTTGCAGAATATAAAGAATTTTATTTAGTTGTATTACAACACAAAGGAATTACCGTCAAATGTTACAAGATGTCATAGTGTCAACATGATTAAATCACGCGGTTTTGAAGAATTGGGTACAGTAGGTGATCTGCCATGACCAAATGTTCATCGAAACTGTTCACAGAACAACACCTTAGATATGCCAATAGATTTGTCCAGGTAGATAATCACAACTTTTTAAATAAATAATTTAATTATGAGTGATGAAGCACATTTTCATTTAAATGGATATGTAAATGAACAGAAGTGCCGGAGAATCTGAGAGCATTGCATCAGTGACAATCACAACCTTTTATATGTAATGTTTCGTGTGTCAGTCATCCGTTTATATTTTTTGAAGATGACGATGAACATTAATATAAACGTTTGTAACTAAAGTTATAAACGTTGACCATTAGTCAGTCCAAGTTGGTTTATCCTATTATACAATAATTACTTTTTTAATTACAAGTTATTAATAATTTTAAGTTAGTAATGTCTACTAATTTAGTATATGTAGTTAATTACTTCTGCAATGCATTATTTACCAATTCTATTTAATGAATTTTTTCAAAGTAAATTCACTCTTATAATGACAATTTTGTTTATAATATTTTACTATATTTTGTATCTTAATTTAAAATTTTTGAACAATTATTTTGAATAAAAAAAACAAAAAAGTTTTAGGCATTTGAATTTAAAAGATATTAAAATTATTTAACATCTAAAATTTTTTTTTTCATATAATTTTTGATTTTATTATATTTACAAATTTTTATATTATATTTTAAATAATTTTTGTAATCAATATTTATATAGAAAATTTATTTATAGAAAATGTTGTTTAATTTATTGATAAATTTGTTTTTTAAATTGGTGTTTTTTATTATATATTTTTACAAATTTTTAAGAAAATTATTTAAGTTTTTTTTTTTGTAATTATATAATTTTAAAGAAGCATTTGTGCTAAGTTAATTTTTATTGAAATATAATATTTATAAATTTTAATAATTTTGTGCAATATTTTTTTGTACATTTAATTTTTTTGTAGTTTGTTTTGTATTACTATATAAATTCATCAAGAATAAATAGTTGAAGAAGTAATTTAATTAAAATAAAAATTATATAAAGTTTTTCGTATACGTAATTTAAATATTCGATAAGAAAACGATACTTACCTTTATATTTATGGTTTTCCTAAGTGAATGATTTATCTAATATTGTAACTAATATTAAAATATATGTAAGTTACTTAATATGATTTCATACATGATACAATACTAAAAATCATGATTTTGATTTCGTCATACTTTTAAAAATAACAATTGCAATACATATAGAAATAATTTAAATATTTTAAGCATTTTTTTGAGAATAAGCTTAGATGTTATTGGTTTACTGAATTTTCCATTTATCGTTCAAATGTGGACAAATTTCCATTTATCGATATATGTTCTTATATTGTTGTAAAAAATCAAATATTTGTTATTGACTGTATACATAATATTAAATTACTTCTATGTAATGACATTTAAATAGTTTGAGTTTGATAGAAAATTAATTTATTCTGTTTCCTTGTACCACAATTTTCCAAATGTTTTAATTTATCTATACAGCCTATTTTTTATACTCTTATAAAATTCAATAAATTAATAAAAATTAAATGATTTTTTTAGCTTCAAAACTTCAATTATTTTACCTATAATTTTCTATATTAAAATTTAAATTGAATTATATTTTATACGATTTTGATGAATTTAATTTAATATTTTGAAATCTATCATAATTTTCTATAAAGTGTAACAAAACATAATTTATTAGTTCATTCAGATTAATTTATATATAAATATTTTATTTGAATTCCAATTTAAAATTAATAAAATTTACAATTTTTTTGTTAATTTAAATTATAAGCAGATTAATAATAATTATAAATATATTTTTAAAAGTAATTTTTTAGATTTAATTTTTAATAGCTAGCTATATTTATAAAATATTGCTTTTCGGTACATAGTTTTTTATTTATCAAAATATTAAATTATATATATTTTGATTACATACTGCCATATTGGGTTTAATGGTACTACTGGATGGGTGGTCGTAAAATAGTCAGTTTTGGCTAAATCCATAGATTAATAAACTAAAAATTACTAAATTTTTTATTTTATTTTCTAAAATTTTCGATATTATGTACATTAAAAATGATAGATTTTAATTTAATTAATAATTATAAAAATTAATTGTTTATTTTTTCGAAAACTTTTGATTCTAGACATATTCCAATAGAACAATTCCAATTGGTACAATTAAATTGGGCGAAATTCCACTGGGCAACAATTGAAATTGAATATTTTAATTTAAATTAATTATGGTTCATTAATGCTTATTATTTGATGGAATTATTGTTTTAGAAAAAGTTATGTTGCCATCACAATTTTATTATTTTATATCAAATTTCTAGCTTTGAAATATCAATTTTGTACTGCAGCAAATCAATAGTAAAAGAGTTACCGAAGACAATAATTATATATTTTATTAAAAAACCGTGAACCCCAACGAAAAAGAACGATAATAATCGATACAAAATACAGATCCGATTACGGTTTAGTTATATTTTATTATTACGTTTCAGTTCATCAAAAATAGTGATTTTTATCGGTTTTCGAATCCGCTCCGGATTGACTCTCTAGTTTGAATAAATTGGTTTAATTTAAGCTGGTAATACGAAACATGAAAATTGGCAAGTTAAATTGTTGCCCAGTAGGATCTAGTGGTATTTTTTTTATAGCGCAATCGTTCAAATTTTTAATAATTTTTCCTATTATTGAAAATAACTTAACTTTAAGATAATTATGTCAATAATTAACTCTAAAAAGTAACTTAATATAATTATACCTTATATGTAATCGTAAAAAGGATAATCATCATCGCATTTAGTGTTTTTCATCATCATTCAAAACACATTAACAACTTAAAGTTTTCCTTTTAAACATCATAAGCACAACATTAAAAAAAATGAAAATCTTTAAAATAACATCAAAAAGGAAATCAAAAACATAAATAAAACAAAAAGAAAACAAAAAAAATATTTTAACAAATTTTATTTTTTTAACTCCTCCACCTAATTTTTTTTTTTTTTGTTTTTTATATACTTTTCGTATATAATTCATTTATGTATATAGAAATAATGTTTATTTTTTGTGAAACATTTTCATTTTTTTATATAATAATGTAATGATTAATAAAATGTCAACACGTTTTATAATTTTTTATGGTTGAGATGCCATTCGGATTCTAGCTGTAGCACGAGATTTATTATGGACTTCCGCTGTACGTAAGGTAATTCCAAAAATGTCTTCATGATATCGATTTTCATCCTATTTACAAATAAACAAAAAAATATCGAATATTTGTGATGTTACCAAATCCAAGTTCGTATTATCAAAAACATCATGAATCCAGGGAATCAACAGCATTGACATTAAAATCATATGTGAATAAAGAAATTGAAAAAAAAAAATGAAAATTATAAAAAATGTCAGTAAGAAATATATTTTTTTAGCATATTTTAAATTGTGATAAAATATTGTTAAATTTGAACATGACTTGAAATGATTTTTTTAAAAAAAGATTTAGAATTATTTCCCAATCACTGGTCGTTTAAATTAATATTGACATGATAGATGGCTAGCAGACTGTCAATGGTAGGAGACTGTCAATGCTAGGAGACTGGAAGTATAAACACTGGATTTTGTCTTGTGTATATTATTAGCAAGCCTCGCGATAGACTTACATTATCTAGTTTGATCAATAATCGTACATAAGACGAAGTTCAATTGACACTTCTTTTAAAATTTAGTTATTGAGAGAATTGTTTTTTAGCAAACTGAGCAAGTTTAGTATGAGTAATTTCTAATATGACATTATCAATATTATACGATCAGACCAAATTATATGACAGCGTGAAGTTAGATTTTCTGAACTAAAAGATTTTATCAATCATTTTGGAAATTCTTGTGTTTACTATAAAAAAAAACTAAATTTCTTAAAATGTCAAAATATTGCAGTATTGATTTTCTAATATTATGTAATGACCCTGAAGTATAATGCTAGATTTCACAGTGAAAGCTTAAGCTGAACCTTAACTAATAGGATGAAACCTTGCTTAAGTTTAAGCTTATTTAGTATTTGAAAAGTGAAGATTAAGATCAACCCACATGCGGTTTAAGTAAAACTTCACTTCAGCGCTAAGAAGCTATTCGGAAGGCTTATCTTAAAGCTAGCGCTAAGAAGCTATTCGGAAATAAGTTAAACAGAAGTTTGAGCTCTTAACTCCTTACTATAAAATCGGGCATTAATTTCAAAATTTTGTGCTACATTTGAATTGTACTAATTTTTATATTTTGAAACATATTTGAATTATTGTAGTTAGTTTAACTTTCAATGTAAACTTTTAGTTTTTCAACAAACCCCTATAAATTCAAATTATTTTATATTATGTCATACTCGTTATAACTAATCAAATGAACAAGTTAAGCGTATAAATCTTTCTAAAAAGAGGACATATGAAAGAAAATTCATGCAATTCAAAGTGGAATATTATGTTTAAAATTTTACATTTTGTATGTATTAATATTAAATTTTTTAAACATATTCCATTCTTTTTTACGGACGATATTTCAAATCAAAATGCTAAGAATGACAAATTTTTAATGTACATATATAACGAAATTATATACAGTCGAAATAAACACGTAATTGTGCAAAAATTAAAAATTTATGATAGAATAATAATTCAGAAATTACTGCAAAATTTATATTTTAACATCAATAGTTAAGGACACAACTGACAAATTGTTGAATTTTAAATGAATTGGAATTATGATTAAAAAGCAATGTCGGTTATTGACACAAAATTTTGTATGGTTTACTTAAATATAACAACAATAATTGCTAATAATGATAATAATTGCGAATTGGTAGACTGATGGTCAAGGCTAATCAAAAAATTTATTAATTTTTGAAAATCAATTATGCGTTCTGATTATAAATTAGGTAGGTAATTTTACAATGTCATGGGGTAAACGTCCAAATTATCGTTACGTGATGTAAATAATTTCTTATTAACTATTTTTTTGAAATAAAATAATAGTTTTAAATATTTGTTTAAATTTAATTTCAATTTAATTTTGGTAAAATAATTATTTCTTTTTGTTTTATCTAATTATACGCAGTCTCGTCTTTCATTTTAATCAATTGATTTAAACGCTGTCCTTTAATTTAAGCTTGATTTACACATTCCGTAAGCTCCTGCGTGCCAAAATTCTTGCACGGTGAAGAATTTGTTCAATTTTATCTTATCTGTTGCAGAGGCGACTAACACTATGAAATTTGCTTATAAAATATGCTACGTTTTCAGATTTAATTTGAACTAACGATCTGAAAACCGTCACAAGAATAAATTGCTTTATAAAAACCGTCACAGAATTTGTCGAGCGTCACGGATTTTCGGCGGATCAAGATTTAACCTTTCAAAGAATTCAAATGACAAATTTGTAATATTTTAATTACGTAATTAAAATTAATTAATTTTTATTTATAGAATATTTTTAATTCCTAATCGTGAATCAATTATGACCGGATAATTAAATAATTACATTTATTACGAAATTTAAATTCTAAGGCATTTCCGGATGTGTTTATATATTTGATGGATTACGTACGCACTTTACAGAAACACATGATACTATATTTTGTAATTTTTGCACCTGTCATTTATTTCCTTATTATTTAAATTTACTCATACATTATTCATAATAAAAATTATCTCATGAATGAATAATCGAAATTGGTATTTTAATAAATTAAATTGTAAAAATATCAAATTATTTTTAAATGTTCTTTAAAATTTTTTTTTTTTTTTTAAGGATTTTCACTGTCAAGGTTTTGAAGCAGACTTATTAGAAAACTGTTCATAAAATAGAAAACTTAATTCCAAAATGATCCATGAATCAATTACATACAAACTAAATCGTAATTGAATCATTGATAGTGAAAATGTTAGTAATTTCTTCATTTTATTATTCATATTCTGCAGTGGATTTTTGTTACGGCTGCCAATTAGAGCAGTGTAAAATAAGAATTTAGACGGTATGGTCGGCTGATCAAAAATTTGATTTTAACCAGGTATGATTTAAAAGATATTTTGGGAAATTTGTAGATGAGGAATTGAAATATAGAAATCCACAACATATTTGTTAAAATTATTTGGTCCAATTCAAGACCATCCAAATCTATGCAAGGAAAAATACAACTGCAAGGTATAATTAATTAATATTGTATCCTCCAGGAATCGTTTCTGATTTTTTTTATAAAACGTTTATGTTTTTTCTTTTTAAATTTGCTTACCCGTAATGACAGAAGGAACTTTTCCACCTCAGCTTCAGTTTTATTTTCTTTACTAGCTATAATTTTCCTATTACAAACAAAAAATACAAATATATAATTTTAATTAGAAATTGTATTTTTTTTATATATTTTTTGCAAGCCATTTTTTTTACAAAACTATATGTCAGAAAAATAATCAAGAAAAACATATGTTTTACCTGATAGTTTGATAGACATGTTCAGCCATTGTAACATCACCGCATACATAAACATGTCCTTTTTCTGTGACAATTAATTTGTACAAAGCATCAGCTTCTCGTGCAGCTATATCTTGTACATAAGTCTAACAAATAATGATAATTAAAAAATTATATATAAAATTGTGACATTCAATTTTTCTTTTTAAATAAAATGTATACCTTCGGAACATCTGGTTCTCTTGATAAGGCTAAAAATACTTTATCAAGAACACCCATTTCTTTTAATTTGGCCTTTTCATCACCATACAAATCGTATTCTTTTAAACGACAACCAAAGAATAACCAAAATTTCGGCATTACTCTTTTAGGTTCTTCTAATTTTTGAATTTCTAATTCCTGCCAAAATGAACGGAATGGTGCTATACCAGTACCAGGACCAATAAGTATTGCTGGTTTAGTTGGATCTTTTGGTAAATGAAAACTAGTAGCATTTCGTACAAATAAAAATAATTCATCAGATTCATTAAGACCTTCTAAATAATTTGAACAAACACCATAATGTTCAACACCGGTGCCATCTTCAACACGATACGATACAACACCAACAGTTAAATGTATTTCATTACGATGTTTTTTCAATGACGATGATATCGAATAGAAACGTGGCTGTAATGGTGTCAAATGAGCTAATAATAAAGCAACAGATGGTTTACATGATGGAAATTCTTCTAATACATCTAATAAATGTGGTTGTTTCCAATGTCGCCAATCCTCATAAGCTGTTGAATCATTTACTAATACATTAACACGATCCTGTTCCGTTTTATTTTCACAAAATGTTGCAAGCAATGTTAAAAGTTGTGTTGATGGTGTTGTTGTAATATCAAAAAATTGCGTTAACAGAGTACGTATTGAACATGCTGGAATTTTATCATGTGCATCCCATGATTTATAAATACCATTTGCTGTTTGTTTTTCAGTTAACAATTCTAATTGCATTATTGCATCTGGATGATCAATATCAGGTAAACGTTTTAAAAGTCCATCTACAATTTCGGTACGATTAGCTGGTATAACACCAACATGATCGCCCGGTTCATATTTGACATTTGGTGCGACAATTTCAACTAGAATTGTTGCACGACCTTCTGAACGTTCATGTAAATGAATTGGTCGTTTTTTAATATGATATTTTGCAACTCTCTTGTTATGATATTTCTTTAAGATTTGGTCTAATGGTATTGTTTGAGTGCCTGGTACAAATCGTACTGTATTAACTGTTAACGATTCACCTTGTAATGCCAATGATGCATCCGAGAAACTTTCATCTGGATCTAAACAGAATGTTTCGCAAGCAAATGAAAATACTTCTGGTGCCCATTTACGGAATGATTGTTCTTGACCACACATCTCATCACCAAATGATACTTTTAATAATCTTTCACCACCCAATTCACCAAGTACATTATCAATATATTTAGCAAAAGCACAGAAATTTGGATAAGCCGATGATCCTAATCCAAAAACAGCGAACCTGTTGGATAAAAAAAAAATTAAATATTTCTTTTTTTAAAAAGATGGTAAAAATTGTGATGAGTCTCAATTATTGGCAATGTTTTGGCTCAATTAATTAGGTATAAATCAGGCTCAGTGATGAACCCCAATTAATTGGGTATAACCACAATTGTTAGTTGGATGCAAACGAAAATGAAAGAAAATTAATATAAATTATTTGTTTCCTTGAGTAAACCAATGACACTGACTCCTATATATTCAACCTGTGCCACTTAATTCGTCTCTGTGGTGTCATATTCATACAAGTGGGTATTTAAAATGTAACAAATATGATTTTTTTGTTGTAATTAATTAAGTTTCTGTAAGTATAATTAAGCTTTTAAAAGCACTAATGATAATATAACAATTAATAAATCATTAGTAAATAATGTTGGAAAAATTGTTGATTTTGTAAAGTGCAAAAACACCAAAATACCAGGAACAAAAACAATATAATAAATAAAAAAATAACCAAAATAAATTTTACTGTAAACACTCGAAAGTTAAGTGAAGGATTATTATAGCTGGTCACGTATGAAGTTGTGTAACTAATAATGTGAATTGCCTGGCTGGTTAGGGTTATGAAAATTTTATCATCTGTCGACAACAAAACAAATGTATAGTAATGTGTATAGAGGATAAAAATAATAATAAAACATTTTGTTTACTCATTAATTAAACGTCCTTTTTGTATTAAACAATAAAATACGATATTTTTCCTTATGTACTTTGCAAAAATACTGTCTAAAATTGTAGATTCATATATCGTTATAGTTTAAGGACATAGTTTATAATAATATTCAGTGATACATAAAATTGTAAAAATTTGTTTGCTATACTTCAGTTTGTAGTCGTAACTTTTGATTTTGAAAATAGCTAAAACTATATGAGAAAGTTTAAAGAATTCATCATTTTAAAGTCATTTTAGTCAAATTAAATTATTATCATATTTATATCAATGTAGCGAACGACGATGGAACTTGTAAAACCTGAATAAATTTTTCAAATTTATAATGGCTTGAATTAGCAGATGAAGACGTAAGGAAGTAGGAGCGTTCTTATCTGACCTGTGAACTACTTTGTAAGAGGTAGGCTGGCTAGTTAATTCAATTTTTAATGCTTTTGGTTTTTCAATTTTTTTATTTAAATGCTTGTATTAAACAGATAGTTTCTATAGTTCTTTGTGTTCTTTTCGATGATGGATATAACGCTTAATCCATGTGAGAAAATCCAGGATATTAAGTTTCAGATTAAAGATATTACCCTCTTTTTATATATATGTTTCCTTTTAACATAGACCAACAAAATCTCTCAATTTATTCAATTTTACTTGTATTCACTGATCCAAACAAATAATCAGCCTCTTTTTCGGGTCACCACAGGAAGATTGGTCTTGGTAACAGGAAGATGGAGCTTTTGTACTAGATTGATGAGCATGAGTTACTCGATTACGATTACTAATATAACATTTTATTCAATTCACCTTGTATTTCTATCAATTCGTTATACTAAATAGATTTTAAAATATTTTATAATAACTCGAATTATTCTATGTACTAAAATTTCCATTATTTTATTGAAATATTTTTGATATGATCACATGTGGGAATACAGAATTTTAGTTCCATTTAAAAATACTTTAGAAATTCAATTCTATATAACAAAATTGTCATTTTTTCTATTAAACAATTTGTGCAAGCTATGTTATTCTAAAAACTTATTTGTAGTAATTTCCAATAATAATTGAAATACAAATTTGAATATAAAATATTTCAGCAACAAAATAATGGAATAGTGTTTTTTTATGGGATGAAGTTTCAATGATAAACGTGCCAATCATTTGGATTTGGATTCCTTTGATGGTTATATAATAATGAACTATTCGAAATTAATAGAGGACAGTATTATAGTAAAATTCCAACAAAACAGAAGGTATAAATGAAAATTGGACTATAATTTGATATAGTAAAACACATTATTATAAAGAGCCGAAAAATGAATTCGTGCTTAATTTGGAATTTTATTTATTGTTAAAATTGTTTATAATATCTGGTGGTTCCGATATGGATTGCTATAGTGCTGAATAAATGGATGTATTAAAACTGTTCCGGATATAAAACTTTTTCCATTCGTTAATTTAATAATTTTGTATTTCTTCTTTGGTATTTTAAAATTAAATTGTTAAAGAATTTATTTCTGGTGAATCAATTTTGCCGAATAATTATCTATATTCGAAAGGATGACTCTTTTGTATTAGATTAAATAATATTTTTATTTACCAGTGATGGATCAAGCAAAAAATTTGTTGATGGGATGTTTGTAAAACTATCAATCAGTTATTCAAACTAGAAGGTTAATTGAATTAACAAAACTGAACCGATTAAGTGCCCTGGGATGAGATCTATATTTAAACATCCATAAGTCAATGAAAGTGATTATTTTTAATAATTCCTATCTAAATTATCTAAATTAAGTTGTAAGTTTTTTTAGCCAAACAAATACTATGTGAATTCCAGACGCCGGCGAGATATCGACGCTAATACCTTGGTAGTTATGTAATTACACATTCAGAATTGTTGTCTCTGTTCTTCTAACTTTAGTTTTTACTTCGATACTATTGTTTCATTCAGGAAATAGATAAAACGTATTGAAACTTACAATGCAATATGTTAATTTGATTTTTTCACAAGGGGTAAATATTAGTGCTTGAAATTTCACTAAAATTTCACTGCAGAATTTCACTAAAATTGTACTTTAATGTAATCAAGTATTATCGAAATTATGTACTACATGTATTACTGAAATTTAATACTTTTTATATTATAATGAATTATATATTAAGTTGAAATGATGTCGTTCGTATATTGATTAATATTTATTAAATTTCTTGCTAATAAAATACAAAACGTTACTTGTAGATATTTTATAATTATTTATGCTGTTTCGTTTTATGGTTTCAAAATTTTTTATAAATATGGAAAATTTTCAGATCAACCCAACTCGGAGTTTTCAATTTTGTATTTATACCGTGAACTCACAAATTTTTACATATAATTATTCGACAAAATAGAAAAAGAAAATGTAAATTTTATAATAATTTATCTTACCTAACATTCGATAATGGTCCAAATGTTTCATCTGTAAATGTATCTGATGTTGAACCTCGTAATGTATCCAAACGATCAATTTTCTTTTGTGGCACAGTTTTTCCTATTTCTTGTCGTGAATTCACTTTCATAAAAGATTTTGATGATGAAACTGTAATGCTACAAAAAAAAAATATTTTTATTAACATTTATTAAAGTAAAAATTGAATCAGGAAAAACTTTTATATAGAAAATTGGTAAAAGTGATGAAAAATTAATAAAACTATTTAAAATAAAACTATCTTACCAAAAAGAAATAATCATTATTGATAGTTTTATGTAAGTTTTATTTAACTTTTTTTATATTGATCAGAAACTATCAAGATTTTTATTTTTTAGATCTCAAAGTTTTTCTTATAAAACAAAAAATTGTTTGCTAGCTTACGACAATTTCGAAGGGAGCTAAATATAAAGATTATAGTGAAATTGAATTTAATTTGTTTTGTTATGAGGTTTAAAAGTTTCCAAATCAAAATAAAGTTAAAGTAGATAATTTAATAATCAATTTTTTAAGGAGAAATTTAAAATTATCTGAAATTATTTTGAATATTGGATTGGTGCACTTTAAGCATAGATTTAATGATTCAACAGTTTTGTCAGATTTCTTATGAGAATTCGTGTGGTTGGAAGTTAGAATAACAAATTATTATATTTGGTAAGGATATCACCACCAAGGGGAAATGTTAAGGACATTTAATAGTATTAGAATTATATTAATTAAAAAAGATGGACAGTTAAGAGCATTCAAACAAAATTAGAGAAATTATATAATACCAGCTGCATTTTTCTTTCATTTTATTATTAGAAAAAAAACTCTCGACAAAATTAACAAAATCAATCTTTAAAATCCAGACTTTGTCAATTATCCGTTGGGTGTTCCGCATAGATATTTGATATGAACAGGTATTTCATATGTAAGCATTATTAGCATATACCATTAAAATATAAGTCGTTTATAGATTTTTCAAAACTGCTTCATAATTTCATACCTCGGATTTGCTAAAACTAAAGCGAATAGAAGTTTAATAATTAGTAAAATTGAACAAAATTTGCCAATAATAAGAGATTGTCGTGAATGTACGGATGTAGTAGACATTGTGGAAATAATTGCTGTAGACATTTTCCGGTAAATTTTAACAATATTCTCTAATCCTCTAATATGGTGAAAGCCATAGATATATAAGGTATATTTTTAACATAATAAATAATTTTATATTATGTCCTCGTTACTCAAAATTTTGACATATTTAATTAAAGAGTAACCTTTGACTTCTTTTATTTGTTAAATGGCATTTCCATGCTTCATTTCTTATTAACTTGTATTGTTATATTCCAATTTGTCAAGTAAATTTGTTGATTAAAAGTGTTACAATTTTGATTTTTATATTTAATTAAAGATAAAACGCTAAATATCATAGCGTTTATCATTAAACTTTCCGGACAAATCAAATATCGAATAAATGATATCTTGATTTCAAAAAACGCTATACTACTATTATCTACTAAATTCTGTCTAATATTTGAACTACAAGAAGTATAATTTTTCTGGTATATAATATAGAAAATTTATGATTATCATTAATAACTGTCAGAATAGTTGGTTATATATTTGACCAAGACACCACTAAAATATGGTAACAGAATGGTTGGTTTAATTACAGTTACAAATAATAACTGAATATAACCCGCTTAAGTCTGACTGTCCACTTTTCAGTGGTTATTATTAACTAAAATCTTCCTAAATTCGGTTATTTTATGTTCCCAATGTCATTAAATGTCGGTCTCAGTCCTTGCATATATTTGGTAATGCTGAAATTTGGAAAATTATAAAATAAAAAAATTATAAACAAAATCAGTAACAACCTGAATTATTGGAAAAAGGATGGAATATTGTATCAGGTCAAACTAAACAAACAAAACACTGCAAATAAAATTGAATTGGAATAATATAGTCATTCGCCTGAAAGTATGTAAAGTTTTTTTTTTGTGTAAAAGCTCTCATTGAGTCGTTTTTCTGTTCGCCAAACATTTGACCAACTGGCAATTTTGTTTTTCATACTGTTTTGTTTGTTCAGCAGTTTATATGGTTCTTGTTTTTTGGTACAGTCAAAAGTGTACAGACAAAACATACGAAAAATATCTATTCTATAAAAAACGACAAATAATCCTTTAAAATTAATTTACATAAATAAAACCCTGTAGAAGTTGTGCCATATAAATCCAGTTTAAATTGACTTCAAAACTTTCAAAAATTAAATTCAAATTGTTTAAATTACATTTTATATGAATTTGTCTAAAAACGTTTAATAAAGTTTTTTTTTTTATACCTATTTACCTAGCTTTTTTGAATGATGAAAACTATATTTTTAATTAAATTTAGAACCAAGAAATATCAAAATATTAAATTTAAATAAATATTTATATAAAAACATTCGTAATCATGAAATTTATGTACAACATTTACCATTTATGTGGACAAATATTATTCCAAATCTCATTTTTATATAAAGTAGAAAAAAATATAAATTCATTTTTTATGGAATTCATACTTTAATAAAAAACTGGAATAAGATTTGCATAAAAAATATTCAATTTATCAATGAAGATTTCTTGAAAATTTATTAATTCATATATAAAACAAAAAAATAATAATAATTTTAAAATCCGCAAAATCCGAATAAAAAAAAAATCATTTTGGGTGAATTCCATTCCTAAAGTTAGGATATTAAAATTAAATTTATATTTATACATAAAAGTCAATGAAATTTAATATATTTTTTTTTCTTCTTAAATACTTTTATGTGACCGTTTGCCACATAAATTATTCGTATATCCTGTGTCGTATAATTAAATTGTTATATATCGACACTGTTATAATTCGATAAGAAGTTCAATCTTCAATAATCCAATTAAGAACTTTTTGACTTTTTGTTCATTTTGGTGGTAAACTTTTATATACTTTAACATAGTAAGAAATTTAACTTTAATATTATAAGAAATTGAATTGTGCTAATTTTCAACCAAAAAAATTAAATTTTCGGAAATTTGTCGTTGTTGTTAATTAGAACCGTCTAAGAATTAATAAGAAAATTGGTCATTATTAGCTTACAAAAGGGAAAGTATGATCATTATCACTTTAATTAAAAGTACAATCTTAAATTTTCGAGCAGTATTTTTACTTTGAACTTGAAATACTTCTTCCGATTGGGCTACAATCAATATTGTGGCCTGTGATTCTCAATTTGTTTGTACATACTAGTTTATACGGATGCCGAACCATTAGCGAATAAACTTTAAATTGTAACTAGCTAATGGCGTTTAATACTGAGACATTTGTTGTCAGCGAATGGTTTGCACCTTTAACATTTATCCTAGTCCTAAAATCATAATTACATATTGTTATTTTTTTTTCATTACTGGTACTCATTTACATTTTAAAGCTGAGTCAATTTAGAATGATTTCGTTATATTGGTCTGGAGTTAAACTCCAGATTTAGTACATTTCTGCATATCACACTATCACTACACCAACTTTAAATACAGTAAATATTTAATGGCAAGGGAGTAATCTTGTCAGATCAATTTTTATTTATGAAACCGAAATTTACGTTTCAATTTCAATTATTTATTACAAATATGAGAAAAGCATAAACGATTTAAAATTTACAGAGTTTTCAAACGAGATATTTACTAATAATTTAACTTCATTTTTATAATTTGAAAAGGTACATGAAAACGTACACCAAATTCATGAACCATTACAATTTACAATTTACATGAACTATGTCACGCTCCGTTCTAAAAACATAACCCCAAAATTGAATTTCTTTTAATAAGCTATAAAAACAAATTTTTATTTAAGATTTCTATTTTTTTTTTGTCTATATTGCATTTTGAAAACTCATTCTGATAAATATAAAACACAATGAAAACACGTACTATAAAACATTTAATATCCTTTAATATAACCCTACTCTAAAGAAAGGATGTTATAATATTCCGTAATCCGTCACACATTAAAATTATATCATGTGAGTGATATTCATTCCCGCAATATAAGAGGTCATAACCCATCAAATAAGGGACATAAAAAAGAAAATGTTATGGTAACATAAAGAATCTTCACTATTATTGGATTTTCATTTATAGTATCTTATGTTTATGGTGTGAATTGTTGCTGACAAAAGTTACTCGTTAGAGTTTTCTTTATTAAGTTTGATAAATAATATATAAGTTTAGAAATAGTAAAAGAATTTTCATTGACATTAAATTTATTTTTTTATTGCTATCAGAAGTTAATAAATTTCAATAAATTCTTTAATGGTAAATTGACAAAGTTTTGATTAGATAGCCAGCCAACTGATCTAGAATATTTTATTTTGTTATTTTGGGTTAATTTTTTTCTTGTTTATTGAATTTTAAATATGTTCAGATGTTCAGTTAATCGAATGTGGAGAAGATTATGTAGAATAAACCGGATCGAATGTAGAATAAACCGATTATGTTTTGAACATATTTATCTGAAGTTGTGACTGTCATTCAATATTTATTGCAAGTTTTTATGTTGAGCTAGATTCATGTAAAATTGGCACGAACACAAATCAAGATTAAAAGTAAAAGGATTTCTGTTGTACTTGTGTAGTGTTTCTAATTCTGTAACGTAATTTAATGTATAAAATTTAATATATAAAACGACATTTAACATAATTCATTTCTTTATTTCGTTATAGGGTTACGTTTTCAATAACATTTTCCACCTTTCATTTCCTTTCTATATTTTGATTTTCTGTAAAACATGTTTGAGTTGAATTTTGGAATAAATTCCTTTTTTAAGTAACATCAATGTTAAAGTAAATATCTACTTGCCGACACTGATTCATAGCCAAAATAATCGTAAATATATAACCAACCCAACATTGAAAGTATTACCAGAATGGTGGTAATAAAGTGAACTGTTCATTTAAGTATCATAAATAATAGAATCAAAATAGAATCTGTTACTCAGTACGAGAATAGAGGAACAGTGTTTAAATAACATTTTAAAATAAGATTCAGTTTTTTTTTTATTTATAGATAATAATTGATTTTTATTGATTTTTTATAGTCATTTATATGTATTAACTTTAACAGTGTA
The DNA here is from genome assembly GCA_963920725.1 of Rhamphomyia laevipes. NCBI lineage: Eukaryota > Metazoa > Arthropoda > Insecta > Diptera > Empididae > Rhamphomyia > Rhamphomyia laevipes. The sequence goes on along the minus strand of OY987258.1, from coordinate 39,264,716 downwards.
GTATACAAAGTTTTTTCAAAAAAAAAAAAAAAAATATTATTGGGAAATAAATATAAATTTTCTGAAAAAGGTTCATAAAAATAAAGTTATAAATTTTTTTTTATCTCTATCTTAACTTTGATATCTATAAGTTAAGTTTAAATTTCTTCCTTTTACAACATGCAGGATGAGAGCTAGAAAGTATTTTTTATAAAATTAAATATTAAAGTGAAATATTTCATCATTTATAATATCAAAATTAGAATCATAATTTCCTAAAAGAGGAAAAATCAAATCAATTTTTTGAATATTATTTCACTAGTATTTCGTCCTGATATATTGGAAAGTCAATTGAGCTGTTAATAAAGAAGATATTTATTGATTTTGTATCTTTGGAAATATTGCTACACTAAAGTGTAAAATAAAAATGAAACTCTTAATGTAGTTTTAATGGAATTTGTATAGTAAAATACATAAATTATAAATGAATAATTGAATTTACAAAATTTTAACAAACGTCTCTAATTTATTTCCACAACTAAAAAGGTTATGTACAATGAATGTACTGATTGCATACCTTTAGGCGTCTACAATATAATATAGATAATTTTTGTTTTAGGTAGGTTAAAAGTGGATTAATATATCCGATATTTTCTCATCGCGACTAGCTGCAGCAGGCATAACTGACGCAAATATTTGAATTAATGATTTTCATATGTGACGCTTTTTAAGGACTCTTTTAAATTCATGCAAATACAATTTCGGCATACGATTAAATGTTGTATATATGGTTAGAATAAAAGAGTTCTTTATTCAAAAATGAAAAATGGATTAAATAAAATATGGTTAAATTAAGTAAACCACAACGAGAAAAACATTTATGGAATTTAAAATTGTTATTGTGGTGTGGTTGATTGATTTCATCAAAAAGGTGGATCAATGAATTACTGAAAAACTACATCATTATCTAAAATTTCATAAATAAACGTTTGCCCACATAGAACTCTCTAGAGTTATAGAAAAATACTTAAAAAAAATAGAGTATAGAAAAATACTTTGATTCTGTTAATATTACTGACGTTTAATAAAACTATTAATAGTTATAAAAATAATCCTTGTCGTGCGTATATCTCAATTGTGGCCATATGTCAACTAGTATCAAAGTCTATTTATGTTTCAATTCATTACAACGTGACAATTTCTATGATTTAACTAGAAATTCTTATTTCCTATAAAATTTGTTATCATTCTATAAAATAATTGCCTATCTCTAATACTAAAATCCAATATTAAATATTCGAAAATTGGAAAATTGGAAAAATATAATAATAATAAAGGATGTCATAAAATTTACTTAAAAGCAAATAAACATTTTTTTAATACCCTCCAAAAAAAAATGGTACCTGGAACAAAATTAATCCCCGAATTTGAAAAGAGGTAAAAAAAAGTAACAAAAAAAAAAATTATCTGATTAATTTCCTGTTAAAATTATTTATGAAATCAAACTTCTGTTGTTGTTGTTATTATTGGGAAATATTTAAAAAGTAAAAAGTATAAACATAATTAAATTATCTGAAATTTTAACATTCGATCTTTATGTAAAAAAGAATCGAAGAAAATTTTAATTTTTTTGGGAAACAACATAAATTTAATTAAATATTCAAAAGAATTTTTCCGTATTTTGAAGTTTTTAAAGTTTATGTTTTTAAAAGAAAATTTGAAGAAATTTTTTATAATTTTTGTTAAAGTTTATTATGGAAAACTGAGTATGTTCTAGTGAGATGTTCTAGTTTGGTTTTTATTGTACTGTTTAATTTTGAACTGGGAAAGAATGAAAACAAAGAAAAATTTTTAAAGTGCGGGAAAACAATTTTTTTTTTTTTTTTGTAAAATTATGTTGCTACATAGTACGAAGAATAGATTTTCACTAAGTGCAATACTAATTGCGTTCTATTGTTCGTTTTGTTGTTATCAAACCCCCAGTCCCAACATTACATTCACAATAGAATTATTTGTATCTAAAATTATAGACTTTATGAAATAAATTTATGTTTCTATGTGTATATAAGTTTAAAAATGTGTTGGATTTAAAACAGTTCACATTAGAACCATAGAATATACAGTTTCGTTATTCCTCAAGGACATAGTTTGTTGAAATTAAAACTAGGTCTTCAGAAAATAGAAAAAAATATGTGGATTTCATCATGACTTTCCAAATTTCGTATAGTTGATTTGAATTTAAGTTATGGTGAATTATATACAATTATCGATTCAATTTTGAGACTATTCCACTCATCTTCAATAACTTTTCTGTCAGGATTCATATTCAGAATTTATAGTTGCCTGCTTCAAAATAAACAATAATTTAATGGAGGATTTTGTAAATTCTCAACAGGCTATTTGAAACTCAAATTCAGTTTGGTGTTACTTGCGGAACTTTGTTTGAATGCTATGCTGTTCAAGTATTCCAAAATAAACTATTTTGCCAGTTGTATTTAAAAGTTCTTTTACCAACATAACAAAAACAAGTTAATGTACATATGACGTATTCGCTGCAGGACAGAAAGAGTGCTTTTAACAGGATTATAGACATCAGTAACTGATCTGATAATTCTTGTCGGCAAGGTGCGGAGTTAACATGAACTTATATAAAAACGAAATATTTTTCGCTGTCTATATAAAAGAACGAAGCATTTGTCAAAAATATGAAAATATCTTTAAATACCATAGTATTTTACTAGTTAACTTTAATACAACTCTTTTACTAGCATGTCTAATAATTATGAAAGTAAATTGCAAGCATATTAGAGATGATAGGCTTGAAAGAAAGGAAAGGAATTAAGAATTACACTTCATCGAATTCAGACAATAATTATTTAGTAATACGAAACTGTTCCAATATTCCATGGAAATAAATTAACTGTAACATATAAAAAACATATGCAACATATAAAAATTATTTTCGTTGAATAGTCTCTGGTGTAATTTTGTTTTAGCCCATTTTTTCAGTTTAACTTATTCCACATAGATTCAAATAGAAAACAATATAAACAACAATACTTGTAAGAAACAAAAAGGTACGAATTATCCTTTTCCTGTTACCGGTGGTTTTTCTTTTCTATACCCACACGTATAAATAAAGACAAGCAAAAAGAAAAAAAGAATAATACAAACATAGTGTAATTAAACCGATTTTGTTGTAAGGAAAATTTGTAAAAAAAAATTCCATTGATGTAAAAGCAAAAAGAAATTCCAGGGAGGATTTATTTTAGATGAAAATATTTTATGGTTTCTTTATTTTTGTTTTGTTTTTATCCAGGAAGGATCAAAAATATATAAAGGATATGAACGCGCTACTAAAAAATAAGGTTACTAGTTAAATGTATATGGTGTCGTAATTAACTGGCTTGATGGTTACTGAATATCATTCATTTGTTATCTTGGTTTAGAAAGAAGAGAATTTAAATGCTCCAGAGAAATGTCACATATTTTTTTTACTGAATGTTTTGTTTTTCTTTGAAGAGTAAAATGCATTTTAATCTTTATTGAATTTAAAATTGGTGAATTTAATGTGGTAGATCTTGGTAAGTTATTAGGATTTATTATTTGCAGAGGTTAAGAATTTTATTTTTTACAAAAGCGGGATTTAAATCGTTTTTCATATATTACTATCAGATTTTCAATTTCATGATTTTTTTATTGACCCTGAAGTATATATCAATCCAAAGGGGTAAACTGAATTTAAAAAAAAAATCAAATATTTAACAAAATTTTATCGCATTAGATTAGAAATTCCTTTTTTTCAGGATAAATATGAAAATTGAATGGAATTATTGAGTTTCCAGAATTCATTGGAACATATATTTTTAAATAAAACAGGGAAAATTTTGATAAAGGGACTTTTACATTTAATTATATTTGATTCAGTTTTGATTAACCATCAACAAGAAGTTTAAAAACAAATAAAATTTATCAGAAAGCATAGAAATATTTATCAGGTCTTCGTTATTTATGAAATTTCCAAACACACTACTATATAGTTTTTCTTTATCAGCAGAATAGCTAAGACCCCTTCCTACATAGGACACATAATTAATGAGAGAGAACCCAAGAATTTAAGAAACCAATGGAAATTACGAACTGAAGAACCAAAGAATTTAATAAACCTAAACAAATTACGAATTGAAGTACCAAGAATTGAAGAACCAAGGGAAGTGAAGAAACCAAGGGAAGACGAGCAACTACGCGTCCACACACATAAATGCAGAAGTAGTCGACAGTGCAGCGAGAAAAACAAAGATTGAGGATGCTAAGAAAAAGTTATTTTAATTTTTCAATTTGTATTAATTATATTCCGAAATATACAATATTTTGTTGCGTATTTATGCATTAAATATATTAGTACGAACCCCCTTTAAATCCAAGTAAGATGGAGGAAAGTTTGATTTACAATGTAAAAACTATTCGCCGTACCTAACCCTATTTGACTATGGCCTCTGTGAACAAAACAAAAATGCGAAGCTAAATATTACAGGAAAACTTGTAATTTTTTTTTTTGTTGCCAAATAAAAATAATTTTTGATAACCCCCAGGACAATATGGACTCCTTGTAACATTAAAAATTAAAATTTTACATAAATATAATTTTCAAATGAAATTAATTTTTAAAATTGTAAATTGTATTTAATTTTGATGTTCAAAATCAAAAGCTGATTAGTCATAAATATTATAAATAAACCAATTTTCTAATGTTTATTCGCTACTACGCTTAAATACACTCAATTTGTCAACACTGTTAATAACAACAGAACAAAATAGGTAAACCTATTTAATATATATAAAAACTCTGCATGTTTTAAGCATTAAACGCAAAAGAATCAAATTATCTTGAATTTATAATATTTAAGATACATATGTAAAAAAACATTATGTTTTACTAAAATCAACTTAACATATAAATACTCATATAAACTAAATGTTATTAATGTAAAACCACAGCGCCAAACCCTTTAATTTTCTTCAACTCAGTTTTTGTGTGCGTTACGTTTATTTTTTCTTCAAAAAAAAAAAAAATTATGTAAATAAAAAACATAATATAAAGTTTAAAAAGCATTGAAAAGCTTATTTGTAAACGTGTATCTTTGAACAAATTGACAACATAGAAAATTTAGAAATAGAGTAAGGGTTCAAATCGGTTCTTCTTCGTCTTGTATCTTATAATACACACAAATGTTACCAAAAGAATCTTATGAATTTTTATTCATTTTGTACAAGAATATCACATTTATGAAAGTAAATTGACAAGAATTTTCCAGTTTTTATATGAATAATAAATATAGAAAGGATAAACTTAAAATTGACAATAAAAACAATTTTCTTGATAATTTATTAACCAATGTTTTTGCTTCGTTTGGTTGAAAATTCATTGAAATTGTAAGCACGATTTTGCAATGACATTGTTAAAAATTAAATAAATGAAATTTTTTGGGTAGTTTAAAGTTTGTTCATTTAAAGAAATTTAAACGGTGAAATTTTCAAAGTATCTGTTGACAATTACAATAGGGATGGAGAATTGAGGTATGTTTATTGGGTTAGAATTACAATTTTTCAACTTAATTTTACAATTATTTCTTACTATTATTGTTTTCACAGATCATAGGGTCTTTGTTATTAAGAAGATTTGTATACAGGAAGATTTAACAAAAATCATGTATGCTTTAGTAAAGAATAGAGTTAAATGTCTTGGAATTGTATTGACTAACTTTATGTTAACTTTATGTTAAATGCGTGTGGGAAAGAATCAATTCCATTAATGATTATCTAGATTCTAATTAAGAGCACTACAATGTACAATGGGTACAATCTAGTGATATAGAGTAAATGAACTAGAAATAAAAATTTGTATGTTTTTAATACAATAATATTTTTCAATGGATTCTAGTTTAAAAAAAAAATTGAAATCTATTTTAAATCAGTAACCTCAATTTGAACTGAAATTCAATATCAGAAGCTGGGATTTAGCGTAATACCTTCAATCTAGGTTGCTTTATTAAAGATGTATTCAACACAAATGATAAATCCATTAAAACTATGACAACTAGCTCATAACTACTTAATCTAGACAGATTTGGTTTAGAGGGACATTATATATTTTCCTGAATAGAACAATCTGTAGGAAACAAAACGGCTACCTTACTGTTCACTTTTGCATCTGCAAACATGGTACTTAGTTTGTGATTTCTTATGAAACTATATATCCCACGCTGAAGCATTTAGTGTGTGAATGTGATAGACTTACTCGCGTCATTTACCAATACTTTATGCGTGACATACTGCATAGTTATTCGGCCCTTTCACCATTACTTTTGTGGAGAATTGTTCTCTTCATTAAGGTAAGTATAATATTTAATAGTGCTTAGTTTTTGAACCCTGACATAAGAACTACAATAGATCCATTGACATTTCTCGTAATGACAGCCTGTAGTCTGAAGACCACGGATAAATTTTATGAAAGATATGCTTAAAGGTTAAATTATGCAAAATTTTCACTCCGCAATTTTATTACCAAAGCAATGTCCAACAACATTTCACTTCAATAATCTATTTTACTACATTAAGTTTGGTTAACTTTTACTATGTTAAATATTACCAAATTACACGTTGGGATAAATACAGAAGTAGGACTGCCCAGCGGATTTAAAAAACTTATTCAGAATAGGTTACAACTGACAGACATACTGACAGAATTACAAAGCAATTAATATAAAATATATTTTGTTTCTGAAACAATTCCTAACTAGTCTACAAGTAAATATCGTTTTTAACTCTATCAAGAGTTCTGCAAATCATTAAATTTTATTATTTCATCAATATAAAAAATGTTAAAAAAATGTTTTTTTAACAAGATATTTAATTATTTCCGTTCGTTATATCGTAACTTGTTTAACAGAAATCTATCTATATACTTCGTATTTAAAATGGAAGGCTATTTTTTTATAATAACATAAACTTAAAAACATTTTATTTCAATTTCCATTTCCGCAATAGTTCAAATTGATGAATTACACAAAATTTTTCTTTCCTTCATTTATCTTCACAAGGCAATTATTATTATTATTCTTGTTTAAATCTTATGCCCACATAAAAAGACTGTTAAACAATTTCTTTTTTCATATTCTATATTACAAAATTTACTGTCATTTAATAAAATTACAAATTATTCTGACTATGTTGTCATTCTTATACTTAAATTTTTATTCAAAATAAACATTTATTCCATAATCGGAATTGAATTGTAAAAAAAAAACAGAATTTTTTATAACTAATTTAAAAGGAGGATGTCTTTGAAAAATCGTCCTAAATATTTTAAAATAATATTTCCTTTTTTAAATTGTATAAAGTAAGTCCTTAAAATGTCACTCAATTTTCTTTGGTTTGTTATTACTTACATTAAAAACGCAAATTTTGTATTTTTTACTTAATTATATATAAATTTTATTTTTTTTAAAAAATGAAATGGAATTCATTACAGAAATGTTATCCGTTCTTTGCATTTTAAATGTATAATTTATTATTTTATTATGCACATACATCTGCTTCTCATTACAATGAATGAGCTAATGGTAACCAATTTATACATCACTTATAATATTTATTTGATTAAAGGATTTTGGTAACGTTGTAATGGTACAAAATGATATATTAAATTGAAACTAGTAAGCAAAAAAAATATTTTTTTTTTTGCAGAATAAACATTAAATATTAATGGGACGATAAAATGTTATCATAGGCAGAATATTCTGATTATAAGGCAATAATTCACAACATTTTTAAGATTTTGGTACAATAAACAAAGTTGAAATTTAGGGAACATCAAGCTGTGAATTTCTATATTGAAAAAATCTTAAATTTGGTATAATTTCCAGTGCATATGAAAAATGTCCTTAATTCAAAAATGAATTAATTATTATATTATTTATATTTTTATGGAATGACAAAATGATGTCCAATTCTAGCAATAAATAATCGGTTTGTTATTCTCGAAGCCACTCAAATGCAAATATGCTTTTTGAAAAAAAAATTATCACTTTCGTCTGCATTAGAAAGTACTGAACATTTCGAAGCCCCGAATATGGCCATGTTTTACAAAATATAATTTATTGAAGTCCCGATCAATTAAGAAAAAAAAATATTCCAAAATAAATTATTAAATATTCAAATCAATTCCGTACTTTTGCGCAACCTGGTATTACCATTAATTCAATAAAATCTTTTCAATTTTATTAATAAAAAAAGTTATAATAAAAATATGTTAAAAAATGGAATTTATCATACTTTGAAATTTTACATTTTCATAATTCAGTATATAAATTATCCGTTTTATTTGAATAATAAACCATCAGAAAAACTGTGCGCTCAGGAGTAATATTAATATTTGCATTGCTTTAATTTACTTTTGTATACATAAGTGGAAAATGTTACATAAGTAAAAATTTAGTTGTATTTTGGTGGTAGACAGACTATCTAGGAAACCCTTTAACACTGTTTTGCTACCATACTTTCTTGTGAACCCATTTTCGTTTTGTAGGGATCCATCCATTCAATATTACCCACAAATTACACAAATTTTGAAAAATTATCAGCCTTTCAAAATTAAAAAAGAGAACTTTGAAACAACTTTTTCATAAATAGAACTTAGATTATGATGTGCTAAATTAACTTAAAACTCGACGAAGGGATCATAATGAATTCATTGACATATTTCGTGTTGTGATGAGACCTATCACTTAATTGTATTAATACCAAAGTAATTAAAGTAAAATTGAAAATCTTTAACACGTTTTTGATTTTTTGGTTTGTTGAGGCCAAGAAGGTCACAATTACCTTGATACTATCTGTCCCTATTAATTTATCAAGAGTGGTAGTAATAATTTAAAAATTTGTAACAGAAGGACGACGCACAATGCTAAAAAGTCGATTCCCCTTTCTAATTGCAACCTTTAAAGCATGGTGACCGTGAACATGTATCATTAACAAAATAATTTAATTTAAACATAGCCGTGAAATAAGTTATAGTTGAGTTGTGCATTTACTTAATTTTAAGATTTCTTTCATTTTATAAACATACTTTCTGATGCTGCCCCATTATGGCCACTATTTATGTATACTTCATTATAAATTCTACATAACTAAGAATATTTCAAAAAAATGTATCTGTCGTATTTCAAATTTCATATTTTATCTTATTAAAATATTCTAGGAAATCCATTCAAAATTTATTTCAAAATTAAAATAGCACTTAAATTTAATCCTTTAGTAACATATCAAATATAAATAAAAAAATATTTACCTGGAATTTGTATCTACACCTTCGTTTTCTGATTTCAATGAAAATAAATCTTGGGCGAATTCCTAAACATAAATACATACACATAAAAAAGATTAAAAAAAAATTATATAAATAATTATGTTGTATGTACTACGTGGTAAATTACCCACAATTATTTTATTATATTTATCTACTTACTTCACCATTTTCTGGTGGATCACCATTACCAAATGTGGAAGCAATTACGATTAAAAGAGCTTCATGCTCAATTGATGATATGTCGTAATCGGACATACAATAAACCTTAAAAGAAATATTTATTCATTATAGTTATTGAAGGTAGAAATGAAATATTTATGTTGGAAATGAATTTAGATTTAGATTTTTATTAATGTATTTCGGAAAATAAATGGAATTATTGTAAAATTATTGTAAAATAAATGGAATTTTGAATTCAAATTAAGTAAATCGGTTATTAAAAAATTAATTCAAATAGAAAAATTAGAATTTGATGAGAAAATTAAAACTAAAATGCTGGAAAAGTTCGTCCAATTTTAAGTTAAATTTTAGGGATTTCAATAATTAATTTCATTGTGAAACTAAATAGTACTTAAAAATCAATTACTTGCTGTGTCGCTGCGACTTGTTAAATATCATGTAACAAACCAAGTGGAAAATTTGGAAATGCGGAAAATTTTAAATCTAGAAAAGTGACACCAATTTTTTTTTTTTTTTTTTGTCATTGTAAAGCGGCAATAGCATAGCACAGCGTCTATATTACGTCCAGGGTAATGCAATTCAACAAACTTATTATGTAATTATTTTTTTGTTGAAAATTATTGAATTTAAAGTACAAATGGATTTTTTTTTAGCAGTGTTGTCATTATTTAATGAATATTGCGATTGCGATTGAGGCGACTAAAGAATTCGGAACTGGATATAGTTTCGCCGTTGAAGAAGTCTGCTCCGTTGACGTTGAACATTTGGAATACAAATTTTTGTGTCAAAAATTGAATTTATCATAATTTTATTCTACTTATAATTTTAATCATTTAATGCATTTTACTGCAATTGCAATTATTCCATTTTTTTCGGTAATATAATACAATCCTAGAATAATTTCAATTTAAATCTGTAAATAATTCAAAGGATAATATGAAAAATTCAAATAGAAATTATTTTTTCTGACATTACTGAAATAATGGTTTGATTTAATTTGAAAAGTTTAAACTTAAAAAAAGATTAATTTAATCCCAGACATTTGGGACACACTTAGAACTGAAATTACCCAATAGTTGTCATAAATTTAAGTATTTTTAGATCGACTTAAATAAAAATACTCTTTTAATAACAACATTAACTGTAGTCCTTGAAACATAAATTGTCCTTAAGTGACGTTAATTTAAACGTACTGGCGTGATTTCATAAGAATTATGTTGAAATATTAAAATTCTTCGTCAATCCATTAAAAATTTTCATCATTTTTATTTTTTTTTGTATAGTACAGCAAATAATTTTGAAGACATATATCATCAGATTTTGAGTTTTATAAATAGAATTTTTGTTATTTACATTTATAGTCTACCACGATGACGACTTTCTTTACATAATAAAACATTATTTTAATAATTTTCCTCTTCAAAATCCTTACAAAAAAAAAAAAAAAATGAAAAGGCAAATAAAATTTTCAATACAGAAGAAAAAGGAAAATTTTATTTTGCATTCGTTGCACATGAATAAATAATAACACTCAAAGTTAATTTAAATATTTTAGTATTCTACTTGGTTTGGACTACAATTCCGTCTTGTTTAGCCCTTTAAAAGAAATTTATTGAAACGTTTCCATTTTGGTAGTGGGTTATATTATTGGCATCATTGTTAATTTGACATAATAAATATTGATAAAGTTCCATAATAAAAATCTATATTTTTAAACTAAATAAATAAAAATTTGCCAAGCATAAATTATTGTATAAGTAAACCACAAAAACTACATAAAAGGACATTTAAGGAAAATAGAAATTGCTTAACTATAAATTCAAGTCCAAGGACAAAAATGTTTACATAAAATATAAAAATTTGTATTTATTTATATTTGAAATGAAATGTAAAATTTTCTTTCTGTATTAAAATTTACCTTTTACTTAAAACGTAAAAGGTAAATTTCCTTCCTTTTACTTAAATAATAAATTAAATTTGGTTTCTATTAAAATTAGAAAGTTTTTTGTTATCCGGATACTCACATGTGCATTAAATGCATGCGACAACAGTTCACAAAGTTGTTTAGCATATTGTTCCGATTTACCAGTTTCAGTTGCATATAAAACAGTTGCTTTTATCCGACGTGAAAGTGCACGTCCAAATAATTTTGATGTAAATTTAACAGCTCTGTAAAAAAAATTGAAAGTTTCATTTTTATTTAAATTTTCCAAAATATCTTTTTTTTTTGTATAATTTTTATAAATTTTGTTTTGTAAAATAAAAACTATCTTAAAAGTTGTTTTATTTAAAAAAGAAAAATTCTTGGAAGTTTTAATTTTTTTTATTTAAGTTTTTAAAAAAATGTTTTTTTTTTGTTGTAATTAGTTTAAAAACTTTATTCTTTATTATCTTATAAAAGGTTAAATTTGGTTACTAAAAAACGACTATAATTATTTGTTAAACTTACTTAACATTCCAATTATTAGTCGCTAATGTAAATAAATTAAAACAGTTTCCTATTTCGGAACAACTTTTTTAATATTTTCCGAAAGTTTTAAAATAAATTTAAAATATTTGAAATGTTGTTAATATCGTTAAGAATATGATTAAGCCGAATTTATAACACACGGAAGCACTGCAAGACACGTTGAAGTTATAAAAAGTTAAGAAAGCTGAGAATGTATAAATGTTTATAGGGTTTTAAACGAGACATAAGAATCGAAACAAAATGATCTGTAAAATGACAGATGTTTATATAAAAAAAAATCGTTGATTTAGTTTTGTTTTGATTTGGTTGATCAAAATTAATAATAAATTAATGCTTTAATTAATTTTAAATCTACAGCTTCAATCGATACAGCTAAATCGAGCCTCTTCCAAGAGTTTTCGTTGTTACGATGTTTTTTATTGTAATTTGGACTAAATTTTTGCGGAATTTGTAACTTTCGTATACATTATAAATATTCTATTACATTTTCGTTACTTTTAACTTTTACATTTCTTAAAATTCTTAGCTTTTTAATGTATTTTGCGTGTTTTATAAATTAGGCTTTATTCGAAATTCAGATCTCATTTTAATTATTAACTATTTATTTAATTGAGTAGCAAATCTGGAGTGTTATGTTATTACTGGATTGGTAATTTATAAAATTATCAATTATTTGTTATATAATTAATTACACTACAAGTTCTATAAGAATTGTAATTCTGCAATGTGTAATTGTGGTTTTAATACCGGGAATAATGCTTACAGTTGAGAGCATTTGCTGGCATATGTTTCAATAAAAATCATTAAAATGTTTCAATAAAAATCATTGCGGCCCTATGCTCTCAAGCCTGAAGAATATTCATCTTTTAATTTCAAAATAAAAACTATAATTCCACCAAAAACGTACATAAACTGCACATGATTAATTCTACATAAAATCTATTAAAAAAATGACTTCTACTTTGTTGTGATAATAAATTGTTTTCTATCAAAGATTAGTTATTGATTAAAATTTCAAATGATTTATATATACATCAAAGATGAAAGTTTGTTGTTGTTTATGGTGTAAATCATTCGCTTAAAATTCCAATAGCTTAGAATGTGCATTAAAACAAAGATTTCACGATATTCTACATAATATGTAAAAGGATAAATCGAAATTTCTTAAAAAGATTTCTCTAGTGATACATAAAACAGTGAATAAGAAAATTAATGTATTTTCTTCAATTCGGTGAAAATATTTATACAATTCTTTTGCACAAAACACAAAATTTTCACTATACCAAAAACAAAAAATTTTCATTTTATTGCTCACCTTGCAATTTGTTTAAAATGAAATTTACGTGGTGGTTTCTTGCTTTTTCCTTGTTCTCGTCCTTTTTTCCATTCATGTGTTCTCCATGCCGGATCTTGATATTCAAATGATGGTTTTAAATAATATAATGCCATCTCTTGATGAAAAACTGGTGTTATTGATCCTGATAATGGTGGTACAATCCAAATCCAATCCGAAGGACAACCATTTCTATATTATTAAGAGAAGAATAAATAAATAAATAAAATAAAAAAGTTTAATTTAAATTTTTTTTATAAACAAAATAACTAGAAAAACTTTATTCCCAGAGAAATGAATATTAATATACAGGGTGCTTCAAAGTTTATGAAATACTATATAGAAATTTAGAAAATTTAGAAAATCCTTATAGGAATTATCATTGCATTTCAAGTTGATTTTATTATTCATTTTATAAATTTCTATATTGTTTTAATATTTATTTTATTTTACAAATTTCAAGTGGAAATTAAGTTAAGTCTTTAAATATTTAAGTTTATCCTATCATCAAATTTTCTTTAAATATGTTTTATTGTTGAGGGGTTTTTGTTTTTCATGAAAAAATTGGAAATTAATTTTGTGGGAAGAGTTATGCCATGCGGTAGAGGGAATTCTAGTAAAAACAAAAATGTATTACCTAACAAATGAACTAAATTGTAAATTGTAGTTCTAGTAAATTTAAAGTTAAAAGGAAATGTAAGTTTAAATTTACGATTATTATAAAATTTATCATTAAATGATAATCAAAATTTAAGGGAAAGATTGTAGTAGGTTGCATTTCTAGATTGATTGAAAATATTAATTTTAAAGAATGATAAACACTAAAATTCTTACAACCAATTAAATTGAATTTTTACAAAAAATCAAAAAATATCAAAAGTGGCATTAATCAAAATATACAAAATAAAAAATATTTGATCTGACACCATCTGCAAGGAGGAAATCTGATCAAGATCCTTAAAAAATAACTACATATTGAATTGTAATCACATACAAGAAAAAGACAGTAAGAAAATCAATAAATATCAATTATAGTGGAAGCAATATAGAAACAAACTTTTAGAACATAGAGCAAACTGGAAATGAACTTCTGGTATGACTTAATATCTTGTTGGTAGAATACCGAAACAACCAAAAAATTGTCAACCAATTGCTACTTTGGTATACAGATTGAAACAAAATAATACGAAGTTCCTGGTTAGGTTGTAGATTAGATTAGATTAGATTTTGTAAAGGGCTGGGAAGAAAATACCCATGAAAACCACTGCGGCCAAAAGACCTATTGTAGTGCCCTGGAGAATTATAACTTGCTAACAAAAGCTAGTTTGTTGATAAATCCTAGGTTGCACATAGTGTTTTCAAACTCAGGATTTACATCTAGTTAAATGAATCCTTCACTCTTGTTTTCTAGGATGAATTTCACGCCATTGAAAACAGACAACCAAGAAAATATGTTCAAAAAACACGACAGATAATTTATATTGTCAGTTGAAGCTTTTACATTCTTATAATTTTAATAAACTAGTACAGATTGAACTAATTTTAGTGCTACGACACAAATTTATTGATGATATTGAGACAGATGCGTCCAAATAATTCGTCCACCACTTTTCCATTATAAGAAAATGTGTAAATTTGCGGATGTTAATAGGAGAAGTGTACAAACATTTATGGGCCTATTGAATCATGGTCATTAGAGAAGAAATTAGGTCGAAAGTGATAAATTATAAGAGTAACGAATACACATTAAAGTTAGCAAATATTCCCTATTGTGTTCCTGACAATTCTGATGATAAAGTATAGTCTCCAATGTAGTTTATTTTCAATTCAACAATATTATCAATATTTTAGAATACAATTGGCTTTTATATGGTGAATTAGTCATTGAAAATTACAGAATCGAAAAGTTTAATATAAAAATTGAAAAAAATACATTAGACACTATCTGAATATATAGAGGAGAGGAAATTTCCATCAAGGAAAACTAAAACAATATTTTATCTTTCTGCTATATAAAATAATAGTCATTATTTTTACCTTAGTTTCGATTCATTCTCAAAATGCTTCATAAAACTTTCGCTAGCCGTATGATGATCAACTATTGTTACATTTTTCGTTTGGAATGAATGTAAAACAGCAATATTTGTTTCTACCAAAGCTTTATCTTTCCAAAGTGTTGTAAGAGTTCTAGTATCCAAATTCATTTTCAATGCAATTGTCTGTAAAAAAAAAAATGAATTACATAAAAAATTTCTTCTTTAAATTATAAAAAATCATGAAAAATTTTCAATGCAGAAGGTAAAATTTTGAAATTGTATAAAAAACCTATTTTTAAAATTATCTAGAATGAACATAAATTTTATTCGCACATTTTTTGGTAATGGTTTACACTTTACATATTGCTTGGTTATGGTTGATATTTCCGGTACATAACTTTAGTATGGAATTTCATGTATAACATTAACTTTAGTGGGAGAATGAATAATTAAGATTTTTTTTCCCCATTTTTGTGAAACAATTTTAAAGATAAAAATGTTAACAAGATTTTTTTTTTTGTAGGCATTGCAAATAATAAAACTGAATTATTTATGGAGTAATAACAAAGTTGTTCTGAGAGGGTATGAAAAAAAAAATTCATTATAAATCTAGTATGGAATAATTAATTCCTAGGAGATAATTTTTAATTTAAAATTAATATTTTTTGTTAAATTTAATTTAATTGATTGTGACTTTTATGAGTGACAGAAATGGTTAAATTTTATATTATAGAAGATGACTCCATCTTTATAAATATTTTAAGTTAATTATTTCGTATAAATAAAACTGAATTAGTGTAAGTTTATAATTAAATTTTTATGAATTCCATAATTATTGAAGCATTTAGAGGTAAAATTGCTTTGTAGTCGCTTAAGAGTAAACTGATAAATTGGATTAAGTTTTAAATTAAATTTCTACTTTTTGTTATATGCATTAAAGCAACTATTCCACGGTACATTCAGAAGTCTTCCAACCACAGTAACTTCATATCAATTAGAAATGCATAAATGAATGGAAGCTTAATTTATTTTTTGAAAGAAATTGTTTCAAGTGAATTAAATATACTTCAAAGTATACAAAATTTCTTTGAAATACAACTTTCTTCTATAGTCTTATTTCATGAGGCCATATTGTATATTGTATGAGTTCCACGAATAAAATATTTTTTCCTTATATTCAATGGTCTCGGAAAACAGCAACCACTACTGAATGTCCTGAAAAGGATAATTTATGTAAAAAATGTATTATTACTTAACTATCAAGAACGTAAAGCCATCCAAATTTGATCAGCACAAATATTACAATAAATATTTTAATATTCTTATATAATTATTTAGATTTTTGTCACAAAATTGATTAATTTTTATTTCTGCCAAACATTTATTTTTCTTTCAGTGTACAAAATAAAATTATTTATCAATTTTATCTTTAAAATTATTATTTATATTTAAGCTACGGTTATATTTAAGCCTATCACCATTACTTCCATACCAATTTTCATAAATTATAAATTTTAACAAATTATCATCTCTAAATAAATAAAATTTTTACAATTTTGATTTATATAACCTATAAATTATAACCATTTATGATGTAAAATACCTAATACTTTACTAGGATTTAAATTAATTAGGTTTACCAATTTACATTTAAAATAAATTTCGATGTTTCATAATTAAAATTACTTAAAATGTCAACTACAAAAATTTCACTTACCTCAAGCATATTTCTTCGGCTATGATCACATAAATTCCTACAACCAATTTCTGTTGACATATACCAACCACTAAATGCTGATCCTGGAAATTGTATACCACCACAATCAAACATCATACCAGATACAGCTGGTAAACAATACCATTTTAGATTCATTTCAGCAAACCATTCATAACTGTCAAGATTAAATATTATATAAAAAAAAAGATTAATTTTTTTTTTAGTTTTTTATTTGTAGAAAACGGAAAAGAAATGGACTTGATAATAATTTTCTTTTTAAAAAAAGGATATTTACACAGAAATTGTTTATTTATAACACTTTATTATATTGCAAACTATATTAAAAATCTATCTCTATTATAAATAACACTTACGTTGGATGTGATAATGGAACTTCAAGTATTAATTCCGGTGGATAATCGAAATAATCTGGATCATGTCCATTTGCTGATACAACCAATGGTAATACATCCCATGGTGTACATTTACTTTTCCAACCAAGTTTTGTACATAACTAGTTTAAAAAATTCGAAATAGAAAGAAAATATAAATTGATTTAAAAAATCAAATTAATTTTTTTTTGTAATATCATTTTATTTTTACATCTGTAAATTCAGTATTCATTGGATCACCGATATATGTACCATCACTATTACGATAACCAGCATATGATACTAATTGAGGATTCCATATTCGATAATCATGAAGTCCATCTGTTCGTTGTGGAAATATTGTTATTGCAGATCTAAAAAGAAAATTAGAAAAATAAATTTGTAATTAATATTTTTTTTTTAAAATAATATTACAAATATAAAACGAAATTTAAAAAAAAAATCAATTTTCACCTTAGATTACCCTTGTTTGTGGCATATTTAATATGATTACAAATTGCCTCAAACATTCCACTTGTTGTTGTAACATAACGACAATCAAATACCTAATAAAAATGAAAATAATTAATTTAAATCTTTATAATATTATATGTAAAATGTTATCAGAAAATCTGTTTTTTTATTTTTGGTTATATCAAAAAGGTTCATTTTCGTGTTTAACCAACAAAAAATGTTGACATTTAAGTAAATTTTTAACACTTTAAATGACAAAAAATTTGTATACCAAGGATGAAAAGTATAGAATGATGAATAGATTTTTGATTAGAATTCCCACTTAAGTGGATTTTAATTTTTTTTCTTGTCATTTATTTTGAAAGTGTACCTTGAAACTTATCTTTTGTGTTAAACAAGATAAAGGTTTAGTGAGTGTATAATTAGTGATTTTTTGGGAATGATAATATTTTAAGATTATTTAGGTCAAAGTAATGGTGAGTTGAAAATTTGTGATTAATAAAATTATTGTTAATCACGGAAGTGCGAAAGAAATTTAAAACAATTAACAATATTGTAACTTGTAAGGTCTTTTATGGTAAATCTAATTAACATTAACTTTAGTGGGAATTATAATTAAGAATATTGTTTCCCGGCAGTTTGAATTTAGTAATAGTTGATAGTAACGCAATTATAACTAAGGCATAATTGTGTTACTATCAACTTTACTAAATTCAAACTGCCGGAAAACAATATTCTTAATTATAATTACGATGGTTGTGGTTGCGAATGTTATTGATTTTTCACTTTTAGGTAGCTGTGATATTACTTATGGTAGCTGATTTGATTACAATTCAAATCAGTCCTTTGAAAATTTTTATATTTTTTGTATATGCTTTCCCAGCTAAAAATCCAGCTACAGTGCTACTAAATATGTTATTAAAGTTATGTCTCGCTTATATATTAATTTAAATTTATGTAACTAAAATCCATTCAAATTAATTCTTTTAAAATTAAGTCTGGGTTTTCATTACGGAACCTTAAATTTCATATTTCCAAAACTTCAATTTCATGATTAATTAGTTGATAAGAGCTTGCCTAATCATATTAATGACAGCTGAAATATCCAATCTAAATTCGTTTCTAGCTCTAAGGAATTTTAAAGAGAATTTTATATTATACAAGAATTCAATAATCCTAATTTTCATTGTTTAACTTTAAGGACTAAAATTTTTGAACAAATTATATTTAAATAATTATTATCAATACAAATAAAATTTTATATTAGTAAAATTTAGGATAAAAATAATAAATGATTATCAAATTGTTTTCAAGTTAATTTTTTATATATTAAATTGATTATTTCACAAGTTTTTAACAAAAAAAAATTATGGTAAGTCATCGTCAGCAAATTGTCTTCTTGACGTCAAACTGCGCTATAATAAATTTAAGACTTGAGAAACTTTGTTACAGAAAAACATTTGTAATATTAAAGTTGTTGAAATTGTTTTATATGTCAATTTTTTATTCTGTAAATGCTAAAATAAAACAAACTGTAAAAGAACTGTCTTTACAAGGACCGATGATGTCCTTTTGCTATAATACAATAATATTTTTGTAAATAAAACTCATCCACAGACAAATAGAAAAACTAAAAAAATTCTTGGAAATTTACTTTAGGAAAATTAAAAATGAAAGTTTTATGAGAGGTCATATTTTGATGTCGAAAAAAAGAATTTTTATTTTTATTTAGCTTAAGAAAAGTCAAAGTGGAATTTTGAAAGTTTATTTACTGCGTAGTTGAAGAAATGACCATAAAATTGCACAAAGTATGACAAAAGTTTTCAAGTATTTTCATTACTATAATTTCAATGTAGAAATTTTTTTATTGCTGCTAAGTCAGAAAAAAAAAGTTGAAAATTTTAATTCATATTAATAATTTTATATAAGCTGACAAAATTTATGATAACCAGTAATAAGTGGATTGGATAGGTCAGTTTATCAGAATGTACTTTTAAATAAATTTCAGCAATAATATAAAAAATATTTTAATTTTAACAAAAATTATTAAATTAGATTACAGATTAGACTGGATTAAGTGTAGGGTTCGGCAGATAACTCCTCACAAATATATTTGTGAAAGATTTCTAACGAATTTTAGATTATTGATAGAAAGATGTACCTGGTTACGATATGGTCTGGACCAATATATTAAAGAGGTTATGGAATATACTCACTTCAGTTACAAAGAATTTACGAGATCGTTTAGCTGTCTACACTACATAATTTGCAGCTGGCATTATATGAACTGCTTAATTTATTAAATTGATAGATTAAAAACAGTGGCCAGTAAATAATATAAATAATTATTTCCACTAAAAAAGGACATTTAACTTTGTAGGATGTCTGCAAAGGTTAAGGATAACTTTATTCTATTTAACTTGTTTGAAATTATATTAGAAAATTTGGTAACATTAATATTATATAGTTCTCAAATAAAATTGAATTACAGAATTGATGAAAAACAATGTAATCTGTCGATATCACAATGCCAATTAATATTCGTAGCTTAATGTAATCAAGTTAATGATTTCTACAGTCAATGATTTTCTATTATACTAATAATTTCAATTTCCCATATTTCAATTTTCCACATTAAAGTATACAGTCGAAATGCAGACAATTAATTCGGTAATTAGAGTATTATAGTTTAAATTCCTGGATATATAGAAATATTGACTACATTTTATTATTAAAGAAAATTTATCCATAGCTGACCAAAAGTGCACTTAAATTACAAAAAGAAACAAATTCGATATTTCTAGAAGATTCTGTAGAACAAGTGAACTAGTAATAAAACTAAAATAAACACATAACAATCATGATAAACGTTTACCGAATTTTTACTGATTTTATTTCTCTCTACAGAATTACATTAAAATACAATACAATATTTTTTTATGTCTGTACATTTTTATTATACATAATTTATATCTGTTCTTTAAAGTGCACAATTTTCACTTACGAAACATTATAATTTACAACTAGTAGTAAATAAAGAGTTCATTTATTGAAATCTTCGTAGAATTTTATAAAAGTAAAAATTTTTTATGTACCAATTCATTTCTTAAATAAATTAAAATGTTATTATACGAAATTTTAAAAAAATTTCATTTTCTAAACAATTAATTTTAATGAAAGAGTTGAAAGGTAACATAAAAATTTTAATGGAAACCTCTTAGGTTCAATTTGAAATATACTCAAGAAAGTAATTTTTTTAGTTTAATTCATGATTAAGATGAATTTAGAAATGGGTATGATATTAATTACAGTCATGATAAGGATAACACTTTTTGGTACCACTTCTGAAAAAGTTAAATAGTTTTCAGTATCGTACATAAAAATTAGATTCAAATAGCAAAAAAAAAAAAAAATATTTCGTTGGTGGTTTGTTTTAAAGGAGTGGGAATTTTGAGATTCGTAAGTTCTATGTAGTCCCCATATTATTGAGGTCGTTGTACCATCCTGTCAAACGTTGTATAATTATCACAGAATGTCGACCATTCTCCATTTTTTAATGAACTCAATCATTTCAATCAGTTTCAGTTTACATGCGTTTTCATGGTTTTGTTAAAAGAAATCACCAAATTTGTTAAATCTTTTAGTTGTTTAATGAGCAATGGCATTACAAATATTTGATTGTTTCCTCGCCAAGTGGATGATGGAGTAAGTCTTAATCTTATTGCATGCTTCATACGAATCGCATGTCCCATGATAGTATCGTAACAAGGCCATTGTCTTATTCATTTTTAATCTTGGATTTTTTATGGTTAATAATCCCCAAAAACGTTTTGTAAAAAATTGTTATACATTAACTAAAGAGCTAAATAGATGGGAAATACAACGTCCAGCAACAACCCTTGTCAAATTAGAAAACCCTTCAATTGTTATGCTGATCACAAAATCATTGACGTTCAATTTCTAATTTTTATGCACAACAACCTAGCCAAAAGTTTTTGTTTGCAGTTTTTGTTGGAAACCAAAAAAGTATGTTTATGATCTACAAGGTTTCCATTACTATTTTTCAATTATCGACTATCAACAAGTCTACTGTTTGCTCAGCATTGTTTTTCTGATTTTGTTTAAAAGTTCATAATTTTAGATTCCCTTTTTGTATACCAAAGAGATTATATTGCGATGATCAATGGCAGAATTAAATACTAAATTCTAGAATAAAATCGAATTAACCATCAGAATTAGTTAATTTCATAAAAAAAAATCAATTTCAAATGCAAAACTTTTTATTTTATTTCTGTAAAAGTTAAAGTTTTATAATTATCAATGCCAAGGAGAACAATTTCATTTGCTAAATTTGTATCATAAAACCCAAAATGTAAATTTTATTATAACGAATTATCTGTAGAAGTATCATGATAAGTTGGATATTACAAATTTTGAAAATTATGTATTAAATTAAACTGTCACGTATCGTAGAAAAATAGAAAATAAAATTCTTTTTTGTCTGTAGTTTTTATGCTTTAATAGAAATCTGAAAAACTAGAATTTAATCCCATAGAGAAATTATTGGGTCCCAGATTGTTTGCACACATAAATTAGTTTTACGGAAAATATGATGAAAGGGAACAATTTCATTTAAAATGAATGTCATGAAACATACAAAATAGAAATTTAAATTATTACTATAATGTTGACATTAAGTATAATAATAAATAAATTTGAATTAAAACTATTAAGTTATAATTAAATTTGGAAAACCGATTTCGAAGTTATTTGGCAAAAGAATAACAATTTTATAAAGCAATTATTAAAGAATTATGAATAAAATTTTATTTTATTTGTAAAATAATATATAATTTATTATAAGGTCAATTTCGTAATTTACTTCCATCAGTATTGGTTGGTTGATTGGTTTGAATTGAGGGAGACTACAATGACTTCTACGTATCTAGGCCACAAGAACCAATTATACACTCCCGCCGACGTTTCTCGTTTTGTTCAGAAAACGCCAGCCCATCTTATCAATTTATACAGTCTTACTAAACCTGCATCATAGGTTATAAAGTGAAACACTAAAAACTTGAATCTTTAATGTCTGACAGTGGGGAAATGACACAAAAAGTCATTCAAGAATTCAGCTTCCTCTTCTCAACTACTACATGTAGAAGTTGCCGCTTACTTTCTTAGCATAATATGACCCGTAACTATACATAAGTAAGTAGTTTTACGTTACTGATTTTCAGAATAATTTTAGTTTTCCTTGTGCATGGATCCATCAGTATTAATAATAAATCACCTCTCTGCACTTGTGCCTACCCTAAAACTATTTGGTCAATAGATAGATATTCAGGCTTCTATAGCAGATTTTTCCTGATGGCCAGACCCCTGATTTCGTGAGGATATGTTAAATTCAATTAGTGACATTCATTGTACTATAGAAAGTGACATTTGTATTTTACAGTGACATAAATTAGGTATTTTAATATATCTTCACAATCAATTTTCTTGTTGAGATAAAGCTACCTCATTAAAATCTACTTTGTACTCTGTAATTTCTAATATTGGATAAAGAGAAATGATTCTGCAGCAAAATTATCGACTGTATTAATATTTAGAGGCAATTTCAATATTACAATTTATTTTTGAAATAGAATTAAATTACTGAAAATAAATAAACAAAACATTTTGCCAATTACTTAGGTTCTTGTCAATCCATTATTTAATCTTTGCCTCATATAAATATTGTACTACTGAAATATTGAACTTTTTAATTGGCATCATCATTTTAAAACAAGTTCAATTTACGATTAGTTATTAAAACAATATTCAATTTATATTTTTATAGGTTATCTAAAACTTTTGACTTAGGTCGTTCATATTTAATTAAATATAAGTCAAAAAAGATAAGTAAAATTTTCATATTGCCCTAAAAACATTTTCTTAATAATATACTTAATAATTTTTAGTCAGCCAATATTATCTGAAGTAAGAAGATCAAAGAAATACATTAAAAAAAAAGTATTATTTTTTTTACATAATATTGGAAAATATTTTGAAAATTTATCGTCTGTAATGTTTTTACTAAAAATTATTATTATTATTATAATAATTTTCAATTTTATAACAATTTCATATCAAGAAGAAATTTATACATCAAGATTACAAATATCTGATGATGATGATAATGATAATTTTGATACAACTACTGATATCGTTGTTGATAATGGTAATGGTAACGATTGTAAATCTGAAAGGAAAATAATTTTTCCCCGAAGCATTTTAACAAAAGATAACAAACACGTTAAAATTGTCAACACTGCAGATTATACACAATCTTTTGCAATTGAAATATGTACAAATTTGGGTAAACCTTGTACTCGTCAATTTAGTGAAAATGGTAGTAATAATAATAATAATAATGGAATTATAAAACAAAATTATACAATTCAATGTAAACAAAAATATATTTATAAGGAATTGTTATCCTTTGAACGTAGTGATGATATTGATAATATCAAATTAGTTAAAGATTTATTTAGATTACCATCATCTTGTGAATGTGCTAAAATATTTAGATTTACATAAAAGATATTGAAAATATGAAGTAAAATATTGAAAATATTAAATTATAAATGTAAATATAAATAAAAATAATTGTAGATGTGATAAAAGAAAGTGTTTATTTTTTCAATAAAAAGGAATCATTCATTAAATTAATATCAATACAACTTGGAAATGATTGATCTCGATGAATTAATTACAAAGTTATAATCTTTGTTTTCATTTTATTTGTTGTTCAAATTATTTTGTCAAACACTTTATGATTAATCAATCAATTAATAATGAAATTTTATAAAATATTTAAATTAAATTTAAGTATTTTACGTATTGAACAGCAGAAACAAATGAGTTTTTTTCATAATATTATAGTTAACTCCCTAATATTTTCAAAATTTCAATAGGTTTTAACAACTAAACTTCTTTAACCGAATAAATCTGTAGAAGCTAATCTCAGCTTATAGCCTTAATAGTTAGTGAGTGATTTTCCCTATAGTAAATAGTGGCACTGCAATGAAATTTTGTATAGTACAAAGCACAGCTTCAATAATTTAGGTAATATAATTCAATCACATATTTTCATAAGCTCGTCTTCAAATTTTACACAAGATTTTCATAAACTTTATCAAATTCAAAACAATTCAAAATATTTAAACCTGTAATTTAGACCATTGAATTCGTCCAATACATCTTGATGCATTACGCCATGCTAATTTAGCACCATAAATTAATTCAGTTTGTGTTAACTGATATTGACCAGTCACTTCGATTTCTTCTTGCACCTCTTTCCAACGTGCTTCATGTGCCGGCGACGAATGCCTATTCAAAATAAATGCTAATTAGCTAGTAATATAACAAAAAATAAAAAAATGAAAATTATTTTCTTAAATTACCTTCGAATTGATGTAAAATATTGATCTAGAAAATCTTTTGCATGATCTAATAACGCATCAGTTTTTCGTGGTTCAGTTCCAACGACACTGAAACCCATAATACTTCCAAGGCATAATGATTTCGAGCATGATAGATTCTGTTTAAAGTAAAAAAATATAAAAGAAAAATAAATTATTAATCATTTTTTGATAACTTTAAATTTAAATATTTCGAATGCAGAATATTAAAATTATGTTGAATAATTCTACAAAAAGTGAGTACAGTCCTTAGACCTAGTATATCAAATTATATTAGACATTATTATACATTCCTGATTAAAATTATTATAAATTCTGAATAAGTCGGTAATTTTGGTATTCTAGATTTTTGATTTTGTTTTATTTTTCTTAATCCGCGCTAAAACAAGCGACCTGGAAATCTTAAAAATTGTTATACAAATATTTTGTGTCTGTTTTTTTTCTATATCCTTTTCAACATTTTATGCACTGATGTGTGAATGTGAAGTAATGTTGACATAAGCTATTTTGTCTTTTGGGTATAGTTATACTTCTATATTCAGACCGTTTTACAAATGTTCACTTATTTATAATAAAATATTGTAAGCTTAGAAGAATATTCTTAAAAGCAAATGTAAAGTTTTTGTATGATTTCGCACCCTTTTAAAACAGAAGTTACTAAAATTACCAAAGGATAAATGAAATATACAAACTTCTGCATTTAAAATATGATTTTATGTTTCATATATTTGTGGAAATATTTATAAAATATTTAAAAAGATTTTTAATCCTTTTACAAATAAGATTTCATAGATTTTTCGCGATCGATAAAGCTAATTCAGATTTTATAAGATTGAATTAAATGTGAATAGTTAAAAATGGAATAGTTTTTATCAGATAAGATTTGATTTAATACTTGCTACCATAGAATCATAGCAATTTGATATTATAATAAATAAAGGAAGTCCTTTTAAAAAGGATTTTACGTTGCGACATTGAAGAATTAACTTAAATTTGTAAAACTATTTTATGAACACCTCATAAATTTTTTTTTCGTTACCTTCGAATTGATGTAATACCTTTTTTTAAGGTATTATAGTACTCAGTAAAGTTGTTTTATAGTTATATATTTTTGTGGAATTAGGGTCATTTTATAAACTGCAATAAATATATACAGAAATTAAAAAAAAATAATTAGGATGGTCTTTAATCAAAATTAACGAAAACTGTACAGTTTTAAATTATACAGCTGTTTAAAAATGTACAGTTTGAGCGACGGTGGCGTAGAAGTGGTGTTGTGCTATGCTGTAAAGCATTAGGTCCAGTTTTCAATTAGACGATATCGCTCTAAATTGATTCACATTTAAATTGGTATCAATAAATAAAATTAGCAATACTTAATTGTGAATTTAATACTTTCAAAAATTCTGACGATTGAGACAATTTGCTGATAACAATTCTTTCACTATTAAAAGTCATTAGCAATTTAAAGTATTTTCACTATATGGTTCGGAATCCATATAAAATTAGTAGATCCAAATTGTAATACAGTTTTTAAATTATCTATAAGATATACAATTTCGGTATATCGACTATGAAAATTTAGTAAATAAAATATTTAAATACAACTTATAAAATATAATAAATTAAATTAACATTTAAATTGTGTTACAATTACTGCCAAAAAAATAGTATTTAGTTCTACCAAAATTTCATGCGGACCTTTCTAATTTTAACAAATTAATTATTTTCTTAATTCAAATATTTATGTTTAAAAATAAACAAATCAACTAATTACAAAATTTAAATAATTATAATTACAATTTTAACAAAATTTAGTTTTAAAAATAAATTTAAAATTTCCTATCTCCAAAACATTTACAATTTATTTGAAATAACAATTTATGTTTATATACAAAATTCAACAAAATAAGTAGGTTTTTTATGATCTCTAATAGAATCTTAAATACAATTTTGTAGATATAAGTGAAAAATAAGTACAAAATTAAATTTTAGTTTCATTCTAAAATTAATTAAAAATGTACCAAAAATTATCCAATTCAATTTAAAAAAGGATATATTTAGGATATAATATTTACAATATTACAACATTTTACAATTAAATATGATACAATGTATATTTGTATTGTAAAAAAAAAACATAACCTACAAAAAAGTCTTTTAGGTTTTTGTCTTTTGAAAATATTGTGAGAAAACAACCCTTATCCTTTAAATTTCTATTTATTTTCTTATGGTAAAAAAGAACTGCAAAACGTGGAGTTGACGAAAGCTCGGAGTTTGTAAAAATGGAATGCTTGTAAATTTATTTGTATAAATAGTGATGTCTTTTTCTTCAAGAAATTATACCAGTCAGCAAAATCGTTTTGCTAGTTTTGTCTTACCGAACTAAAATTTTATAGGTTGTACTTTGAAGAAGCAAAATTTCAGATGTAAATAGTTCGTGCTACTTGTAATCAATAGGATATCAAGACAAGGTGTATTTTATATAATTCAGAATTTTTGAACTGATATATTAAAAGAAGGACTCGATAACGAAATAAAGCTCTATGCAGCGAACCGAAACATTAACGCATTATTATTGTTTGTCTTCTGTGTAGTGTGTACCAAACCGTGAACGTATTATAGTTACTTTTTTTTGTATCTATATCGTAAAGAGAAATTTTTTTTTAGCTAATTACATTTTTTTAACTCCAGAATCAACAAAGCCCAAATCTCAAAGATTTGAAAGTCTTCATCTATATCGTTCAAGACAAAATTTAGAATCAGCAAATCGAATGTTAAAACTGTACGGTTGCGAAATTTAGCTAGTAATGGAAGTACTATTAAACCAGAAGATCCAAAGTTTCATCAATTCTGGTTTGCACTGAATTTTGAAGAATGAAATTTGTCGCCAACACCAATAGGACAATGAAATATCACTTGGAGGAGAAGAATCTCAAAAACAAAAATTTTGATTATGGAAAAACCGAGCGTGAAATCAAACAAATTGACCTAATATGCTCCTCGGAAAGTGGAACGAATTAGCAGTGTTAATTAGTATACATTGCAATTTTTATTAAATAAATCTTTCGATCACAATATTTCAAAGTTATTCTATAACTCCTCGTAATATGCTCATATATTCTATTGAAATTTTTCTCATACTATCAAATATACTAAAATTTTAATACAACTAAAATTCTTACTACTATATAATCTTAGGGGTAACACCAAAAACAAAAGGATTCTGATACAAGAAAACATTTTTATTTAATATTTATGAAGATACTTAAAAGTCCTTATTTATTTATTCTTCTTTAGGCATTTATCGCCGCGGAATTTTATTATAAATTCTTTGTATTTATAAGTTTTAGACATTTTTTTTGTTGGTTTTTTTGATTATTCCATTTTATAGAAGCTTAAAACATAGAAAATGGTACGAAATATTTATCTTTTTTTGCTGTTATTTGTAT
This sequence comes from Rhamphomyia laevipes, assembly GCA_963920725.1. Classification (NCBI taxonomy): domain Eukaryota; kingdom Metazoa; phylum Arthropoda; class Insecta; order Diptera; family Empididae; genus Rhamphomyia; species Rhamphomyia laevipes. Next base: position 39,235,871 of record OY987258.1, on the reverse strand, counting down.
AATGTTCATTTCAGTTTTATTTACATAAAAAATTATATTTTAAAATAATGTTTTTTTTTTGTGAACAGTTTATGAACACCCAGTATGAAAGTTTTCTACATTTTTTGTAGAGGTTTGTTTATGGTAAATAATAATTAAACTTTTGTAATACTCTATCTATTGGTTAAGGATATTTAAACATTCAAGTAATATTAATTTATTATTTTTATATCTTTTTTATGAGGAATTATTTGGTTTATATTTAAATATTTGAATTGATTTTTTTTAAAAATGATTTTGGTATTTACAATAATGAAATTTATGAAATTTATCATTTTTCAATAAGTAATTTATTCTTCAAAAAAAGAAAAATATCTTTAAGATAAACAACTGAGTCAGCAATTACAAAAATTTAGATTTTAAATGTTCACATTTTAATTACATTTTCATTCCACAAAAAAAAAAAGAAGAGAAGAGAAAATTACAGAAAATTAATTAATCGGAAATCAATCAAAAAGTGGAGTTTTTTCATTAATAATGATTATTTCCTTATTAAGTCATTAATATTTTTTTTCTTTTTTTCGAATAGACTAAATGGTAATGAAGTCTTGACGAGTTGATGTAGGTTTTGTACCAATTTTATAGGTTTAGGTTATTGACAATCTTAATCTATCAAGCTAAGTCGGTCAATTAAAAGATTTCTACAAAATTTAAGAAATTTAAGATATGCTGTTATATATAGGTCACTGAATCGAGACATCGATGTCGCTGTAAGTAGGCCTAGTTTTAAATGAGTAATAAGCTAGGAAAAATGCTAACGATTGAGATAATTTTCTGACAACAAATGTTTCACTATTGAAGCCATTAGATTGTTGTACTTTAAAATCTCTTCAATATAAAGAAATCCATATAAAGTTAGTCCTAATTTGAACTGACTTAAAATTGGCTTTACATATTAATTTATAGAATGAATTATAGCGTTGTAGGTTAAAAACTATATACATTTTACAAAATTCACTTTCTTGATTTCTATTTATGATAAAAAATAGAAAAATTTGTAAAATCTTTATTACTATTACCATTCCTTTAATAAATTACAGCATATAAAATTAGTGTAGTATGGATTTAAATGATAAATATCAAAAGCAATAAAACAAACCACATTTTCAATCAAAAATATTGTAATGATTATTAACTAGTCAAGGCTACTTTTTAATCAACACGTTTATAAATTTAAGTAATTAAATCTCAATTGTGTACAATCAATAATTGTCTGTCAGATCTATTACACATTGATGCCATTACAATTAGGATACTATAGAATATTTTATGTATATTTTGTTTTGCTTCATAGCTATAATAATATAAAAAATGAAACTTTGTGGTCAAGTTGAAATTTCCATTTCGTTTTTTCAAGGTTTTGTATCAGACATCACAGAATTCGAATCCGTAGCTGTACCACAGATCAAACATGTTATTTTTTCAAACATTAGAAATATTTGTTATCTTTTTTGCAATTTTGATGATATATGCAGGGTATAGGTAAAATAAGAATAAAATTATATTTATTTAGGTGTCCTTTTTATAAAATATATTATCTCGCCCTTCTAAAACTAACTAAATGGTGGTCTATTTCGACCACAGGAAAGTATTACTATTAAATGATGCGAAATGTATTAAACGTATTAAAACTAACCTCACCAATTTCGTAATTATTTCTTTGAAGGGATTAGTATAATAACACTTAAAATCGAGAATAGTTATTGTAGGATCTTGTACCTTGAATATTAGGTTGTAGTTTCACTAAATCACAATGGGATACTCTATCCATTATTCTGCATTGTAAAATATTAACTATTTTTCTCTGCAGAAGAATGGACATAAAATCTCAAAAGGGATATGAAGAAATCTACTATGAAAGCAGCTTTTTACATTGAAAATCAATTTAGTAATAAAATCAATTTAGAAAAAAGGACATAACATTTAGCGTCTTTATAATTGATATTTTTTATCGTCAGTGATTTCAGATTTTTTCAATGGTAATTAATTTGATTACCCAATCTTCCGATTAAATAAAATCAAGAGGTAAATAACATTTTGTTTATATTTATTGTTGGATTGAATTTTCCAATGTGAACATATCATTAATATTCGAATCCGACTATTAATCCTTCCGACACTCTGTCGAAACATTTGTAATTATTATGTGCTTGAAAAATCGCTAAATAAAACAGTTTTAATTAACTGATTTAATGACAATAATATATGAAAGAAATTATGTTTTAATAAATTTCAATTATAATTTTTGTTATTTAATTTAGAAATTGTCAATCGAAAAAGGATGTGAATGAACTAATAAAATATGTATAGTGTAATTATTAAAATATTGACTAATTAATTTTAATTATAATTACTATTAACAATTACTGAAAATAATTATCCAGTTAAAATATATATTAATAATTTCTATATAATACAATCAATCAACTAGTTAGAAATAAAATTATTGATTTTATATACAAAATGTTTACATACTTGCTGAGTATGTATAATATTTGTATAAAACTCTATATTATATTCAAGACCGGAGGATATCAAATATTTACAAGGATACAAACACAATAAAAAAATATTCTGTAAACTTTATTATTGCAACAGGTAAGCTAAAACGATATTAAGAACGAACTCATTGTTAGAATATACAACAAGCCCTTAAACCAAAATTGTATCCTTACTGAAAGTGGTTATTTAACAAAATGTATATTTAAAGTATACCTTTATTCACCTGTTAACAAATTAAGTTCAATCAGAAGATTTTGGGTTTGTTTAAGATTATTATTGATTCTGATAGTATTAATAAATTAAACAGTTTGAGGCATTAACCAGTTAACAGAACATTTAATATTATCTTGGAGAAATTAAAGTTATTTATAGGGATCCAAGTAATTTTTTTTAAAGTAAATGTTTTGGTGATGAAATAATGACAAATAAATCTTCATAAAAATATTAATTAGAGAAATGTCATGATTATAATTAAGCTATCTGTATGTAAATCACAGCTATCATAATTATGTGATAGCTGTGTAATAAAAATACATTTACATTATAAATAAATGTTGCAATTCCATTATATAAAAAAAGCATATAAAAATTAATTTAAATAAATTTTTTAATTAATTTAATTCTATTAATTTTCACAAATAAATTAAATCTACATTTTGCCACTGCTGAGAACTCAACTACGTTTGCAATGACAAACTAAATTCACAATTTTAACTAAATTCAATTGCCAGTGTAATAGTGGCATAATTATAACTATAAGTCACAATTTAATATTTAAACATATGATAAATAATATAATCATACACCAATTTGGACTAAAAGTATGAATTTTCATCCCCAATGTAGTATTCGTTTTCCCCAGACAAAGGAAGCAAACTTTCAACATGGAATGATAAACTTTACACTCGGAATGAGCATTTTGCTAATGTGTTCTATACGATATTTCTTCCATTCTCATAGTCCTGCTTAGAATAACAGTGCTACCAAAGTAACAATTTCGCTACAGGCTAATCTCAAATTTGTTTATGTTATTTTTATACACATTGAAAGAATTATTATCCAAATCATTTTGTAAATGTAGCAAATTTAGATGAGTTTTCCGAAAGTTTTTATTTTACCAAACTTGAACTTTTCATTTTCTAGGTACGAAAAATATATGTCAATGTATAAAAAAAAGCCCACATAAAAATTGTAATCTAGGTCAAATAGTAAGCCTGTTATATATTTCTGATATGATAAGGTTACAAAATTTCAACTATCCACCTTGAAAAATTTATGTATCTTCACAGTGTAACCATAAAATATTAAATATTATTTCATAATATATAATTAAATTCTAATCTTAAAGCAAACATGCTTTACCATTTCGATCTTTATTATAATATAAAATCATCAAAATTCTATCTATTTCCTTCCCAACAAAAAAATATCATAATAATAACAACAAGGACGATGACGAAAAACTTAAAATTCTTTCCTCAAAACTATTTCCAAAAAAAAAAAAAATCTAGAAGAAAATCTCTAATTCCTGCACGTAATAAACCTAACCTAAACTAATAATAATTTCATTTATTTTTCCTATAGGGAAAAACCAAAAAAAGAAAACTAAAATATATTTTTAGGCAAAAACATGTTGAGTTTTAAGCACATAATTAAAATGCCATTTTATGTTTATCTTTTTACATTTTGCATAAAATATTTTCAAATTCATATATTTTTTTTTCAGATATTTCCCAATACTTTAAAAATTTACAAGAATATTTTTTTTATTTACTAAAATTTCCTTTTTTCCAATATACCAATGAAAATTTTGAAAAAAAAAAATTCTTTTTCATATTATAAATTATTTATGAAATTTTATTTTTATACTTTTCATTATATTCAATTACATTATACGAACAGTGAAACTAGTTGCTTTTTCTTCTCTGTTCTTTTAATGCTGTTTAAATTCTAAAGGAAAATTGTAATATTATATAAAAACAACATGTTTCAAAAATATTAACAGAAATCCTTTCTGACAATAAAAAGAAAGAAATCCTTGTAATATAATTAAAATTCAGCTCACATAACAATTGATCAAAAAAATATTACATATATGCGCACATTCACCTCCAAATAATCAGAAGAAGTGAAGAATGTTTACTTTTCACATTATATTAATAACATTAAAGCACTTGTTAGTTCCCCGTTCCCCGTTCCCCGTTCCCTTTGATAGCACGACGTTTTGGTATTTTTTTTCTTTTGGTATATCCATGGTAAATGACAAGACAATTTCCATTTCTTTAGAGCGAAGTATAGTCTCTTTTTATTTCAATAGAATTCATCAATTTACAAAGAATTTTATAAAAGATGATCACTTTGTCACCACTTAATTCAATTCTCACGGAAATTCTTTATCATATTATTTGGATAGACTATAATTTTTTTTCGTAGATTTAATGAACATTATATAGTGTACTTTCTATGTACACAAAATGAAAAATCACTTATGATACTATATTACAAAAGATTCTATTAAAGAACAATATTATTATTAGTACTATTTAGAAATTTAGATTGTTTGTTTTCTAATGGATATCCAACAAAAAAAATAGAAAGTTTATTATTTATAACACACAAAGTATAAATGTTGTTGGAAACTATATTACATACAAACACCGAAATTGATAAAAAAAGGCCAAAAGTTTTCTCACAATAATTCTAAAGATTATCTATAAAAAGGATAAAGAAAAATATACAAATATATAGTAATGTGTAGAACAAGAGCTATTATAGAGAAAACAAAATTTGATGTTCTTTGATTGATTAATATGGTATAATGTTCGAATAAGCATCTAACAAGTTCGGTCCATTTAAAGTTAATCACATCACGTTATAAAAATAAATAAATAATTTGAAATACCATAAACCTGGAAAATAATTTTACCTCCTTTATGGTGAACAGACGCCATTACAGTATACATTCAGTTAGATGAATTATAGTATAACTGATTTCATATAATTTTATATATTATTACTTTTTTTGTTTGATAGTTCACAGAAATGTCGGTTATAAGACTAAATCCAGCATGCATAAAGATATCCACTCAGTTAACTCCATTTAACCGAAAAATATATAGATTTTCGTAGTTGTAGCATTTTCTGTTATGGTGGCTATTTTTTCCAGGAACTGTAAAAAGCGGGGGATAAACAAACTCAACACCATCAACACTATTCAAGTAAAATTATCTTAAATAGTAATTAATAGAAATTAATATTTTGATATTTTTATATAATATTTACATATATTACAAATCATATTTTAACTAATTATTCTTAATAGTTAATGATACCATTTTTTCTGATGAATAACTTCATTTCTTGCATTTGAATTTTTCAATACCATAAATTTTCTACAATGCAACTTCAAGTTTAGATTCCTTTATATTACATTAATATTACTACAAGAAATATTGAAATATCTATTTTTCAAATAACCTGACAAATTATTCTTCTCAACCTACTAAACAATCTGGACAGGTAAGCAATCCAAAACGTAATTACTTTTGATATGAATAAATCAATTTCCATAAATTTAACCTAGAGTAATAAATAATGAGCAGACATAACTTTTTTTGCTAAGAGCTCTTGATCTATTTAATAAAATTGTAGCAGTTAATATATTGAACACATTGCGATGAACTTTATACTACTTAATCGTATATCAAAAAATGATGTTAAGGATAAAATTCAGATAAAATAAAATATCTAAACATAATATCGTAATATGTATTTATATATAATTATATACACATATAAAAGTAATTGCCATATATGTATCTAATACATTATATTGATGATAACAAAAAACGAAAAGAAAAAGGGATTCAAGAAGGAGTCAAGTTCTTTAACAGCACAGATAAGTCGTAAATTTAATAAGGAGATAATAAACAAATAAAGTATGTGCTTTTAATGTTTAATTTAGCGAAATAAATGATATAAATATATATACAAAATTATATGTTAATAATTTCCTTTATAAATAAATAAAATAATAGGTTAATAATAATAATATATAAATTGAAATTTTAAAATAAAATAGACATAATTAAGATTTATTATATATAATATTTGACTTTGTAATCATATTTCATGATGATATGATAAAATAAAAGTTATTTATATAAATTTCAATTAAAGAAAATTTAATTTTTGTTTTTTAGACAAACAGAAAATTTTGAGGTAACAATCTGATAATAATGACTTTTTACGTATATGAATCACGGAAATTATAGAAATTGCAGTGTTTTAAAACGAATAATATATTTCGTAACGTTATACATTATGTATTTTAATTCCGTTACGTTGTTATCATAATCATAATCATAAAAATTAGATTAATAATCTATAATACCGAAAGTACAAAGATATTGATTGACCGACGCATTATAACAATAAAAATCACAAATGTGTTCGAATTATTGAAATTTAAAAATATAAAATTTCCAAAATTTGGATATATTAGGTTATCTTGACCTGTGTGAATCAGGTATCAATTAAAACCATTTTGAACATTTCATAATATTTGAATCACAATGTTTGCAGTTTTCAAGATTTGTTAATTTTACCAATGCAATATAATTTTAGCAATAAACAATAGTAATTCTCTGTAGTTGTGAAGAGTCGTTATCAATAAACGACTTGATATCATCAAAGCTACACTATTGCCCTCATCACACTCGTAGCAGTACAGCTACTGATTGTCAATATACCACTAGGTATACTTTTCTATCAAGTGTACTGGATTCAATCAGTGACGTATGAATAATACAATATGCTCGTAACTGTTATTTGGGATTGGGACCCTTCTGAATTAAATACATAACCTAATTACAAATTTCAAAAAATACTATCAACATTAACTTTTTTTTAGAATATGAATATGTACAAAACCAGCTAATTTTGATGAATTCTCCTATTTTTAATTTCAATTGACAGGTGACAGTAGTAGCGTACTTTTCAAAACTGCGAACCTTTATATTAGCAGTAGTCTGTTAATTCTAGTTTTAATGTTTTATTTGTATTAAGCAGTTCTGCTTCATATAAATTTTGTATTAAGCAGTTGTGTCTAATTACTACTAAAATTTGTTTGTTTTTGGTGATGCAAACATCAGACGTTCAGCCACTGTTTACAATCATTTTTTTCTCAGCATAAGTGGTTAAAATGCAAGAATCTAAGCTTAAAGTTTAAAAATATCATCTTCTTTTTATAGTGTCTCTTTTATCTTCTCTTTTTTAAATGGATCTACTAACTAATAACTCTCCAAACAAATATCAGTTTAATTCTTAAGTCCCCCATTTTCTTGGCAATTTAGGATTTCTTGGCAATGTTAGTTGTACATTATATTTATAACGTTATTACGTAACATAGTGAATTTTTTAACGTTATTATAACAATACTTTTAACATTATATATTTCTTGATATCGTTTCACAATTGAAATTATAACGTTAGGTATGCAATTTGTTTTGTAACACTAATAAATTCATATTCTCTCTGGTGAACATTTTTATTAAATTTCATAGTCAATGCTTAATTACCTGTTTAAAATTATCCTCTAAAAGACTTAAATTTTACATTGTCTACTTTTCCAGTATCCAAAAATAAATAATAATTAGAATACGTAAGTCTTTTAATGAATGAATAAGAAAATTTCTAATTAATATTAAATATTATACAAACAAAATAAAATTGTTAAATACGCAGATAATTAATTGTAAACAATTTATATCCGGAGTATAATTTAATGTACAAGAATAAATCATAATTTAAGTTATCGTTCAGGAGAACTGAGATTCAGCTAGAAACAACACCAATAAATTAAAAAATTGTAGGCTTAAATTTATATATATTTTCAAATGAAAAGAGTGGAATTTATCCCGAAAATCTTACAAATCTAATGTATCTCAATTAGTTTAACAGTGGTTGTTAACTAGAAAAATGTATTTATAATAACCAATAAAAAAAATTATGAATTAATATGCTAAAAAATTGAGATTTAAAGATTTTAAATATATATTGTTACAATTATGAAACTTAGTACTCGAAATAAACCTTCCAAGGAACTCTCTCTGAAAGGAACCCTCATGTTTCTGTATTTTAAAATGAATACAGATTAAGAGATTAACTCGATTAGCTTATTAATTATATTTTGTTACCAAAATTAAAAAGCGTACATTTAATGAAATTAAGATAAAATTTTAATGAAGAATAAAATTTTTTAGAATTTTCGTTAACGAAAATTATAATTTAATGAAGAAATAATAAAAAGAAGATGTCAATTTAATATTAGAATTTGAAAATTTTTCTTTCATTTTTTAAATAAATTAAGTTTTATTAAAAGCTGAACTGTCCGAACTTCGCAGTATTTATGTGGTATAAATAAAAATTCGAAATGGAAAGGATTAAAAATTCGATTAACTCAAAATTAATTTAATTACATTTCAATAAAATTTGAAAAAAAAAGATTATTTATTATTGATTTTTGTAGATCATCATTGATTATGATAACTTTAAAAGACTCACTAATTGATTAAAAATAATGAATTGCCCTATAATTACTCTAATCTGTACGGTGATAGGACTTAATTCAAGAAATCATAACTTGATAACCTAATATAACTTTCAATTGCGAAATTATTACGGACTAAAATATTAATAAAATTGAAGACTTAGTATATGTAATAATAAAAATAAAAAAAATGTTCCATTAAACAATCCTGGGGTCCCTCTTCCATATAATTTGTTAAAGAATTTCGTTAATACCCACATATTTATATTACATTGTCTCGTCATGGGTGCTCATAGGCAAACTGTGGAGATCGACGTAGAGTTAAATGTTTGTCAGGTTATGTTTTTTTTTTTGGAAAATACTAGTCAGTAACATACATTTTTAAGACATAATTTCAATTATTATAACTTGTGGAGTTATAATAATGTCTAGCCGCTTTAAGTAAACCACTCTTTCGAGTTGGTCGATTTAATGAATTTTCTTTCTTAAATTCAAAAATTTTGTAACTTCATTTAGCCACTCGCGTATTCACACACATACGTATATAAATACAATATGCTCTAAAAGGATTTCCGTAAAATATGATATCAGTAAAAAATGTGAAAATCAAAATTTTATCTAAGAAGATTAATTTTCCTTTCTTCTTTCGAAAATTCGGAAAGTAAAAATTTGTATTATAATTTTCAATTTTTCAATTCGAATTTTTAATTGATTTTCCATTTGTCAAAAAACATTTCTCCTTAATAATAGAAGATTAATTAAATTAAATATTAAAATTATATTTCAAATCTTATTGATTTTCTATCAATTTATAATTGAATTTGAATAAAGTAAATAATAAACTGGGGGATTTTATTCGAATATAATCTCAAGAAATTAATTATTTAATATTTAAAAATGTGTAACGAAAATTATTAAAATATCTACAGCGTTTTTCCATCAGTAAATAATTTAAATATTAATTTTATTTATAATAAAAATCCATTAATTAATAATATGTATGTAAATATTATCCTTTATTTAACCAAAAATTAGTCATTTATATGTTAATTTAAAATTAATGCTTTGCAAAAAATTATATACTTTAACAAACGATTTTCCTAGCAATTATATAAATTTAACTTAAACCAAATTAATATTTTATTTCAGTTTTAAACTTATGGTAACATGGTATAATAATTCTAAATTGAATAATTTCGAAATATCAATTTTACGAAAAATAAAGGAATTTTATGGATTTAAACATTTTAAATAATATACTTTTCTCAAAAATGGACTGTTCCTTTCAAATATTTGACTGGGATTTAGGGAATTTAAGGTTCCTTAAAGTTTGATAATCTATACCTAAAATTTGGAAGTTTAAAATTAGCTCATTCGTTAATTAAATAAGAACTGTATCTCTAAATGGCAAATAGATAGTATGGACGATGAGCGGTTTGAGAAATGGCTACTTACGAATGATAATAACTATTATTTTCTCCGCATATATCTCATTTCGTACTGATACATGTCGCATTATTAATATTTGAGTAACAAGTTGTTATTATTAGTATATATCATAAATGGACATTCATCTACTATTATTAAGCTTATTTAGTAATGGGGCTACCAGCAATTTCCCTCCGATATATCAGAAATTTTCCCTCCGTTTTAGGGGAACGTAAATGCCCAAAAATCTAGAAATATATGATTCTGATGAATACACTCTCAACTGCGCGATTAATAACCGATACAGGAATAGACAGACACTGGTTATATTATACTAAGGAAGCATGCAAGAAGATTACGTTTAACGGAGATTAAGTTTAATATATAGAGAATATGTGGAAAAGGAAGAAATATAATAGAACACCTTCTCTGTTCTGCGGTAAGATCTGCGGTAAGAAATTAATGCTTTTAACACTTGGAATATCACTTTTGACTTACATGGAGGCGGCGGAGTAAATTAAGATCGTCCAGACTACATGAGAGAGGTCAATTAGAATAATGTGCTCTAACTAGGGTACAATAAACCATCAACCGAAGAGTACCATGCATCGACGATGTACAGGTGCGTGCAGGATTATGTTACACCTCCCTCCCTTCACATCAACCAAACAAACAAGCTCAATTCAGCTCATAAACTACATTTTATCATTCGGAATTTTTCACTCATCGTTAAAAAATTTGTTACTTTAATATTTTTGTGATATTCTACATAAAAATGAAAATTTCGCATATGAATAATAAACTGGTATATAAAAATAAAAACAAGTAATTTCATTTTATCCTTTTTCCTACGGGTTGGTTTTTATTTTTTGTCTACATAAAACATACATTTAAAATGACACAACGAAAATTCGCCGCTACCATAAAAAAAAACTTAAAAAACTTTTTTTTTTGTCTTTGTAGAACATATAACTTTTATGCTGTTGGGTTAATGGATTAACACATTATGTTAAAAAAAAGAATAATTCCAACCCGCTAAAAAAAGAAGAAATTTTCATATTACTTTTATTAATATTTAGTTTAAAATCCGGAAACTCCTTTTAAGATAAAAAAAAAAAACACTTTTTTGGTCGTGTAAAATTTATATTTATTACGTAAATATTATAATGTTAAAAAGGATATAAAATTTGTTTTTTATAAGTCTTATATTTTGTGGATTATTATAATATATGTATGGGAATTTTTGGGTATGAATGATTTTAAATGAAGGTTTTTATTATATATGTTTAACATACCTTTGGGTTTGTGGTTCTAGGTGACAAAAACGAAAAATATAATTAATTTAAAAATGTCATATAAAAACTTATATCTATGAATTTAAAGGATCATAATTAACTGGTAGAAAATACACAGTAAATATATTTTTAACATCAATTTTTTTATTCATTCTTCAAAATTATATTGACAGAGAGAGAGTTACTATAATTTTACCATTGAAAAAATTTAAACTTTATTATCTAAAATAAACTCTTCAGAATTTTCATTAAATCAATATAAAGATTTCATTTAAAGTTTAATATAAAAATTGAACACAAAGTTGGATCATAAAATTGATCTCTAAGAATCGTTCCCATATAAAATCCTAAGTCACAAATCTTTATTTTGGAGTATTAACGATTTTATGTAAAATCTCCATTTGTAACTATACAAAAATCAATTTAGTCTTATATGATAGAAGAAAATGGTAACAATTAAATGTAATTCCAATTTTAAAAATTTTGAGAAAAAAAAAATTACTTTTAGAACTTAAGCGGTTTTGTAAAAATCCATTTGATTCAAAACTAGCTTATGAAGTTCTCGAATTTCAAGTCATGTTTGGATAACGTAACTTCAGTAGATATAAGATTTGTGTAAAAATTAAAATTATTTGAAAGTAATATTAAATTTTTGACAAAATAAATTAAGTCGACTTTAGTATCTTAATTTTAACTATTATAACAACATTAACTCTTTTAATGAAACTTAAAAATATTAACTTTTCACGATTTTATAGAAAAAAGTATTTAAGTTATTTTGTCGAATACAAATGTAGACAAAAATCCCTTAAAGTTTTAGGAAAACTCATTTAACTTGTTTAAACAAGAAATACATAAAAAAGTACTTAATCGATTCTAATATTAACAAAAACTCAATTTTCGCTTAAGTCGACTTAAGCTTTTATGTTATATTGCCACATTAATATTATAACAATTCAACTGCGGTACAGCGTGATTTAGACATTCATTCGACGGTTCCACCAAGCAATAATTCGATATAAGAATCTAAATTTTCTAAATTTCTGGGATTCTTTTACAAACAAAATTATTCAAATCTCAACGTTTTTATCTAATTAATTATTTCATTTATATTTTTTTAAACAGTGAATGCCAAAAATAATTATCATTATAACAAAATCTTATAAATATTCATTTAAAATGTTAAAATTAAGATAATAATAATTATCGTTTTTATAATCTACAAAAAAAAAGTGTTACACAATAAATTAGAATTAACAAAATTCAAATTATAAAATGAATTTTGGGTATTTTCGGTATACTAACAACATTTTTTCAAACTTTCAATTACAAGTTAATTATTTTATGGCAAAAGTTTTTTTGAAAGGTATGATAAATTTTAAAAAACATTCAATTACAATGATAAATTTTTATTAATATTCAAATAATCATGTTTATAAAAAACTCAGAAAATCACAATATTAAATTACGATGAATTTGATTTTATTATCTTTTCAGATATTTATGATTTACTTAACACAAAATGCTTTACATTATCATGTTCGTGCCATGTCTATATTGTGAGTAGAATAAGATATATTATGTTGTCGTGGATCTGTATATCTTAAATAGAAACAAGCCCAAAGAAAAAGAGGAAACATTATCGATTTAATTCAATTTTTTAACAGTTCTTAAAAGTTGTCGGCAATTCAATTGTTGTATTAACCGTGATTCATTTACACAAGTTAATTATTTCAAAATACTTCGAACTATCGTTATTTTGCAGTAGTTAACATAACCTAAAATATGAATTTAATTTATAAAGAGTTATTAACCACTCTTAATTGCTTTTCCTCAATTTATTCTAAATCACAATTACTTTTCTTTACCAATAATTTAGCAAATAGTTTGTAATATGTTTAAATTTGTTTTATTTAAGTAAAGTATAATTAGAAAGTTAAGAACAAGTTTCCAAAATTTCAAGTTTCCAAAAAAGAGAATCAACATTGCAATGGCGCTAAAGCCCAAATCGTACTTTGGTTGCTCAAAGAGGTTTCGTGATATTTTTATTGTAATTTGAACCTACTAATTTTATATGAATTCCATAAGTTTCTTTATACTGAAGAACCTTTAAATGGTAAGCATTTTTCCCAGTGTTATAATCACAATTATATATGTATTGCAAATTTTATTATTGGTACTCATATTAAAGCTGAGTTAGCTCAGAGCAACATACATATGTATCGGTCTGGAGTTGAAACTGGGACCTAATACATCACAGAATAGCACATTACCAATACGTCACCACCGAAAGAACAATATCTAGTCTAGACGAATATTTCAGTTGAAAAATCAGGTAGAAATCACGATGGTCTACGAAATGTGTATAGTGAGTGTGTACATGACTTTAACGTTTGACAACAATTAAAGTAATACAAAAACTTAACATTAAGTGTTCTTCAAATATAACTTATAGCGACAAGTTTATTTTTCCGACTAATTATCCATAATAATTACACCTGCTTTATCTAGTAAATAGAAACTGATCCAAAGAACTCCAGAGTAGTTTCTATTTATAAATGAAACACTATAATTATATTTAGTATAATACGAATATAATCTTTACTACTATATTATAATTACGTATAATTGGTTAGTCCACCTCTAAATATAAACCTAAACTAATCTACTTTATGCTAAGTAATTTAGATTTCACAAAATGTATTTAAATATTGTTTATCTCGTTAAATTACCGCCAGGGGTTTTTATTTATCATACATTATTTTAATATTCCTACTTATGTACATTATTTTAATGTCCTTTTAAAATATACTTTCTTAATTTGCTAAATTCTAATTAAAATAATAATAATTAAAAATAAATTATCTACTTACATCACGTCCTTTTGCATATAACATATCAAATGTTTCAGCCTTACTGCCAACATCCAATAATTTAACCGGCTTACGTACAACATTAATACAACTACCAGCACGTGAACGTAAATCAGCTGATAATTTACGTTGTGTATTTCTTGGTGTTGGTGATAATTCTCTTGTTTTTGATGATTTCTCACCAATATCACCACGTCCACGTTCATTATTTTCATCATTTGGTATTGCTATACTTGGTCGTTTCTTTGATAATAATAATTGCTGTTGTTGTTGTTTAACATTAATATCATTCTTGTTACCAGTTAAACTTTTCCGATTCATATCATTATTTTTATCCTTAAGTTGTTGTTTTTGTTGTAGTGAAACAATTGAACCATTTGGTTCTTGAAGTAATTCAACAAATTTAGTATTACCACCAATACAAAGTTCCGATGTTGATATATATTTCTTTGGTACTAATGGTTTATCATTACTACTAGCAGCACCGCCAGTACTACTAACATTTTCATCTTCTTGTGATGGCTGTTGTTCATTTTCAGATTTGTTAACTTTTTTCTGGCCTATTTTTAAATGTTCCAGCATTGAATTTATATGATGTGACATCATGAAATAATATAATTATTCACTATTTGTAATGGTTTTAATAAAATTATTTCAAACATAAAACAAGTAAGAAATTTTTTCTATTTTTCTATTATTTTTTTTATGATTATTCAATTACAAATACAAGAAATTTATTTTGAAGAACTTTGTCTTTTTAATGTTTTTTTGTAAGTTATTTACTTTTTATCAAGGTTTGGAAAAATGATGATTTTGATGTTTTTGCGTCAAATACTTTTAACAAAAATATTCCATTTAAATTCTAAAATAAATATAAATATCTTGATTTTCTTAGTTCTCTTGTGGAATATAATTTTTTTTTTTTATATATTATTTGATATTATTTTAACTTTTCATATTCATCAAATCAGGTTTCAATGACACAGAAAATATTCTAAATATTTTCTCTAACCCCAACAAAAAAATCATATATTTTGTATCATATTTACTTGTTGTATCCTTTAATATTACGTTAAGTAATGTTAAATCCAAAAACATAAAATTCGAAACAAATAAAGAAAACTTGATCGAAAATCCTTTTTTGTTTTGTGTCGTTCTTCCTTTTTGTAAATTCAATACGTTGTAAAATTTAATTCAAAAGATTTTGAAAAAAAAATTCTCTTGTGTTATTGTGACTTTTTGATCATATATCCATAAATATTTTTGTTGTTGTTGTTTGGAAAATTGAATTTTCTTCTTTCTGCAAAAAAAAAAAAGTGAAAATGAAAAATTGTTAAAATTATTATTTTTAAACTTGTTGTATTTATATTATATATGAAAAAGGTACAAAATATTCGAAATGTATAAGAAAAAAATTGAATATATTTGTTTTATTTTAACGGCTATTAACTTTATAGAATAAATAAATTCTTTTTACTTTGTTTTTTTATTTTTATGATAAAATAACAACAATTTTTTATTTTTATTTTTAGTGAACTTTAACTTATCATTTCGGAAGCTTTATTAATATGCAATAAAATCAAAAATATAAATAAAAAATACAAGAAAATAAGAACAAAAAATAAACAGACTGTCTTCAATTTGGTACAAAAGATTTAAATCGAATATGGGGAATTCATCCACAGAAGTATATAACAACGAAAAGGAATGGAGTAAGTAACAGCACTGATTCATATTTAGAGTTGGTAATTATGTTGGACGATATAGTTATAAATGATTTACCAACATATTTGTTGGCAATAATATGGATATAAGTAAAAATTTTATTAAATTTATTGAAGTAAAAGATATTTGAAGTTTGAAGATTAGTGGAAAAGTAGCAATCTACTTTGAAGCTTACATTGAAGATTGACATTAACTAAATATCGTTATGGATTTCTTATTGTTACTGCTGATTTAGTCGGATTCCTATTTTTCCATTAATCTTCAATATTCAAACTTCAAATTTGTATTTAACGAAATGAATATTAAATTGGCTTTAATGTGACTGTCAGCATCTTCTCGCATCAAAAATAATCGTGGTGTTCATAAATGTATGCTAGATCTAATAATCATTATGCATTATCTATAATTGTTTTCAAGGTTAATTTATTTGGCAATACTGATTTCTGTACGTTTTAAAATGTTTCAGCAAGACTCAAATTGGAAACTAAATTTTACGCTGAAGTTACAAGATTCACATTGAAGTCAATCAATCTTACTTAGTTAATTATACACTGCACTGTACACTGAACTACATATTCTAATTTATTTGTGAATTATTCATTAAGTTAGTTAACCTTAAGCTGCAATAATTAAAGGACGAATGATAAACATTTAAATTTTTTAAATATTTATCGTCTTATGTCGAATCCCACAATTCCTATATCAGATTGTGTGAAAGCTCGTATGATAGTCGTGGCTACTACAGTTTCTTCTTTTCGTCCTAGTTTCAAAACTCTGTTTACTATCTTTTGGATGAACCTTTACATAGTGTCATTTACATAGCTTTTATGCTGCATATTACAAATAATAGAATTGCACTTCATTTTCATTATAAGTTAATGTATTAATCATAATTTCTGAAAGATTTTTTTTAATACATGTATAATTAAATAATCAGTTGGTCATTGATTGAGGACCAACTGATTACATATGGCACGTTTATCTTTGTCGTTTTCTGACAGACTTTTAACCTTATGTTCCTTTAAATAAACTCCAGAGTATTTTTTTCTTCTGTTATTTAAGTTTTTTTCCGTTTTTTTTAATGTTACTTGTGTAAAAAGCAAAGTAAGGATAAACATTCTTTTTTTTTTAATGTTTATTTATGTACAAGAATAATCGTTTTAATTTAACGCTTCATATAAGCTATCTAGGGAGCGTGATATGAAATAAATATAAACGCATATCAAGTATAAAAATAAAAAAAATAAAAATGTTAACATTTGTTTTGGACCTTATAGATAAGATATTTCAAAAATGTTAAAAATGTTAAAATATTTTTTTTTTTTATTTAATCTTTCTTGTTATTCTTTGTAATTTCATAAATATTAAATTAAATCAAATGTTATTATTATTATTAAAATATGCAAATAAAAACAATGTATTTTTACTGTATAATTTTTGATTAACTCTTGATTATTAGAACTTTTACATCAAAATATTCAAAGTTACTGTATTGGCACTAATTACATCTCAAAAAGGTAGTTTGTATAAAATGAACACTAATTTTATAGCTGAAAATACAACAAAATTAATGGAACTTAACTAAAAGCTATTTTAAAAAAAATATTAGTAGTGCTTGCTGAGAGCAAGTAGTGAAGATGCCTTCAGCGATCTAAATTTTAAATTATTTTATTTATTTTATATTTGTCTAACATGATTGCTACTCTACACAGTCTGGCGCGAAAGTTCAGATATCAATCTGAAGCTGCACGTTATATTTGCTGAAATTATAATACAACATCAATTTTTATATGGATTCCGAACTAAAGGTGTCTTTATAGTGTCAGTAACTTTAATTTCATAGAAACGTTTCCTAGTATTCAAATGAAATTATAGATTATTTAAAGCTGAATTAATATAATCATATAATTTTGGAATTAAAATAACCGAAAGCATTTCATAGCATCGTACTATAGTTAAGCTACAACTGTTCTCAAAAACCGAAACTGCAGGTTTTGATAATAAATTTAAAATATATTACAATTTCCATCTCTAATTATTATAATGAAGACAGTAAAGACTATTTTTAAATCTTCTTATTCATAATGGAACACACGGCCTCTTAATTTCAAGGGGTATTTCATTAAGCTGATATTCAGATTAAAAAAATTAAATAAAAATATCAGAATAATTTTTCATCTACATAAAGTAAACATTAGATTTATCTTAAATATTTTTAATTTTAATGTTAATTTAAGACACAGCGAAATATTGGAATAATTATAAATTTAAAATATATTAATAAACTTGACAAATATATTTAATTTAAGGAAATATGAATAAATTCCATCAAACATTTCAGCTGAACATAATTTAATTAATTCAAGGAAATACCACGTTTTTTTTCTGCTTCAAAATTATTCAAAATTCTTCCAACTTTGACATAAGAAAAACTTCTACTCGTATAATCTCTAAAAATGTATTAAAGATTGATAAATTCACCAGTACATCATTTAAATTTAAGGAACAGGTTATTAGGCTATATTGGATTTAAGAGAAGTAGACCAAACATCAATATAAATCTGATATTAAAATTTAATGCATATTGTAATGATCCTTCTTATTAAATATTACAGGCGATAAACAAATGCAGTTTGCATTTCAAACTACCCAAATGTTTCAGTTACATACCACAATGAGTTTGGAAGAGACGAGAATAAATCTATCATACTTTTATTAGTGTTTTTCAAAGTTGTACAAACCAGAGCAGAAAAAAATCCACAATATTACTACTACTAAGCTCTCTATGTTTAGACCTAAACATATTACTTTTAATGGTACATTTTACTTGTACGTTGTACCTAATTCTTATTCTATTTTGATGCATTTTGGGTACTGAAAGCATTTCAGTCAAATTATGAAGCAAATTATAGTCACAAAATTGTTCATACATTTGTTATGACCGAAATTCCATTTCAAGAAGGAGTTTTAGTAAACCAATTTGACTCAATTTCCTTTTGTGTTTGAACTGAAATGCCATCTTCAAAAGTTGACTCTAAAACTTTTTAGTTATAGTTACGTTTTTTTACTGAAAGTCCTTTCTTTGTTATTACTGAAACATAACTTTTAACTTTGATTAGCAAGCAAAACATTTATTTTTATGTAACAAGCAGTTTATAATATAAATTGAAACAAAAACATGGTACTGATATTTTTTTTTGGAATGAGCATTCTATGAACTATTTACTTCACTTTTTTTACAATGATTTTAGTTGTTTGACCGACCTCCTTTGAAAAATGAAATTTTAGCTATAAATTAAAAAAACTTCCAGTCTAAAAAGCTGTGACAAGAATACCTTTAGTTTTTAATTTAAAGATTTTCTAACAAGGAATTTCAGTCAAAATTTGAATTTTTATCATTCATCTATTTCTTTTATTGAAATGTATTTGCTCTAGCAGTTTGCTTTCCTGTCGAATAGTTCTGGGGCAAAAAATGTTGTAACTTAAATAGGAAATTGTACTATATCAAATGCTCTCAAATGTAAATCCGTTTTTCTATAATTTCTTATTCCAATATTCAGACAATATTTAGTATAAATATAGGGGTTTCAACAAAGATTTGATTATTTTTTTACCAATCTTTATAAAATTACTTCAGTTTTAATTAAAATCAAATAAATTTCTTTACACTTAATTAACTATTTTTTCTGTATTCATTAAACGAACAATATTATAGAGCCATTAACAAAAAGATCAAGTATTTTTGACTTCCGATTCCCTAAATATATAAAATTGCATATAATTTTATTTTAAGTCTATCTACTTATTTAAAATATGGTAAATAATTATTTTGTCTTTGTAGAAAATCAATAAAATTGGAAGAAAATGAAAATGGAAATGAGGGCATCTTATTAGATTGAATATATATTTTTTTTAGTGATTTATACGTAAGATACGCATTTCATTTTCCTTAATAAAAAACCGATGATTTAATCTTATTTCTTCTGTTTAAGAAATAAAATTGTGCGGATTTGAAATTCTTCTATTTTGGATATATCGAAAATAATTTTTTCTTCATTTTTTTATGTTTCTTTATTCCACGTTTACCCAAAATTTATTTGTGAAAAATTATTAAATAGATACATTTATAATACAGGATAAAACGGTTAAGAAATAAGTTGATAAAATGTATAAGAAAAAAAAATCTATGTTAACGTAGAGATAGCTCAAAAACTCGGAGTTTGTTGAAACAGTGTTTTGTAAAAAAAAAAATAACAATTTCTTGGAAAATATCACTTCAAGAAAGTATACAAAATTTAAATTGTCTCGACTACACCATCACCAAAAAATTACAGATAACTAGAATAGAAATTTATTTTAAATTATTCAGACTCTGCAATATCGATTGACTGAAATTATGGAGCTACTAATGATGACCGTAAATCAGAAAACAATTATTACTAATAAAATATTGCAGTGCTCAGCATTTTTGAAATCTATAGCAACATTTGAAATCATAATAAAAATTGTATCGGTTCCATATCACAACATTACATTATAGTAATTCCACATCTCCTCGTAAAATGAATAGACTTATTCCATATCTCCTCGTAAAATGTATAGAACAATTTCGATTACTATTCAAAAAAAAAAATTTGAAGAGACAAAATTGAAAAGGAAATAAAATAAAGAATAAATTGTAGCTAAGATCCTGGCAATTGTAAATAAATAAGAATTTTTTCGTAACCACTTTTTTTTTCGCCAATACTTTTATACCTTTAAACTTATCCATATATACATCAAATATTTGAAAATTTATATTTTCCTTTTTATATTAAGGATTTGAAGAAATAAAATTTTCAATAAAAAAAACCTTTTCTGTTTGCATAGTAGAGTCTAAAATAATTTTTTTTTTTGGTACTATTTCGGTTATAGTAAGTATAAAAATGTAAATACAATTTACTTTTATGAGGAAATCTAAGGAAATTGAAAACATTAATGTTATGATATTTCTAACATAATAAATGTATTATAATAAAATAAAAATTACATTAAATCTATAAAAATAATATTATTTATTTATATATTTTTGAAAATTTATTAAAATTCATCCATGTGAAGTTATATATTATTTACCTAAATGAAATGTAATTTAAATAATTTTATCATTATTATATTTTTGGATTTGAAAGAAACAAAATGACCAAAAATAAATTTTTGATAATAATCATTATGTATTAAATATCAATTAATTTAAAAAATACTTTAATCACATAATAATTTGTCCAATTCCAATAGAAATGATACCAATACCAAATGGACAATAAAAATGACTTTGATTATGGGTATAACAAATAAAAGGTTTTTCTCGGACAATAAATCAAATTAAAGACTTAAATGGTATTCAAAAAGAGATTAGGAAATTTGACAATATTAATAATGATAAAATAGAATATTTTAAATTGATGAAATTTTATTCAAATCCAAATAATACCAAGAAATAATAAATCAAATTATAGAGAATTTGAAAAATCAAAAGATTAAAATATGAAATTAAAGATTTAAATAAAATTTCTTTAAATTTTAATCAATTTACTTTCGTTTTCAAGTATGGCTAATTGTCTGTTTACTGTGGAATGCTATATTATTGTAATTGTAAGACTATGGAAACAAGTGCCAATCAAAATTAACAATAATTTTAAATAAATAATTTAGAAAAGTATTTTTTTGTTAATTATTTGAATGTTGAATTGAATATCTTCAATAGCGGCGACGTTTTCTAATTTTAACTTTAAAATAGTTAAATGCCATGAATAAGTGCAAACTATTCAATAAATTACTAATTGCTATAATAACTAACTAACAAAGACGAGAGCAATTATGGCATCATCTTTGAATTTTAATTTTGTAAGAGTTTAAAGCCATGTCGTCATCAAAGCCACCCAATCTTTAATAAAAACTATAGTCGTCTCGTCTATATTTTAAACTATTTCAAAGCTGATGCTATTAGCACCATCAAAAAATTAAAATTTCGACACTATACTTAAACCGGATTTGTATGCAACAAAATTAAATAAATGAAATTATATTCCTAATAAATGTAAAACTTTACCTCCTTAAATTGTTCTTTCATGTATGAGACAGTTTTCTTTAAATACATTTCAGATTATTATAACTTTATTTGCCATTTATTTCAGTATTTTATTATTGCGAATATAACAATTTCTAAGAACTAAAAATTAGCTTTAAATAAATTTATCCTTGTTCAATTGAATTCCTTTTTCCAGTTTATTGCACTTGAATAATTAACAATATGAAAACCATTACAATTAAAAGTAAATGTTTGTGTTTTCATATTAACTAATTAGTTAATGTAATGAACTAAAACGACATGATCTTTAGTTAATTAAAAATAAATATTTTATTTAAAAAGTATTTAAGTAAAGAATTTATCCTTTTATATCTTAATTGCTTGGATCCGTAACATAAACATAATAGTTTAAAATTGGCAATATAATTTAGAAAATAGTACCACCAAATAATAACCTTTTTGTAATTAGTTATACTTCTATCCTTAGTGATACTTCTAATATTCCAAAATATTACCAATAAAATCGATGTTCAAAATAAGTTTCCGGTAATATTTCTATAGCTAAGAGTAATCATATACAATTAGTGAAAATAGAGATATAAAAGCCAAAGTTTTTCAGGATTAAAGATGTTTTTTATAGACTATTTTCATAAACATCTTAAGTAAATTATATCTACAAATTTAATGCATCAAGATAAAATTACCTTTAACGAAATAATGCAATTTAAAATGAAAGAATTAACGTATTTTTAAGTATCCTTTTCGTATTCTTTATCGAATTGATAATTTCTTTTTAAAAATAAAAACAAGTAAAAATATACTAATGCAAAATTAATGAACTCTTTCTATAAAGCTGAAAGTTTAATTTAGAAAATTAGCTTTCTTAGAAGATTAAAATGACATTTTTCCAAAACTCGAAAATATAAAAGTTTAAAGTTTCCAAGTTCCTAATTCTGATCAAGAAAAATATATGCAATTTGTAGATTAAATTAAAATCCATGATGCAGAAATACGTTTTTTATAAAATAAATTTTAAATATTTGGTTATTTATACTCAAATATTAAACCAGCTATTAAACTGAGGTATAAAAATACTTTAAGTTTTGTCCATTTTAAATTAAATACAAATTATTCTAGCAAACAGAAAATTGGGTTCAAATATTTTTAATCGAAGTGAAATTAATTTTATCATATGAAATAATGAAATTAATAAAATTCAGTAAAAGCAAAATTCAATGACCGATTAATAAATTAATGATATTCAATGAGAGATTACTAAAGTAATGATCTAATATGTATGGCATTATCGGGATGAAGAAACCATACAACGGAAACGGAAAACATTTTGTCAATATTCTGTATAAAAAATAATATTTTTTCCAAATCTATAATTCCATTGTTAAATTATGAAAATATATTTAATGAAATTTTCAATCAATAATAAATAGTAGCCTAAGCTCCAAATTTAATTTAAATATTTTTACAGTCATGATTACCAGTAAACAAATAATGGAACGGCGTATGGTTTGCTGAAATTCCATTCTCTATTTAGTTAGTTAATAAGGATTTGTCTATACTCATTATCATGACTACGAAAATAACTAAAATATTTTCGTTGCTAGCTCTAGGTTAGTTAGGTTATAGTGGCGGCAGAGACTCGCATAGACCACACTTGGTCCATAGCGATACCACTTTTATGGTTTACTAACTTCTTTGAGTAAGTGCTGAGGTGTTATCTAGTAATTCGAAGGATTTCGTAATTGCAGCACACTTTAGGAGTTTCCTAATGTTGCAATTCGAAACCTCTTTTAGAGTTGGGTAGTAGGGTTCCCTCAGAGTACAAGCTCTACGTCTAGCGAGCGCCGGACAGTGGCACAGGAAGTGCTCTACGGCTTCTACTTGCCCTGGATCGCCGCAGTTTCTTTATTGATCGCTCACGATTAGTCCAAGCCTAAGCGCATGATTGCCGATCAAGCAGTCTCCAGTGAGGAGGCCGATAGGTTTATTAGTGTTTTCGTTTTTTTGACGTTAGCTCTAAGGCTATAAGAATATGCAAAACTATTACCAACAAAAAAAAAAATCGTGAAATATTTTCCTACATAATTTATTATGTATTAATAATATTATTTTGAAAACAACCAAATATAAATGTCAAAGTTCCAATAATTTTAAATGACTTTTTCCTAGCAAAATAAATTTTATTATTATTGCCATGTTAATTTTGTCCATAATTGTAAAATTATTGTCTCATTTTATGTTGAGTTCATATAATATTAGCGCTCATATAATTGTCAATATATAAAATTATGCAAATATTGAAGGTTTTGATATATTGCAATATAATTCTAAATTTAACTACTGTCTGTATTGCTAATATTTATATTCCAATTAAATTTCATGTCAATAAAATAATACAAAATAATACAAAATATTTCACTATTGTAGAAAAGTGGATAACAAAAAATTGTAATAAAAATAATCGACAAACAATTTTCGTCCTTAAAAATAAAATTTTATGCAAATTTACATAGATTTATTGTAAGTTTTCTATTCTTGTAAAGGGTTTAGCTAAAAGAGTAAAAATTTTGATATTATCAGTCAATTTAGTAATTAACATAAATTATTCTTAAAAATTTAGATGAAGTCATAAAATTAAATTTATATGTCGCAGTAAATTTATTGTAAATATGGTTTATTGATTGCCGACAGAATTGGTTTGGTACCAACAATACTTTCTAAACAATATTACATTTTTATGGAATATTTTGATATGTTGGTTGGGTTTTAATGATATGGAGATCAATTTCCATTCGACCACCTTCCTTCCGCCACGGTAGCGTGTCAAACCACCCTACTTCTCGAATGAACTTAAAGACTTTAAAATGTTAGGCGATATATTATTCCGCCTGATTCCTAAAAGTTATCCAGGAAGGAATTTTCCAAAATCTTGAACCGTATTTGTTGTACCAACAAGTAATACAGTAGATACTCCACTTACTTCTCATCCTGCTAACATCTTCTGTATTTTGAGGTAGTGATCAATCTTAATCCATTGAATAATGTGGTTATCGCTTTGTTCATTTTTAAAAACTTCATGTATTTCTAGAATGCAGGTTTTCTCAGAACAGTTTAGTGTGTTGCTGTTGACTATCGTTCTATGATACCCAGTTTCCATCAAATAACACCAATACTTCTTGATTCTTTAATTATGTCATAACGTATCCTATTTGATGAGTTACAAAAGTTTCATCCTTTGCTCCTTCCCTTGCCAGCTCAAAATGTTTTACACGAAATTTTTAAATTTATTGCAATGCAATGCAGTGAACACAATTACATATACTAAAATTTGTCTCCACATCTTATTGCTATTACAAGTAGCGCTATCTATTGTTAAACAATTTTACTAGGTCTAAATATAAATCATAAATATAAATTTTAGTCGTTTCATTTAAAATTGAATGCTGAAAATATGATAATATTATGATGCAATGCATCTTAATGGCAGAACCATGTATAATAAAATTTGGGTTTATTCTACCCTTTATTACATTGCTGATTGCTTAATAGTATAACTGATTCTATTTAATTAGTGTTTGTGGCTGTCAACATTGAGTCCAAATTTCAATTACAAATTTTTATTCTTAGAGTAATGAAAAATCGTCCATTCTTATTTGTTGCAATTATAATGATTAATGATCCAAATCCAGTTAAACAAATTAATTAGAAAAATATTGTAAAAGATTTACAAAAAGAACAAAAAAAAATCATATTTAACACATTTTACCATTATCGTGTTAAATCAAAGTTCAAAAATAATATTTTTTTTTCAGATTTTTAACTAATAAATCTGTCGAAAAATATTTCTTTATTGTCAGCAGGCTATTATTAAATGTAGTTATAGCCAAAATGATAAATGATTCATATTTTTAGTAATAATAAATTGGTATTTCATCTGTTGCCCCTGAAAATAATTATGTTATAATTACACGATGATATTTTCACATATTTTTTATATATAATTAAAACTTTTAAAACTTATTCCCCCGATAAAATAATTTACTACAAGTATAAAAATAAATATGATATAAACAAATAACATAAACAACATTATTTATAATTAATTAAGATAAAAATTGGGATGATTTTTTAGGCTTTAACTTTTCTGTATACATACACAAAAAACATAAATTACCTCAAAGTTCAGTGTTGTGCGAGGTAGGCTACGTAATGCAGATTACATCATTGAATACAATAAATAGTAAATTGTCTACTTCATAGTAGACAATGTCGACTATATAAAATCAATTCAACTTGGAAATATAAAACATAATTGAAATAGTTTAATTGTTTCATTTAATTTAATGTTTGTTAATCATATTCCAAAGCCAAACAGAACTTCACGTGCTGGATAAAAATTGAACTAATAATTTAGCGTTTGAAAAATCTCGACATATTCTACACCATAGTTGACATTGTCTACATCATAATTGACATTGTGTACATACACCATATTCGACATTGCCTACACCATAATTGTTTGTCTACTACGCTATTGACTACTCCAAAGTGTAAACAATAATAAACTACGTGTAGAGGAACAACACTGTCAATAATGAAAACAAATTCATTATAACAAAGATACAAAAATATTTATGCTTACCCGAAATATATATAAATATGTGTGTGACTGTGTGTGAAGAGTCCTTTTTGATTTATGGAAATAAAGTGCAAAACAAATATTTTTCAAACATTGAGTTTGGATATTGTAGAATTTATTTTGATTTTATTTTGCGGGGTTTGAAATCTATATTAAGTTTTTTGTTTTTGTTTCGGTCTTGGAATTTAGGTCCCTGGAATTTAGTGTATCACAAAAACTTTAAGAACTGAACCAAAAATTCTAATGAATTAATGAAATTATGTTCGTATTTTAATTAAATACAAAATTTTAATTAAATGTATAAACTACAATTTTATAGTTAAAAAAAATCATTTTATTGATATCAGACATTAGGCTAAGTATTAATGCAATCAAATGTATTGATTCATAATACAAGTATCAGAGCATAATTCAAAAGTGACGAATTATTAAAGTTTCATTAATTGGTTTTCAAACTGAATTTGATTTATTTTAAAATTAATTAATTTAAAACTTAAATTTTTTGAATCCATAATTTCTTTAATGCTAATAAACTCCTTGGTAAGTCAATAAAAGATGTGAGAAATTAATTATTAAGTACCGATTAATTAATTACTATATAGGGTTTCCAACATCGAGTATTAATGAATATGAGAATAAATTTTATCAGGGTTTCAAGACATTACAGCATTTATAATAATTATGTCATATATTCATTATTTAAATATGGGCAAAAGTTCAACTCATTATCCATATTAACTCGTAAGTCTAACACTTCATTAACGTTCACTAATTTTTGGCATCTAAATTGTAATTGCAGAACAATATGGATTGGTTTCATAGATTTACTATTATCAACATTTAAAAACAATAAGTTAAAACCATAAATAAAAAGAGTCAAGGTCTGTCTGAGTGTAGTTGAATATTAACCACGAAACCCTTGATTTACATGGTAAATTAGTTGCATTTAGTACCCAACTATCGGTTTTGGGAACACTTTGGTACTTGGCAAACTCTATTATTAACCTATTTTAATATTTATGTTTTTATAATTTATGTATAGTTACAAAATAGTCACTATAACTGCAACACGTGAAAATGTTATTTCGCTTCGAATAATACCAAAAAAAACCACTTAACTCCAATAATATTTGTTCACATATGAAATCGATTTAAATAAAAAATGAAAATTATTTAGATTTTCTACATGATTTGATCAATAAACAAAAATTTTTATTTTTAAATTATTATTTACATAATATTTTTTGCTTCAAAATAATTAAACAAAATAAATCATAAAAACTGATATAAAATTCATATATGAAATGAAGGAATAAAGGAATATTTGTTCTATGATTCTGAATTAAGGATCTAATACGTAATTCCAAAAATCTCGAATATTTTATGAACTGTTTAAAAGTGAATAGCTTAGATTGTCTTCGGTTGGAGGGCAAAGACAATAGAAGCTATTCAATTTTATACTGTTCTGCTGATCGGATTATGTACAATTGAACTTACTTTTACGTATTTAAATTAGATTATTTTGTAATCTGTATGAATGAAGTCATACGGAAATAACTCAAACATTAAAAGCGAATTATCAGATAATTATGTAATTTAAATTCCTTTTAATACGAATTTAGCTATTTAAATTACATAAATTCATAAATTTACAAATTGCGTAAGTAGCGATGACATAAAACTATCAATTTGTAATTTGTATGAAACATACCTTAAAAAATATTAATATGTGCGTGGCTGAAAAAAGTGTAAAGCGTTACAAAAATCTACCAGTACATCGTGATGGTTTTCCGTCGAATGAGTAAATTGTGTAATAAATTCATTAATTTATTTTTCACCGAATTTGTAATGTAATGTTGATAAATTCGTAATTCGGTATGATTTAATTTAACTAGATTTGTAACAGTTTCGATTACAAGATTAAAATATTAAAAAAGAGTATACAAAATTTCGTTTAAATATTACGAGATTTCTAAGCAATACGAAATCAATTAAATTACTGATATGGAAAAATACAGTAAAAGAATTCTACCAATTTTCTAAATTTCCGCACCTAATCATTCATTTTCCATATAGACTTCTGGCGTGTTTGAAAAACCTTATAGTGTAAAGTTTGTAGGAGCTTGAACTGTCTATAAAAACATTAAACATTTTATATAGAAAACATTTTATATACAAAAACTAAAAATTGACAGGATGGAAAAAATAAATTCATTCGGATTCTTACATCTAAGTTTGATGTTACCAAAATTTTGTAAAATGTTAAAAATTGTTGTTAAGGAAATCAAAATAAAATAAATGATAATCTTTTTTTTCTTAAATCAATTTGTCAACAAATTTTAATCTTATTATATTAATATAAGGAAAAGAAAAATTCTTTTATCAAGGAAGATAATCTTTTCCTTTACAAAAAAAAAATTAACCAATAAATAAAATATTTTCATTTTTGTGTTTTCCACAAATTTAAAAAAATATATATTTAATTATAAAAATAATGTGTAGGATGAAATTAAATATTTAATCTTTTTAATAAAATCTTAGTTGCAAAACAAAAAAAAAAATCTAAAAAAAAATTGACAAAAATTTTATTTGTATAAAATAAATTTGTTTTATCTTTTGGATTACCGAATTGACTACCCTACCAAAAATGTTCTATACTAAAATATTTATTAATTTATTATTAATCCAATTAAAATTACGCAATTAACGAAAATTTATCAGAAAATATGTTACAGTAATATAAAGGAGAGTAATAAGACAATCTTAATGAATGTATTTCTTGGCATGCAGGATATTCCTTTCAATTATGGGTCACTGTCACTGAATATTCCAATATATTCATTACAATTGTTATCATTTTCAGTCACATGCAAAATATGTCAGAATTGGCCAGAATTTATTCAATTTATTAGCTTAAGTTATTCCAATTTCTATATGTCTCCTGATAGTCGGGAAATTGTTGATTATTTGGATTGAATGGTTAAAATATACTCGTTACAGTGATTTTTTTTATAAAATTCTGATGTACAATATTTACAAAAAGCGTATTTTTACAAAATTTTACGAATTTTGTGTACATACGAATTTAAAAATCCATTTTTTTTAAAAATAACATTGCAACTAATTTTCGAAATAAACTATGAGTTAAAAAATTACTTTATGCTAATTAGAAACTATAATAAAATTTGCGACATTTACTATATTTCCAATGGACTCAAAATTAAATTACAAAATGTTTGTGGTATTACTCATTATTGGACTCAATAAATAGGACATTAAATTATGAAGCTACTATATATAATAAATGTCATTCAACAGAAATATTTTAGTCACAATAACCGCAAATCATTCTTTGTATATTGTAGGCACAAAATACGAGGACATCATTCAGGATATCTGATCTGTATTTTGTTTTTGTAACATGATGAATTCGGTAAAATTATTTGAATTTTAAATTGTTTCAATTGAAATTTAAAATAAAATTTTAACATAAAATTTGGCACATCATTACGAAAATTTACTGGACAACATAAAAATATTATCTGGAAATTGTGATAGTTTATTGATGTGGAAAATTATTATTTTATATTTGGTATCAATTTGTGGTTAAAGTAATATAAAGTCAAAGAAAATATTTAATAATGAACAATTGGTTCGAAAAGTAATCAGAACTTCTTATGGTGGGATGCACGATTGCATATTTTTAAATGTAATATAGCCCCTGACTATAAAAAGTATAAGATAATTTTGAAAATGAACAAACAATTCTTAGAAAACATGCAATAAGATTTTGATTTATTCTATCCTCCACGTGGTCGTAGGTGTATGAAGGAGGAGGATAGAATTAAACATTTATTGCCCCATTTTTCCTCATTGTAACATAAACGATTTAGAAAATTTGATAGTTTCTTTCTAAAAAACCTTGAAGAAGGAGAGATAAACTGAATCCTGGCCAAGAAGATGATTTCATGCATTGAAGAAGTGGAATGGGTCAATATGTAATTAATATACAGCGTTCGACTCCAATATATGAACCAACATTCAAACCTGTAATGGGCTACATAAATTAGCGAGCTTGTATCATGTAAGTGAAGTACTAACAAAGTAGGTTGGATCATATTTATCTGCAAAAATTTGGAACTCATATTTCGAGCATCTTTCAATTTATTGGCTATGATTCAAATGGAATGAACACAAAACCGAATATTCACTGACTAATAATGAAAATATAAATTATTTGATATGATAATAAAAAGTAATTTTATTCAGGTAGGAAAATTAAATTTAAAATCATTTACCTTACAATTATATTGTAAATGAAAATGAATTTATCATTTATGCAGTAATGGGTCAAAAAACAAACAAAAAATAAAAGATTACCAAATAATTATTTTTAAATTTTTGGTTTTAAATTAAATAAAAAATATATTTTTACATATTACATTCCATTTAAAATAATTTTTAGTGGCCTTAAGGCTAAGCAATCAAATGGTTTGGTTTTTCATGTAACAAAAATATAAATAAATTTACTTTGAAAAGAAAATATTTAATTTTCTTTATTTTTTCTGGTACGCTACGGTAGTCCTTTTTATAAACCTGCCCAAAATTTTATATATTTTGAATATCATTGGATGTAAATTTAAAATATATTTTGAAATAATAATTGAACTCAAAATTTATTTAAAATTACTGAATTTATTGAAAAAGAAAAATTGAAAATTATTATAGATTTTAATGAAATTATGTTTCTTTAATATTATATATTATATAGTAAGCACAATAAGCTAATAAAATGTTACGTAAAACCTCTTTGAATAGGCTAAGTGCACGAACAGAGTGACGCTATGAGCGGTGCTGGAAGCTGTGCTGTAGTGTGTTCGTTGTTGCTTTTTATATAAAAATACACTACAGCGCCGCTCATAGCGTCACTTCGTGCACTAAAACTCGATTTAAGCAGTAGCGCCATTACTAAATAAAAAAACTAGTTTACGATATAAAAGGAAAAGGATATTAAACTTTTCTGAGGTAGGTGACTACTTATAACAATATTTCTATTTTTGAAAAATATCCCGATAAAATATTATGAAATTGATTTACAGGGTTCCCTCAATAAGTTTTCCGATTTGAGTTTCCCGCAGTAAATTTATATTCAATGTTTTCCAAATTAAATTATGTATTTATAATAATATTTATATTTTTGAGAATCTGATGGAAAAGATTCTATTAATTTGGAAAAGACTGAATATAAATTCAGTGTTTCATACTAACCCTAACCGTATTTATAAAGAGGTTCTTAAAGAATTTAAATTCAGTGTGTTACTAATAGCTTTAATTCAAGTTTTTGTTATACCGTGCAAAATGTACTCTTATTGCGCTCAAAGAAAGCCATAAGAACTAAAATTCTTCTTGATTGTTGAATTTTGTAATAGTAATTTTCTTTTTTATACCTATAAATTATTCGTAAGCCTAACGAAAACATATAGAAATAAACGGAATATTCTATCTCAAATTATGCTACTAAAACTTCAGTAATTATTTATAATTACAAATCAAAGTACAATTTCAACTGAAAAAAGACATCTTTCAAAAAATTATCTTCTATGCCAGTAAACTGAAGAAAATTTCAATTGAAAGTAATTTTTTTTAAAGAATCTCATTAAATTTGATAAAAGTGTCACAAGGACGAACACGAAAATTTATTTATTTAATTGGCATTATTTTTTAAAAATGGTTGAATTTAATGTTTAAAACCCAAAATTAACTAAATCCGATAAATTCTTGTAATTTTGTTTAACAACTTTTAAACCATTTATTTCCTTAATATATTATGACAATAAATTCTTACATCCTGAAAACTTTTCATCCTCGCAAATTCTTTTTTATATAATCATTAATAAATTTTAATTAAATATCAATGTCCAAGCAACTGATGCTAACTGCGCTCCCACCATAATCAACATCATCACAAATAATTAATCTTTTTCTTAAAAAAATAAATGACAAATTTAAAAGATTTTCTTAAATTTACTTTATACATTGTAAAAAAATATGTTCTCATTTTCCCATTTTATATAATTTTCATTTATTATGTTATTTTATATGAAACTACTAAAAATTATATGAACAAGGTTAGAAAAAAAAATGAAGATTGTCATCTTTAAGAGGAAAGACAATCTTAAAGAAAATAAAATTTTCTTAAGGAAATATAATTAAATATTTACACAAAAAAAAGAATTAATTAATAAAAGACGTAATCTGATCGCACCAATTTTTTTTTTCAAAATCCAGTTACATCATACACTGAAAAAAAATTACAAGATTAACAGTGTTAATGTGGCTGTAAAAATAATATAATTTAAGATTAAATTTAAAATGCCTAGATAATCGACATGCAGTTAGACTCATGTCGGTTCAATGAACCACGTAATGAATCGTATATGCGATTAATGCAGACTGTTTCAGTTTATCAGATAATTGTCATTTGCAATTATCTGTTCAACATAATTAACGAAAAAGGGAATAGGAAAATAATGAGAAATTGACCAACTGGAACAAAAACCCAGACATACGTCAAGGGAAACGATTTTTAGTTTTCTTCAAAAAAAGGGCTAAAGTAGTCCAGCTACGTAGAATAATTGGCCTTTTCATAGGTCACTGCGCACTAAGCTATCACTTGAATAAAATCGGAAAATCTAATTACTGGGACAGTCGGTTCTGTTAGAATGACGTAGAAACTGCGGATCACATTCTATGCAATTACGAAGCTTTTGCTCTAACTACATACTTGGGTTCATAAGCACCCACGAATTCAAGGGTCACAGGAAAACTTTGCACTTTTAAAGTAGCCTGCTGAGTACCAACTGACCAAATATTAATAGAATTAAAATTTATATAAAAATGAGGTTATCAAACGAATTTTTATATAATATGTTAATGACATTAATAAATCTTCTTCATACCGATCTGTCTACAATACGTTATCTGATCTATAGATTTTAATAGTTCCCAAAACCCAACATACTTATAGATGTCAAGTGTCAATTTTGTGGAAGACTTTTACTATAAATACAAAAACATTAATGACAGCCTTCTACCAAAATTAAATACGATTATATTTTTTAGATACATTTATGCATTGGAAACTAATTATTTTTTCTATTTGTATGTTAACTTTCATACTAATTTAGACAATATAAATATTACGATATTATACGATAATTATGAAAAATAAAATTCAAATAAAAATTTTTAATTTGTTCCTTGTGGATATTATGTAAGAAATAATTATTTATATAGTAATTTTATAAATTTGCACAACTTTTAGATTTGATTTCCTTAACAAAATGTTTAAAAAAATATATTTATATAAAAAGTGTTTGTGCAATAATCTGATAAAACAAATTTATCTTTAAAAAAAAATGTTAATTTTATGTAATAGCAATTATAAGGATTATGTACATAACTTTGAAACTTAAGTAATTTTAAAAAATTAATTAGTCCATTTCAAGTTATGCAATATGAGAAATTCTTTTTGAATAAATCATTTAAATTTTTCTTTAATTTAATCAGCTGGACAGTTCTAATTAACTTTTTAAACAAATTTTGTTAAAAATCTAATTTTTTCTACTTGTTAGTTTAACAAGAAAAATAAAAGAGCTAAGATTGATGCACAGTTTAAAGGTCGAACGGGCGATAAGCGTAGCGAACCATCTATATATCCAACAGATACTTGGCAAACCCTTTTTGTGGTCAGATTAATTATAAACAAATCTCTATGAATAGAGAACAAAAGCAATATTAGATATAGCAAAAGGAAATATATTTAAAAACATTTGTTAACGCTAATATTGACAACATATCTATCTGTAAAAAATTATGGTAAAGAATACTAAGAACATGTCACATCTCATTATTTTCATGTGACAGAGAAACTGAATACTTAGAAAACTTTAATATTGTTTCC
The DNA here is from genome assembly GCA_963920725.1 of Rhamphomyia laevipes. Taxonomy (NCBI): domain Eukaryota; kingdom Metazoa; phylum Arthropoda; class Insecta; order Diptera; family Empididae; genus Rhamphomyia; species Rhamphomyia laevipes. Next base: position 39,200,769 of record OY987258.1, on the reverse strand, counting down.
TGAATAACATGATAAACATAATTAAAATTAAGCATATGCTAACAAAAACACCAATGATTGATATCATTCTTCCGAGGAAAAGTCAGAATAATTTACCATTATGAGAATAAATCAATTACAGCTTAGGAGTACAATAATTTTAACCAAATTCATTCCAACTAACCAAAAGAAGTCTTCATAAAACTAGCTTCAAAAAATTATATTCTAATTTTTTGTTAAGGATTTTAATAAAATTCAAAACTTTGTTAATAAACTATAGCCAAATTTGTTAATATAAATAAAGTTTTAATGTTTTAAATATATTTAAAAAAGTTTTATTTTTTGGTTATACAAAATTCACTGGGTTCCCTGAGAAAGCCAACTGAATATTTTAATTTGTTTATCTCTATACCAACTAATCCTTTAAGTTTCTTCAATGACAGTACAGTCTAAATTTAATTTTCGTATGCTTTTGTTAAAGTTTCTATTTAAAAAGTTAGAAACAATAAAAATTCATATCATTTTAAAGTAACATCGTAAGTTATTTATTAGGCCAACTAAGGCCACTTAAAATAATTCTTTTAATAATATAGAAGACAACGAAAACATTCTTTTATTATTATTAGTTATATAAATACAAATTTCGAAATCAGTTTAATTCATAAATGTTGTTCTTATTAAGATATTAAGATTTTAAACGCATTTAATTTAGGTAATTTATTCTTATTTGTATATTGGGTATTTAAATATACATAAAAATGTAATGGAGATGAAAGTTAACTATAGAAACAATAACATAATTCCACTATAGGTCAAAATTAAGGGTTATAATTAAATGTAACCTAACAAATATCTAAATATAACTATAAAATCTACCAAATATATAAAGAAAATATATTCTTGTATCCTTGAAATCCTTAAAGCTAAACGAAACTTAAGCTTTGCCAAATAATTTTAGTGTTATTTCGTTTGTTATTTGAAATATTCTTATCTTTAAGATATTTATAAACGTTACATAGTTAAATACCAAAATGTTTTTATGTACGCAGTGGTGAATTAGTTACACCTGGATGCCCTTTAAGATAGTAAAGTAATTTATCTGTGATTCAAATTATATGGAATGCGTGCAGGAAGGCTTCGGAGAATGTATTGCCATTTAGGTATACATTTTTTAAGCAATTATTTTCAGGCTGCACATAGTCATAGAATGTAATCGAAGATCAGATGCTGAATCCGACTCTGTAGGCACATTTATTGGTCCTAAATACTTTCATATATAATATAAAATGTATATTAAAGCGAATATTACTAAAATAAATTCTATTTACAATTTTAATTATATAGTTATTATTGTAAACGTTTTTTTAGACTAGCTGATGATAAAACTAACTGGTACTACTTTTAGTTAAATATATATTAAAAAAACAAAAAAAAATTGCACACAATCTGGTGATATTAATATTCAAACGTTCAACAAGTAAAATGTATAATTAAAAAGTACTGTGTATAAGTAACTAAAAGGCATATACGAATTTTCATCTTGTAAATTATATTTTTCCACAAAACAGAAGTAATTTCCATACATAATATATTAAAAATATGCAGAAACACATCAATGATTTTGATACCGAATTTATGTTAAAGTTATTTTACGATTTTGTTTCTTGTGTTAAGTTTTCACTTGTGCTATTTAGGTGTTACAAAATTACTAATAAAAGTTACATTTCCAAAATGTTAAAGTTTTAGTTTAGGTTTTACTTTAAAAGGCAGGATTTAAGTTAGCCAATAACAAAATGTTTAAATAAAAAAAAAACTAAAAACATATTATAAAGTTTCAAGTGAATAAAGAATTTTTATATCCTCAGCGCAGCAGAGTATATCAAAGGATTAAATATTGATAAAGGATTAATTAATGAATTATAACACAAGATTATTTGAAGGTTTTGAAAAAATTGTTCTTCTTTGACAGTTTTATTAATTTTAGCATTAGTCACTTTGTAACATTAATGATATCTAGATCTAGAATAGACAGAAATTCGTGGAATGGAGTTTATGGTTGTCGAATGGCTGATAGAGCGTTTAAGACTTGAATACAATAAAATGAAAATAGAGATAACAACATATGATAAATAAGGACCAATTCCAGTCTACATAAACTGAAAAGTCTTACACTTAACAAATATTAGCTGAAGTTTATATTAAATGTCAACAAAATATGTTGAATTCATTTTTTTTTTTAACCTTTCAAGCTGTTAAGTTATGGTAATAATATGTGAATATTCAATGCCGCAAGAGTTAATTAAATATCAAATTTTATAAATTGAACTAAATATTTCTTAATAATGTATTTAAAATAATTATTGAATTGATCATAGAATCAAAACCTTGACTTTTATACAGCACATTTAAGATTTAATTTAATTTATAATTTAAACTCCAAGTTTCACATTTACGTCATTTGAATGAATAAATTAGATCTAGTAAATTCGACAATTACACAAAAATTGATTTAAATGTTTTCATATATCTTAGCACAATTTTATATCTTAGTCCGTAATTTTCAATGTTATGGTATTATTACTGAGTTTACACATTTTATATCTAAATTTTTAAATTTGTTAAAGTCAACTGGGCTAGTTATACATTAAAACCTTTAAATGATATCAATAGATCCTAAATTATAAAATGATATTATTCTAAACTGCTAATAATTCAAAAGCCTTTGATTCTCTATTAGGCAATTTTTCACTTTCTAATGTTCAACTTAAATTGTTATTCATTTTTTTCTTTTTAAATAAATGTCCTTATAATCAATTTTATTTAATCCTTTACATTTTCATTTTAGATATAATTTTCATTGTTCAAATTGATATCATTTATTTTATTTTTCTTATGTACCATTAAAGGATGATCATTGGTCATATGTCAATTTTAAAGATCAATAAACTGAAGTATTTACGTAACTATATATGTAATATTTCTTCAGTATATAAATAAAAATGTTAAAGTTCAAAAATTTAATAATCTTTATTTTATTATTAACAATTTTGAATGACAGATCCATACGAAAAATACATGATAAATGAATTATATTTTTCATTTTAAAGTAGTATGTAAAAAAAAATTATTTTTATTATATATTTCATATAAATTATGATAAATGAAAGGATCTTTGACCACTGAAATATCAAAATATTAATAAAATCGTTCTTATAATCGATACTTCAGCATATTTTCTATAATATACAACACTAATATATAAAAAAAAATATCGATTCTTCAGCATATTTTTTTATAATATTGTTGGGTATTTGGTGAATAGTAGTTGTTAAAATTTATGAATAGAAAAGCTTTAGTAAACATTATTATTTTAATATTTGTATTTTTGTAAATCTATAATAATACCAAACAAATATTAATCATTAAATATTGAGTTATATATAAAGGATATAATCATATCCTTTAATAGCCGATACAGCTAAAATAAATAAAAATATTTGAATTGTTAAATATATATGAAAAAAATTGTATTTGTTTCCTCCAAAACGAAATAATATTATTAATATTTACCTTGTGGTAAAAATGTTCAACAATTTTTATATAAATTTAATTTTTCTACTGGTCCTCATCAAATTTTATAGCAGTTATAATAATTATTTAACGTTATTTACACCTGAAATATCGAGAATAACAAATTCAAATCACCAAATAAAAATTGTGTAAATAAAATACATAATTTAATTTAATTATATTAATATAATTTGGAGGTTTACGAATACAAATTTTCAGATATCAATTTTTATTTTCAATTTGTAATAACTTCAAAATGGTTAAGGCGATGGTGACGTATTATTTGTAATGTGAGTTTCAGTTAAACATTAATTTACGAATTTGATTCCACATCGTTGACTTGGCTTTAAACAAGTATCAGTAATTAAATTGTAATGATCGAGAGTATTTGACGACGATAAATCTATTACTATAAAACTGAAGATCTATGTAAAATTAAGGGTTCAATATAAAATAGAAGAAAATCTATATTATATCATAAGGAAGATAGGAGGCATATGAGCTCACATCTAGAATTGTCGGGCCGGTGAAAGAAAAAAAAACTTAATAAATTATTAATAAATACCTTGAGAAAATTTTGTACATAAAATCATAGTTTATGAATTGGACTAATTAATCAATTGAACCGAACTAAAATTCTGAATTACCCAGACAGATATATAAATATTTGGACAATTGTGATGAGAGGAACTGAATTTTCTAGAAATAATATGTTAATAATATTAATATATAAAAAATATTTTCATTAAGCTTGTTTTTATATAACTTATTAATATAAAATAATTCTATAATTTACTAAACCTTTACATATATTTTAATTTTTCACTGATTTAACATTTAATCATAACCAGAGCCAGTATAACCAGTCCAATAACCAAAAAAGTTTGAAACACTAGAATAATATTAGCTAACTCTCTAAATGTTTTATTAATATAAGCTAAAAGGAAACTTCTACTAATTTGTTTATGTTATTGGATTTTTCTCATAAAGATTATTACTTTATATATTTTTACCCCCATAATTGGTACTGCTACCTGGATAATTAATTTTTTATATGAATCAATACTAAAAATATTGCAGCTTCTATAATCGTATTTAAAATTTGTTCCAAGCATGACAATATAGTTCCAGTTATTTTGGATTTTAATCGGAATTGCTATTCTCAATAATGAAGCGTAAATTAAGAAACAAACCCTCTAAAGAACTGTTGATACTTTAAAGCAAACCATCAAAGCAATATTAAATTCTATAACTCTAGATTAGTGCCATCCACTAATAAGAAATATGCCTAAACGAATTACTGTAGTAATAAAAGTAATGTAACTTAATATTAATGAACTCATTTTGAAAGTCATAGCCTTCAATTATATTTTCATACTAATTTCTAATTTTACTCCTTTTTTTTAAGTTTAATAATATAGTTTAAAAATAGTAAAAAACACTATTAAAAATGAGTTGATTTAATTAAAAAATTTGCTGTATTATGAAAAAAATATATATTTACCAATTATTTATTTGTTATGACTCGTATTACCATAGAAGATTACAACTTAATTTATAAATTTAAATTTATTAATATGAATCTAAATATCTACTTTAAATTATCCTCACTAAATATTTATAGTTCATCTAAATGTCCTTAAACAAAAAACAAAAAAATTTACGACAAAATTATATTCCAGTCATAAAAATAAAATATCTACCAGAACCAAAACAACAACAACAACAAATTTACTCTGCTCACATCTGTTGACTTAAAAGCTTTTAAAACATCTAATTAAATTAAACAGTTTACCATTAAATACAGATTTTTTTTTTTTAAACTAGATATATTTAAATTATGTTTAAGTACGAAAAAAAAAATGTTGAATCAAATTTCTAAGAGTTTATTTTACGTATAAAGACTAACAACGATAAAAAAAAAAGGATTTTAGTTATACTTAAAATATTTAGATTAATTTTTAATTTGCTGTATAAATGTAATATTAATTATTATGTCAAGGTAGACCATTTGCTGGAAAATTATACAGATACCTTTAATTACAGAATCTGATTAATTTTAAGATGACCATAGAAAGAAGAGAACGAAATCATTTAGTCTTAGACGTGGAATAGATTTAAAATATTGAAAATTTAAAGCTCTTTGATCTTGACTTTGAAGAAGTATGAAAATTGTGGAATGTTGCCTTAATTCTGATGCTGCAAATTCGCTCATTTATCGGATGGAAACCTGTAACATTTTGCTTCAGTTTTCTGCCAACTAAAAAACTACATCTGAAGCAGTGCTTATTATCATGCCCGCTCCAATAGAAATCACCATATCTAGTACCCAAAAATCCTTTCCTACCGAACCATCGCATTTCTTGAATTGCAGTGATGTCTGGCTTGTACTCAGATAGAGTTTTTCCTAAATCATTAGATGCACCTGGGCGGTACAGAGTACGAACGTTCCAGGTGCAAATTCGTAAATCGTGTTCCTTTTGTTGTTGACATTAAGTTCACCTGTATCCGATTTTTTTGTATAGTTTTTCTAATATACATATATATATATATATATATATATATATATATATATATATATATATATATATATATATATATTACGGGTGGAGTTATTAACACCACGCCAACCTTCTTTTCGGGCTGCGATGGTTCTGAAGGATACCTTGGTTATAATGTTGGAATTATTCCCCTCTTCAACATTCGTAGTAATTGCTTCAACTAGAGTAGCTCTGAACAGCATATGGAGTTGGAGTCCTCCTAGTTATACTGAGAATCCAACTAAACTCTGCTTGTAGTCTCTAGCCATCTCCATGAGAAGCCGATTGTTACTAGCCATTCAGGTTACAATTTCCACATTCCCTCCTCCTTTTGCAAACGGGCTTGGGACCGTCTTTGGCGGAGTTTTCAACACATATTTAGACTATTAAAACGACGAATCATATATTTTACATAATCAATATTTAATTATTCTCTCAGCCTACCTTGATGTAAATAATTCAATTCCCTTTTCGAAACCTAGCAACTGCACCATGAGTTTAGGATTGGTAACTAAATCTTATGGTATTGTCAACGAAATGTGAATAAAATGAAAAATTTTTAGGGGTTACAATAATTCTAATGGTGACCTGAATGCATGAATATTTCACAGATTCCCTTCTTTATATCCATCCATCTCTATTACAATAAAATGGATGAATACTATAAAAATATTATTCTCTTTTATAGAATTGAACTAAAACTACTAATTAATTCAATATTAATGATTTTATTTGAATTTGTACATTAATTTAATAGTGTCTACAGAGGTTACAAAATGGGAACTTTTTATTTTTGGAAATTTATAGTTTAATCATCAATATAATTAATAATTCCATTAACGAACGAAAAATGACTAATTTATTATTTCCATTTATACCAAAACTAATAAAAAAAAAACTAATATGTTTATAATTAATGTGGAATCCATTTTTTTATTTTATTAAATTTATAGTTAACAAATGGAATTTAACAAAAACTTTATTCAAATCATTATTCATTTAGTCCTGCTTAATCAAATTAACTAACCAAGAAAACAAAAAAATCAATCAGAAAAATTATATCTATTGAAAAATTTCACCATTAAATGCCAGTTCGATAATACAATTTTTTTTTGTCAATTTTCTTTAATGAACACAGGAAAATTTATTTATACAGTAGTATAAAAAAAATCAATGACAGGAAAATTCATTGTAGTATATTAGCGATTATTATTATTATATATAAGAAAAAGGTAAAATGGAAAACTTATTTTCAATGGATCTTTATTAATATTTGTATAGATATTTTTACTAAACCAAAAATTTCACTTAACTAAAACTATTATAATTTAAGTATAGTTACTTCTACGTTCTACATAAATAGAAGAAATTTTCTGATTTAATTATTATTAAGAGAAATTTGCCTTTTTGTCCGGATTGAAAATGTATAGAGAAAATTACTTAAATGTATAAAATTAGCAAAAAAACATTCAATATATAAATCAACATCAAATTTTCCTATACCTTGACTTATTTCAGATAATGATAGAAAATTTTCCTAATTAAGATTATATTTTTTGATTGATTTGTAAAACAAGAAATCAATTTAAATTTATCTAGAATTTTTTGGATAGAAAATATAAATTTCAATTTGTTTATTTATTATCGAAAGTCTACCAAATTCAATTCATATAAAATTATATCAAATTATAATTTAATTAGGCAATTATTTAGTGTGCTTTTAATATACCATTATTTATATCACTTCTACGCTAATTATAAATGAAATATTCTGAATGTTATTTACGTGAATCCAGAAAATATAAAAATAGTTATCTTTTAAAAGAACTACTCCAATTATAATTTATATGAAAACTTAAAAAAAAAAATTAAATTTAATGAATTCACAACCGAAGGCATCTTAATATAGATTACGTCAATTTACCTTTTTAAAGGACATTGCTAAATAATGCAAGTATTTGTTTCCATTTTTTGAAAAATGACTATCTGAAATTATATTTAGACGCCCACAATTAAAACTTATTTTAATATTTTAAATGGTCAGATAAAATTATATTGATAAATATATAATGAAACCGAATACAACATGGAAAGGATAAATTCTCCAGAATAGGAAAAACTTGGAATCTATACATAATAACAAGAAAAACAAAGTTATTCAACTCACCTGTGTCTAGTCACTGCTTCTTTATATGTAGTTGTATAACTTGGATGTAAAAATCAAAGAATTGATTTGAATCGCAAATTGAATCGTTAGAAAATTTGCGAAGCCATCTTATGATCCCTCGCAGTGTTTAAAGACGAAATAGAAAATAGATTCATTAATAATTGCAGAATACACAAAATACGAATCTACAATTCCTGTGTAAAATCAGTACTTCTGTACGGCTGCGAAACCTGCAAAAGTATACAACAGCAGACACATCAAAACTCTAGATATTCAGCAACAAATGCCTTAGAGCTTAGAAGAATGCTAAAAATATTCTGGCCGTTACGAAAATCCAACGAGGAATTATGACGAATAACTCATCAAAGTAAGATTGAGTCTGAAATAAAGGGAAGAAAGTGGAGATGGATTGGTCATACGCTGCGCAAAAGTCAGACTGATATAACACGAATGGCCCTAGACTGGAACCCACAAGGACACCGTAGTGTTGGAAGACCACCCTCCCAAATGGTGCAGAACGGTTCGAAACGAACGCAGAACCGTGGGAAAAAGCTGGGAAGAAACAAAGAGAATTGCAAGAACTCGAACAAGCTGGAAGAACCTAGTAGACGCCCTATGTTCCTCGTAAATGGAACGAACAAGGATGAAAAAAAATAATTACTATATTTATATTAATTTTGTTACTTCAAATTAACGACTTTCTAAACATTGGAATATTCAAAATCTTATTTACAGAACTAAGACGAATTTCATGATGTACAATTGAAAAACACCATCAGAAGGAAATAACCTAAACTCAAGTATTAAAGTAGGAACAGATCCAGTAGATTTAGAAGTTAAATTTAGTTTTATGTTACCAAATAATTAATTTACCAAGTTTTATATTAATTTTGTCAAAGTTGTCGAACTAAATTATCTTCTTAAAGAATATCTCAAACGAAACAATCAATTTGCGTTTTTAGTAATTTGAGAATAAATTTATTGACTTAAAAGTATACAAAGAATGAAGACATTGAAAATTGACTGTTTCATGAAATTTTATCTTATACCAACAGTGAATATTTCATCTACAATTCGCCAATACCATGAAGAATAAACGCCACAAAATTAATAATTATAAATATTCTCATAAAACATGATATTTTTTGATGGCGTCGATATCAATGAAATTATGTCAATTTTATATAAATTGGAATTGTCACATCATGAAATTCTGACATTTATTTATATACCCAAAATTTTAAAACCTTGGACATTTTTTTTTTATTTTTAATTTAATTATATTCAATATTAATGATATCTACAAAAATTTTATACGATTTCTTTGATGAGCACTTACAAAAATTTAATACAATTAAAAATATACTTTGACCAATTCTAATTTCATTAAATTCCTTCAAAGAAAATTATATTCCACGTACACCTTTAAAATTAAAAAAAAAAATTACGATTTTGTGTTCCTACAATTGTAATGAATTTTTAAAATATTATACCAAAAGGAAATTTTATATTTTCACCTTGTCCTTTTCACATTTTTATGAAATAAAGTAAATGATAAAAGTCATTAAAAGAAAATTTATCACTGCTGTAATTAAATAATTTTAAACTACCAGCAAATTTTAAATTGACATGAAAACTATCTACTTCTGAGAAAAGGATAATTATAATAAAATTGTTTTTAGTATAATGGAGAATTGCATTTAAGATAGACATTTTTATAAAGTCATATTAGAGTAGTTTAATATAATAAGGATTCCTTTATTGCTTCAAGGTCAGATACGATAAGATAATATTGATAATTTTATTTAAATACATATTTTTTTGGGTAAAATTGACTTGCAGTCTCCGAAATGATGAAAGAAAGAAATTATTTTGTGATTATTATGCAAATTTAGTTATATGTCAATTTACATAATTTTCGAGATAATAAAGTAGCATTGTAAGAAAATATAATATAAATATTTGGCATAGCTCTTTCTTTAGTAAAAAGTAAATGGTTTAACTTCAAGCTTCGTAGTTTAATTGATACAGCAGAACAATTGACACAGTTAAGAGTTAAGCTGGTTGTAAAGTAATTAAAATTTATTATATGTGGGTGTCCAGTAGCAGATGGAGCATTCACTAAGCTATTGGGTAAAGCTTCTTAGAGGGACATATCATATATCAATAGCAAGCGAATTATATTCAAAATATTGAATAAATGAAAGTTGATAAAGATTAGATGACAAAAAACCGACAAAAATAATTTGATGTAAAATACAAACTTTAAGTTTTATTTTACCTCTGCATATAATATCGCGGTGGACCCTGGGTAACTGCCCAAATTGCCCATAGAGACAGACTATCAGGGATTGGTATCATAATTTTACCATGCAAACTTTAAATTTTTTGGTGATACTTCGATAAATATTTCCAAATTAGCTTTCAACAAATATGATTAAATAAAACAAAGAAAATTGGACAACTTCAAATACTTTCATTGTTTGAATGCAGTCATTAATTCGGCTACACTGATAACTTATCTAATATCCTAAAAAAAAAGTCGTTATTTTTTAAATAAACTTATATAATTTAATTTATTAAGTAAAAGAAATTTTCAGTTTATTAAAATTTCGATTTTTCGGAATGCCAAAAATCATTTAAATTTTATCTCGATTTAAGATGAAAACTTTATAATTTTTTATAAACACAAATTACACAATTTATTGAACTTTCTATTATAGAATTATAAAGAATGGATGGGGGAGTGAATGAAATGTCCATCCACATTAGTGTGATGATTTTGTTTAGAAAAAGTCATACCGTTTTTTTTAAGTATTATCTTACCTCAGCCATCGGTGCAATGAAGAAAATATTGTTTCCTCATGTTTTTCAATTGTTTTTTAACGTGAAGAAGTTGCACTGTTATAAAAGTGTACTTAATCCTTACATTTTAATATAACCTAATAAAATGGGAACAGTAAGTTTAGGTAGACTTAATTTAATCTAATATAATGCGATTATCGTAAGAATTTACAAGAACATTAACACTTAATTCTTAACGGCGGAAATCTAATAAAATTGGATTAGTAAATTCTCCTAATAAATCAAAATTAGAACATTTGACAAAAATGTCCTTTTATATTACATCATGGTATAACTTCAGTTATTATTGGTATATATTTTAAAAAAAATTGTATAAAACAAAGTTGGGTGCTATAATATTTCGTTGAATTTCAATTAACTACCAAAACCACAAACTCTGACTGCAAATGAAAGTTCATTTATTATTTACCAAAAAAAAATGTATTTTTAAATGGTAATTTTAATTACTAGCACATCATTAAATTGTATCCAAAATATTGAATTTAAAATATATAAACAAAACTTTTACATATATAAATGGAAAATAGAAAAATGATTACTTTCTTTACACCATTTTCTAAATAACTTTCACTATTTGAGCAAACAAATAATTTTCTAACACTGTTTTATCTTCTAAATATATTTTTAATCAACATTTACTTCGAGTTTAGTAGTTATAAAATTTGTGATTTTAAATTTTCAGATAAATCGTTGAGGGCGATTTGTTGACAAGTAAAAGATTTCTTTGTAAATCAACAAAAATTTATATAAAAAAATACTAGGAATAAACACCTTCAGATAAGGCTAGAAAGATAAGAATTTAGAATAATGATTTTCCGGGAAAATCTTTCATTGTGAGCAAGAAAACTTACCATTATTTTTAGATTTAATTTTAAATTATAAAACGATTTATTTACAAAGTTTAAAACTTTTTACACTTTTATCACATCTTTTTGAAATTTGCACTTTTGTAAAAATCATTTGGAAAATGACAAATACAATTTAAAGAAATCTGCAGAAAATTGAATCACTTTAAGAATTCATAATTTTAAAATAAATTTTCAAAGAATTTGGAAAATTACCTTTTAATTTTGCACTTTCAGTTTCTTGAATATTTATTAATAATTTAAAATTTGTACTACATGAAACTCGGACAGGAGAAGATGAAACCATGGAGCTGAAGCAACTTGTGTACTACTGTCTTGCATTCGCAAAGAAAAGGTTGTGTATCTTAGAGAGTACTTCCTTTTTCGTGTACTTTAACTTTACGAATCTTTATTGAAATGAAATTGGCTTGGTACTCAAGTTAACTTATATTTCTCATAGAGATTCATTAACATTCCTTTAGTAGAGTTCGGTAATGATATTTTAATAACCTAACCTAGACTATTAAGAATTTTGCAGACATTATGTACTTCTTCTGTACAACATTTACAATAAATCAGTTTTATTTGATTAATTAGCAAATGGATTTGAAAATGTTAGAAAAATATATTAAAATGACAAATTTTAGAGAAAATTATAATTTAAACATTAAAATAATTTTCATTATGTCCTTCTGTATGTTCTTCTACTAAATAAATTATTGAAATAATAAATAGTTTTTAAAAATAGTGGCGTTTTGATTTTTGAAATTATTATAATTGTAGGAAAACTTTGCAGGTAAATTTTATAAATAGTACGAAGACTATGAATAAATAAAATAAAATGAAATTATTTTCATTTTGCTAACAAATAATTTGAGATAAATTTTGAAAAGGTAAATATATTTATCTGTAAAATCATTAGTACTTCAGAAATTTAGATAGCACAAGAAAATTTTAATATTAATACTTTCTGAATGTCTAAGTTCATGAACATTTCGCAATATAAAAATTTTCTTTGAAGAAATATTCTTTAATTTATATATTTACCTAATACTGAGAAATTTTCTAAAAGTTTCATTAATTTTCTTTATAAGATTTTGAAAATATGTATTCAAAAAAAATTAGAAAATTTTTATATGGAAAATTGAAAATTGAAATAAATATTATATACAATTTTCATTAATACTTTTTTGATTTTTCCTTTTTTTTCAATTTACCATTATTTTTGTTAAATCACAAAGTTAAATTTTAGATTTAAAAGTTTTCGAGTTACAAATAATGACAATTTGAATTGTTTCAACAAATTTGGGATTTTATTGGATTTTAGCTTGAAAATATTTACTAGAAAATATGCTATTATAAAATTCGATGAAAACACACTATTAGAAATTCCTAGTAAGCAAACATTAGCATAAAATTTTGTTAATTTCAAAAAATTTAATATTTAAATTAAATTCAGATTTGTTTATTTTCAATATTGCTTAGCTAAAGTACATTTTTCATTGAGTTTATTAGCCCAAAATAAAATTATGCCTTTAGCTTATTAGCCACAAAAACAATTATGGCCAAACAAAATAAATTTTCATTATCGTAAAACTGAAAACTTTAATTAAGCAAGTACTTCCAATCATGCTTACCAATTTCATTTTGGAATTCCGTCCATCAGTCTTGCTAATAAATTAAACCATTTAATTTCAGTTGAGTCAAACTATACCAAAATTTGCGATAATTCAACTCATTTAACTAATTATATTTCTATCCTACTTTAATCCTTTTCACACCCTTCTCCAACTAAATTTTAAACCATTTTTTGATCCGTTTTTTTCGGATAAAAACATAAATGTGTGCCTGTGAACTCGATAGTGCCTCTATAAATAATGAATTAACTTTGAATTTACGATTATTGATTGGTAAGATTTATTGAAAATGTATTTGATCTGTCGGTGGTTTACTTGAAACGAAAATTATATCTTGTTAGTTATGAGAATAATTTGAAAGATAATTTTTGAAAAAATTCTTTAAAATACAAAAATCAATAACAAAATTGTATTAAAATTATACCATAAAATTTTTATTGCATTTTTAATTTAATCTAATTTCTATTTTGTTACTTTCCGAATTTTTCATATAATTAATTAATATCGGTTCAATAAATATTTTGTAAAGTTTGGAATGTTCAGTGTTTGGCCAGTACAACAGATTTTTGATGTTTATGCAGACAATAGAGAAATCTCAATCACTAATTTTAGTTGTTATATTTTCCATTACAATTCATTGTAAAATCATAGAATTATAATAGAATATCGAAAATACAAAGCATAATTTTAATATCTACTTATTCATAAATGTAAATATTCACAATTCAATTATTATTATGCTAACATTGCCAACATTGCTAACGACATCCTACTTAAAATTTTCCATTGTTTTCAAAATTTAATTTTAAATTATAAAACGATTTAGTCTTAAAATTTGAAGTTTTTCACTTTTATCATATTTTGGAAATGTGCACTTTTTGAGAAAATCGTTTTGGGAAATGTGAAAAATACAATTTAAAGAAATTTGAAACACTTATAGAATTTTTAATTTTAATACTAATTTCCAAAGAAATTTTAAAATTCTTTTTAAATTTAGAACTTTCACTTGTGGCTCATTGAGCAATTTATCAAAATTTGTATAAAAAAATTAAATCACTAAAAATAATTATCAAAATATTTATTTAAAAATTCATTTAAAATATGAAAATTTAATTGGAAAACTGCGGTTTTATTCCACTAAATAAAATTTTTTTATTTGTCATTTCATTTTCGTATAAATATTAAACGAAAAATGAATTTTGAAAATGGATTTTTACAAAAATTTAAAAAAATTGATTTATTTTTCAATCAGATTAAAGAATTGTAGTATCGAAGAAAACTGTTGTTAAAAGTTAAAAACTTTTAACGTTCTTTAATATAAATAAAAGGATAATTTTGTTAAGGACACTTTTTAATGGTATAATCTTAATCTAAAAAAATCAAAAAAAAAATTTAGAAAATTTAGTAAAACAAATTATTAAAAAATTGCAGCAATTTTAATATAAATTTCTATATCAGAGTAGAATGTAAATTTTTATGGTCCAAGGATCAAATATTTAAAATTAAATTTTAGAATATCAATTTTAGGTGTACAACAACCAATTAAAATTTAAAATAAATATAAAAATAATTATAATTTCAAAAACAAGAAAAATAAAATTTTATTTTAATTGGCAAATTGATTACAAATATTGATAAAATTCGTGACAATCGTTATATGAAATGGGGACAAAATATGTTATTAAGTATGAAGTGAAATATTCATTTCGACACATCACAAAATTGAATAAAATATACAAATATTGTTATAGAAATATCAAAATGAAATTAATTTCTAAATTTTGATTTTCATACATTTGTCAATTTTCAAAATGGAAAGTAAAATCTAATTCGTTAATTCACTTAAATCTTATGAAAAAGTCCTAATCGTAAATTTCATTACTTAAACTCTTAAAATTCAGCAATTTTTATTAATTTTAAATTTTTTTAAATAAAATTTAAATTATTTGGAAATATATTTATTAAAAATTGAACGATTACTGATAATTTAATTTAAATATATAACAGAAAATACTGAAAAATGCTGAGAAAATAGATTTTAAGAAAATATTAACAATTATTATTAAGATTTATGCAATTATTATTAAGGTAATAACAAATAATTTCTGGTAACACTTCAAAAAAAATTACCTTTAAAAAAATCCTTTCAGTTTATTAATTAGCTCCAAATATAATTTTGATAAAACACACCAAAAATTAAATCACTCAAAATTTTAATCAAATTTTACTACAAAATATTTAATTTTAATTTTTTTTTTATTAATTTAATTTAATTAAAAGTTAATTTTATCTGATAAAAACTATTTATATTAAATTCAATAAAAAATAAAATAATAATCAAATTATTTTTATTATTATTAAAACACAAATCCAATTTTATTAAAAATAATTTTCTGATTTCACTCTGTTAAAATTTACTTTAAATTATTTTTTATTTTCTTTAAAAAAAAACACTCACTTTAAAATTTTCAACGGTTTTTCATTACTTGAAAAAAAAATATTCCTTTTTTTCCCGGGTTATTATTTAGTCCTTTACTCGTCGAGTTACACGGAACAACTGACTAAAATGATTACAGTTCATTCTGTTAAATATACAGAAATTTTATTTTAATATTTATTCTATGTATGAAAAAAATACATAAATTCTGTTACAGTTTTTTTTTTTTCGTATTTTGGGTATAACCAAAACAGTTTTTATATCTATAATAATATTCAACCATACACCACAGTATTATCCCCAAAAGCCAACACTGTTGGAATAATAATTTTTAGTTGGAAAATTTCTTTTATGAAATATATACACATTAATGTCAATTTCTATTGTGTATTAAAAGTGTAAAGTGTAAATTTTTATTATTATGAAAATTTCGACATGGGTAAAAATAAAATATACAAATTTTTATAAAATAACAATTAACAATGTAACAAAAATAGTGTAATCTGAGTGTAGTAAAGTATGAAATCAACACCAGAAATTCATAAGGAAATTTGGGTAATATAATCAACATCGAATAATACCAATTACAAAACAAAAATTTTTGTCGGCATAGTCTTGCAATTTCCATTAGAATATTTTCTTACTACATTAAGGTTCACGGCATAAGTGTCTTCAGAAAACTCTACCCAGAACTTTTTATCAATTTTTGAGAATAGATTTTGAAAAAATATAAAAAAAAATTTTTTTTTTATCATTTATTAAAGTTCTTCTTTTCCTTCAAGTAAGATACTCGATAATGACACTGCAATGTAACCACAAGCTTCTATGCCAACTAATATTCGTATATCACTTCGAGTCATAACGATACAAGCTAATTAACTATATTGGCCCAATCGATTTATAAATGTATTTAATTTTTTTCGTTAATTTTTGGCTGAAAAATTATATTTTAACACCGACATAATTTTAAAATTTAAGTAAATTAATAATATCATGATAAAGTGTAATTTAGAAAAGCATCACAAAAATTTGATGAAAAACGAATATGACATTAACAATTAAATACTCTACTGTCATAACAATTGTTGTTACAGAATTTTGTAGTGGGTGGATAATAATTGAAATTGAAACTGTTTTACAGATTTCATTTTGCAGATGATGTATACAGAGAGAGAGATGAAAATTTAATTCCAATGAGAATTTAATAATTCTGGAAGAAAGCACGTGGACCAAATCTTTCCAATATAAATAAATATTTTGTGTGTATTTGAAAACTTTGGTTATTTATTAACATTAGATTGTAAATGTAAATAAATAAAGATTTTTTTTTAACTTCTTATTTTACTATGGTATAGTTTTTATTCTGCACAATTACACTATAGTATAGTGTAATTGTGCAGAATAAAAGAGATTGGAGTTTGGAGTATACTTCCATAGGTTACCATAATTTAAAAATGTTAATTAAAAATATTTTTATATTAAAATTACTAATTCACAGACACTTAATAATATTAGTTAATAAAAATAATGCTAATTATATCAAGTTATACTAAAATTTGTCACATTCAAATTTTTTTTTAATAATTACAATATTTTATATTGATGTTTTTCATGCTTGTTTTTATTGAATTATTTTAATTAGGATAATAAAAATATCTAAAATCTACAAAAATAACTATTTTATTTTATGGATTCCATTTTAAATTAATATAAAACAAATAAACAAATAAATATGGAAAATATTTAAATTTAAATACATGAACAAAATAAATGAATATTAATTAAAAAAATTCAATGTGACCAAGAATGAAATTTCCAAACTTTTATTAACTTATAAACTTACATAAATAAAAAATTCAGTAATAAAAAATTAGATTAAATTTTAAATATATTATAAGTGCGTTTTGTGAATCATTTTCAATATAATTTATAGTATAATTTTTAAAATTACATAATTTTCTTGCAAGTTCTAATGACCGTCGTATAGGTTTAAAAGAATTAGTGATAATTTTGTTACTTATATTCCAACTCCTATCGAATTTGTATTCGAATTATACCATTATCGCTTAGAGTACACCACAATAATGAATCACAAATTAAATTTTTTGGTATGATTTCCCTGCATTTACTTAGACTTTACTTATATTAGTAGGTCAAAAATTATGTCTGTTTAGAATTGGTAATGTAAACAAATTATTAGTTGTCAAAAAAATTTAAACCTGGTTATATATAAAACTCTTAGCATTATTTACTAGACTATTGAATTATTGAATATTTAATTTAATAATAAAGTAATAATAGTTAAAAATAAATTTATTCTTATGTGAAAAGTGTTTTTATTTTAAGTTATTTTAATTAATTTCAGCTCGTGAATTTGAAAAATTCCATAATAACAAACTCCTAGAAACAAAAGTTTATTATTATGATCATAATTATATTGTTAAATAATCTTTATGATGATCAAATTTTACAGGGTGAGCATGAAATTTTTTAATCGACGATATCACACTATTTGTGGTTATATTCGAAATAAAAAAGGTATGGCCATTTTCCCGGATTGGGTGTTCATTTCGAGTTACAGCACAGTTTAGAGTTTAAAAAAGTGCATCAAATTTGGGTTCATAACTTAGAAAATGCTGAACGTATAGGTTTTATAAATGAACTTTACGAGGAAGAAGATTAAGTATAGAGCACAACTAAGCAACACTAGTAGAAAATTATTGATTTTAGAAGACAATCACATAATAAGTTCAGAGAGGTTGGCAATAATGGTGATAACTTTTTCCAAATTAATGAAACTTAACATTTTACATAAATTGGATTTATGTGCTTTTTTTATATGAAAATATTACTTTTTATTAGATTTTGTATACGCATTAATTAGATGCCATTAAGTTAGAAATTTAATTTTTTCAAAATTAAATTAAATTTAATAATTTAGATATTAAAACAAGAATAATTAAATAAATATACGTATCTTAAACATAATCAGCTAATAGACGAGTTTCAATATTTTGAAAGTTGTATTAATATAAATTATTTTATATTCCACACATTTTTTGTTATTTTGATATAATAATTAAATTCTGTATTAATTAATTTAAATATTTAAATATATTTTATTATAACATTATAAGGATATTTAATTTGAAACATTACCTGGTGTGCATGCCTTCCTTATTGACATTTGTCAATAGGTATTACGTCCGATATGAATATCTGACATATGTTACTTTGTGCTTTTAAATTCAGTACAAACATACAAATGAACAACGTTTACAAATCGTTCAATTATTTTATCAAAATTCGCGTACAATTGTTGAAACTCAAGCGCTTCGTGAATAGTTCATTTAATTGACCAACTACACATAAGCTATACGTCGAAATGTGGATAGATTTGAACCAAATTTTACTCTAAACAATATCACAACACCAGATCGTCAATGAATTATTCGTAGTGAATATCAATGCTATAAGTGCTAGTGTTGCTGAAGATCCTAATTCATCAATTTCATCTCGTTCTTATGAATTAAACATTTCTGACACTCCATTATGGCGTATTTCTGTTTGAATAGGTACGTTAATAAATAAAATTGCCATATTTGCGATAAAAATATATTGAAGAAGTGCGATTGCAACCAGAAAAAATAAAGGTTTAGTATGCATTTCATGCTGGTGGTACCATCGGGTCATATTTTTTCAAAACTGATGTTGGTAACAACGTAACAATGGCGAATGAATGGCTTATATGTGGTTTCAACAAGACTGGTGCTACATGTCATACTGCTCGTGAAACAATGGATTTACTGCGTCGTCTTCAGCGTCACCAACGTCGTTTTATACTTCAAACCATCAACGCAGACGGTCATAGCTGTGAAGAATATTGAACTGAAAAATAATAAAAAGCGATTGAAAATGAATTTGTTTTATATTTTGTTAATAAGTTTGTGGTTAATATTAATTTTATATTTAATTTTAAATTATTAATTACGTCTTCAAGTTTAAAAAATTATTTTGAAAATTTTATAATCCGTAAATTTATTTATTTTGTTAAAATATTTTTCTTATTTATCTTGGATTTAATTGTAACTATTGAATTTGTCATACTGAACATTAACACATCATAATATTTTTCAATTTAATAAAATAAAAAATAAATTTAATTTGATAAACTTATTTTCAAAGATTTTGTCATGTAGAAAATTGAATTTAATTCACTTGAGTAATTCAAAAGACCATAAAAATATTAATAGCTTTATGAGGAAAAAAGAGTTAAAAAAATCATTGAAAATTATTTGTTTCATAAAAATGATAAATGTTCATAAAAATATTATCGAAATCATTATTTTCTTTGTAGAAATATTAGAGTATTAATGAAATACGAGTAATATAAGCGAAATATTTATATGCCATATTTACATTAGTTAACAGTATGGCAGATCGCAGACATAGCTGAGATCAGAAATTATTTTGCAACTCATGAACTATAATCTCTCCCTGAAATCTAAGGAATTCTGAAAATTATCCTTCCATTTTCTAATATCAATTCAATTCGAAATGATTTAAATACATTTATTTCATTTATTACTTTTTTTGTACAGCAGAAAAGTATGCATATCCTTTGCCACTACAGTCTGGAAATTGTTTATCATTATATTGATACCGAACATGAGCACCAGCTACCAGTTGGTGTATATCAATCTTCATATTCAAATTGGAATTGATATAATGTCGAAAAATAATGTGTTGTAAGCGATTGTGTGCAATTTCTTCCAGTAACATGAAGATGACATACACATTGTCTGTCCATTTGATTTATGGCAATTTGAATTATGTGCACCACCTATATCACAATCACAATCTTTACATCCGAACTACCTCCATTCAAATTAAATGTACCATCTTTACATTCTTTACACTGTCGACTCTGTATTGATCGTTTACCAATTGTACCAAATATAGCATCTAAGTGACAATTGCATAATTCACATCCTTCCGCATTACTTATATTCTGATAACTATCTAATTGTCATATTTTGAAACATACTTGAAAATATACCAACAAACAACAAGTAATTTATAGTTTTCATGTTCGATAGAAGAAAATAACTGAAATTTTAGATCAATATTTGAAAAAACCAATCGAAAACACATTAATTAGTCTATCCTAAAATTGTTTAGGTACTGAAATTCAACTCTTAAAACAATCTCATAAATATAAATTTGATTTATGAATTCGGTTATAAGCGATTGCATTTGGTTGCAATATGTTTAAGTCAGATTGTACCAATCTTGGCTATATGGATATAATGAACTTGTTAGCAGAAAATTGTTAATTATTCTCTGTTTACTTAAACCACTAATTTTAAAACTGGCATTTTAGTTAATCATCAATACAATTTCTTTTTTTGAGTATACGTTAAATCAAATACTTTAAAATTTTAGTTATTTTATAAAAGTATTTTAATTTATTGGTCGGTAAACAAAAATTTATATAACGAGTAGTTAGAATAACTAAGAGTGTTACGTTGGACTTGATGTTAAAAATATGGATTTGGCTAAAACTTTTTTCTGTGATAAAATTTCGGAATCAGCAGTTTTAGTGGGTCTCTATCAAAATTTCGAATTATATGAAATACGTTATTACTGTTTTAAAAGATGTGAAATATATCAAATCACAGTTTGTTACAAAGCTAGGTACTATTAATTATAAAACACTGTTGTACATAAATCACATGTTGAACCTTTCTACGAATTATCTATTCCGCCTAGTTTTTTTTTATCGTTTACCACTTTATTTACAATAATAAATTAGTAAATATTTATTAATTAATAAATAAAACATAAAATTTTGTTTATGTTAATAAAAAATAAATATACAAATTTTATTATTGATCTGTCATAGAATTTCAAGATTATACAATTAATTTCAATAATATTTATGTATATAGGAGTATTACATCTGGTAAAACTGGATAATTTGTTGGTTACCTAATAAAGTATCGATCAGCTTAAAATATTTTATATTTAATAAGAAATTGTAATTTTAGAAGTATAGTTTACTTAGCCAATATAAATTATTCACAATCAAAATTATTCTTTTTTTCAATATTTGTAGTAATATTATATAGTTTTACTTTCTTTAATAGCTTTTCCGTGCAATAGATAATAGTAGCCAACAATGAGTAGATTTGTCCTAACATAAAAATAACATTTTATGAAAAATAAAGTCGTAAATTTTTTATCCTCATAAAATAATAGGAAATAAATTTGCTAAAATCCAGTTGCGAAATGAAATCATTAAATTAATTAACATATTTATCTGCGTTTCGACTGAAAGTGATTTATACTTTAATTTTCCAATTTCTTATCAATCAAAAGGTGACGAAGTTGTAAGCAATTTGATATAATATTTTGAGGATTTAGTGTAGCGCGATAGCAACATTTAATAAGTTTTAATATTTTAATTATTATATTTTTTTTTGTGTAAAGTAGACATAGAATCTGATATTTAGTCTTCGAAATCTAAAGCATTTTCCATATCATTACGAATTTATGAACATAACACTGCAATTGCTTCATGTATGTATATTGTTTTTGAGCTGGAAGGGTAGTATGGTTATTTCTATTTTACAAGTTAACTTAATATCTTATACTAACTTAATTGGAGAAATACAAGATTCAAATCATACTTTAACATAAAATGGAGTATGAAAAGAATTTAATAAATTGTTATTACCTACATACATAAAATAACTATTGTCAAAATTGATAATTTGTTACATTGAAGGTGTATATTTGATGATTGAATATCAATGATTACATTTCAAATGTTTGAAAAATGGACGTCCATAATGATCAGTTTCTGTTGAAAATTGAGTTCGACAAACTGAAAAATTATATTTTTCTTACCAACATTAATCATAATATCATTTTAAATTTCCAAACTGCGCAATTTAATTTTATATATAAATATTAATATAAAAAATGTTAAATAACATTTTCATAACAATAATTTTCTGTTGGTTTTTGGTATGTTAAAACCATAAAAAGTTTTCATTTCGGAATATAAATTAGAAATTAGAAATGCAAATAAATATATTTATATATAAAATAATTCAAAACACCAAAATGTGAATTAAAAAAATGTATAATTTCAGATTGAAACTTGAAATAATCCAGAAAATCGTTTTGTAGATTTCAAATTTTTAAAAATTTATGTTTCTTTATGATCTCATAGGAATTGTGGCGCTACTAAATATTATAGAATCTATAATTGTATAAGAAATATAGAACATTTTTAATTAAAATTAAAACCTAGTCAACATTAACTTGAATATCTTACTATATTATTATAACATTTCATGCATAAACTAGAAAGAATATTCAACTAAATCTCTGACTCAGTGTTATGACACGTTCACGTATACAACTAACAATATTATGTAGACTGTAGACGACACCATTGTTTATCGCTAGAAATTTCTCTGTTCACAATAATTTCAATCCAAGATTGAAACCCAATGTAGTGGACTCAATCTGGATCCAATGTAGTTGAATCTTTAGAAATACTATCAGTAGTTTCAGTAGATTGACTTATCAACGTCTGTATTAATAATTTCTTCTGGTTTATTTAAATATTTATCGGTTTTCAAGTTATTATTTGGAACTAATTTAGTTGAATCTTTAGAAATTGCTTTTATTTTATAAGATGTGCTATTGTCTGATTTAGTTACTCCTATCGTCATATCTAAGAACGAAATTAATGTTATTACAGTTTGTGCTGTAATAATCTTCGTGGTATTTAAAGTGTTATCAGTAGTTTTAAATCATTTTAATTGAGAAAGTAAATATGTAATAATTTTTTACATCATTCAATGGTCGTAATCAATTTAGATTTGCAGAAAGAACATCATAATCGACATTGTAGACATCATAGTTGTCATTGGAGCGACCATTATTGGCACTATCTACAACAAATTGCTTCTCTACTCTAAAGTGTAGAGTGTAGACTATGAAAGTCTAAGTAAAAAATACTGCATTGGACTACTTCCAATGGCTACACGATGTTAAATTAAGTAAACTTTAGTTTTTCATAAAAACATTTGACTAGAAATATATAATAAAGAAACTGTTAGAACGTACAAGTAATATTAAAATTTTTATACTGGATTTTTCCACAATATGTTAAAGATTTACTTAATATTTTTTGATAATTAAATTAATTATGCATTTTGTTTATTTCCAAAACTCTTAATTAATAAATATTGTAATGAGATGTAAAATGTAAATTTTGATATTTTGAAAACATAAATTCTTGAAAGCGAAAATATATACATATAATATAAATATATTACTGGAATTTTATGTAGCTATTATTTATTTAATTTACTTTATTATAAAAGCAAACATGTGAAAAGTTTACAAAAAATCTTCTTCTTAAACAAATCCAAAGTTTAACCGACAAACGATGAAATTAACATTTTTTTAACACTACTGTTTGTTCTTTTCTAATATGTAAAAATTTATTTGCTTTTAAATTTTTTAGCTTATCCGTGCAAATATTAAAATAATAAATAATTAAAGACAAATTTTGAAAAGATAAATTTTCTAGTATAAAAAACTTAATTTTAATTATATTTCTTTTAATTTAAATAAAATTTATATGTAATTTAAAATCTTTAATATAAAATATTTAATATTAACACATTTTAATATTTAAATTCATATTTTTGGGCGGGTATTATTCAAAATCAATTTGTAATGTATTATTCAAATATGTCACGATTTTTCTCTTTTGTTAAATAAATTGATGGTAGTAAATCATATTCATATATTATATAGTAGTATTTTTTGGATTCCATAATACAAAATTTAATATAGCTATGTGCCTGTTGTGAAAATATATAAAGTATTGTAGAAATTATATTTGTATTTATATATTAGTTAGGTACGCTATAAATAAAATTGAACTATTACTAAAGCTAAACTACTAAAGCATGTTTATTACTTTAATGTTAATATTAAGATTTATCGGTAACTAAAACTATATACGAACTCGAAAATCCTCAACACAACATTCCTGAATTACATAAAGAAAAGTGTAATTTTATATAAAAGTGGCAGATCTACCTATAAGCTAATAGCTAATAATGAAGTTGAAGATTCAGACTTAGATTTAACAAAGGCTAACTAATTTGCTATGTATGGCCAACATTTCTGTATGGTGCAGAAACTTAGACGCTCAAGAAAAGGGATATCCAAAGAATAGAAGCTTTTGAACTATATGGACGTATCATAGAATGCTGAAAATTTCATGGCGTGACAGAATAACAAACGTACTAACGAAGTACTAAGAAGAATGAATAAAGACAGAGAGATAATGAACATTATAAAAACTCGAAAGATGGGATTCTTGGGCCATATAATTCGTGGTGACAGATATCGTATTATACAGGTTGTCCTGCAGGGAAAAATAGAAGGTACAAGAAATAGAGTCAGAAGAAGGAAATCCTGTACGATGAATTTAGAAGAGTGGTTTAACATGTTAGCAATCGATATCTTCAGGGCTGTAAGTTCCAGAGAAAAAACCAAAGGGATGATGTCCAACCTCCACAGAGGATAAGAAGAAGAAAAACTAATTTAATTTTGTTACAATTATTATGCCTTTTTGAGAAAGTGAAATTACGGTGGGGCGATAAAAAAAAATTTCAAATATCAAGTGCAGAAATAAAGTTAAACTAAACTCAGATATGAAGTGCAAATAATGTTTTCTACAAAGTTAAAAACTAAAAAATGTCGAAAACGGTACAAAACTGTATAAATTATTTTTTTATTCTATCAGATTCCAAAAAATATTTTCGAAAAGAAGGTTTTCAAATCATCATGTGCACTTTTCGACGCTGCAATTCTGCTCAAAGCCATCAAAACTCTAATATAATATTATAACTTTAGCCAGACCCACTAAATTTAACAATTCTGGATTTGCCAGTGGTATTATAAGAAAGGCCGTTAAGCACCATAATTAAATATATCACCAAAAAGAGTAGACAGATTATTTTTTCAGTCGCCTAAAAGTATGCAAATTGCAGTTAGAAATTTAGTAAAACCGCAACACATTTTTTTTGATAAATTACTATAAGAAATGAAATTTTGATTCTGTTACCAATCTCGATATGGCATATGGCAACTACCTGTTGCAGTATTGACCCAATGTTATTAATAATTTTTCTGTTTTTCATATTTAAATTGAACTGCAAAGAAAATTTGTAACTGGAAAATTGAAATATACACGATAATTACAAATATATATAAAAATTTAATCATTTTATTGAAAATTAAACATATTCTTTAAAAAAAAACATTATCTTTTTATTTAATCCAAATTAATATTGTGTTTCCTTAATTTTGAATCCCAACCAATTGTAAAAATCTCATTTTCTGTACTTGGATTCCACAAAACATCTCGTATTAAATTTTCCGATTTCATATTTTTATAAATACAATCAAATTTTAAATCTTCCCATTTGTATACTTTAACACAATTTGTATTACCAATAATAGCAATATTATCCCTAAAAAATATAATATTTATAATTAAAAAAAAATATAATATATCTGGAAAAAATTTATATTTACCCTTTAAATACGATTTTCCGTATTGGCTTATTAAATATATTAATTTTATTTACAATTTTATTTAACATTCTTGGATCAATTGATAAAATATTTCCAGATTCATCACCCAAAAATATATTTTCACTAGGATGATGTAAAGAATCCGTCCAATATATTGTCGTCAAATCAACATTATGATTTTCATAAATTGCTTTTTAATTTTACAAATAACAATCAAAATTAATATTTAAAATTAGTAATAAATTAGATTTTCATTACCAATTGCTGGTCGTGGTAATCTAGAATCCCATAATAATGCACTTCTATCCCTTGAAGATGTAGCAAATGTAGGTTCCTCAGTTGGATTAGTAGTAATATCTGTAATACTATCAGCATGTGCTGAACGCCATGCATTAATAGAATATAAATCACCAGTTCCAATATCCCAAATCTGAAATAAATAATTTTGTGAATT
The DNA here is from genome assembly GCA_963920725.1 of Rhamphomyia laevipes. Classification (NCBI taxonomy): domain Eukaryota; kingdom Metazoa; phylum Arthropoda; class Insecta; order Diptera; family Empididae; genus Rhamphomyia; species Rhamphomyia laevipes. The sequence continues at coordinate 39,173,637 of OY987258.1, read as the reverse complement.
AAATAATTAAAGCACAATAAAAAAAATTACTTACTCTTAGACATTTTTCAGAACAACCAGTTATAATTTTATCAGTTCCCATTACATCCATTCCTAAAATCAATCCTAAATGTTCACATTTCTCAGCAATCATAAATAAACAAAAACCAGTTGCACATCGTACATCAGATTTTGTTGACCAAAGTTGTAAAGTTCCATCGGCTTGAGATCCTACAAACTAGTAAATATATAATGAAAATTTAAGATTGCTTTAAATACGTTTATGAATAACAAGAAAACGTACCATATTTTCCTTAACGAAAGCTAAATTTGTAATTGGTGAATCAGTATGAATTTTAAAACATGCTTTGTCTTGAACACCAACTGTTTCTAAACTAGAAAATCCCCACACATAACCATCCCAAATTCTACTACGTATATCATTAGTAGCCAAAATAGCACAATCAGCGGAATCGTTTAATGCAAATCTTTCATAAAATGGTAATAAACGTGGTGTTCGATTAATTGGTTTTCTACGATAATCTTTTGAATTTAAATTTGGGTACATTGAATCATGACGTAAATCATGATCTTCTGGTGGTTTATAATGAAGAGGAGCAGCATAAAATTCAGAGTAACAAGGTCGTTCCATATTAATATAAAATTACACTGTATTTTACGACAATATGAATTATTTTTTATTATTTTTCTTTTAACAATTATAAAGTATTATTTATTAATACTAATACTATTTTATATTTATAAAAATAACACCAATTCAGAACTAAATTAGACAAACCAAACCCAAAACCATATTTATTAAAACAAATTTAGGTTATGAAAGATTCACAACAGCTGATTATAGTAATTCTAAAAACATAACCACAAAAAGCGGCAAAAATAAAATTATTTACAGCGGTTGCTTAAAAGATATACTACACACGGTATAAATGTAGTTTATGATTGTCGCGCACTTGAACACCATATAAAGTATACATCAAAAAATATAAACTACAAACAGTATCGATAATATCGAAATTAGTTTGAAAATTTAAAATTTCATTTACTTTTCTTTAAATTAAATATGTATTTTAGTAAAAGCTCTTTTTATCTACTGCTTCTTATTTTAATCAAATTTATGGACATGGATAATAATAATTAACATAATATTACAAATATCAATGTAGTTATATCTATAGTTCCCAAATACAAATAACTCATAACAACAGGTAGTAAAGCCATAACAAAGTGTTCCTACAACAGCACCTCATGTAGTTGTGGTGTGTGACAATCATAAACTACAATTATGTATATGAAGGACGACAGCGCTGACAGATTATTTATTGACATCTTCACAAAAGTTATTTTTATTTATTTTTATTTGTACTTTCATTCATTCAAAAGTGAACCCAAAATTAACAGAACTGAAGTATAACTAAGTAGTATTTATTAAATGAGATAATTAATTACGAATATTCTCTAATAAGAACTCATAAGTAAAAGATTAATTAAAATATGGAAATAGCAGACTCATATTATAGCAAGGATGAATACGTGGAAACGGTATAAAAATTATTTTCATATTACAAAATTCACGCTACTCCATTATAATAATATGATGTCATTTTCAAAATGCATAATTTTTAATATTTTAGGCATCCGGTAATAAAGTTAGTAGACAAACTGTATTATGTGGTTCACAAAATATTGTTTTAAATGGTAAAGTTATAGTTCAAAGCGGAGCAATAATTAGAGGCGATTTAGCTAATGTCCGAACTGGTCGGTATTGTGTTATTAGCAAGGGTGCAGTAATTCGACCACCATTTAAGCAATTTAGTAAAGGGTAAGTAGCGAAAGGTCTATAAATATACTATTAAATCATACATTATATTCATTTCAATTGAAAAAATAAAATATTTTTAATTACTTAGCGTGGCCTTTTTTCCATTACACATTGGTGATCATGTTTTCATTGGTGAAGACTCAGTTGTTTCAGCTGCTGTTATTGGATCTTATGTACATATTGGAAAGAATGCTGTTATTGTAATTTCCTAATTTATTAATGTCTTTTTAAAAAAAATTAAATTCTTATATATATTTTAGGGTCGAAGATGTGTGCTTAAAGATTGCTGCATAATCGAAGACGGGGCAATTTTACCACCAGAAACAACTGTAGCTAGTTTTATGCGATACACAGCTAATGGTACAATTGAAGGTGGTCAAGGTAATCCAAATTTTGTACCACCAGCAATGCAAGATCAAATGATAGAATTTACAAAATCATTTTATGAACATTTCATCAGATCTCCACAAGCATAAAATTAATATTTGTTAAGTCTCCAATATGATTATAATTTAATTTATAAATAAGTAATTTAAACTATACATTAATTATTATATAATTTTTAACTAAAATTAAATTTGTGCCTCTGTTTTATTTATACTGAGGGGATACGAAAACCATCAAATATTGTTATACGGAAATGGAATTTTCGTATATCGTATTGGTATCCCTCTTCTATTTTTAGTAATCTCTGTAAGTATAAAACATCGCTTTATGTTAATGTTTTCTCCGTCTATTCGGTATCCTGCTGTTGTCAACTTTTATAATTTGTTATTCTTCAAAGTAAATAGTATATACATTGCCGTTACCTTTGTATTTTTTTATTACAAATAAAAAATAAATGTTCATTTGAACATCTTGTTGGTGTCCCATTCCCATCCCATTGAGACGTAAAATCCAACTTAGTTCACTTATCTTGAGCTTGACTGGCCCTCTCACATTTGACTATTTGTTTGTAATAATTTCTCAAATTTCGACTGTTTCTCTTACCAACTAAATTAACAAATATACCAGAATCATTTCAAAAGCTATTAAAATATTGATTTTAAAAAACTTTAATTGTACTATCAATCAATTACCAAGATCTCTTAGACTTAGATAGTAATTGAGTCCGGAAATATTTCTTTTAACTATAATATGGACAAATACAACCTCTCCGAATAGTCGTTAACTAATACGCTTCTGTCTGCTAAACATAAAAATAACAAATTTTCAATTAATTAGAAATCACATCGAAAATCTTTTAAAAAATATATTATGCAGATATTGACAATTTCACCTTTCTGAATTGTAGTGAGCAAGTGCAGTTGTATATATAAGACAGGTGTGCTTATTATATATTATTATTATTTTCCACATTTCATTGCCGGAGTGTATAAAAGTAATCAACTATTATTATGATAAAAACTTGTAAACAAATTTAACTAAGGAAATAGTATTACATGATTTATAGATAATAAAAATATATATAATAATTTCCATAGGTACTTAATATATCAATTTAAAATGATGATATTTTTATTAAATAATTTTGTAATTATGCTGAAGACCATACTTAAATGTAAATTACTTTCTCAATTTCAAGAAAATAAATAATTTTTAACTTGTCATAACATACCCACATAAATGTCGTTTCGATCGTACTTAATGATTCCAATATTTTGAATATAGTTAAAAATTCAAATAGTTGTAGGCAAATTTAAAAATCATCAAGGCTGCTAATATTCTAAATTTTTTCGATATGACAGAACTAAAACTGATAATTTTCTTAACATGATTCTGATAATAATTTTATAATCTCATACTTTTGTTGTCAACCACAATACAATTAACAATAACTAAATTGTAATTATGTGACTAGTAGAAATTAACATTGTTAAAGAGAAATTCAAGGGTGTTCAAATTATTAACAGACCTGAACATATGCTGACACTTGAATTTATATAAATTTTTCAACATTTGTTTTTCCGCTTTGATGCCAATTAACAAGTGTGTGTATGTATAAAACCAACTAGGTCAATAGGATGATTGCATAAGTTAACAAAACATAATAGGGTAATAATTAATTACATATATATATTAAGAAAATACAATAATTATAAGAATAAGGTACCATTTTTTTGTGCTACTCGGAATAATAGAAATAAAAATTGAATTAATTTTAATATTTTTATTGGATGGATAGAAAGAGTGGAATCCGATGCACTAAAACCATAATTAGGCGCATTGTACTTCTCAAAATACTTCATGTATCACATATACTCTCACGACCATACCGGACCTTAATATTGGTCACACTAATACAGGACATTTCTAAAAATAGTAACGAAACTATTTATATGACACGTTACATGAAACAGGAATAATGATAACTTTTTGAATGCAGTATTTTTAATACTAGATCGCGTAGCATTGAGTTCCCTGTGATGAGCAGAGCTTTTACAAAGCCCTATGTATTTATTGGTAACTACAAACACTCAAATTGCACCAAACATTCTTCGATATTTTTATTAATTATATAGGTAGTGAAATGTTTCTACATTCTACAAGTTCATAAATATTAAATCTCTCTTCTCAGTTTCGATCTATCAAAATTTAAATATAGTTAATTGTTATAGTTTCAAAATTTCAAATAAATTTAATGTGACTTTATATAATACTGGAAATATATCTTTATTTTACTAAAAATAAATATTTTATTTAAGTTTCAAAATTTAAATCAATATTTTTAAAAAAATTATAAAGTAAATTCATCCGACGAATTTTGCTATATTTTTAAATTATATTGCAAACAAATTTGTATAATCAAAAATTAAGAAAAAACATAATTCCAACGATCATTATTTATTTAAAATTTGCTTCTTAAAGATTTGACCAACAATATACGATATCACTACCATTATTCAGCATATAACATTGATTGTATAATTTCATAATTTTTCAAGTACGTGTCTATTTCTATTACCATAAATAAACATAAAAAAAATTACCAGTTGATTATATGACCATTATTGTAAATAGTCTGTTCATTCGATTTTGCACATATAAAAATTTTAATATAATTTTGAAGTAGTGAATTTTATACCCAAAATTTGATTTTTCTTTTGGCAAATTCACTCAAATTGTATTTGGTATTTATTTTGAATTAAGGTGTATGAGCTTCTTGACTGAATACACAAAAAAAATCAATATTAAAATACGAATATTAACATACCTGACAATGGGATTGCAAAGATTGGTTAAGTATGTTTAATGGATTTTATAGGAATTAGCAAAGGTTTAGCATGACATTTTACCGAATTTGCATGTGCATTTTCCCGAACTCGGCCTCCATTTCCACTTTTCCCATTTTCGGGTACGGTCTCAAGAAACAAGTAGCATCATATTTGCTACCATAGCTTGATTATAAGTCAATGGAGAGAGAAGTATGGTTTATATGTGATTAATATATAATTAAATACCATTTAAAAGATTAAGATTTCGGATTTCAACTTTGTTTGGAAACTTCAAGCCCGTTTCCAAAACAATGTAGAAATCAAAAATCTTTTATATCTCATTTTGAACGGCATTTAATTACTAAACCTAATGATATATAAATCATACTTATCCTTTCTACTTTAACTATTGTCATGGTATGAACCCAAATTGGAACCTGAAATCTCGAACTTGAAAATTTACTGTAACTCAGAATTGGACCGAATTCAGTAAAATGACCAAACATTTGTTTTGCTTCGAATACTACTAGAAACTGCATGGCATACCGTCGATCAACTATTTATTGTCCACTGTTTATACAAAGAGGGTATGGGTTTCAACACTGTTAGTTGTTACTAATTATATTGTACGGTGTCCCATACGAAGATTACTCAGAAACAAAATTTGAATGTTATTCTTTTCAAAAATTCTATTTGGAACTTTAGATTTTATCATTTGAAACCAAAAATTTCGTTCAATATTTCGTCTTTATGTTTGTACGATTCTATAAGTTTTTTGAGAATATTTATTAAGTTTTACTTTATATTACTTAAAGCTAAACATTTAATTTTGTTCAAAATTATCCCCTATTTGCAGGTCATAAAGATAATATAGTAGACAAATTTTTGATTAAACATAATAACATAATAACTTTCTCAAAAATATGTTTTACCTATTTATTATAATAAAAAATTGTTTTTTATTAATTTTGTATATTGCTTGAACCTTGAAATGCTCGTTAGCAACCTGATGAAAGTTTTTAAAAATATTGATAGCTAAACCCTATTTAACCTGCGTAAACTTGAAATAGTGAAATTGATTTAAAAAATTTAAAACTTTATTTACAAATTTATCTGAGCTCTTAAATGAATTTATCATATTTACACACTTTTAATAGAAAATATATAAGTACATCGGTACTAATTAAATCCTTGAAAATTTTCGTATTTAATAATAATTTTTATAATATATTTGCAATCATATTTGATTGATGCATTTGTATTAAAGTTATCTCATGAGTTTATATGTTAAATTTATATAAATATAAATATAATTTATTCAAGACAAAAACTATGTAGATAAATTGAATATATTAAGTGAAATACTAATAATGCTAAAGCTCTGTAAAAATTTATAACAACAAATTCTTTACAGCATAGCAACCACGAGCTTATGATTCATGACCTTTAATTGGCCTATACTATATATAGTTATATTCAATTTAATCTTCAGTATAAGTGCGGTGTATTAATAACATTAAAGAGTGCATCTAACTGGTTGCGATTTATCTGGTTAATTTACATAAATAACCAAGCGTTCGTTAGTATACTAGTCAAAACTATTTTAAATATAGATTTTTTGTTATTTAGTTAGCAAATTACATTACTGCAATAAAATGTATTTTATGTATTAGAAATATAATATTATATTTGTAATTTGAAATCAAAAGTAATTTATTGTATTGAAATTTTAGTGTTGTACCACATGAGAACTGTGTATATAAATATATATAAATATAATTATTGTGATTTATTTATACATTTAAAATTTATATTAAATATATTATTCATAGTTTCGTAAGTGGGAAAAATGAAAATTGATTATTTATTTAAGAATTTGAATCATTTTGGTGACACAGATTTCTGAAAATGCTTGATAATATCTTTGACAATTCTTTTTTGAAAGAAGATCTATTAGTAGAATATAGTGGCACAGTGTTAAGAGTAATCTCAGTAGCAGTGCATCAGCTACTGAGAATTGTCAGTAGCAGTGCATCTCCCTTCTAAGCAAACTAACTAAATTTTAACTAACAAATATAAGTTTTTATATTACTTCCATATCTGACTATTAACACTTACTGGACACTTATGTTTAACATAAGACGATATTTTTGATCTTAAGTTACAATACATATTCAAATACTGAATCAACAAGGAATGTCATATGAAACACAATGCACAATCAGAAACAGTCAATCCTTGATTATGATTAGATTAACTATTTCGGAACAAAAAAAATAATATTCAATACGATTTTAAATATTTTGATGAATTATATAGAATGCTTCTTCAAATGTAAATTAGTATTTCACCTACCGATTGATGCTATTTACAATATTACATTCAATAATTTATAAAATATTCAATAAAACTTTAACAACTACACATTTTCTAGTAATTAGAAGAGACACTGTCTGAACACAGATTCAGAAGAAACAAATCAAGCAAAAACCGAATCGCCAAGTAGCGATCTTAATATTTAAGCTTTTTAATTGGCTAGGACTTTCTCCTCGGTTGTTATAGTAAAATGTTGTGACTGCTAATGAGGCTAGTGATCTCCAACAACTGTTCCCGCAATAGCAATAATATAAAATAAGTTTTAGTATTCATACTTGAATATAACTTTGAATTCGTTTAAACAAGTATTAATTTTCCTTTAGAAAACTGAATTAATTTACTTTCATGCAAAAGATTTTATACGCTTTTATCTTCAAATACGAAATTTTCTACAGATTTATTGATAATATTTTATAATTGAAATAATCAAACAAGAAATTTATTAAAATTCGTTAATTATAATTAAAATAATATTTTCTGTAATCAATTCTTAATTAATTAACCAAAATCTTAATTAATGTATATATGAGCAATTAATGATATTACTATAGTAATGCATGAAAATGCAAGAAAATTATGTAATAATAAATAATTAATTATTACTTTAATTATTAATATCTACATAATTAATTAATCTTATCCGGTAATTTCTTTGATATTCATTATTAATTTATCAGCATTTACTATAATTTTAATTATGACTGATTTACTAGAAGCATTTCCATATATCAAGGTTAACTAAATATTATTCATTTATATTATCAATATTTTATTAATAAATAATTTCAATGAAATCATAATTTTGTAATTAAATTCACCCATTCATAATTTATTCTGCATGACTTGAGGTCAATGTAGCCGAACTTATTTTGTTATTGATTGAAAATGCGGGAACTCTTAAATATTACAAAAATTAACCTTTATAGTAACAATATGTATATAAAATATTAAATTAATTTATTTAAAATAATAACATAATTTAATAGTGCAAGTCCAAAAATATTACAATTTAGAAATTCTAAAACTAATTTTGTTTATGGTCAGAAATTTATAATAGGATAAATTCAAAACTGAATAAAATATCATAAATCTTAATTTAAAAAAGGAGATATAGCACCAATAGCTGAGTCACCCGAAATATTGCATTAAGTCTCTAAGTCACTGGTGTAAAATTGTTCATACAAACAATTTAAGTTTAATTAATTATTTTCTAAAGCGAATTCTAGCATCTTAAAACAAATGCAAACATAAAAAAATATTGATTTTAATTTGAAATAATAATAAATATTTTGTAATTTGATAATAAAACTTATAAAATTATTATTAATTACCAAATAACTAATTCACCTCTAAACAAACCATCAAGCATAACAGTTCAAGGTGTCAAATGCACAAAAGACACCGAACCGCAAAAAATTAACGCCAGTAACCTTGGGAGAAGTAATCTAATTGAGTTTATAAATACTAATCGTCTTTATGAATTGTGTAATATTATTTATAACTTGATTTTTTTTATAACGTCAGAGAAGAACTCCAATTATTTGTTAATTGGATGACGTTTTATGGATCCTCTTTTTAAATTGTAATTATGTAACGTGTCAGACCATGGTTTACAGTGGGAATTGAACCTATAAACTCATTGCTGGCAGTACAGTACATTTTGCACTGAGCTACCGAGGCCCACATGACGTTTTTATTGACATTAAAAATGAATAATATTGAAATTTTAAATATATGTAATAAAAATATATTAATTATATGATAATTAAATATGTATTAAAATTTTCCATAGTTTTTCCAGTTTTCCAGTATTTTTAATGTTAAACTAGACTAAATTGTCCTAAATTTTGTTCATTTTCCTTTAAATATCATTAAATTTTTTTCTTGAACTATTTTTCGGATTTGCAATCTTCTATTATGCAAGTTTTTGGGGAAATGAGCTTACAACTTTTTCTGAAAAGCAAAATATATTTAAATTTAATTAGGGAAAGTTCTTTATAATTACGTGCAACTATCTCCGAAATAAAAATAAAAATTTTCATTGTGAGATTGGAACTAGAAACTATAAAAATATTAGTTTTCATATATTTATTAAAAACTTGTATTTATTTTATATATTCTTATTGAATCTTTCAATTAGCAAGTGTTATCACTTGCAAATCAGAGGCAAATTAAATTTATATCCTGGTGTTAACACTTTTACTGTAGGATTACTACTTTGTCAAATCTCGGTTAATTAAGTTTCAATTTATGACGGAATACATAAAAATTAAACACTAAAAATTAATAAATTGAAAATATTAATAAATCAATAATTAATAGAATGAAGACAAACCGTTCCAATAGAAACACTTTTATACTTGCTAGTTGCTTTACAAACTCAATTATTGTAACAACTGAAAAATGTTGAATAACGAAATTAAAATGACTAACATGAATGAAACCACATACCAGAAGATTTTGTATTCATTATTAACATTTTATATTAAAACGCATTTTAATATTCAGAAGACCAAATGAACCTCATTGAACTCATTTTATTGTACTGAAATTAAAAATTCCGAATTTATGCACCTATGTAATTTTATAAATTTGACACCTGTTATTTTGTAAAATATCATTCCCTCCAGCTCAATACTGAAATGATTATAATTATAGAAAAACAATACAAATATTAACTATTAATTCTGTAACTTCCTCTATAATGTAAAAATTAACTTAAGTTTTTTTCTAATTGCTTAATGTGTTAGAATATCAAAACTTATTGTATATTTGAAAAATCAACATTTAAATAAAATATTTAAAAAAATAAATAAAAAAATAGCAACTACTTACAATAATTGGAAATTGGAATACAAGACCTTGAATAATAAATATAAAAATCTATAAATATTACTTGCAAAAATATACAATTTAATTAGCATTACGCGTATTTTAACAACTCACAAGCAGCAATACAAAATATTTTAACTATAAAATATCATAAATACAACAATTCATTCACTGTAAAAAACAAACAAAAAAAAATATCTTACTCATAAATAATGCATATAAATGTTAAATGTACAACATAATACATGCAACAAGTATAATCAGATATAATTCCACTTCCATGAGAATATAATGAAAAAAAATGATTTTTTATTTTTTAATAAAATAACCTCTACTATAACTTTGTGTATTGTACTGATAGCTCCCTGTTCGGATATTCCAAGACTTTAAATTGTAAAACATTTTTAAAGCTATATAAATGTTTGACACTTCATTCTCAAGGATTTCCGGTTGGGAAAAATACCTTAAACAAACTATTTATATTTAAAGAATTTGTAAGGAAATGTAATTTAGAATTATTTGATATATTTTCATATATTTTGTCCTCGATTGGAAATAATAATAAATTATGTTAATTTTTTGACAAATTATGATCAAATAAATTTTCCACACATCATTAGTTATGTACAGGATGGTCCAAAAGTCACGCATGTTTTAATAGAACCTTGTTACACCAACATCCAAAATTTAACTATCGACCATCTAAAACAAAATGTAAAATTTTACTTTCAATCAATATTACTAACTCTATATGATCGTACCGGAATTATGAGTAATGAAGAAAGCATTACCATTTTAATTGCTATTTGAATAAACAGAATACCCATTTTTTTCTGAATACTAACCCCTCCAAGTTCCTCGCAAGCGTCAACTGCCCCATAATGACATGAGAAGTGGTTATCGGTTCACACTTTTTTCAAAATGAAGTTGGCAATGCAGCGACCGCGAATGATATGAAATCATTAAATATCAGGTTCCGTGAAATGAAATATATTTTTGTAAAACCTGTAACAGACAATATGTGGTTTAGCAGGATATGATTACCGTAGACACAGCCTGTGACGTCTTCGCCCCAATCGTACAATGTGAAATTATTTGAATTGTTAAAAGTATAAAAAATTGATTTAATATTAGAATTATTGGCGGGTTTTTGATGTATATTTCAAATTATCTTGAGTTATAGTCCAAATGTATACATAATATTTGAAATGCATAATTACGAATTCTATTCTATTAATAGATGCATAATCGAATCGGTGATAAAATTGATTGACATCGTTAATAATTAATTCCATTCAACTTTCATCGATATTTTTAAGACATTGTAAATATAATTTTTAGTCACTATTTTACTAGTACAAAATTATTTAAATTTTCACATTGTACGTCTTTCTACTCTATCCGTCTGTCTATTATCGCTTAGCCTCAGTACAATTCAGGAAAGGCTAGAAACGTTAAACCAATATTTTGTTGATCATTTTATTCCTCTAATTCTTGGTACTTTATTAAGTATGGTTTAATGCGAGGAATTAAACTATTTTTTATCCAAATTTGGAAGGAACAACTAGAGATCTTTAGAGTTCTAGATTACAGAGAATTAAGGATAATAGATTAACGAAATAAATGAAACCTCATGGGATTTTTTACTACCTCAAAAGTATATAAAAATATATTTGATCCAATTATTTTTTTATCGATATGCTTCCAAACAACAAGGGAACATAATTTATTATAAAGAGGTAGCAAAGGAGTGACTGCCAAAAAAATATTTAATATTTATTATATTTTTGGTCCAAATTTGTAAAGTGTTTAAAAAAATATTATGTCGGAAACAAAATCTAAAGTACTTTAATATCTACTCCACAAATTTTATAGAGTTACCGCTTGGAACTCATCTTCTAGGATAATTTTTAGAATATTATATTTATATTTTTCTTCCACAAAATGTAAAATTATTTGTTGGTCAAGTCAGAAAAAGTTAATTCAATAATTATCAGAATAATTTTCTATAATTACATTAGCGCATTTTCATCCTTTAACTTAACAAAAGTAACAGATTTGTAATGGTAACATTATGTATTAAGCTGAGTGAAAACTTTTCATACCAAAAAAATAATGATTATATTTAAAATTCTAATTTATATATTTCAAAATATTTTTGAAAATTTTCATGGTTTTGAAAATTACTCTTATTTCTGGTCTACAAAAATCGTTTAGGTAATTTAGTTGTAGGTATTTAATGTGATACTAATGCAGACCAAGATCCACATTATCATATAAATCAACGAAATAATATCGTTGCGGTGGTAATAAAATTCATCATAAAAAGCATACAAATCCACAAAATGAATAAACTTTATGAAAATTGAACTGAGCATAATTTCAGAATAACTAATTTCATTATAGTTATCTTAACTTTCAAATATCGAAATTATTACATAAATATTTAAAAAAAAAGTTATTACTACAAATTCAGAAAACTTGTTAACCTAGGGTAGCCCAATACTAGGAGTTTGTTAAAACATAGTTTTGTAAAAAATTACACTCCTGATGTATATAATTTCCAGGAATATGTAAAAAATATATGTAAAAGATTTAATTAATTTCCATTTCCATTACAACACGTCAAAAAGTATATTCCATAACTCTTCGTTTTATGTACGAAGTTCATAAAAAAAAAAACTTTTAATTTTCTATATTAATTAAGGTCAAAAATTGAATTGAAGGTAAAAGAATAATTAAAATTGTATACAATTAAATTCTTAATAAAATTATGTAGAAAATTCTATAATAAATAAAATTTATTAACATTGAAAATTATTTATGGGTGTAATATTATTTTTAAATAATATTGAATTATTTATTGTTAAAAATTAAGTTAATTAAACATTAATTATTTTATTATATAATAATTAATTTTGTTGCAAATAATAATTTGCAACTTATTCTTAAACTATTTATACATTAACAAATATATAAATAGAAATATCAGAGCTGTGGCTTTATCATTAAAGTTTAATAATAAATGTACATAATTTAGATAAAAAATATATAATAAATATGTTAAAATCCAAACTGATATAATAGCAATGCCATAATAAATGTAATTAGGTACACGTTTATATCCAAGAGCACGATCAGTAAGCCGAGCAAATACAAAATTACTAACTGATAGTAGCTACAGAGTGTAAGACTAAAGTATATAGTGTACAATACTTAAATTATTATGTAGTTAATTATAATATTATGTATAGGAAATTCAATGTACGGGTATTTACATTGAAATTTTTATGTTTTTTAAAAAAAATTTAACAACATAAAAATAATAAAAGTCAGAATAATTTAATGTTTTGTACTGAACATTTGAACATATATTAATGTTAAAGTATTATATGAAATAAAAATAAGTTTTTTTCCACATTTTTTACAAAATTTTGATTGACTAACAATAATTTATTAAGTAATAAATATATTTGACAAGGATTAGGAATAATTTGATATATTCCTTGACGATAATAACCTCTATTTAATTAATAAATTAAATGGTATTCGTAGAATTGCTATGAAAAATAAATATAATTCGATATAAATTATAAGTTACAGTCCTGCAGTTATAAATTTATAATTCATTGATCGAAAATGATGATACAATTTATTCCTAAGGTAATCATTCAAATGAAAATAGTGTAAATTATTTCTAAAATAATAATTCTAATCTACTTCCTTCAAAATTATATGCTAAAGAATTCTGCGTAGACAATTTATTCAAACTTTTCAACCTGAAAACTTAATTACAGGAATTTTAGATCATTATATAATTTTTTTTTATTCAAATGCCAGCATCTTTTAAAGTAATTGGAGCCGAATTAGTATCTTCGCATTAAATTTAATATTACTGGTTACCTTTATAGCCTAATTATACCTTTACAGGATTTGGTATTTTTGTACCTACCTTATTTGATTTAAAATTTAATTAATTCAAAGTATGTAAAATATTAATTATTGTCTGAGAGTATTATTGAATTTTTAAGATAAAATACAATTTTGCCTCTGATAACCTTCAGTTGCCTATAATAATTTGGATCCCCTTTTTCTGAATAATTTAAATCCTTTCATCTTTTATTACTTTCAAATTAAATTTGCATTAAAATTTAATTTATAATTTATATCAATTATTTAATAAAATATTTTAATTAGTTTAATGGTTTAAAAAGAGTTTGCAATCATAACTTTAATATAAACTTTATTTCAGATCTCATATAATATCCCATAATAAACTATAACTATTTTAAAACTTTGTTATAATTTATTCAGACCCAAAGTTATTACAAGCTATTTGATGTAAGCGAGAAACAATTGTATATTTTATTAGAAAAATTACCACAAGTTATCATTTATCATTGATAATAATAATTATCAAACTTAGGGATTTTTATAAATAATCGTTTAGTAATACTTTAAGAAATAACCAATATTCATATCCGCTGTTCCTGTAACATTTTTTCTCATGTCTCAACCATTTTCTTTTTATTTCATAAAAGTATTTCTATTAACAAATATTTAAAGCCACCTATTGACATGATGTATTTTGCTTAAGTTAACGATCAGTCTTTAACCATTAATGTGACAGAATATTTTAATTATGTAATAAATGGGAAAACTTTTTTTTATTGTTTCAGTTAACTATTTTTCCAAAGGAGATTTGTAATCGCACTGTTCGTTTTTAAGATTAGGAACAGGCTGTTCATAAATATAATTTTATTAAATAATATAAAAATTTTACAACAGAATATGTCAAATATTAATCAAAAATTAAAAATTATTGAAGATTATATAAGTCTTCATTCGAGTCGAAAAACTATAAATTTACAATATTTAAAATACTCATGCCACTAGAGTTTTCATCTAAATTTAAATATCTAGCATGGACAGCTTTAGCTCGATCACACATCGCTGATGGAAATTGTTTTAACAAATAAATAAGTTTCAGTGTGCATCCTTTGATGATCTTATAAAACTTACTAAACAAGTTTATCAACGTACTGACTACTTGGTCAAGTTGTTATGGGCAAGTTTGCAAGTTTAGAACATGTTGACAACCACAAAATTGGTTAAAGAAACATGTTTATCAACGTGATGACAACTTGGTCAAGTTTTTTTGCTTGTGGTCAAGTTTAGAGCACGTTGACAATCATTTTGATAATTTAACTTCTAATTTCTCTGGTCTATTTTAACTTCTTTTAGGAAAATTGGTTGATGGTTATAAGTTGTACAACCAAAATGACGTTTTTTTCATGTTTTATGTCAAAAATACTTATTTTTATATTTAATATAATCAAAATAAATAATTTGATAAAAAACTAATTTCATTATTTATTTATTTTTTAAATTTTTACTTTTGTATATAATTTTTTTTGTGTTACCTTTATTAATAATTATAAAAACATAAATTTTTATTTAAATTATTGAATTTAGAGAATTCTAGGAAATTTTTCTATTCAATGTACCAAATCTACCTAGCAACACTGGTTTCAAATATTAAAATTTAACAATTCACAAACACATTGATAAAAGTCTCATAAAAATGGGGAAATTATCTCCCAACAAAATAACCAGAGGTAAACAAGTTCATATTTAAAAACGCGCGAACAAAATTTTTATTATACCTGCCAGTCAACAATAAAAAAAAAAATATCTCAATTCAGTAATTCAGTTTCGTTTAACATTTTGACCGAGTAAGTCGATTTTATCAGTTAGTTCGCTGCTATATATCAAATTTAGTTTTTTTAAGTTAATATCGTGTCCATCTGAAGAAAATATTATAAATATTATTTACGTTTCAAAGGTGAAAATTAATAAAATATTAATGATAAATAAAAATTTGGATTTATATTTACAATTAAACGATTATTTAATCGAGCATAAAAATTCGAATTTTCTTTGAATATTTTTTATATTTTTTTAAATTGACATTAAAGGTGTTTACACCATAAAACCGTGACTTATAAAGTTCATAGTGTAGTGTGGGTGAGAACGGACAGTAACAATAATCACGACAACAAAACACGACAATCACACGACAAATGTACTTTTAAAATTCACATTTCACTTTCTTTTGACTCCTGCAAATAATGACAGAAACAAAAATTGCAATTGTATTTTTTATTAATGTGTTAGTGTTTAATCATTTCTCCCATTTCTTCTAAAAAAAACTAAATACAAAAAAAAATACTTGTTTATTATATACTGTTAAAATTTAAAACCGCATAATAATTTTGTAATTGTATATGTGTTAATAATACCAACAATTAATTGTAAAGTGTTAGTGTTAAATATATTAAAATTTCACTTTCTTTTGATGAGATGATGCAGTCACAAATTGAAGTTTTTCGTGTAATAAAAAAAACTATTGTGTAACAAGAAAAATAATTTAAATATTTAATTTTTTCAAATATTTATTTTTAAGGTTCGGTGTTTTTTAAATTATTTGTTTTGATTGTCAATTGTTAATTTTTATTTTTGTGTGTTTTTTTATGTAAATAATCCGAAAAGAAAGTGAAATTTTGTAATTTTTCAAAGAAATATAAAAAATAATCAAAAAAAATTAAAATAATTTTAATTGTAAAGTGGCTAATTAAAAAAATAAAAAAATTAATAAAATTTATTTTTTGTCTCTTTCAGAACATGTGCAAAATTTCTCAGATAATGTAAAAAAAAAAAATTTGAAACAATTTTCTTTTATGTTTAGTGTTAAATCTTTCTTAATGAAAAACGGTTTATAAAAATTTGAATATCTAAAGTTTATGAAACGAAATTTTTATCGAAATTTAATTTAATTTTACGAAAAACAAAAATTAAATATATAAAAATACTGAAATTTATAATATAATTTGCAAAAAAAAAAATTGGAAAAGAAATTGGATATATTCGAAATTTTGTAACAAACACAAAAGAATTAAAAATATTTTGGTAAGTTTTAAAATTATATTTAATCGATTTTATTAAATGCTCTTACAATTATGGAGTTTTAAATAATTATCGTTTTTAATTTTATTTGTTATAACAAAAAAAAAATAATTGTTTTTATTTGCTCATTAAATTACCAAGTATTTTTATACTAATTTTTTAGTGTAATTTGTAATTAAAACTTGTCTAAATTAATTCTACTACACAAGGTTAGGCTATGACCTAAGGAGACCTTGAAAAAGAAGTTTAAGTTTAAAATGTTTTGTTTATCAAAAAACCTAACCTACAATTCACTTAACATGACTGAAATTTTTAAATATAAAATAAAGTTTATCCAAATTCTTTTTTTTTTCAACTGTTTAGCTCCACTAAATTTCTGAAAAATATCACATTTTGGTTCCTACTTCGAGTGTTTTCAATATGTCATTTCTTTGATGTCATATTTATGATCTCTGGAAATCCGTTTAGAATGCATTACACGCAGTAATGACGTTACCCAACTCTCAGCTATCAACTTTTACATTGTGATTGGAAATATAAGCAACATAAAAAACAAATGCCAGTCACAATTATTTGAATCATGGATTCTATATCCTCGTTTTATTTTTCCCGGCGTCTAGTTTAGTAGATTCTACCGAAAAACAATTTTTTCGAAATTTTACTTTTAATAGTTTTAAAATTTATTCCATTGATTACGAACGACTAGAATACATACTTAAATTTTCAAAGTCTTCATTATTAATCTATAATTAATAATAATCTAAATAAATAAATAAATCTTATAATAAAATATAATTTTATATTGAAATTTCAAAATTTAGTTAATTGAATTGCAAATATTCCTTTTTAAAGTTCTACACGCTTACATCAATTACCAATTCTTGTCTATAATTAATTATCGAAATTACATAAAAATACACAAAAAATTTGGTATGTTTTCTTAAATATTTTAATTACTTAATATCGAAATTATTTTGTTTGTTAAAGTTTGAGATCATCAATAATATTTTTTTCTTATGGTTTCAAGCTGACTTCAGCTGCAAAAAATAAATTATTTTTTTGTGAAGCCAATAAAAATAAACTACCAAATTAAAAATTTACCTCACGTTCTTGAACCCATCATCAAACAAAGCTTATTCGTGGCATGAATCACTAAAAAAAACTTATATAAAAAATAAATCTAAAGAAATATGAGAAGATTAAAACTTTTAGTATAAAGAACTAAGCGATTTTGTTATGTTGCAAAAATCTTAAATCATAACCGGTTTTAAATTTTTTTTTATATGTAAAAAACATAAAATTTAAAAATAAATAAATGAAAATGTAAAATTTATTGATGTTATTAACACGGAACTTAATAATAAATTTTTGAAATATTATTATAAAATTTTTGGAAATTCCAAATAAATTACAGGCTAATTATTTTTTTTTAGATTTGGAAATTAAATATTCTTTAAGAAATGCTGGTAATCTGTTGAAGTAAAAGCATTAATTGATTTACAAAACTGGGTACAGAATGTAGGATCGCTTACGTTCTTTAGCTCCATAATCGGGATAAAAAGCATAAAACGATACTTCGAGTCTTTATAATTTATTGAACTTAATTAAAGGAAAATGTCAAATATTCCATGTTTTTTCCCAAATTATTAAATTTGAGCAATTCTGGATGACTTCATCACTTATTTTATTATATTCCTTGTCAATTATTTAAAGGTCAATCAACTCAATTTTTTTAACTGTTTAATCTTATGAGAAAGGAGACCGCCATGTGTATAATGGAATGGGTGCTTAATACACCGATGGTACAAACACAAAAAACGAGGAAAATGAGACTTAATAATTATATAAATTATGGGCTGATTTTATTAAATGATTATATACGTACATTCGTTCCGTAACCGATTTCTATCTACAACAACATTTTTGATTCTTGCTATCCACAATCCTCACTACTACCGATTAATGGCAGGATTAATGAATTCTCGTTACTGATAAGTCTCAAATTGTTTCATGTTTAGTTCTTAAAATGTTCGAGATTTATTATTTATTTTGTGAGCTACTTTCACGGAAATTAGTCCAGCCATTCTAAGTGATTTACTGAATTATTTATTTAAACAAAACTAAGCTAATCCCAAATCGGATAAATCAATTCAGATTTTATTATATATGCAGAAAATTAAGATTGTAACCTAATTTGTGGGTATATATTAGAAAATAATTTCAATATTCTTCAGTTTGTATAAATTTAAGAATATATTTATATTAAAAATTTCACGATAACGGTATGAAAAAAACCATTTTAATTCTAATTAATGTAAAATATATTCAAGAAAAAACATTTTTTTTGCACAATTCTATAAATTATACCGAAAAAAAAAAACATTTATATATAAATTTTATGATTGATCTTAATCGCCTTTTAATTTAAAAGAGTATCTTTTAACAGTAAATATTTTAAAAATTAGACGTAGGCAAAAATAAAGTTAATCTTAATTGTAGCGTCACAGGTCAATAATCTTGTTCTTGTAGATTAAATTTAAAAAAAAAACTCTCAGAAATTCTTCAGTTTTAGCAATTATACTAAAAAATTATATTAATTTTATTGCACATATCAGACCTTAATTATAAAATAATACTACGCTCTTTGGTCTAAGGTCTATGCATATAAATGACTATACATAATTACAATTATTATTATTATTTTTTAAAAAATCAGTGGCGTTTATATTTAATTTTGTTGACTATGATGAATTCTTATTGTCATCTCTTTGGTATACCGAATGATTAACTACAATTTAGTATAATTAATAATTTTAAACAACTGGTTCAGATGTTTAACGTATGGCGAGTAGCCTGCTTTTTCCGTTTTTTGACTACGACGTTACATTAATTTACTTAGATCTACCTCGTGTTATTTTAATAGTGTACCGTGTCCTTTTCTTTGTAAAACTTAATGTTTGTAGATCTTATTTAGAAAAACTTCCTTATTGTTATATTTTAGCAGTCGAACAGATGTTTCAAAATTATAAGTGCATATTTTAATTTTATCAATGTAGTAGTAATAATAATTTATTTTATGATTTTCCTATATAAACTACCCTACCTGATAAACCCTTCTTGGAATTTTCAAATATTATTCAGTAATTTTATTTATAGTAATAAAATTTTATAGTTTTCCTAAATAAATTCCAAATTTACTACACTGCCTGATGAACCTATTCTTGGAATTATATTGAATTTTTAAATATTCTTCAGTAAATTTTATTTATTATGAAAAAATTATTAAATTTAAATGAATAATGAAAAAAATTAATGACTCAAAAATTATTCATCTAAACAGCTGCTTAAAATTATTTATAAATATATAATAATTATTGTCAAAAAGTAGTTAAATATATCATATTAATGTCTAGATAATTTCTAATTATAATTTCAATGTCTAGAAAAACCACAAATAATAATCATAACAACAAAAAATTAATAATTAACCAAAAATTTCCTACTTCCGTAAATTATTCATATAAATATTACATAAAAAAAACATGAATAAAAATATTATTTCGAAGGGGAAAATCAAATTGAAATCGACATTAAAAACTTACAGAAACAAATACAAAAACAAAAATGTATCTATCAGTACCGGTTTTGTCGTGGTTGTTGGATTATTTCAAGGTCGTTGTTATAATGTTATTATCGTATTTCTTAGAGAACTTGCAATTTATACTTATATAAAGTTCAATTACGTAATTATAAATTTATTTAGTCATGAAAGTGTAAGTGGTTTATTAAAAATTATAAATCGAGTCATTCAATTTTTATTAACTAGATAGAATTAAATTATATATAACAATCTGAAAATTATTTCGGGTATCATAAATTTAATTTCTTATTAACATTTATGTTTATTACTTTAAAACTGATTTTATTAATATGAAACAGTCTTAAGAAAAGTAATTAAAGTTTGTAACGATAAAAATATGTTTAAATATGTATATCAAAAATATTAAGGCACAAACCTGTTATTAGAAATGTATTAATTATTTATTTAAACAGGAATATTCTATAAATAAAATTTATTAGAGATAATTTTAATTTAAAAATGACTAAATCTATTTAATATTAACAAAAAAAAACATTTACAATATTAAATTTTATTTATTAATATTAAGGGAATACAAATTTCAATTTATTTAATTATTAAATTTAATGATTTATTTGAATATGTTAGGTTAAATCACTTTACCTTAGCAGTAATACTAATAAAATCGCAAATATTTAGTTTCATCTCAATATTCGAAATAATATTATTTTGCTTTCAACTTTTGCTTTTATAGATAATTTAATTGACAGGTGCTACTACTTTGTTGAATATAATTGAAGTATTATAAATTAAATATTTTTTATATTTATTAATTATGTACACTTTATTATCTTAATTATATTATTCATAATTAGATAATCATCTATTTAAAGATTCATGAAATTAAATTTATTTTACCTCATTTTAACCACGCTTCGTTGACTAAATTAGTTATTAAATTATGTTATGAAATATTAATTAAAATTAATAACTTGTGAGAAAATAAAAATAAATTCCAATTAACCTGTTAACTTTCACACGTGCAATACAAAATTTCCAGTATACGATATCGCTCCATATACAGCACCCTAAAAAAGTTTGCTGGGAACATTTATTGCCTCAAAAAACAATGAACATGTTGCAAACTGGGATTTCGTAATTGTCAAGTTCAAATTATATTTGTGTCCTGCACAGGAAGAGTTTTAATTAACTTTGTTTATTCCCTATTTTTAAAATAAACTTATCCAATCTTGCCATGTTATCAAATTAATTATCGACATAGTTATAAATAAACGGATTTTCCCTCTAGCTAATTTAATTTTCCTATTAAGGAATAGAAAAAATAAATGTTAATTATATTTAAATAATATGCACAAAATTGAAAAAGTCACGGACTAAAGATGTGATTTTTTAGTTATATAATTCTACAAATTATGTAAAAATAAATTATTTTCATTATTTATTATTTTAATTGCTATTTTTAATATTTTCCCTATAAAAATAAATTATTATATAACAATAAGATTTTAATTGTTTTTTCGTAAAATAACTTATAAAACATTTGATTATTTTATAAACATTACTAAGGAAATTCTCTAAAGTGTGAACAGGCAAAAATGCAATTTTTATAAAACCAAAATTGATTGATAACTTTAAAAAAATTAATAATCTGATAGAGAAGTAATCACACATGCAACTATTAACACAATGTTAGTATGAAAATTACGAAATAGATAAATAGATAATAAAGTTTGCATAATTTATTTAAATAGAACTTGTTAAACAAATATTTAGTGGTGCTAACAAATTGTTAAATTCCAATATACAATTACTTTTATCTGTAAGTTAACACTAAAATTACAGAGCATTCCAGCTCAAATGTTATAAATAGTTTTTCTTTAATAATTTTAGATCATAATAATAATATATATTTATTCAAATTACAAATTAACAATTTACTGAGTAGTTAAATTTCAATTTACCAATTTATTATTATTTACAAATTGAAAATGTTGTCAAATTGAAATAAAAAGTTTCAAATTATTCAAAATTCATCTAACTTCACTGAAATTTATATTACTTTATAATTCAGATTGCATTAACATAATTTTTTTATGATATTATATAATTTAAGAAATTCTAATTCATTTAAATTACTAAATTTTGATATGCTTAAATTTTTTGATTATAAAATTACTGAAATTTTTATTTTATGGGCGCGTTTTATATGTTTAACGAAGATTTTAACATTAAAAAATATTGAATAACTATAAAAAATTTAGTTGCATAAGAATTGTATATAAATTAAATTAATGTTTATATAGAGGGAATATAATATTTATTAGTAAATCTTCAAGTTTTCCTCGACCAACATTCAAAAACTAATTGAAAAATCAAATTATATAATACACACGAAAACTTTAAACATTTTCAAAGCTTTGAACATCACATCACAAGAAAAACATTAAATCTTCATGCTCTAAAAATTTCTATTCATATTATAAAGAAGCTAATATAAAATACGACTCCAAGAAGTCAACCGGCGTAAACTATACAATAATATTTTTCACACTATTATAATGAAAAAAATAGGTTAATATCGTCTCGACTATTTCAAGATGATAAAAAAAAAGTTTTTGAAAGATTAAAATAAGCTAATACCAAAGCTTTAAGCTTTTCAAATTCTTAATTTTAAAATTTTATATAGAAAAAATCAAAAATGTTAAGCCACAAACCTGTTTTTATTTTAATATGTATAATTCTTAATTAAACTTATCATATTAATTTTGCATTACGGAAATATCTTCATAAATATTAATATTAAGTTATTCTAAAAAGTACGACATAATCTATAGTTAAAAAAAAAAGATATTGTTATGTATATAATTAATTTTTGATCGGTCAAATTCAGGGCCAACAACATTAAAGCTTGTCAAATACGATTATTTTTTTAGTATATATTCGAAAAAAATTTCAACCTTAACTATGGAATTTATCATTTATGTTAAAGTTTGTCATCACAACAGTTTTTTAAAACAAACCATTTTACCAATGAGCATAACAGCTACTGATGACTTTCATTTTCGATAAAAGTTAAGTTCAGGGGCGGACAAATAATATAATTTTCTGCATTCAATTTTTTGGTAATTATTAACTATATATTTATATATCCGATATCGTCGTCATCAGTTAAGGAGTTTAGAGGTCAGAAAATTATATTTAATTTAATTTTTGTCTTATAATATTTATAAGTATATTAAATATTTACATTTATATACCAACATAAAAAAACATAAAAAAAATATGTATTTAAAATAATATTAATGTAGATATTAATTTTTGTAGTTTAACTTGTTTTATTCACTTTTCAATTTTTAATTTAGATTCAGTTTATGTTTATGTATCAATGCCAAGTTAATAAAAATTACAAAAACATAAATAAATAAAGTTAAATTATATAGGGAATTACCATTGAAATTGGAAGCACATTGTGTTATTGATATAATATAAATGTTAGGTATAATTATAATTATTAGTATATTTCAAAATAATTGAAATTTTAATGTGCTTATTGATTTTGCGTTATTTATAATTTTCAATTGATATTATTTTAGTTTTGGTTGGGGTTTATGAATAGTTGTTGAGCTATTAAGGACTATAATTAATTTGTTGACTTAAATTTCTTGAAATATAAACAAATATAATTATAACCTGAACCTGGTATCTTCTATATCTATACATCTAACACCGTAGATTGGTTCCCCAAAATTACTAGAATTCACATCTTATATATAAATCGTGTTAAATTGAAAAATTGTGGAATGTAAATCGAATTTTTCGTTATTTCGCCATTCGTGTTGAACCAAAACCGTTCTAAACAGCTACCTATAAAACTAGAGTTAGTTAAGGTACAATCTGTTATTACAGGAAAAAAACCCGAAATATCACTTTATATGTAATTGTTTAGTATTATCTTATTCGAAATTTAATTAAAAATTAACCAATAAAATTGATTTATTAATACATCCATATCTGCTCGTTTAATTTTGAATCATCTTTGAATATCCCATGACTTTTCCCACATCTTATAGTAATCAATATGATAAAATTACGAAGTATCTTGTCATTATTATAAATCTAGGATATTAAATTTTATCATCACAGCCAAAAATTACCGAAGAATTCCTTCCGCATTTAGTAACCAATAAATTTTAATATATAGTACAATAACATTAATTTTAAATTTTGAAATATTTCTTTAAATTTAATAAATCATTTAATTTAATTACTATAATTATTATATTAAATTAACTAAAAATTTATATTATATCGCAAACTTCTTATGCAATAAATACCAAAAATAATTTACATTAATCGATATTTCATTATGAAGTAAAATCTATTTTGAAAATTAATGATATAGTTTATGTCGTTATACAGTTTAACAAAAAAAAGTTGTAAGCATAATTCGTTAACTCTGGTTAACTTTAAACAAAAATTTATAATAAAATTAAATTGTCTGTTCAACCGGAAAAATATTCATTAGAGAATATTATATAAATAAATGTTCAAAATTTTCGTACACATTGGCGATGTTTTAATTTTACTATAATCTTATAAATCCTTAGCCAGGGTTGCTCTTACATTACACCGAGTAAAAGTACGAGCTGTAATGCCGATTTTTTTATATACATTAAAATTTAAATTATTGCTTCTGTAGTTCTCAAAATTGAATTAGCCGTAGAAATATTAATTTTCGAAATATTTTCTGATTAACAAGTTAATGAATTTCTGAATGCTTATTTATAATTATGAATTTCGATATTTTAGAAAAAAAGAACCGAAATTTTCTATGCTACAAAATATTTTCTCTTGGTTCCAATATTCGGTTCTTCCCATCTCTATTCATCACTCACCTACCACTCGAGTAAAAACAAAAATTTTGTAAAATCAAATTTCATATTTATTTTGTAAGCCCCTGGTAATCATAATTGCCAATACAGATTCTTAAACCACCTCCGTAATATAAATTGCATTGTGTAACTTAAAGAAAACATTAAACAACACAACAAAAAAAAAATATAGCTGAAAAGAATGAGGTTCACATCCCACATAATAGTTAGCGGCGGTGGCGGCGGCGTTAGTTTTGCGGCTTCTGTTTTTTTTTCTATAATAAAATCACACTAAAAAGACGTGAAAAATCAAATTGAAATGAAAAAATCTTATGGTAACTAAAAAGTACACAATGTTTTTTTCTTCTCGACATTATCATAAATGGAAATTTTCGCAATTATGCTGAAAATATTTTTTATATTTTATTTTTTTTCAATTTGTTTGTTTGTTATTTTGTTTGTATTTCAATCTCGATTACGACAGTCGAAACAATTTCAAATCGAAAATAATAATAACATTAATGACTATGCAAAAGTATGTACAAAAAAATTTGAAAATGAATTTTTGTATGTTGCTGTTTTTTTTTTTGGAAGATTGTTTAATAAAAATTATGGCTTGTGTTCACTAGAAAAAAGAAACCACTGGGGGCGAAATTGTTGTAACAAAGTCCATAACAAATAAAATTTAATTAAATATAAACCAATTGTTGTAAAGTAATTTTAAGTAGGATTTTCTATTTGACCATTGTAAAATTACATAATTATTAATTGTATTTGTATTCCATAATTTTTAAAAAATTGCAATGTAATTTTTGAGGGAATTTAGCAAGGTGATCTTTAAAATTATGAATTTCGGTAACTGGGCATTTTACCGCGAATAATTTATAGCTATTCTTTGAATATTTTATCAAGAACAATTAATCGTGACGCTTTATCTGTACAGGGACTTCACAAATCATAACTCCATAATGGAAATTTGACCCACGTGAGACTTAATTCTATTTATAATAAGAAAATTTCAAGTTTGTGAAATTATGTAATTTCAGGCAGTAATGGATGATAATTACAAAAAGAAGTTGAATTCTAATTAATTTAGTTTACCTAAAATTAAGACTCTAAAATTTCTAGCAAAAGTCATAAAATATTCTTTATAAAAAATGAAATTTTATTATAATTTATATAATTATTTAATTAAAATTTAATGCAAACATTAATAATTAATATTAAATTTCTTTTATTTCAGAGCTCAACTTTCCCACAATGAAGGGTTGGTTCGATGCTTTCCGAGACGATGGTGGACCAACACTTTATTCATTTTCAAATAGGACTCCAGTTACGGGCGATGTATCAATTGTAGCAATATCTGTACT
Source organism: Rhamphomyia laevipes (assembly GCA_963920725.1). NCBI lineage: Eukaryota > Metazoa > Arthropoda > Insecta > Diptera > Empididae > Rhamphomyia > Rhamphomyia laevipes. Next base: position 39,146,584 of record OY987258.1, on the reverse strand, counting down.
ATTTGCAACTATTTATGTAGCATTTTTAGTTATATTTCCAGGTGTAAGAAAACAAGTAAGTAAACAAAATATATTAACAATTATTACAACAACTAAACAAACCAATATGGCAAAGTGAAAGGTAGAAAAAAGGATTTTTTGGGGGAAACATTTCCTTAATTTAACAAAAACATACATAAAAAAGAATTGGTAAAAATGACAGACACTAATTTTTTGCTGTATTCATTGAACTGACTGAAAGTCTAAAGTTAATTAATTTTCGATTTAATATTTTTAATGATTTTGATAGTACTTTTGTCCGAATAATCATCATCTTCTTTACCTTCGTCAATTTTAATTTAATTAATTATTACTTAACAATTGTTTTTAATGCTCTTGCAGATAATTATTTTTATTTGTCTTTACTATAGAATTGACTGAAATTTTTATGGTTTTTAATTAATTTTATTTAAAATCCCCGCTGTGTGATTATTATGATAAAAAAGATCACGATTTTTTTGTTAAATATTAATACTACTTTTATATGAATTGCATCAACTTTGATTATGAAATTTATACAATTTCATAATTCGAATTTTACAATTATATTGTACAGTTTAAAACTATTACAATTAAAACGATAAATATGAATGGGATTTGTTAAAAGTACATTTCAATAAAACAAACTTGTATCAATTATGGATAAGAATCAATATGGGCTAGTACTTTAATCCTTTCGATAAGCAATGGTACACAAAGTTGCACGCTGGACGATTGTTTCAGCTAAAACTAAATCACATGAAAGGAACCATATCGAACTGGATATTTAAATTTTAATTTGGAAGTATAATTATTCAACTTATTTGATAATCTCTGAAATTAATTTACTTCAGACATAATTGATTTAAATCATTCCACAATTAAATTTGTATTCAGTTAATGGTAAATGAATTCTTCAAAAACAAACATTTTTAACAATTAGCTTCATATTTAAATTTATTAATAACCTTAAAACCGAAATAGAATTCTAATAGATCAGGGCTTCATCAGAATGGACTTTAATAACAGAATGGACCTCAACAGAAGACATAGGTCATATAGTAAAATTTATACCGCATTAAATTGACGAAACTTAGTAAAACGTTTTTAAGAAATATGATATAATAGAATGTCTGATAAACTTTATCATTAAAAAGAGTAGGCCTAAGGTTCACATCTGAAAAAAATTAAACGAATTTCGGAAATACAATTTTTTTTGTAAATTTCCTTATGTTCAACACTAGTTGACATATTACTTCATTAAAACGGGCTGGTACGAAAATTCGTCCTTAAAGCGATTTATTAGTTCAACAATATTTATTTTATGAAAAACCTGATTCTTGTTAAATGAATTTTCGATTACACATACAAAACATATTACTTTTTACATATACCTAACTTGACTATAGCGTTTTTAAGGAATATTTGATTCATTGTTGCATTTAATTTGGTAACATCTGGTCTCTCAATAAAAAATGTTTAATCACAACTGACCCAATGAAATTTATATTAACATTTTTGTTTTTATAAAATTAATTTATAAATATTAGGAATTAAGGCTTGTCTTTATAATATTTATGTATCTGTATAAAAGTTAAACCGAAATCAAGTAAATAGATATTTAGAAATAAAAAAAACATGGTTAATTTTAATATTGAATAGAAAAAAACCTTTTAATAATATAAAAATAAATTTCCGCATATAAAATATAAATACAATTTTATGATTTAATAAAATTAAATAACATAATTTTTTTTTCACAGAAATTCTCAACATTCTTCACAGTAACATTAAGTCTTTTCGTGGGACTAGTCATACTAAGTAAGTTTTATTGTTTATTAATTAGCATAATTTATTTGTTAATTGATTTTTTTGTGGCTGTTTATGTTAAGATAATATAATAAGAATAATTTCCGTATTTAAAGTTGTTTTAAGTAGACAAGTCATGGTCAAAAAAAAAATCTTATAATTAGCAAATTAATGAGGCGGACAAAAATCTGTTAAATAATCATAGATAAATTTATTTAATATTCTTTAGATAATTTCGAAGAATTTAATTTTGTTTTATTAAATTTTATATATTAATTATAATTTTTTTTTTATTATTATTTTTTTCATAGTTACACGTTTAGGTTCATCATGGCATGTAGCTAGTACTAATATTATTGCACCTTATAAAGCGTTTTCACGTGAAAAAATACCAGCACGAATCGGTACACATATTGGTTTAATGCATGTCAATGTGACACTTGTTGGTAAGTACATTTTCTATATTAAGACTGATTTGTGTTTTCTATGCAACTTAATTTTCCTTTATTGTAAGCCTTTTAAAAATATCAAACAGAAAGTCAAAAAATTGGAGAAAACTCGTGCCTTTTACAAGATATTTAAATTACAACTAACTCTCGATTTCCTCGGTTTAACAGGAAAAATTTCATTTACATCACACTGTTTTTCAGTTTAACTTGATTTTAATATAAGTTGTCGATTCGTATTGCACGATTTCGATTTACATGGTACTTTTGCGGAACCAATCTACCGTTTAAATCTAGGATTATTAATTTTAAACAAAAAAGGCGTAAAATATTACTAACTAAGTGACTAATTTCTAACCTATAACTAAATTTCGAAATTTAAATTCACGGATCACTGAATTTTTGGTATTTTAACAACAACTAAATAATTTTCATTTTAGTTCAAAAAATTAACAACTGCAATTTAATTGTAAAATTAGAAAAAAATGTCGTTAACGTTTTAGTTTCAGTTAAATTTTAGCCACCTGTTCTTTGCAGTCATACCCGTATAAATTTCAAACGAAATAGTAACATTACAAGACGTCACATCAAATAATTGCTGATGTAGGTGCTATGGTTCATGTACTAAATATTAACCCCATGACCTTAAACTAATCCAATATTTATGATTATGATTAATTAAAAAAAAAACAAAAGTTAATTATTTAATTAATTATTTCTATTCATCAAAAAAACAATTTTATTTCGTCAATCAATACATTGAAAACGCTTCCAATTCACTTTTTCATTTGAATGTTATAGAAAAACCACACCTTATAAAATTGAATGCAAATTTTTTTTTAATTCACGAACTTGTGTAACTTTCTAATATCACAACGTCACCAAAAACTTATCCGGAAGTTTATCTCATAATAATTCCAATCCAATCCATGTTAACATTTCCAATATACATATAAAAAAAACAGCTACTCTGATCTGAACTTAAACGTTGACACATGTCCGAGACAAAAATATATAAAAATATATAAATTCAATGTTCACGAGTAACGAGTGTGTTTTGCGTTCAATCAAAATACGTAGTCACATACGCAAAAAAATAAACAACAACACATTTTTAACCTTGCCATCTATCGAAGGTCGTCAACTCTATCGATATCGTAAAAATAGTTTCCTAATTCAAAATAAAATTTTAATGAAATGTATACAATTATTATTTATGGTAAGCAATAGTTATAATTCACGTAATAAATTTACCTGTTCTGAGATAAAAAAATGAATATTAACAGATCCGTATTGAGCAATGCAAAAGTATTTTTCTGAAAGCGAATGACAAAGTCTGTCTTTTATCAAAATAATCTTCTTCCTTGTTGGTTGGTTTGAGTAAGAAAATTATGGCTTATTTTACCTTGGAGTACATAATTTCAATTTACCTCACTCAGGAATGCATTAAGTCTTGACGATTTTAATCTGCCCGGCTCCTTCATGTCCGTCAAAAAATGACGTTACAAGTGTTTAAATCTTTTATATCTTCTTACATGCTTCCTGAGTATAATATTACCAGTGGCAATGGTTTACTCATCAAAATCATGTTTCTAAACTGTTCCGTAACCACCATTATAATTTGTCCAAAAGGTGAAGTGTTCATTTTCGGCCAATTCTGCAAAGGATTTCTTAGTGGTTGCCACTAAGTGTCCTCTTTTTCCTTAATTGTACGAAAAATTATAATGAATTTCTTTTCATTTACCCCTCTTCGAAGCATAATGAGTTCAATAACATTCTAACTATTACTACCGAATTTTAATGTTCATTATTCATTTAAGAGCTGACAAAATTTAAAACTTCATCGAACAAATTAAAAAAATTGAATTATCATAAAATATTTTAAATTATTCTTCTGAAATAGAAATGAATTATTTGTAAATTGAATGTGCCCAAAGTTGATACTTATTTTGTCTAGTCAGACCATTCGACACTGTCGTTAGAGTTATTTTATAATTGGATTTCTTGTTATATGAAATTAACTGCCTTTGCAATATTTTTACTAAGTTTGTATAAGATGACAAAAATGTTTTATTGAAGGAGATATTAAAAAGGAGAAAGTGAAATTTAATATTACATTTCAATCACTAGTAAAAAAATCAAGGAAATTGTTTATTAACTAATGTTATGGCATGTTATTTAATATTTTCTCCATTTTCTCCTTGGAATGAATAGAGAAAATAAATAGCACTAGCAGAAGATTCACTTATTCTACCCGTTAATTTGATCCATTATCATTTCAATAGACCCAATGCTGTTGACTGAGTCACTAGCATTCGCAACGGATTGGTTTCCAATCCTGAACTCCTGCAGAAGAGTTTGTTTTTGTTAACTGATAGAAAACACAAATCCTTTTACTTCCGGTCTATTTATACCAATATTTATATAATAAAATAATTTTATTTATTTTTTTTTCTTTGCAGCTATTCCGATTGGAAATTGGACTGTTCCAGACATTGACTACAATGAACGTTTTAGTTGGGAAGGTGCCAGTGATATGAGTAAAAATTATAAAGATGCCTTAAGTCGCGGTCTACCATATCCCATTTTAACTGTAGCTGAATATTTTAGTTTAGGTCGTGAAGGTTTCTCATGGGGTGGTCAATATCGTGCTGCTGGCTATTATGCTAGCATTTTATTATGGGCATCATTAGCATCATGGCTTTTAATGAATTTATTATTATTAGCTGTACCACGGTATGGAGCATATATGAAAGCTTTAACTGGTTTTCTTATTGTTTGTACAAATGTTGGTTACTATTTCCTATTACCTAAACGACCTCTAGTTATTTATCTAGAAAGTGGACGATTAGAATTCAAATTGGGCTGGTGTTACTGGTTATTACTAGTCGCAGGTATAATTTTTGATAATCCTATTTGTAATTACAATAATAACATATATTTTTTTTTATATATTACAGGAATTCTTTGTATGTCCGTTGGTATTGTTATATCTGCCATAGATTTAGTTTGGCCACATACATTTTCAACAGTGTTAGAGGTCTACTATGATACGCCATATGATCGTCATGTTATTCTAGAAGAATCACGTGATGTACGATATAGAAAACGTAATAGTAATAAAGGTTTAGAAGAACCACCAGGTTTAGGTTCACGTATCCTAAGACGTTTATCATCAAAAACAACAAATTTAAGAACTAATACTGGTACAATTGGTGCTGTTGTTGGTGGCAGTGGTGGCGTTAGTGGTGGTACAATTCAAAGTAGTGGACGTGGTCAACCTAGTAGTAGTAGTAGTGGAATTGAAAATAAAGCATTTCAAAATGATGTACCAAAAAGTCCATGGCGTTATCCATTCCGTAGATCACAACATCCACCACCACATATTATAAATATGCCAAGAATGTCACAAGATTCTGGATCAAGTATAACATCAGCAACAGTACAAATATCACCAATGCATAAACAAGCTTTGTCACGAATGTTACCGTAAATATTTAATATTATTTTTCTTAAATTTTAATTTTTAATTAATTTTTTTTTATTTAGAAAACCACCGCTTGACAGGACCCGAGAAATGATTCACTGGTAATTAATAATCCTGACGAGTATTTTAACAAAAATTTATATATAGATAAGAACTTGACTATAAATTTTTTGTTTTAGGTTATTTAAAATATTTTATTTATAATTTTAATAACATTGCAAAAAAAAAATATAACATTTTTGTATGTAATTTTTTTAATGAAAAATATAAAAACAAAAAAAAAATGTTAAATCATTCAGAAAATCATAAACTAATTAAATAAAAGTGATTAAAGCAATTGTGATATAACAATAATTACATAATTATTTTAATTAATTAAAGTTTTATTTAAAAAAAAAAATAACACAAATTGGCATATTGTGTAAGGGATGCTTTTAAAATCACAAAATGTAACTTATAATTATTTAGTTAAAAAACGAAAAAAAAAATAATAATTATTGATAAATTTTGATAAAATAGAGCCAATTCCACAGTAACAAACAAGAAATGGCAACGGTGTAAAGGTTTAGATAAAGCAATAAATGTTAAATGATATTTTTGAAATTAATTATTAGATTGATGACTAAAGATCATTAATGTTTTAAGATGAATTTATAAATATAAAACTAATTTTTCTTTAAGTAAATTAACAAATTATGAAACGAAATTATTTAACCATAAAAAATCGTTTAACTTTAATTTTTAACAAATAAATATTCAGAAATTTTCAAATAATAACAAGCTATTTTTGACATCTACTCGATTTTAAATGTTACCAAACAATTTTCGATTAAAATCAATTTCAAATGATACCAACATTTTATTGATAGTAATTCAATTTCATATGAAACCAATCAATTTTCGATATATAGTAAATCGATATCAAATTATACGAAACGATACTCGTGTGAGTCCAACATTTATTCAGCCTTTACAAATACACTGAATGTATTTTTGAAGAATCCTTTACGTAACGTTGCCATTTCTTGTATTGTGGTTCCTTTAATTATTACAAATTTGAATTGGTGTCTTTTAATTAATAATGTTATATTTTTTTTTATCATTCAGATTTATAAGTTTTGTCATCTATTTATTTTTATATGTTATCATTTAATTTTACATTTTTAATTTAAAGTTTTAAGAAGAATTCATATTTTCTTTAGACATTTTATATAAATTTTAATTATTAATAAATCCCTAAAAAAAATATATTAAATAAGAAAAAATTTGAAATATTAAATATAAAAAAAGAAAATATGAAGATAAAAAAAATTCACATATTTTTTAATTTAGACTGGTTTTAAATTTCAAAATTGTCAAATTTTTAGAATAATAATAATTTAAATAAAATGTATAATTTTTTAACAACGAAATTATTGGAAAATGTCATAAAACAAACGTAAATTTAAGAAAAATTAAGTAATTTAATAATTATGACAAATATTTGTAATCATAAAGAGATTAAATTAAATTAAATTAAAAAAAAACTGAAATTAAATTTTAAATTTCTTTGATTTTATTTCTATTTTAAATTTTTGTATTTTCAGAGAAAATTTTATTATTAGAATTGCGAAAATTTTATAAAACTATTCAGGCAAATCCTGCAAATTGTATTTATATGTAGAGCAAGGAATTTCCTATGGAGGTTTATAGGAAACGTATTACATTAAAGATATTTTTAGGAACCATTTACATAAATTTGGAAAATTTTTAACAATTATTTATTAAATTCATTTGGTTAGGCGTACCAGGTAAAAATGTATTCAAAAAATGTGATAGAATATCAAATTGTCTTTTAATTGTGAACCACAAAAATTTGGAAATCTAAACACTAAATTTAAGTTGAATTAATGCACGTTATATAGTCCGAGAACTAATCAAAAAAACATTAAGTCGTTATTATTATATTTGTTAGCATCAGCACAATTTAACCATTGAGTATATATTAACCGAAGACGCTATAGTATTATTCTGCACCTACAAACTGTGTCACCGTTTTATAGTGTTGTACTTGTTATAATCTCTAGCAATTTCTACAAGAAAAGATATTTTCCCCCACAAAACACCGTGGCACTTTTTAATAATTATAGCGTTAATGAAGTAAGTAATAAGGACCCCAGAAAAACTATTAAAAAAATTACGCTTTGATATCTATTAAATTGTTGTTATGTTCTTATAGCAAATTTGAGTTAAGGTTCGAAAACATTTTGTTAATTTTTTCAATTACTATCCTGAGCATGTCAAATTTATTTGGTTTTAAATGTGATATTTTAATAAGTCAGAATGAAAGTTAATGTGAATTTAACAACAGAAATTATCTTTAGTTAAATTATATTTTCATATTATTTATTAATATAAATATTGCCCAAGACTTTGAAATTCAACACGATCTTATGCAACGAAAATATAAATAAATTAGCTAATATTAAATTTTATGAAATGAACTTTCATATTTTATAAATTTACTATAATATTAAAATTATGAAGTACCCTCAGCTATAATTAGTGTCTGATGCCAGAAAGTTTAGATTCGCGACACTACTTAGATGTATTGTGTCCATTTAATATTTATTCAATCCAAATTAAGAGATCTCATATAGTTTTCAAGATGTCATAATGACTTAAATTCATAAAAATTTTAGGATGTTAGGTAGTTTTTTGCAATATATTTACTATAAATTTTAATTTTTTTGTGTACAATTGGCTGTAATTGTAATGATTGCTATATAAATTCAAGTGTGTGTCAGCAATAAAAATTAAATATTTGGATATACAGAACAGATTTTATGTCTTAATTTCTTTGTACGCCGGCCTTTATCCCCTCTTACGTAAATATTTTACAAAAATTATTTATTTTTCAGATTTTTCAAGATTTTATTAAAATCTTCTTTCAATTTGATTTGTAAACAATCCAATTTATTTTAAGGTATAATCATGAGACGCTATAGTATATAATTTTCTACCTGTCATATGTCTTCCTCCCACAAACTATTCCTACCTACCATACCATAAATTATACCTACCATAAATTATTTATTATATTGTATAAGTCCCAGTTACACTCAACATTCACAACAGCAACGTGCTTTCTTAGTGCTGTCAAGAAAAAATTAAGCTATATAAAATGTATGGCAGGAGATAAACTCAACGCAAAAGTTCGAAAAATTGAAAAAATGACACAGAAATTAGACAAATTAGACTAAAGATAAATTGATAAATTTATCTTTAAAGATAAATTGATAAATTTAGTTAAAGAAAAAGTATTTTATATGATAAATCTTGTAGAAGTTATAAAAATATTTAAAAAAAAATACTGATTTTCGGATAGAAATTACTGGAGTATTAGGAACAACCGCCAAATAATTATTTCCAATGTTTTTAATATTATAAAAACCTATAATTAATACAAGGACACAACTTTTTAGGGTGCCTATAAAACGCAATTGCAATAGTTGCGTTGTAACACGTTGCCATTGTGAATGTTTAGAGTAATTTAGTATGTAATACTGGCAACTAGTATATTAAATTTAAACAAATTTTATTATTAATTTTCATTATTAACTTTAAAACTATACCAATAATTAGAAAATTATTTTTATCTTTCTCAAATTACATAAAAAAGAAACATAATACAAAAATTACATAATCATTTTTTTTTTTTATTTATAGAAAATACTTATTCCAAAATAAATTATAATTTTCTTAAAAAAAATAATAATAATAATAAAATATGAGAAAAATAAATAAATAATACAAAACTTATTATTATTATTTTAAACTATATACTTTTAAAAATTAACCGAAATTTTCGAAATGATGTATGAAATATGGAAGTTTTCGTGTTTTATTGACTTCATCACATGCAGACATAACACTTTTGGTAAGTGGTCTTGGACCACATGAAAATACACCTATTTTAGATACCTAAAAACATGAAAAATTATTAAATATTTATACATAAAGAGAAAATTGTAATAATAATTTACATAGGAATGTTTCTTTTGTACGAATTTCAAGAAACTCGACATATCTGGTCGACCAAAATGATTGACTGCCTTTAGACCAGTAAATATTGAAGTTTTCGATAAACGTTGGAAATGATTTTCACAAATATACTATATAAAAAATTCAAATTTAATTAAATAATATATTTTATTTAACCATAAATTTTGTATATCTTACCAACATTGTTGTCCTTAAATCAAATTTATGAAAAAATTGTGTTATGAATATATGAATTTCTAAGACATTTGTAACATCTTTTTTTTCAACATCACGCAACACATCAATAAACCATTCAAAATGTTTATGTGACGGACAAATCCATAAGAAATATACTTTTTTACATGCAACACCAGAATATCGATTTGTACTAGTACCAAACACTAAATCATTTAATATTGATGCATATGGTGTAACACCAATACCACCGCCAACCATTACAGCTACTTCAAATTTATACCAATCTTGATTGCCACCACCAAACGGTCCTTCAATACGTGTTTTCGGTTGATCTTCGGGATTATAATTACATGGATCAAAATAATTTCGTAATTTCCATGTCCATGGACCTTGAGCTTTAATATGACAACTTAAGAAATTTTCATGTGGTGCTGATGTTAATGTAAAACTATGCATTTCAGATGGCCGAAATGCTGTACATGATAAACGAACCCATTGACCAGATAAATATTTTAGATTTGGTGGCCGGTAGAATTTAATTTTAATAACATCAGATGGTAACAAATCTGTTTCGATTACATCTAAGGCCATATATTTTGTACGCAATGAAACAATCTACAATAATAATTTTAAATATTTCATTTAAGTTCATATAAAATATATATAAAAAGAAATCATTTCTAACCTTATCCAAAGTATAAATAATTCCTGGACCAATAAAGAATAACCAGAATCGCGGAGGACCAGTTAAACGTGCCAATCCATGAATTAAACATAATAAATACAGGACGATATATAAAGAATGTACATTCCAAAAGAAATTGTAAGCTTTTTTGCGGATTGTAGGATGAGCAAATACAAAAATTGTACACATTATAATGAAAAGAAGAATTCCAGTGGTTCCTGTAAAATAAAAAAATATATTTTCATTATTCAAATATCAAATTGTGAGTAATATAATCAATAAAAACGATTTGCGGATCTACCCGGCTTAGAAAACTCGATAACAATTCACGAAATTACGAATCTGTTAAATGATCAATCGAAAATTGTATTTTGATATCAGCCAACCAATCTAATTATCACCAATATCAATCATTAATTTTCTATTCAATACTACAATTTTGATAGGAAAATGCAATTGGTTTAGAAAGATTGTAAAGGTGTTAATCAAAATTTCTTAGATACATCAACAAATGTTGCCCGGATGATATCATTTCATTGTAAACCAATGATTCGACATTTTTATTGCTGAAGGCTCATAATTACAAACTAATTGCCGAATTCATTAAAAAGGATGAATCGGAATTGAGATTTCCAATTAACCAAATACACTGCCACCAATATGTAAACAGCAATAAAATTATTGAATACATTAATTAGCGACATTTAACCGATCAATTTAACGATAATTGAAACATTAATGACCGAAACTGAATAATATTTATCAGAAATATTTATTTACCTGTTACTGTCTGGAATAACCAAAACGTTATATCCGGTTTATAATCAGATGCAAAATGAACTTCTCTTGTTAAACATTTTAAATTTTCATGTGATTGAGTTGATACATGATAAAAATTAACAATATGTCCAACTGTATGTAATAATGTGAAAAATAATGCTGTACATGCTGCAATTTTATGAAATTGAATATGTGAATCTAATGGTATATATTGTTGAATTGGAAATTCTTTTAGTTTTGTTATTAAATTCCTACAAAGAGAAATGAAATTTTTACAATTAATTTAAATTTTAAACTAAATTGTAATTTACCTAGACATAGTGAGTAATAAAAGTGAATAACAAAATGATAATGATGCAGCAGAACCACGTGTTATAGCAATTCCAACTCCCATAATATGACGTAAATCGGTATGTTCAGCCATAAATGAATAATCTGGAAAATATAATTGAAACTTATTAAAATCGTATCTCTATAAAAATTCAATTTTAACTTACGAATAAATCTTTCTACAAATAAAACTATTGTGACTACATAAAATAAAAATAAATAGAATATATTTTGACGATTCTCTTCTAAAAATGTTGTATAATTATCCCATTTCTCTTGATACCAATGTCTTGGTGAATCTTGCATTGGTTCAATATGAAATGATGTCATTCGGGCAACATTTGTTGATGTATCTAAGAAATTTTGTTTGGCACCTTTACAATCTAAACCAATTGCAACAAAATCGCCTTTATACTCTTTCATCATTAATTTAAAATCTTGATATGTCAAATGGTTTTTATGTTCTAAACCAACATCTTGAAACATACCATCAATTAATTCTGTAACTTGTTCATCACCTAAACTTGTTGTTCTAGCAATTTCAACTAATGAACGCATCATTTCACTTAATTCACCTTTATCAATAACACCATTCCGATCATTATCGCACATATCAAATATTATTCTTAATTTATCTTCAGTTTTGCCCCTTGAAAATAGTACAACAGTTTCTAAAAATTCTTGAAATGAAATTCGACCATCTTGATCTTTATCAACAATATTAAACATTTTCCTAACAAACATATCGTTCGGTTTCATTCCTAATGCAGCAGCAAATTCAGCTTTTGATAAACTGGTACGCATAACAGTCATAACTTCACCATCTGTTGATGCATCGGATCGTCGACGACGTTCACCCGGTTTTAAACCAAATGTTAATGCATATGCTTCTCTAAAGAAATATTCAAGACGTTTTTGTCGTCGTTCTCGTGTTTCGGCACGTGCCAACATTATATCACGATTAATTTCAACCAGTGACATTTCTTTTTTATGTAAATCCAAAAAATCTTCTAATTTTTTCACAAATTTACGTCTCGCACCATATGATTCTAACTCTAATACTAAATCATGATCACTTGGATGACGGAGTAGTAAATATGGTTTTTTCTTTATATGATTAGGTTGTGATTCTTCTACAGTAACAACTTCAACATTTTTTAAACTAAATGAACGTAATTTTTCACCTTTCCTATCAACAGTATAAATAGCTGCTTCTGGACCAAATTTGACAGTAACCAATCGTTTATGATTTGCATGTAACCATTCGCGGGCAATCATTTTATCAACAGAACCTTTATGATTTGGACTTGAACGTAATGCTTCTTGTTTAATTTTCAATTTTCTTCGTTTACTATTCTGTAATTTAACGACACAATAACCAGCACTAGCACATAAAATAGGAATAAATCCTAAAAATACACAAGCATAGATAAACATAAATTCAGAACCAGAAAAATAATCATAACCCTGTAAATAACTACATGGTTCTAATTCAGTTGCATTTAATTGCATTGGCTGAGGACATGGATCACCTTCCCGAAATACAAATACTTCTTTTTGAATATCCTCTGGATTGATGTCAGTACTATTAACAATAATATCCCACATTGTAATTTTCCGTAATTCAGCAATATCATCTTTACTAAAAATATCATTTTTCTCATTCTCAAACCAAAATCGATCAGCATCACGAACACGTGCAAATTGTTCAATTATAACATTTGTAAATAGTTGACCAGGTCGACCATATGATTCAAGCATACCACCAACATAAACATCAACATTATCGATTCGATTTGAATATGCTGATATTAACATTCTTAATAATTCTGGTTGTTTAGCAAATAAACCTGGATTAATATCATTCCAATTTTTATGTTTTGTTAAACCAAATGCTTCGCGTGCTGAATTATAATCTGGTAGACCATTATCTCGTCCTCTCATTATATTTAAAGCACCTAAATCACGACGTGTAAATTCCATTGGACCAAATAATTTATCACGAACATCTGAACATAATACAGGATCTTCACGTTCGGAAATTTGTGATGTCAGTCCCATTAAAACTTCTTCGACAGATGTGTCCATTAGGAAATCCTTAAAATTAGAAAGATTTAATTAAATATTAAAAAAATAGATTTTTTTTTTTATTAATTAATTACATTCGAATCCCACCACGTTGAACATAATCTTATCGCCGGATAACCCATTGGTGTTGTACGATAATTACATTTTGAATCACGACGATAAATACCAGGTGGTATCATTGTATGTCCAAAACGAAATGCTGCCGCTTGAAATACATGACCAACACCCGGATGAATATCTTGATTATATCCTTTATAGGGTGGCATTTCAGTACCTAAAAATGCTGGTAAATATTCATACATAATGACATTTTGAAGACTAGCTACAACAATTCGACGTGCTTTTTGAAATATATCTTCATCAATCCAATCAGGATGTTTAGTTTTAACACGTTTTGCTATAGTATTATGCCATCGTAGAAAAAGTATTGCAAATGACAGTAAAGCTGGATTCTGATTTGTTCTTGCATCACCCAATACTAAAAGAAAAACACTGTAAAAAAAATTTGAACAATTTAATTTTTAATTATTGTATACTTACAAAATAATCTCTCCGGACTTAACATTCTCATTACATGCGGTACCGGATTATTAAATAATGGCACTCTCATTGTGTTTCTAATTGGCATACGGCCACCTTTTTCAGTTAATAATGTACCATTTTGAAATGATCGCATTGCATTTAACCATGCTTCTGATGTACTATAAATAAAACTACCATCAATCCATGATGTCATCTGATTAATTTGTTCACGTGGTGCATTTGGACTTTGACCAGTTTGACGATCATATGCAGCTCTATGAAATGGTATATATTTATCACCACGACATTCTTTATCATACATTTCATCACATTTTTCAATTTCAATACGATGCATTTCAATTGGACAACCAGATTCAGAGGCCATAACAATTTCATTAGCAACAACTTGACCAAAAAATGCCAATAATGCTGTACGATTATATTTTGAGCCAAGACCATCTTGACCGCCCATAAATAAACGACTTAATCGTCTTGTTGATGGTCGATTAGAACCAGCCATTACATATACACCATCAGTGTAAGCTGGCGGTGCTTTTCTTACCAAATGACTATCTATAAAATACAAACAAAATTTAATGATATTAAAGGTTTTTGATCTCAGAGTTCAGAGTTAATTAGTTATTTGCGTGATGTATGATGAAAAAAAAATGGTTTGCAAAAATATTTTACAATTTTAAGAAATTTCAAAATTTAGATTTAATTTATTTTCTTTAACATTTTAAATTCTCTTTCTATTTAATTAATTTTGATGTATGATTAATCGTAATTTAATGATAGAGTGTGTTTTTTTTATAAATATTCTTACCAACTGATCCCCAATTTGGATGAGCTAAATTATTGTACCATCCATCATATCTTTGTTTTTCAATATTGCTTAGAATTTTTTCTGTAAATTAGATATAAGATTATAAAATTAATTAAAAGTTATTAATTATATTTAATTAAATAATTTCTTAATTAATTTAATATCATGTAAGGAATTGTAATTTCAATTAAATTTCTTATAAACGATATTTATAAGAATTTTGAGTCAAGCTAGTTAAGATTCAGTAAGAAATAATTAACATGGATTTGGTATGACCTGGTTGTTTGGTTTTAAGCTATATTGGTTTTAAGCATTATAATTTAAAGCTTTTCCCCTACGCACTAAAGTGTTAATAAAAGGCTCTAGTCGATCACCTTTTTACTTAGTGTCGAACCACCCTACTACTCTATAATAAACTTGATTCTATTTAACCGAACTTATTCCGTCTGCTTCTGCCAAGTTATCCATTAGGATAAAATTTTCCAAAATCGTGAATGTTTTTTTTTTTGTTGAAACGAAGAGGAGCGGCACAGTAGATATTTACAGACTCTTCTACCTTCTCACATCCTTTGAAAAAGTAATTATTACTTTGAAATATTTTCAATTATTATTTTGGATATTTTTTTAATATTCTAATACACCTAACAATATCACTTAATTCAATATTCAAATACATGCAGTGGCTAAGCTTACTGCATTACTGAAGCTACGATGCTACGATGGACCGAGAGAAGTTATTGTGGTAGCATAGCAAATCCAATGTGCTAATTAGAATTTAGTAGAGCGATTTGGTAATTCACCTTTGAATAAATACAAATATGGTTAAGAAGCTTAGAAATACCAGTAAGGTTATTTACACCAGGGATTCTAGACTGAAAGAAATCATTATAATTTAAAAATGAATTCAAAAACATCTTGAGTACAAATGTTAGAAAAAGTTACAATTTAAAAATATATTAAAAATACATTGTTTTTAAATCATAAGTTTCAATAGTTCAAATTATACAAAGTGAATGTGACCTCCTATGCATTTTGTATAATTTGAACTATTGAAACTGATCAAAATATTAGCATATTTAAAAAACAAATCTAAAATGATGATTACATGCATTGTAATCTATGTAAATCATTTATATAAATAAATTATATTCATCTTTCTAGACACATTAAGTTAAAAATATATAAATCGGAATGTGACCGTGAATATTTAATTACTTTAAATACTTTAAATGTCATAATAATAATTAATTCACTTTTGTATTGCTTTTTAAAATCCGCTTTAATATCTATCTTTTATTTGGGTTTTTTTCATGACTAGTTTTTACTCTTAAACATATTTTATCTATATAGAAAACTCTGCATTTACTACATTAAAAATACAATTATGGTCATATTAATTATAATGTAAATTAAATGTCATAGAGATATCACTTAAATGGGTATAATTATAATGAATATAATTATTAAGAAATGGTAAATTTAAAGAGCAATCTTTATATCCTGGTAATCACCAAATTATTAAATTCAGAAAGAATATTTTTGATTATACAGTGTACAGAGTGCAAAATGTACTAAAACTTTAATATAAAAATAAATACAAATTTATTAATAATTTTATTTACCGTGAGTCGAGTCATAAATTTACTTATTTCTAGACACATTTCGAGTTTAACATATTTAATCCTATTCGCCATGTGCAACATAAACAACAGGTACAAATCATATTCCACAAATGGTAAATAATTTCAGTGAACTTTAATGAAATTATTTCCATTTCCATATTAATCACAAAAATATTGACTGTGTTTCGTCTTTGTTAATTCATTAGCGAAACTATTATTTGAATCCTTACATTAACATATAATTTAATATAGATTAATTAATAAATCTTATATTTTCATTGTAAACCTCATGATAATTTACACGATATTTTTAGCAACCATAGGTATAACGTATAAAGCTATGATTTGCTCCACAAATTTCTGCAAATTGCCTGAAAAATAATCCAATTCGGTTAATAAAGAAATTAGTTTGATTTAATCGGCGCGGAGTTCCATCAAATAAATCGATTATTTACGTCTAATAATAATAATCGAAACTCGTCTACTTTACTTCTACAGATGCTATTTCATTTGTTGGTATTATATGAGAATAAAAATTAATATTTAAGAAATCAGAATATTCATAGTTTCAATATCGTTAGGGTAATTAATTAGTTCATTAATTTCATCTAATCGTAGTAAGATAAAAGTGCAATAAATAATGAATAATTAAAGGTTAACCATTGCTTAAATTCTATTGATTAAAGATCCAATGCTGGTAGACCGATTGACCGGCTGAAAAATGGAATTGTACCATTCAATCCTTTGAATAAACTTTGAAATAAACTCGGTCAAAAAAGTATTGATTTTGTAAAATTTTGTTAATTTAATTAAAAATTATTTTGCAAAATTTACAGAATGTAAATTCATAATTTACCAAAACATATTTCACAGAAAATAAATTAACAATAATTAATGAATAGTCAAAGTTAACTATTTTGGTAATATATTCCATGTTGCTTTTCAAATAACATTTTCGCTCATATTTTCATAATTATTTATAAAGTCAAATTTTTAATAAATTAAAACATTATTTCAGAATTAAGAAAAAAATATTATATAGCCCATTTTTGCTGAAAGTTTGGATCTTATACTTTATTGCTTAGTTGATTATAAATTAAATTTGTATATAATATATATGAAGTGGATAATGTACTACATTACTCATTCCACAAAGAATATTATCATACTTATTCGCATGTACCTATATATTTGCCATTAGTGCAACCAAATAATAGAAAAAGTCATGCGTTTTATTTATTCATTCTTATATCCTCCACTTATGAAACACGTCAGCGAACATTTGAAATTCCAAATTAGTTAAATATCATAATATTATTCCAAAAAAGCAATAAAAGCATACAGTTCATTTGTCAAACCAAATTTTTTTGAATCTCCGAAACTATTGCCAACAATTTTTTTTTGGTATAAGATTTAATATCAACCAGTGTGGCATAGGGTTTTCAATCTCCCGGGATTGGTTGTACGTTGGAGTAAAAAAACTTAGTTGCAATTATATAATAAAACTGACAAGATTTTTAACTTTAGCTTTATCAAGATCTTGTGGTAAAATTTGAATAAATATTTCAAGTGTAGCAGAAGAATATAAGATCCAGTTGCATGAGCTGAGCTGTTAGTAATGCAGTGGGATTTGAAGTTTCGAAGTTTTCATTTTGATGAATAAGGAACTATGACAAAGAACATTCTTGCCTGGCCGATGCTTTCACGATTGTACAGTGGCACAAGTATTACTGTGCGGCGAGGAATGACAACTGAGGAATGAGAACTTCCATACGAGGAATGAGAACTGCATATAATATTTTACATTTTTTTTTTTCTACTTTCAGCTTCTTTAGTATAAAATTTATGACAATGTCTGCTATAAACAGATTGCTATCTCGAATATTTTAAAATATAATTCAAATAAAAATTAGATCGCGGAGTTGCAAACCCTAGTCGACAGTGTTGCTATAAAACATTATATTTCCATCTCATTAAATGTAATAATCTATTTAAGCTACAGCTTCGATAAATATCTTAATTGAAAAATGTAACTAATTGGAAAAATAATAAATTTAACCTTAAATAGTTTTAATTAAATTAAGTTTTACTCTATGAAATTTACATTCTCTGTAATTGAATGAGTGAGTAGATTTTCTTAAACAAATTATAATCCAAAATAGATTTTTTATCCAATTAATGATAAATAAATCATTTATTTTTTATCAAATATTTATTTTTGTTTTTAATTAAAATTAATTCTTCAATTGTAATGAGATCACTTGACCATTGATGGTAAAAAAAAACGAATTCATTTTATCATTATTATAAATAAAAATGCAATTAAAAACATTTTCTTTAAGCTTAAAAAATTTGATTTTGACATTGTGGCATTATTTAGACTTATCATGCTGTTATGAAGCTCGGTATTATTGTCTTAACTTTGTCAATTCTGTAAACTGTCTAAAAAAAGTTAAAAAAAATATGAAATTATTTGGATTAGTTATTTTAATGTTGAATTTATATCTAATTTTATGGTCTCGTTATGGTGTAAAGTCGTTAAGGCTATCTCTTTAAAGGTTTAAATTGAAATAAATGTCTGAACCTTATAGCGTTAATATCTAAGGTAAGGTAATAAAGGGTCATAATTTCAATTGAAGAATACACCTCAATGTAAACTGTCAAAACAAGATTTTAGAAAGGCTGTACCTCTCAAATTAATATTAAAATCAAATATTTAGATTATTGTACGAGGTAGGTGATGCAGTCAAAAATCAAAATTTTAATTAATCTTAAATTATTTTAGTATACTACGATTTTTTATAATTTATATGAAAATTTTTTAATAGGTTCTCGCCTGGCAAGTTGTTTTTCTCCTCCGGACAAAAATTTCAGTTTATATAAAATCCATAAAATTAGATAAACATTATAAGAATTAATTTAAATAAAAAACACTTTATTTATTAACATCAATTTAAATATATTCCTCATCCCACAAAAGTTATTTGTTTCTTAATTACGTCAGGTAATCAATAACATTTTACCAAGAATTTATAGAATAATAGCCATCACAATTTGCCGACCACTTTACTCGTATTTATTTTACTCGTACAAATGTATATTTGGAATCTAAAAATTAGATTTAGCTTGAATGCCGCAAAAGTAATTTATATACTTCAAATGCGATTTAATAAAAAAATATTAGGAAAATCCTACTTAAAGGTTAAAACTTAAAATTAAAACTTAATATTTCTAAATCCTTTTTTCTATAATGAAATTAACAAAAAATTTCTATTGATTGGATTTCTAAATTACCAGCCTTAAATATACTATATTATCATCAAGGTTATCCTTTCGAACGTATCAATATAATATATAATAATCATTAGATATGTAATTTAAAATAATAGCCAACACGAATTTCCGACCATTTTTCGTAGTGTTTGGAACATTGTTTGATATGAAAAATAATTGGAAACTATTTGTGCGCCATCTGTTAAATGGACAAACAAATACATATCTTTTTCATGACTTTTTCAAGTAAGCTGCGTACTACCGTGCGGAATTATAAACGAAATCTTTTATTTCTAATGTTAAATTTATATGAAAATTTCTATTCACTCGAGCTACATACTAAGCTTTAGCAATTTTCATCAAGAAATATTATTTTAACGAATTACCTTCAAATTCAATATGAAATGTCGGTAAATGTTTATAATTTATTGTCAATAATATTTAATTACTACAAACATTTTATCATCCCTACAAAAAAATAATTAGCATCAAAAATGCGTGTACAACAAAAAACTTTAAAAGATAATTTTCATTAAAATTACTTAAATTAAAGCCGTCAACAAAAACGAATTTAAATCTTAATTAATGATAAAATTTATAAAATTTATGACTCGATTTTTTCTTAATTTATTGGTGAATTTATAACATTGTACTATAAATAAATAAAATAAAAAAAAAATGAAATTTGGAATTTATTAAGCTTGTCACTAAATATTTTTTATGCAAAAAAAAATATAAACAATTTATAATCAATAACTTAAATCTTTTAAATCAAGTTTTTAATCGTACACTTGTTATTTGTCGTGCAGAATTTTTACTGATCAAATTAGACTTTTCAAATAGAATAAATATTATTATAGCATTACACCATAATGTGTTAACCAGAAAAAAAATTGGAAATAAAATGAAGTGATTTTATTTTTAAACCTAAAAACATAAATTATCACTTTAATTTGCGGGTTAATAAATTTAAATTTAACAAATATAAATTCAATTTATTTATGTAATTTATGTTTTATTGAAGATAAATTAAAAAAATATTTGTCATAAACGAAATTATCGAAGTTAAAAATTTCGATAATTACGTAATAAAGTTAAATTAATTGAAGGATATAAATTGGAAATACTTTCGTCCTATTCCTCAATTGTTTCATTAAATTTATACTGAGATAGTGTAAATCAGTAACTTATCAATGCAGATTTAAGTTCCTTCTATGCCCGACGAACATAAATTTCAATATTACTTCTGTCATAAACGTCTGATTAATTTTTACAGCTTGTCAATGGGACAGTTACTGGGGAAATTTTGATTTTTGTAATGATTTATGCTTCTCATTGTATTCACTCAACTAGAAACTATACTGAAATACACACAACTAGCTTTTATCCATAGTCTGAGACCATGTAGCCAAGAAACAAGGGAATGATATTAAGAGAGATAATTTCTTAGGCTTATACAAGCTGGTGATTTTTCCCAGTGTTTATGGAGAAGCCAACGAGGACTTATATATCGTCTCAGTTCATCTACTTTCCTGTTTCAAGCACCTCAACTGTGGCCAGGTATCCAAATGAGTTTGACTTCAATGTTCCATGCTAAATAACTATGGATTCATTACCCTTTAAAAAGAACGTTTCCGAATAAGTAGAATCTGTAACCGAATGTATGTTAAAATTAGAGTTTATTCAAATTAGAGTCAGTAACTTGAAAATTTCGACATCAATATGCTGCGACGTAAGATGAAAATGATTGTTGGTTGACATTTAAGGCTTCTATAAAAAAACAGAATCTCAAACACCGAGAAATTTATAAAGTTCTCAATAAATCAGCAAAACTTTAAGACGGATAAATCTCAGTAAAACATTCCAAGTTTGAGGAGAATAAATAGGCAAATTTTAAGACTGGGAAGACTTAGTAAAACGTCAAAAAACTGATTTTGTAACTTATATTACAAACAAGGCAGAATCTCATTCAATATTGAATTTTTCCAAATCTATTTAAAAGATTTATTTTCTCGAGAATTTGGTAATCGAGATTAATTACTTTGGGATATTTCGTTATTAAATACCCTTCAATATTCCGAATAAAGTAAAATGATTTATTAAGTTTGAATTTTTATGAAATGTAATAAAAGTAATTAAATATTTATTTAATAAATTATTTGTGGAATTAGCACTCAAATAGTTTTAAGTTTACATTTTTTTTATTAATTATTTTATAAAGAATTTAATTTAATATCAAAAATATTATTGTGAATATCAATTTTTTTGAAATATTCTTTTAAATTATTTAATTTTATCAGAGCACACTTCATAAATTTTAGATCAAGGATAATTTTATTTTATAAATTTTCATGTCATTTTATGTATTTTTCATTTCATTATTTATGTATAATTTTTTTAATTTTTTTGAAAATTTTATTTTGAATAAATGTGATATTTATGTAGAGGCATTAAAGATATTGAGTAAAAAAAAATAATAATTTTGTTTAACGATTGTTTTAGCATTTAATACCAAGAAAACCTCTAATAATGTGACTATTAACCATGTCCACATTTATCTTGATTTACAGTCAATTAACTTGCATAAAAAACATTTTTTGTTGTTTAAATCTATTGCGATCTAATTTGACCTCCTTTCATTGTGAGGCAATCAATGAAGATTTTGTTAAAACTTTAATTACATTTTGTATTATATATTTGAAATTAATTAATTAATATTTTGCCAATATTTAAGTTAAAAACCAAATAATAAGAAAGATTATTGATTACCCTGACCAAATAGTGATTATAATTTTAAGTAAATTGTCGGTTGATTTAATAAAACTACGTGCTCTCTGCAGATTAATTTTGGTTATTTTGTATTTCCCGAAATTATATTGTAATGTACGGTTTGTATGAAATATTAATTTTGTTGATATGCTAAGGCTATAACATTTAAACAATTGCATGAAAATATAATCAGTGGAGTACGGAGTTTGATGTTAGGGATAACCTCCAGTTCCATCCCTAATTCTTGTACTAAGTATGATTATTTCACTAACAATTACTACTTATTACTACTTAAAAAATGGTTACTTTAAGCGCACCTAGAGAGTGACGCTATTAGCGATACTCGACGTTGTGCTGTAGTGTATTCTCATATGAAAATGTAATTTCTATATCAAAAATTTTAGTTGTTTTTGCATATAAAATTTAAGATAGTAACATGGAGAACTCATAAAAACTGATATAGATAATTTTAGTGAAATCATACGCCACTGAATGTAATTAATTGAACTAGAGTTAGGCTAGAACTAGATGGGCAAATTAATTTATGCAAACTTTTAAGAATTGTAACAAATCCAAAAATTTGAATTATTTGAGATAATTCTTTTGGAATGCCCTAATTATCAAAAACGGTTTTATTATCTATGAATTAATGCTGTCAGTATAATTATTAAGAAATCATGTAGTAGGATAAATTGCTATTTCAAGTATATTTGTTTAAAATTATTTATACTAATTATAAACTTTAATTTAATATTACAAATTTTATTCAGCTTTTTTTTATTCGAATATTAAATCAGAAAACATTTTTCTTAAGTAATGAGTTTAGCTCAATGAAACATGTCATTTGTATTTAATTAATTTTCATGTCGGAGTGAATAAATTGTAACAAAATTAGTAATTGAATTTTTAATGCATTTTTTGACGTCTTACAATGAGCCTACGTTTGAGTATGTGGGTAGAATAATCTACCATTTATACAAATAAATAACCTTTAAAAAACCCTTAATTGGAATGGCATAAAGATGTGTGAATTGAATAAAGATTTGTGAACTTAGGTAAATTGTATATAATATTGTAAAAAAAAACTTCAAAGTTTACATCCAGATGAACTCTTATTGATGACGAATATGAACGAGAGCTTGGGAAGCCCTACACTTACTTAATTAAGAATTCAAATCACGATAAATGTTGCATGATTTTTTAAAACTACAGGACTTGTATATATTGAAGTACTGTTGAAGATTTTCTACACAGATCTATAAATTTTAATCAATAAATATCAAATTTCACCACGATTTTAATTATTTTATACTAGTCTTTTAAATTTCATACTATGTTTGCTACCAAATGTAAAACACAAAACAAAAATATTTCTAAATTAATTATTAAAGTATCAAGTTCGAATCAAATAAAAATGTACTTTCTCCAACCACCAAAATTGTGTACAGTGAACACCATATATACTTCAAAAGTACGTTAAAAATTATTTTTATATACATAAAGATTGTTAATGATTGTCATAACTCTTGTTAAAATATTCAAATATATTCGTTACATAATTTTGTTGTCTTTTCGCTATATTTGCTTTAACCAAACTAATTGAGCTACTTCATTCATTGCCAAATATTGCCAAATAAAAGTATAATTAAAATTAACTCGTTGTTATTTCTAATTTGTATTTACAATATTTTAACCCTCTAGGCTTTAGGGCAACAAATGAGAAATGGTCTTATATAAAACAATGTGTAGATGGATAGAAAGTTTCAAATTACGTAATTAAAAAGGATAATTTGTAAATAACTAGACATGATTTAATTTTAATTTTATGTCATTAATTACATTACTTCTTTACGTATCCGCTACCTCCTAAAGTATGTCGTCGTTATGCAACATAATTTTTATTACGTGTATTTTCTGATTTCTACTAACGAATATAATCTTTTAAATTTATCCGATATTAAGCTGAAATGGTTTGCAGAAAAATCACCTATAGTGTAGTACGTTAAAATATAAATTTGAAAATTAACAATCAATCTTTTTAATATAATATGTGTAACAAGTGCGTGGTTTTAACACGATACGAATTTCCTTTTTTTTTTTGTTAAGTTAAATATTATATTAAAAAACAACATGTTAAAAAGTGAAGCAGGACCAGTTCTTATAAATTGGCAAGGTAATCGACTTCAATTACATATAATAAATATACATTTTTTTATTTTAATAGAGAAAGGCATAATATAAAGAATGAATAACTCAGTTTAAATTGTCAATTAAAATAATAATGTAATTTTAATGAAGTATATTTGGATAGTAATACGTAAAATGTATAGAAATATCGAAATAATCAAATAGGAGTGGTAATATGGTAAGAAATGTTAAACCCTGGGTTATATATGCTTAACACTGTGGGAATTCGAATAATTCATTTAGAAGTGAACAATATAACAAATTTTGGGGTATAACCAAAGCATATAATTAATTATAAAAATGCTATTTCTGTTTGAATATTGATATTATTTAAACTGATTTTATTGACACATAATTGAATCCATTCGAGTTAACCTGCAAAAAAATAATCATTTCAATATTTTAATAATTCCGTGTAGAAACTATTGAGGAGGATCATCTTAACTTAATTGTGATAAATAATGACATAATAATTATAAATTTAATACTTTATATTTAAAAATTAAATAAATGATGTTTAAGTAAATTATAAAATGGATTTAGTCTCCACGATTAAAAAGCGTTTTAAAAATGACCATTTAACTTTGAAAAATATCAATTTGATTCTGAAAAAGACTAATTTCACTTGCAAAATGTTATACATATAATAAAATAAATAATAAAAAGAGTTGTCAGTGATGAATTTAATAGATGGCGTTGGTAATATTGTCCAAATAAAATTTTATTAATTTATTTCAAACGATTACAGCTTGTAATTGTAATTGGATCGAAATTTCTTCTTATTTGCAATAATGGTGAAGTCCAAATCGAAAACGATAACGAGTAACGATGTCCACTACCACTACGCCATCGCCACCCAGAATGCAATTAAGTTCCCAAATTTCTGGGAACTTTCGAACTTTCTGCGTTGTGTTGTGAAGGTTTTCGTTCAGTTTATCTGCTCCACATACATTTTATATGAGTTGAACCTTTTTCTTCACAAGTTGTAGCGTGTTGTATTCGTTGAAAGTAAACTGGGGAGTAATACTTTTTTGAACCAGGCAATGAAGTATGAAACTTAATATTTCATAATGCTGTCAATAATAGGCACAAACTTATTTTAAATAAGTGAACAGACAAAAATTTTAAATTTTAATTTAACAAATTTCAAATTTTTAAAAAATATTTAAAAATTGCATTGATAAAAATGAATTAGGTAGTTAAAATATGCAATAAATTAACAGAATAGTTTCAAAAATTAAAGTAATTAATTTAAAACCTTTCTATTTTTATTCAGGTGGAAGCGTGGAAGCAACACTGGAACTTTTCAATTAGGTGTGGTTGTACGATTGTACGAATACGATACCATAAATTTAAGTTAAGCAGTTTAACTAATAAAAAATTATAACATTATAATTGCTATTTAATTATTTTCTTGTTAAACGTTCCTACTAATATATATATCAAGTGATATGTATTACATGAAATATAAAATGCGTAATATATTTTAATTGCAATGAAATAAATATAATCAAACAATTATTTTGCTGTCCATTTTTGTTTAAATTATAGTTCTTATTTTACCATTGTACCAAAACAAAATGTAATTGACATACATTAAATTTGAATTATTTTTGTCCTTGAATAGTAAAGTTTATTTAAATTTTATTTTATTATTTTACCCCAACTGACCTAGTAATATAATACTATCTCTAGGCAATTAATATCATTTTTTAATATACTATCGTACAAAGCATTCTAAAGTGTGTATTTTTGGTGGGTCATTAAGAAAATAATTAGTAAAGTATTTACTGAGAAAATATGCAGAAATGATCAAACAAAGAAACAATTTCCAAAAGAAAATTCAAAGTGTTTTGTAAATATTAGCCAGACTATAATGCGCCAAGTAAAATTGTAATACACCACGTAAAAACCTTCAAATTATTCAATTTGATTAATGTTGAAAAAAGAAATGTTAAAGTAAATTGAATCTCTAAAACTCTTTTATTCAAACTAATTTGATTTTAAGTATTTAGTGCCTAGTGCCTAAACTTTTACAAATTAACATTAATTTAGAAACGTAAGACTATGCGACAGTACTTAAATTGAAAAATTATAGGCCAACCGCTATTATGAAAGCCCGATTCAAAACTCGATTCAAAAAGGAAGAAAAGCATCGTCTAGCCTGAGAAAACGTTTTTTTTCCTATTTCAGTTATTGCCAAGCATTTAATGCGCTGTAAAATATCAAATAGCAATGATTTACAACATAGAAGATATAAAGAACTTTAAAATTTTTAATTTTAGTTGAAATTACTAAATATTTGGCACTACGACCATACAAATTACTAAATTATATATATTTTTTGAGAAATGAAAAATTATGGTATTGAATATATATTTCAATACCATAAAAAGAGGACGAATTGAAATCCGCTGCAACAAAAAGGAAATAAAGGTCATTGATTTTATTACATTTTCGAATTGTCAAAAGCTCATCCAACTTTTTGCAAGAATACTTCCATCAACTTTATTTATATTACTACTTTAAGAAAAAGAAAGAGAAAAAAGAAGTGATTTCCCTTTTACAAAAAGTTACGAATAATTAATTATATTTATCAAAAGATGAAGGTAAAAGGGAAAAAACGAAAATTTATTGAAATGCCATATTCATTTTTTAGTTCAGAAATTTGTCTTACTTCATTTCTATCATTTTTCATTTCAGATTATATTATACAATTGAAAATTCACCCAAAAAACTGAACATTATTTTCGTTTTTTTACTGGGACTATATTTCCGGGAAGCTAAATTATATTTTTTATTCCTAATAAAATTCTTTAAAAATTAAAATTAAATTTTTCAATTAAAAAAAAGATCATCACCAAAAACAAACAAAAAATCGAAAATGTTAAATGACTCACAAAATATTTTAATCTCCAGACGGATATAATCGACTAAAACCCGCGTGAAATTCAATTTTTCCATACTATAATTTTATAAAACAAAAAAATTACATAGAAATTATAAGCAGACTGTCTGACTCTATACCTTTCCGGTCATTTAAAATGTTATTGACATTTGTCATCTGTCAGAATTAACATCATCAATTTTTTTATTAAAGACCCACATTTTTTTTGAAATTTCTGATTGATTTTAATCCCGGATTTTTAAGATGAAGTAAAAAAAAAATGAAATACTTGAACAAACAAAATGCATATAATTTTCAGATGCCAATCAACTATAAATTGGACACATCATCACATTTTATATTAAATTTAATCTGTTAATTTACAAGGAAATCCTCATAATAAATTTAAATTGAAAAACTATAAAAGTTGAATAAACTTGACAAAATTTATGTTTTACCGATGAGTTTTGTGGTTTTTAGTAAAAAAATAAATTAATATAAATATTTTTTTTTTTTAATTTAATAATGTTGTTAAGTATTGTTTTAATATACATATAAACAATTTTCATATTAGGTAATCAATTTGCTATTTAACTATGTAAGTTCAGATATTACATAAAATATATTTATATGTAGCGAAATAATATAATGAAAATTTATATTTAAATAAATTAAAATCACATAAGAAAAATCTTATATACACAAAATTTATATACTAATTAAAAAATATTTATTAATTAAATAATCAATTTATTAATGTCATGAATAATATTCGTTAAGCACGCAGATTAAGTTTCAATTTCATTTAAGTTCGCAGTTCTAGAATATCGTAAGCCTTCATGAATTGAAATATTGTTTTTAGTATCGGTGCAAAAGTTATCATAAATTATTTATTACCATATTACGTAATTAAGCCATAGACATATAGACTACTTAAAGTTAATGAATAAGCTTCACAATAAAAGTCTTTAAAAAAATTTCGTACCTTGGGAAGTGACGTACTACACGATAGGTCGGCTCTTTGAACACTACCTTTGTGAATAACTATTCCCTGCATAAGGGTGAGCAAAATTAGTGATTAGTTCTTGAAACCCGATGTTGCGACCACTATTGATCCATCGAGAATATATGACCACAAATTTGACCATGCATTAAGGTATCACGCACCCTTCTTAACCAAACCTAACCTAACGTTTCGCAGGTAATTAGATTTTAAATATTAAAAAGTTGCTTCTGCAAATTAAAATTTACTTTCATATGGAACTTATATTTCGTAATTTATTTATAAAAATATTAATCAGTCCAAATACCAGTTTAATATTTCATTTAATATAAATGTAACATTTTCAAATTTTAGTTCCCGCGCCATTGAATACCATACAAAGCTTAACAACTTAATGAATACTTATTTACCTCTAATTCATTATTAGATAAAGCACTTAAAGTTACATATTAAAAAGGACATTTACTGACCTTAAAGATCAATCATTAACTAACAACAAAAAAATAAAATATTAAAACAAAAGCAACAATTTTCTTAGTTCCTCAAGAATCAACCATGAAAATAATTAATTAATTATTTTTTTGGTTGGTTGATTTCAATAATTAAATATTATATTTAAAAAAAAAAATTACTGCGCTTAGTTTTAAATATTATATAGAGAAAAAAATATTAAATTAATCAAAAATTATATTCTAAATTTCATAAAATATGAAAAAGAATAAATTTTTGTTAATCTAATTGTACAAAAAAAAAAATAATGATTCCGACATTAAGGTTCAGTTTAGTAAATTGGCAATTTGGTATGAAATTAGTAAAAAACATTTTATAAGTTATAAGTTCCAACAACAAACTGAATGTTGTTTGTATTATGATGAGATGAAGAGGAAATCTGGAATGCGGACCAACTTGATTCTTTTACTAAGCTACAACCAAATAAACAGATTAAGAATTTATAGTATGGATTACTAAACCAATTTGATTGATTAATAATTTATACCCTGAAAGTTATGCATAGTTGATATTAATTAAACTATGCATAACTTTCAGGAAGAATCTATGGCTTTTAACCATTATGTATTAAAACACAGACTTTTTAAAGGGTCATAGTACTATTCCTCTAGTTTGTGGTGGTTAAAACCCCGACTTAACAAGTCCATCACATTTAAATCTAAAGCTTCTTATTCTAAATACGTAAAAAAACAAAAATTTCTTGGTGAAATATAATCTTGAGTAACCAATTCAATTAAAATCAGTAACATTTAACTCTAATTCCTCAGTACAAAAAATTCACTAATTTGGAATTCATATTTAAACATTTATATTATTTGTATATTATCGAGATTTTTTATTTCGAAATTACTTAAGACAACTCCAATAAAATATAGATCAATTATAATAATATAAAAAAAAAATGTTTCTTTCATATTTTAAATACCAGTCCGAAATTATAACTAAAATATAATTTTATTACTTAAAATAACTAACGAAATGTTTTGTAATGGAAACATCGATTGAAAATTTATACAAATTTCTCGAATAATTTTTTCTTTATGTTTTCGATTCCCAAAATTCATAAAATTTAAGGTCGATAACTTCAGTATGGCCAAGGCAATATTTCCGAATTATATATCAAATAAATTCTTATGGCCGAGTTCACAGTAGAAGCTTAAACCTTCGCCAGATATTAAAATTCAGTTTAACTTATTTTCTTGTTTCTCAGTGCAAGCTTAAAGATAAGCCTTCCTTAAAGTGAGGTTTAACTTAAGCCGCGCCGCAGATGGTTAGAACTTAAACTTCATTTTTGATATTTGTTATTATTGTTTTACACATAAATAGAAAACAAATTCGTAGGAAATAAATTCATATACGTTTAAAAGTTATTAGTAAAAAGTTATTAGCAAAAAGCTAAATTTAATGCTAACGCTTGTTTTCTTCCACATTATAAATTTTAATTTTTATATATACACGCACATAATTTTTATGGTACATTTTCATTCACAATAATTTACTTTTTTTTTTGGTTTAGCTTAGCTTTTAGTCAAAATTTTAATTGAGAACCCCAGTAAGCTTAAGTTGCTGGCTTAAGCCACACAATCGGTTTAGTTTAACTTATGAAATCGTCATTTAATACTCAGAAAATTTGAAATTTTTTACGCATTCCTAGTTTTTTTTAACAAACTCCTAGTTTTTAACTACCCCTACGTTAGCAGTTTTTTTTATTATGAATTTCGTAATTTCAAATTTAAAATATTCCATCAACAAAATTATAAAATATTTATTTCATTTATTAATATACAAAAAATAAAACCAGAAAATCAAGTACGTAGCATCCCACATCAATTTTTACATTTTTAAACTAAAAATATTTGATAAGAGCGAAACTCATTTTTTTTTATTGTGAACTTAAAATTACTTAAAAAAATTAACATTTTCTTTACTTACCGTAACAATATCCATTTTGAATGTAATAAACACCAATAAATCCAAATATTAATATAAATTTGATTGAAATAGTCCAATTGAATGACAGGAACCTTTTTAAGGATACGATTAAGGCACACATTTTGACTATTACGATAAACAAAATATTTTTTATCACACTATTTTTTTTTTATTTTCGTAAATTTTGCTTATTATTTGTTGAATTTTTTTTAAAATTGTTTTTTATTAATCTATTTTTTTAAGGCAGTTCATATTTTTGGTTTGTTTTATTTTTATATTTTGTTGAGTTGAATCACTGGAAAAATATTTTTTATTAAAAGAAATTATCATTTAATAAATATAAATATGAAAACTAGTTGATAATAATAATAATAATAATAATAATTTTTTTCAAATCGAAAAATCTAAATTTAATTTATAATGAAAAATTCCTGAATAACATGTTTTTTAATTCAATATTTTTTAGATAAAAGATGAGAAACAAAATATATATTTTTTTTAAGGAAACTTTAAACAAATTAGTAAACCTTTAAAAGGTTTTATTGAAGGACAACGAGAGGAAAAATGAAATTAGACTATCGCATTCACAAGTCATCCTCATTGTGCAGTCAAATTTTGAATTATCGCACTGATCAATGTAGAAACTACAGAAATCGAAGGCAAGCTGAAACCCTGTAACACCTTTTGTACTCGCTAGACGTAGAAATCTCATTCTAAGAGAACCGTACTACCAAAATCTGAAAGATGTCTCGAATATGCAGCAATTACGAAATAAAGTTTGCTGCAATTACGAAATCCTGCGATTTACTAGAAAACCCTTTAATACCTACTCTCTACTCAGAGTTAGTTATCCATAAAATTGGTTACACTATGGACTCAGTGTGTTCTATGTCAGACTATCCTGCCACTATAACCTAACCTAATTTACTATTATCTTGAAAAACAAGTTTTCCTTCCGGGTGACTAATATCAACAGTAATTTGATCATAATTCTATGAACTGTATATTTAAGATGCTTGTATTCTTCGCTTAATTAGCTGTTATCTTTCTTTTCTTTGACGAAATTGAACTTATATCTATTAGTAAAATCAATTATGCTTTAAATAAATTGAATAAATATTTAAAATTGAAATGAATTTAAGTAAAACAGTTTATTTATTAGAATTTCAAGAATTGAAAAGTTCACTTTTCTTCATCATAATTCATAATTCACATTTTATTTCAATTGTCGGAAATGTTTGTTTGGTTTTGAACCATTAGAAATTGAAGAATAAATTACCTAAATGCTTCTATTGTGAAGCAGTTCAATTAGAATGTTGAGCAATTGCTTAAATAAAATTGAAAAAAAAAATTAAAGTTATAATAAATCAATCAATTTTAATCAACTTAAATTTTTATAATCCTGCCGGAATTTAGGATTATACTATGAAGCATTCAATGCTGAATTCAAAATTTTATATTTTACAATTTTCGCAGGTTTTAAATGTGAAAATTCCGCCAGTTGAAAATTTGAAATTTAAAAAATTAGTTAATGCTAATGCTCAGAAATATATTTATATCACATTAGTAATAGTTTAGTAATTCTACTCTTCAAATTCAACTGAATTTATAAACTTCTGATTCATTAGATTTTCAATTATTCAGTTGAATTGACCACTAAATTTTGGATTGTTCAAAAGTGAATAATAGTCCAAAATTGGACCTTTTTTTGTAGAACTGATATAATTTTGGGTTTTGCCATTTTGTAATATTTGATTTCAAACTATCAAAAAAATCAAATTTAATACAATTTTTTTTTATAAAATTTACAAAAAATTTCAAATCTTTAACATTTTTAATTATTATATATTTTTAATAGGAAATAGTTTTAAATTTTAAAGTGTAAGATTTAGATTTTTATTAAGGTCAAGTGACTTAAGTGATGAAGAGGAGGAATTTATAAAAATAGATTATAGAGGAACTAAATTTTTAAAGAATTTTGTTATAAAATTATATAAAAACAATTAAAATTTAGAATATATTCAATTTTAAACCGTTAATTAAAGTTTAGGTTAGGTTAAAGTGGCGTCATTTGACCATAACGGAATGTATAATAAATATTTGATTTTATAATTTCACTTTTCATTAGATTTATATAAAAAAAAAAGGTTTTGGAAACTTTATAAATAAATTTTCTTACATTTTTATGGAAAACTTGAGTTTAAATTTCAGGAAAATGACAATTATTCACAATAAATAATCAATTTTTTTAAAATTTTGCCAAAAAATTATACTTTTTACCAAAAATATATTTAATTTAACTTTAATAAAAAACCACTTTGCAATGATTTTGCATTTAAAAGCGGAACTAAAATATCAATAAACAAAAAAACGTTGAGTCATTATTGTAATATGGAAAAATTTGAAAAACAACCGAAACAAAATTATAACAAATTCTCAAAAATGTCAAATTTTTTAAATGAAATTAATATCAAAAATAAAGAAAATATTTTTCGATTTTCACGTAACACAAAATGTGTAACAAAAATTCAAATTTTTCTCTTCTTGACAAGGTTATATGAAGAACAGAGCCAGCAGCGTACAAGCATTGTAGCCAGTAGCCAGAAATTATATTTCTGTTATTTTTTATACGTTTAAAGAATTACCCAATAAGACACTTCCGAAATTGTCCTATTTTTTTACATCTGGGCATGAAAATAATATAATTTTTTTTTATTATTTATTATTATAGCCGTACTTTAAGCGCCCCCTCTTTTTGACGTCTATTAAGCAATTATTTTAATTATAAATTTTATATTTAATACAAAGATAAAATTTAAATAACTTCGGAGAAGAAACTTTTTTTTTTTAAAGAGTGTGAATAGAAGAGCGAGTGAACCATTCACATTATAAATAATAGTTTTAAAAAAAAAAATTCACAATGTGAAAATATTTTAATTTTTTTTGTGAATAAAATTAACATAAACATAAAAACTTGCACAATTTTTTCATTAAAAATTGTTTAAAATAAATTTTTTTAAATTTTTTAAAGCACTTTGAACAAAAAAAATCACAATTGCACTAAGACTGGTTCACAAAATTCTGCATGTTTTTTTTTGGTAATTTAACAATTTTTCTTTTTTTGTTTAATAATTGGAAATAATTTCTTTTATAAAATATATCCACGTATGCCCTTATAAAAAAAAAAATTACTTTTATTTAAAAGATTTGGAAAATCTCATCAAAAAAACAGAAAAAAATTAATTAAAATTCCACCAAAAAAAAACTAAAAAAAAAAAAAACTTGTACTTTAAAATATTTATAGATTAAGATTAAAAAATTAACATTTTAGCAACAATAAAAAAAAACTTATAATTATTAATACTTTTGATTTTACCGTTTAATTAATTATACTAAACAACTAACATAAAATAATTTAATATATATATAAAAAAAATTAAAATCACACCGTGCCGTTTAAATTACGAGTCGACCTCATTGAATGGCAATTGAACACTGTTGAGGTTTTCTTTTCTTTTTCGTTTGATTTTTCTATCTACCAAAAGACAATCAAATATAAACACACAACAAAAAAAACAAATCTCCAATAAAAACAGAAATTTTAAGTTGAGTTGAGTACCAGTCCGTACTACCTTAAATCCAGAGCCCCAAGCCAGACTGTGTAAAATATTAGAGGTTCGCTCACAATACTTATTTAACATATACTATAAATAATTATTGGATGTATGAATGTATTTGGTTAAAGGTTGGTTTACAACAGTTTAGGTAAAATATAATTAGAAATTTAATCACTGACTGATCCTTAGTAATTATTATGTTTACAATCCGTAATACTAGAAATAGTCTCAACGACTTTATGTAGTATCCTCGTATCAACGTCGTAAAAGTTGAAATTAATTCAATGTTATACCATACAAAATTATATAGTTTTGGTATATAGAGGACATAGAGGGTCTAGAAAAGTAGTGTCAAGCTGAAGAATGGAGGTATAGAATCTCAATCAAGGTTCGTTAAATCACACATAATAAATTATATTCAGTGATTATGATAGTTTGGGAACTATCAACTTTGTTTTCCTAACATAATTTAAAAAATTCCACATTTTATAAGCTATATATAATATCCTGCAAATTACATAGCAGTAAAAAAAAATTTTAAGTTTAAGTGCAGAAAGTAGAAAATTTGAACTTGATCGATCTTGAGGTCATCTACCATCCAACTGCACTTTTTAGGATACCGTCCTGTATAATTTTATATATATTTTTTTTTTTTTTTTTGATAGATCACAGAACTGACGGCGTTGAGACTAACTGCAGTATTATGGTCACAATAAATGATTATTTATGGTCCCAATTAAAATCATTATTAAAATTACTCTCAGGACTATACCCTAATCTAAGTTAATGAGATATTAATTTAAATTTAATTTCAATTCTAAGACGGATCGTTTTTTGACACTTTATTTCGAATTTCTATTGTAATTTCTATTAAACGAACTGTAAGTATGCCAAATAGGATTATTTTTTTTAATGTATTTTTAGAATCTATACCCTCGGAAATGAAGAAAAAAGTTGAATTTATATTATGTTAAACAATCTGTCTATCACAACACTCAGATAATAATTAATTCAAAAGTTTTGATAAGTTATTTGATAAAATTGAACTTATTTAAGAAATTATCAAATGCACTAGACAGATTGGTATTTACTGAAAATTACTGATTACCAGTTGCTTAATTAGATGTTGGCTTATAAAGCGCAAGTGTATTTGATACATATTGATATTTGCTATGAATTATTAAAAATTAGTTTAGGTAGGTTAACATGGTAGAAAATTAGGATAAGGTTTTCATTTGTATAAATATTATTTCATTATATTTTTCATTTGAAGCAAAGTATTTCCAGCTTTCTAGCATGAAAAGTTTGGAATTACCTATTTCAAATGTGCTGTAAAAACAAGCTGCTAGTTCCAACACCATTTAGTTGATTTTGTGATGATAATAAATGTAGGTAGCAGCAACTGGTTAATGAGCTACTGACATTGCAGAAGGCATAGCGCATTTACCCATAGACAAATTAGCAATTTGCTTAAGACCTCGGATTTATATAAAATAAATTGAATAAAAATATGAATTACACAATTTAAAATCTTTTGGTGCAACAAATCTAATACTCTGAAAAGAACAATGTTAATTTGTAAATATGTAATGTAGTTATATATAACATAAAAACAAAACTGAGCCAAATAGAATTAAGTAAATTAGCTACTCTAATTGAAAGGGATCCTGTCAAAAAATATAAACTATGATTCATTATTTGATAGCTTTTCACGAACAAACTGGCGAAATTAAAAATATATAATATTTTCTTAATTATTCGTTCAGATTGCAATTGACTTATACAAAAAACTTTTGCCTAAAAAATCAATGAACACTACAATAATTGATTTCCATCTAACCCGTCAACATTTATTAAAAAAATGAATAATATGTTAAATGAGGAATTTATGTTAAATAATTTAATAAATTATAATTTATTCCATCTAATTAACAACAAATATCAAATCAAAAATATTCCGGTTTCTCTCATTTCATTCAAACACAATGTAAACTCACCTTAAATAAAAATTAATGCTAAATAAACTTGATTAGGCATAAATATATTATAGATATTTATATATAAGTGTAAAACTTAAACATAAAAACTTAAATACATTTATACTTCCAGTTTATTAACAACAACAAAAAAAAGACCATTTACATTTACAACCAAAACATAATATTATTAAATTATTTAAAAGTATTTATGTTTTCGTTGTTGTTATATGTTATAAAAAAATACCATTAATCTACGATTTTGCAAAACTAAAAGCATTTTTTTTTTATGTTGTTCTTCACCGGGATTTTTAACCTTAATATTTAACCAAAAGTTAATACTTTTGATAATGTTTAATGTTTCCATGTATGCAAGAGAAATATTTTTTTATTTAACATGAACAGAATTTTTTTTTTTTTTATTATTATTTTTCTTTGAATAAATGCAATTCGTCAATGAAAACTTTTGAAACATACATTTATGAAATTAATGAAATTTTTTTGCATATACAGAAAAAAAAAATACTAGATGGAAAAGTTAGTAATACTTCATAGTAAAATATGATAGTATAACATCATAGTAAATTATATGCTTTTTAAATGTTTGGAAATATCTTTAAGCTTCTTTGTGTCTATGAAATAAAAAAAAAAACTTTTTTTCAATCGTTTTTTTATATGTTTTTTGTTGTTTTTACCTTTGTCCATTAATAATTTTTATAGTTTTCTGATTAAAATTTTTCTTACTATATCATATAATTAAGAATTTTTAAGAAAAATTAATAAAATTTTATCAAAATTAATTAATAAAAATTATTGTTTGTATTAAAAATTTAAGAGGTTATTAAACTTTTATATAATCATAATATTTTATTTCATTTATATGAAAATTTCGTAATTCTGAGGACCAGTTTCAAAAAATTCTTTATTTAATTATATTTATTAAATAAAAATTACATCAATTTTTGCACGTGCTTAATTAGTTCAGTAATAATTCGATTTTGTAATAGCAAATAAATAAATATTTATGTAATTTTATGAAATTCTATTGCTACCGCCACTCACAAAGTTAAACATTTATTTATATTTATACATATTATGATCATTATAATCATGTAATATGTTAATGCAAGAAGCAAAAAAAAAAACATGATTATTCCCGGATACACAAGGCTATTTGAAAACAAAAGCTTTCAGAACTAACTTCGTAAAGCTCATCAGAATAATGAATTTTAATGTTATAGACTACTAGCATATAAATTGATTTTAGAGAGCGTTTTATCTTGCAATTTTAAATTTTTAATGTTGAATTAAAAAGTTTGTGGGAAAAAAAATATATTTTTTATAGATTTTTTTATTTAATTCTTAAGTATGTAATTATAAATTTATAACACTTGCTACAGAATTTTATCAATTGTATTAAATACTGTGTGAATATATTGTAAAAACAGGTTCGTCGCTTAACATTTTTGTTTTAGTGAACTTGTAACAAAATATATATATGTATATATATATAATTCCCAAAAATATTATTACTGTTCGGTTTGTATATGCTTTAAAAATGATTTTTATGAGAGATTATTTAATGAACATGAAAGATTTGATATACGAACAACCTGTTACTTGATTATAAAAACATTAATTTTCATGTGTTTTATTTTTTTTTCTTTAATTTTACTTGGTCATATCTACATTATGATTGTGATATCCATTAAATAAATAATTATCAAAAATACTAATAATAAAGTAAAAACGATATTTACCTTTAATTTTATACAGGGTGACAAAAAAAAATGTATAAAATTTGAATTTGATCTTAAATGTTAATTGATGCTTTATTTTATTATGACCAATTTCACAGTACCAGAGCTTAAACTTTGGTTTAACTAATCTTCTTGATTTAAGCAAGCTTTCTTAAAGTGAAGTTTAACTTCAGACGCAGATAGGAACAGATTAAGCTTAACTTTTGACAAATTTTATTATTATTTTATACACATAAAATAGCAAATAAATTAATAGGAAATTAATTTTGTCTTCATTTCATTCACAATAATTAACATTTTTTGGTTTAGCTAACCTTAGGGCTAATTTTGATTGAGAAACCAAATATGTTTAAATTGCAGGCTTTAATTAATCGGTTTAATTAAACTTGAGCTTTATGTCTCACTGTGAAATCGGCCATTATAGTGAAAGCTAATAAGAAAATTTCTAAATATATTAAAACATTGAATGGAGTATATTAATAACCTGGTTAGTTTCGTTGCAAGTTACGCAGACGCAAGTTACTCAGGAATTCAATCAATATAAAATGTATGGAAGCACTCAAACTCAAAGAGAACATACACAACGCAACACAGAAATTGGAGAAGTGAGCATTGAGAACTACTGCAACACTTTCAAAAAATTAATTATGTACTTAAATTTTTAATTACTTCGATTACTATATACTGGTAATAGATTAATGAATTTACACTAAATGTAATTAAATTTTTGAATTACTTTACTGCATTACAAATACTTCACATTTTTATGGTAATTTCACTATACTCCACAGAGTAATTCACTGTACTTCAATAAAGTATAATAATATTTCTAAGTAATTCTTTGAAGCATTAATCTGTAAAGCTACTACATTACTTTTTTAATGAATTATTTAACAACTGTGCTTATAGTTTAGATATTTCTGCAAAATAATTTTTAAAAAAGGATGTATAAAAGATAATAAATGTTATATTTAATATACATATTCTTAAAGGTTTTGTAATTTCATGTAACTTGACTGTAAAATAATATTCCTAGACATAATATTAATTACATATCAGTAATTATTTAATGTCTAAGTCTAATTGATTTTCTAATGCTCTAATTTTGTGAATTTCTTCGCCTCTTTCTGATAATATCACAAAGATATGATAAATGTGTAGTGATTTACAGGTATACAGAAAATAGGATATAATTTTCCAAACATAAATTTGTAAATCTTTATTCCCAAGAAGAAGTTGTCACAAAAAGTATGTATATATGGAAATTGAAATTATGTAAATTAATTATTCTGTAAAATTTCCCAGAATGTCTGGTCAGGGTATCCGGATTGAACGAATGCAATATTATAGAAAGTAAATTGACTGAATGCATAATTTACTTCATGTAAATTTGCCGGATCAAATGGCACAAAATATAAGTCAGCTAAGAATTAATTAATGTTACATTTAAAAAAAACTGAGTATGTAGGTACTAGGTACACAGTTTGTTACAAACATAAATAATCAAATGCATAATCAGCTACTTAGAGGTAGAGGTTTAAGACTTCGTCAAATTAGCTTTGGTAAGTTATGTGTTCGATTTCTATTTTGCATTCTGTTAACATACATTAGTTTAATATAATTGTCTATTCGGTTATTTGGTAATTGTGCATTCAATCATTTTTTTTTTCTTACCTCAAATCCGATTTATTTTATTCTTCATGTTTTTAAACTTTAAATTTTATATTGATTTAAAAAAAAATAAAAAAATCATTTTCTAGTTGAATTACAGTATATTCAAATAATCTGAAGAATGAATGCTGCATATATATTGTGTTTAGACCCAAATAAAATTAATCTATTTATCAATAGATGGCACAATATAAACTGTAAAATTGCTGTCAAAATGACAAACCAAAACCATGTAAATCATTTCTTTCTTTAATGTATTCACCAGTTGGTTGGTAATTTTTAGTTAGTAAATTTATTTTAGTTTTTTAATCTGACTAAAATATATGTTTAAAATATTGATAGTGGCAGAAAAAGTTAGTGTAATTATAACAATTTAGTAAGATAATTTATTATTTAAATAATTAAAAAAAAAGGTGACGACGGCATCCATAAAAAAATATTTTTCATACTCGTACATTAAGTAAAAAAAAGAAAACCATCATGTCGTCAAGTTTGAATGATTTGCGTCAATTTCGACTACAGAAATCTAAAATTCCATGTGAAAATGCAGCAAAAATAGGTAAAATTACAATTTAAATTTAATTTTTTCATAAATTTAATTATTTTTTAATTCATTCTTATTGAAATATAAATATTCATAAAATTGTTATAAAAATGTGATTTTTTTTTACAATAAAATAAAATTTCTGATCTGTCACAAAAGTTACAATAAAAAAAACTACCCATACACATTCTTGAATGAATGAATGTAAACGAATTTATAACAAACCTATTAACACATTGAAGCCAAAAGACCAACAGCTGTTCGTAAATGCATTTTTCACAAAATATTAAAATTTACGCGCCGGCTATTGCATTTAAATATTGAACTAAGTATGTCAACAACGAAAATTGTGGTATATTCACAATCAATAAATACTTCTAAAAATGATTTGCGGTTAAATGTCCGAAAACATT
This sequence comes from Rhamphomyia laevipes, assembly GCA_963920725.1. Taxonomy (NCBI): domain Eukaryota; kingdom Metazoa; phylum Arthropoda; class Insecta; order Diptera; family Empididae; genus Rhamphomyia; species Rhamphomyia laevipes. The sequence goes on along the minus strand of OY987258.1, from coordinate 39,105,208 downwards.
TGACCGAATTCGCAACTAACCGAATGCATAACCGAACTAATTACTATTGTAAATTTAATGAATATAAATTAACCGAACGCACGATTGACAGAAAATATCAATTGAGATACTTTTTATCGATAAAAATATGTAAAAAATTATTGTTTTTTTATTATGTTCCGAAAATTGTCATTTCATTCCATTTCCATACATTCATTTTGATCTTGTTCTTGTATAAAATTTCAATTACAAAGAGAAGTTTTAAGTACATATATCATTTAAATTGAATATGGTAACAAGGAATTTAGAATTTGGTCAATAGTGCCTACTTTCGATGAATTATTTTCAGTAAATTAGAACAAATAATTCTATATTAGACTAATTGTCCATTCGATAAATTTGTATCATCTAAGTGTCTTAAGTACTAAGTTCATTAAGTCAATTTTCTTTCTGTCTATTTTCAATTTAGTTAATAATACATTCGACACTTAAATTTGCTAAATTATTGTCTGTGAATTATAGTTATATCCCGATTATATTTTTAAAAAATAATTGCTTTTAATTAAGTGTACGAATTTACTAAAATGTAAAAAATAAACTTTAGAATCGCATTTTAATATGACATTTTCAAAGCGAGGACTAGATAATTAAATTTTAATTACAGAAAAACGAAATTATCCGAAATTTTACAGTCTTCATCAATATCATAAAATTTATTTTTAAGAGTTTTATATAATTTTCTATCCCAGATAAGTGAATTGGTCCTCAGCAGTATAGCAGTAACTGAAGAGTGCAAAAAAGTTGTGGTTGAGAATTATATATATTAAAAATTTCAACCGTGATATTTAGAGACAAAAATAAAAAACAATACTTAACTGTAATTAAGTTTATTCTATCGACCTGTTATTTACTCATAATGAACGTCAAATAATTTTATTTTAATATCTAATCTATAAAAAAGTAAATAAAAAAAAATATTTTTAAAATATAATTTAAATAGCTTCTGGACGAAAAAGAATTCAATTGATGTCAGACAGTGAAAGTGATGAAAACACAAATGAATTAAAAAAAACTAAATTAGATTTAACTGTAATGGACAAAGAAAAACGTTTTTTATCAGCGATTAAAATTGCCCCGGATTATTGCTCAATGGTATTAATTTTATTGAATTTAATATAAATTAAATTTACTTTTATTCCTTTTTTTTGCTATTGTAGGACGTCCAAGATTCACTGGTACGTTGCAATTGGGATGTATCACAAGGAATTCGCTATTTAAAAGATCATTTTCCAAAAAAGTCTAAACCAAATAATAATAATAATAGTTATGGTAGTACAAGTAGTAGTAATTCAACAAATAATGGTAATATACCAAAAAAAATTCATCATAAAAAGAAACGTCCATCATATGATGATGATGACGATGATGATGATCATGATGGACATGGTCGACCATCAGATCGTGTATATGATAGTGATAGTGATAGTGGTACTGAAATTACAACAGCTATAACAACAACTAGAAAATCGGTATTTGATTTTTTAAATAAAGCTGATTTTACAGAAATGTTAACTGTTAAATCATTATCTGAAAAAAAAGTAAATATATTATTTGAATTGAGGCCATTTCATGATTGGAATGATTTAAAAACTAAATTAGAAAATACAAAAGGTTTAACTGGTGATATATTAAATAATTGCCAAGATTTATTATCAAAGCAGAGTAATGTTCTTAATTTGATGAGTAAATGTAATAAAATGGTACAAAATTTAGAAATTGCTATAGCAAATGGTGCTGGTATTCTTGAACAACCATCAATTATAGCAAAAGGGTTTGTTTTTTTTTATTTTATTTTTAATAAATTTCTAAATCTATATAAAAAATATTGTATATTGTAGATTAACTTTAGCTGATTATCAAATAATTGGACTTAATTGGTTAGCTGTAATGCATAAACAAAAAGTTAATGCAATATTAGCTGATGAAATGGGCTTAGGAAAAACAATACAAGTTATTGCATTTTTTGCATATTTAAAAGAAAATAATTTAGCTACTGGATCACATTTAATTGTTGTACCATCATCAACATTAGATAATTGGGAACATGAAATTGGTAAATGGTGTCCAAGTTTAATAATTGAAAAATATTATGGTAGCCAAGATGAACGTAGATCAATGCGTTCACGATTTGCTAAGCAAGGTTTTCAAGGTTTTGATATATTATTAACAACTTATCATATGGTAGCATCAACACCAGAAGAACGTAAAATGTTTCGTATTTGTAAATTACATTATGTTGTTTTTGATGAAGCACATATGTTAAAAAATATGACTACATTACGTTATCAACAATTAATTACAATAAATGCTGAAGCTCGAATTTTATTAACTGGTACACCATTACAAAATAATTTATTAGAATTAATGTCATTATTATGTTTTGTTATGCCATCAATGTTTGTCCGAAATACTGAGGATATTAAAAGTTTATTTGGAAAGGTAAGAGATTAGATTTAGCAATTTAAAAAATAAAAAATAAAATTGAAAATAAATGTTCAATTATATAGAAAAGTAATGCAAAAGGACCAGAAGATAATTTAGGGACATTTGAAAAAAATCAAGTTGAACATGCTCAACGTATTATGAAACCATTTTTATTACGACGCATTAAAACAGATGTACTTAAAAATTTACCAAGTAAAACTGAAATTGTTGTAAGTAAAATTTAATTAATTGTAAAATTGTTGCAACATTTACCATTATTCGTCTGGCTATAAATTACAATTCTACATTTAAATTTATTAAAAACTTTACAATTATTTTAATTACTAAAAAATAAAACTTAAATTTTTTTTTCCAGCTTACAGTTTCAATGACCGACAAACAAAAACAATATTACAAAGAATTATATGATTATTATAGTATAAATGGTGCTATTAGTACCTCTGAAGTAGCTGGCTGTGCCATTATGATGGAAATGAGAAAATTAGCAAATCATCCATTATTAATGCGTCATTATTTTAGTGATGATGATTTAAGAAAAATAGCTGAACGTTTAGCACGTTGTTCAACTTATAAACAGGATAATACTCAATATGTTTTCGAGGATATTGCATGGCAATCTGATTTTCAAATTTATCAATTGTGCAAGAAACATGTAAGAAAAAATTAATTTTATTGTTTTTTATAATAATTCATTAAAATTATGTTATAGAGCCTTTATGATATTACCATTCCACGTGATTTAATATTAGATTCTGGTAAATTCAATGAATTAGATAAGTTATTACCAAATTTAAAAGCAAACGGTCATAGAGTATTAATATTTAGCCAATTTACAATGATGTTAGATGTTATTGAAAAATATATGTCATTACGTAATTATGGTTATGTACGTTTAGATGGCCAAACTGTTGTTACTGAACGTCAAGAATTAATTGATTATTTTAATACAGATCCAGAAATATTTTGTTTTTTATTATCAACAAAAGCCGGTGGTATGGGTATTAATTTAACAGCAGCCGATACATGTATTATACATGATATTGATTTTAATCCATATAATGATAAACAAGCCGAAGATCGTGTACATCGTATGGGTCAAACAAAACCAGTTACAATTTATCGTTTTATATCGGAGGGTACAATTGAAGAAGCCATGCATATGATTGGTAAAGAAAAATTAAATTTAGAACAGCAATTATCAAGTGGTGGTGATGGTAAACAAGAACATAAATGTATGGTACGTTTATTAACAATGGTATTGGGATTAGATGAAAAACGTGCTGAAGTTATACTTGATCAAAAAAATGATATTAAATCATCAAATCATAATAAACCAGTTGATAGTTTAGAAAATTTTTAAAAATTTTAATTTAGTATTTAATATTTTAATTCTTAATTTTAATTTTAATTTTTTTTTTTTTTAGTTTTATATTTTTGTAAAATTTCTAAATAAAGCATAAAAATTAAATTTTTATTTGCATCCAATAATTTATATAAAATCTAAAAGAAATTGTATTAATTTGTAATAAACTTAAGTTTAATTTTTATTTACACCACAAGAGTACACGTAGTTTAAAATTGCGTGTACTCAAAAAAAAAATACAAAAAAAAATAATTTATAAAATTCACTGATTAAAATATAATTGTATAAATAGAAAAAAATTAATTAAGTTTTATTTTTATATATTAATTAAATATAATTTCTTTTTTTAAAGTTGTAATGGTTATATGATAAAATGCGTTAAAATTGAATTTCCGACTCCTAGCCCCAATGAGTAAGATTTACAAAATTATAAGCATCATTAAGATATAAACGATTGCGAAGGCAATTTATAAAAATCAGAAATTAAATGCTGTTTGAAAAGTGATATCAATTCTACATCTTTTGCCATTGCACTTGAAAGCTATTTTACCAATGATGCAGTCATGCAGGAAACTAATTTATAGATTCTTGAAATTCACAAACTTAAATGTCGAGGTGATTTTGATTTCGTAATAATCTTTGCGAATTTAAAAAAAAAAAAACAAATCATTTTCAATGATTCATAAAAATGCGGTTTATTTATGTTTAATTTCGAAAGAAAGAAAATATTTAAAGCTTTTCGGTTGTTCACATTTAATCAAACATAAATAAAGCAAAAGTTAAGTTGTTAACGCTTGCGTGCAAATAAAAAGCTTGTACTTTTAAACTACTATTTCTAGTTTTAATAAAAAAACTTTCGAAATTTAATTTCAAATATAAATGAATACGATAAATTCGATGTGTGTATTCAAATTAATAATATACAAAAATTTCGAAAAAGTATAAAAATTATGTGAAGAGAGAATTAAAATTAAAAAAAAATATTTATACTCAGTAATTTGTCGTTCAGTGTCAATTGAAAATCTCGATGAACAAGATTTAAAAAACTCGAAATAATAATAATTTAAATATATATACTTTAATTAAAGTCCGACTTATCGATATACTAAAAATTTAATCAAAATTTAATTAAATTATCAAAAATATTTTATTAAAATATAATTTTACTTTTACAAGTATATAAATTTAATTAAAAATCGTAATTTCATTATCCTTTTTTGAAAAAAAAAATATAAATAATTAAAAAGTTGTAGTAAATTTACGTAATTTTTCATTTTTTTAATATCAATATAAATAAGGGAAATTTTCCGACAAATATAAAACGAATTTTTTATTTGAATAAAATTATTTTACGAAAACGAACGGGGGACATTTTTTTTTGTTTTGTACTATCTAAGAAAAATATAATAAATTTATTAGATATTTTTAATGGATTGTTAAAAATAATAAAAAAAATTAAAAAAAATTTAATAATTTTGTTTCCGGATTAAAAAACGGATATTATCTCTATATCAGGTATATAAAAATTTAAGATTTTATAAAAAATTTAATTATACAAAATAGAAAATTTAGTGTTACACAAAAATTTTTCCATTCTATAATAGATTTGAAATTATTGTGAATAATACGAAGTTGATTCTGTTCTATACTTAGAATTTAGTAAAAAAAAATTAAAAGAAATCTTTAATGTATATAACTTGCCAGATTTTAAGATATAAATAGAGACGATTCCGAAATTCAGAAATAAAAACAAATAAATTTTTGTTTGATATATTAAATATGTTTTCTTGAATTTGAAGAAAATAGTTTTGCAAAATTAAAATAATCTTGATTTATTGATCGAATTATTCCATGCAATTTAGTTATTTTTATATGCAGCAGTTTTTTCCAATTATATATAAATTTAATTGTGCAGATATGAAATAATTTTACATGCATGACAAATTTTCATAAAATATTATTGTAGCCTATTTGCATACATCTATGCCTATATATGTAAAATATGTTGTCCACCGTCAATAAATTTTATACCTTATGAAAAAATTGATAATTTTTTTGCGTTTTTTATGCAATCATATGTGACTCCACATGTTAATGAAGTTAATTACATAAAAATGATTTCGCGAATACACTTTTTAAGCTCCCCAGGCTGGAGAGTATACATAAATATTTCTCTTTTATTATGTTATATGATTTATTGTTTTTGTATTTGAAATAATGACGATAAAATTGTGTAAGAAATACATAGAAGATACACAATACTATTTTAAAAATATTATTATAAATTAAATGAATTCATAGTTTATGATATGGAAAGATTTAAATTTATAAGAATAAATATTATTTACAAAAATAAGACTTCAAAAAGGATAATTATGTATTTTGCAATTGTATGCCTTGTCGTGAATTCACTGATGATAAATGTTTCTTTTATCTGAAATTAATGCTTAAGTATTTAAAAAGTTAAATCAATTTAGAAATGTATTAAATCAAAATTTATGCAAATTCATATTTAACATTTATAATTGTTGGCACACCCCCTGCATTTGAAATTCAAATTTTTGGAATCAAAAAGTATTAACTCGCCAATTAGGCGACATTACTCAAGCATTTCCTCAGTCTTTTTTACAAAAAACTGCAATTTAAGTTGATTAATGTTTACCAAAAATGTTAACAGCCCGTCGACATTGGAGAAATTAAAAAAAATTAAAAAGTAAAATAAAATATCAAGGTTATATTAATCAAATTATTGCTGTGCTGATGCTGAATTGTAGAATATTTTCATATTAAACTTTAAAACTTAATTTAACATATTAGAAAGATTAGTAAAAATAAAGGAACCCTCGACGAAATGAAAGTAATAAGGAGTTGTCAAAATACTACTGAAGTGTAGTATGGCTCGGTATTGTTAAACAACTTGTTTTACAGTTAAAGGCAGGCTATTACGATTACATAATAAAAAAAGGATTTTAATTGTGTAGGAATATAGTTACATATGTTGTAGAGAACTAGTTTTGCAGATGCTGGAGCTATGCACTACTCAAAAAGTCCATAAGTATAAAATAATTATTGCTATATAAATTCTACAGTAGTTTGACAATTACAAATAAAAATGTTAATAAAATTAGTTTTCCTTTATGAAATCCTTTACATACAGACTTTATGAAATTCATAATTAAATTTAATTGAATTTCTAAAACCTAATCATACCAAAAGGTACTTTTTTATGAGTAAGATTACAGCTTTTTGTAATTGTTTAAGAATTTGTTCAACCGGCATTTGATTACACATAGTTTCTGTTTTCCAATTATACTTATGAATATTTCTATTATTATCGACTAACCAGCGATAAGCGTTATTTCACTGAATAAGTGTTTTTAGAGTATAAAAGTTTAAGTTTATTTAAATATCAAACGACTTGGTTTGTTACTCCGATTCCACAACTCTGGATTTTAACTATAAAATGTAATAATAATTCTCATTTTTTAACTATAATAAATTTAAATTTTTTTTTTAATTAATTTATGCTTTCTATTGGATATAAAAACTATAAAATAGATAAAAATATAATCGTTTTTTATTTCTATTTAAGATATAAAAAGTATAAATAGATATTAAAATATTTTGCTGCAATCGTTTATAAATACGAAAATATATAAGTAATTGAAATATTTATAAATAAATTTTAAATAAATACGTAAATCAAAATAGAAAATTAAGGAGTGTTCTTAAAAAAATATTATTTCTATTAATACGAAATAAATATTAACCATATTTGAATGCATCAAAAAATTCCGTAAATTTGTCAAAATCAAGTCATTAATATCTCAATGCTCAGTGATATTCAACCTCTATTCTGCGGAACCCTTGGTTTTCATAATAAGTTTTAAAGGTTTAAAGAAGATTCCTGACAGAAGATTCACATTGTATAAAATTTAAATACATGAAAACTCATTAGTTGAATCCAATACCACCAGGTTTAACATTAATAAGGTATTGTAATTGGACATCTGATAACCGGATAACGTTTGTTACCATTTATACATATGTGTGAGAATAGAGATTAGATGCAGAATTTGATACGCGGTTGCAAATTAGAACAACTTCATCGAATTTTAATATGATTTCTACATTAATATAAAAAATAAAATGTTGTTAGATAAATTTGTTTACCAAAGAAGGGTTCCTCGAATCCTACCTTCAGCTACAACGGTTTGAAAGGCCACGAAAGTTTGAATTGTTCTCTATCAAATGTATGGTAAAGATCTCTGTACGAGTTTTCGTCAAATAGTAACTTTTCCTTTTTGAAAAATGTCAAATGCAATCAAGTTTTGAAAAAAAGTAATAAATCAATCGAAATTCGTATTTTAAACCAGATATTATTATGCAAATTATATAATAAATAAAAAATCATAAAAAAAACCAATACGTTTTTTTTATAAAATTATTTGTAATAAAAGCGGAAATATAATTTTTTATTTACATTTTCTTTTTTATTATTTTGTTTATATCTGCTATGAATTTAAAACACCAGAAAAAAAAATATCCAACAGATTTTTTTTTTATTTTTAATAAATATATGTAATAATTATGTACAAAGGAAAATTTCTATCACACAATCGCATATTCATAAATATTTTATGGTAGTATATTCTTGATGATTCATTGGTAGTTTTTCAATTGGCAAATGGCACTTTTAAAATCAAAAATCAACTATAAAATTCAAATTTTGATGTCTAAAATACTAATTTTATTTAAATATATTCGTCTATGTGGTGATTTATAAAGTCACTCTATAAATAAATATTTTTTTAAAGTTTCTGCATATGTTTCGAATCTTAGAAACGATGACAAAATATATATTTAAAAAAAAAAATTAAAAAATACTTAACACAAAATTTATTAAGTTTATTTACATTTTATAATAATATATACATAAAAAATATCTACACTTGTAGTTTCATCATGTCGAATATTTAAAAAGTTTACACTGTTAAAAATTCAATTGAAAAAGTGAAGATCTTGATGATCTGCAGGTCTGTAGCCTGTTTGATAATTAGCGAAATATGATATAATTAAAATTTAAATATCAGTAGCAAAAAAGGAAAAGGAATTCGATATTTCAATATATAATTTGTTTTAAGGATTGTCCGTGCGATTAAAATTATTAATTGAACTCAATGACTTTATTATGTACACACAATACGGACATCTTATAGCATTTTCAGATCAAATTAACGATTTTACATTTTATTGTAAAAAACGATTTTAGAATTCAAATTAACGATTTTACAATTGTAAAAACCGATTTTACAATTGTAAAAACCGATTTTACAATTTAAGTTAATACATTATTAATAAATTACATATGTAATTATTATTAATAATTAAGAAGAACATGTGTTAATTTGTAAAATCATTTTTTTAAATTGTAAAATCGTTAATTTGAATTGTAAAATCGTTAACTTGAGCTGAAAATGCAATATATTTCAACACTATTTTTCTTATTTATATTTCCTTCATTCTAGGATCTAGCTAGTCCATTATAAAGCTTTGCATCTTTAACTTTAAACTATAATCAATAAAATCAATGAAAGAAAGAATCTTCTTGAAATTATATATTTCAATTTTCACCTGGATTGGCTCTTTTTCTTTGTTTGATCATCAACAAAATTTGTTTTAAGGCAAGTCTGATTAATTGGAATTGGATGATGTAATTGAAGGCAATTGATTAAATACAAAATATTCGGGAATATTATATTTCAACACACTTTGTTTTATTTCTGTTGCATTCATAATATAGTCTAGTTCTAGTCTAGTCCATTATAAAGATTTACCTCTTTAACTATCGTCTTGTTTCCATTTTCATACTGGCATATACCCAATTTCGAATAAATCTTCTTGAAATGTATATATTTTACTTGAGATTCGGTATGAGTATGACGCATTCTCATTTTATCAATATAGTTATCTTTTTAAGTAAATATTAAGTAATAGAGGCTTCTTCAAATAAATGTTCTTTATTCAAATTCTAGAAATGTAAATTTAGGATTTAGGAATAATTATCTATTTAAAATGAAAAGTTTCCTAACAGTGTAGTATTCTGCAGAGCAGAGCATGTGATTTAGTAAAGAAGAGCTTTTTCGATATTAATTAGAATATATATAATATTTTTTTTTACATATATAATAATATATTTAAAATAAATGACATCATCCGAAACGTGAATTAATAACAATTTTTTTAATTATTCGTATAAATATTTTATTGTGCATTGCAGTTTTATTAAGTTAAGAGAGGGCGTTGTCGTTTAATGAACTATAATGAACTATAAAAACTTTTTACTTTCTCAATTACAATGTAATTTATTATTACATAAACTATTTTAGTATATATCCGTAGTAAACATCCATTAAATTTTAAATTCGATTCGGATACTTCAACTTTTTAATGATTTGATGACATAATTCCCAATTTATTATTATAAATTAATTAGTTTCGAATAGCCATGTGTCGCCTCTATATAAGACAAAAGTATATTTCAAAAAATTATATTTAAAATTGGGTAGGTGTAAAGATTACGATTGATCATTCTAGTGTGAATTAATGCGGTACGTAATAAAAAAACATGTTTAGATATCATATTAGAATTATACAAAATTTAAAAAAAATAATTTGTAGACTTAAATTCTCATCGAAATGATTCAGTCTCAGTTTAGTGTCACATCTAGAAACTGTAGAGTCAATACAAAAATGGTAATTTTTATGTTTACTTAGTCAATTTAATAAGTACGAGTATTAGAGAGAAGAATTAAATTACTATAATCAAAAATAGTAAAAATGAAACGTTTAATTAGTTTTCGACCATCTATCTTGTTGTCGATTAAAAGGTACAGCCGGAATAAGATAATAATAAAACGGGGTTCTAAGTACCAAGGATTCGAAGACCAATATTTAGGAGAATCAAGTAGAGACTTTTTAATGATGTTAGTTTGTATTGTACTATAGTACGATTTTTTGTACTATAGTACGAAATTTGTAATTCATATTGTACGAAGTAATTAATAGGCGGGAAATTTGAATTTCTGTAATGATCTCTCCTTGTAATATCTCTCCTTTTTACAAATATTGGTTATTCCCAGAGTTTTGGCAAAACTTTGCCAAATTTTATGATGGGTATAAGTGCTAAAGAATTGACTAAAGTCAATTTCAAAATTGATAATTTGAATACACTTTTTATGGTAGGTACCTTCACTGGTCTATGTTTTGCAAATCTCCAAATAAAGTTCGAACCGATTATTTTACTTTATATCATTACCTGATTAATCATTACTTAACCTGATTTTATTTATAGATAAATCACAAGGATGATTCTATTTTCTATAATGCGCTTTTTAATTATTTTGACTTTAACCTTTTGGTTTCATTGATATCCTTCTGGCGTTTGAGGTACCCTAAATAATTAATTAATCCAATACATTAGATGTAAATGACTTATTGGGACTTAACTAAATACTGCTATCGATGATAATATTTTGTCTCCCTGTTTTCAGCTTTTCCTACCAAATTATTAATGGAACTAATATCTGTCCATGTTGTATCAAAGGTAAAAATTGGTTTATCTAAACCAAAAATTGATTTAAAACAAAATGTGAACCAAATTATCGTTTGCAGAATATTTCAGTGACGAAACTAATATTATAAAATTAAAAAAAAACCATATGTACAAAATTCTGATCTTATTTTTAATATGTTTGTCATATGGCGAGGAAATTATTTTATTATTACTCATCATAAAATAATTCAATTTCTTTCAAATTTTCCAAACTTTATTTTTTTTATTGATATAATTAATTAATTTCATTTGTTTACTCATATTAATATAATTCTTTATTATTATTTCAGACTAGAACAGAGTCTCAATAAACAATTTAATCTTAAAATAACGAGCTAAATATTAACCAACAATTTTACTTCGAAGTATATAAGAAAATTAAATTAGAAAAAGAAAATATAATATTATAACTAAAAAAAGAAACCAAAATTGTGATATTTTAACTAATATTTAAAAAAAACAGTGAAAATTTAATGTTAAATAGACGTTTTAAGATTATTTAAGATTTTTTTTTAATAAATTGTATAATTGTATAAATCTAAGTGATCTTTAAATATTATAATAATTATTCATAAAATTAAAATTATATAATAAAAGAATACCAAATAAAAAAAAAATAATAAAAAATGACAGAACAAAATGAAAATAGAAAAATTAGAAAATCTCCGGAAGCACATATGATACAACTAGGAAGTGGTGGCGGTGGAACAGTTTTAACTAGAGAACGGAGTTTCGTTAGAACTTCTAATAATCAACAGGTAATTAACATTAAACAATTTTAATTTAACTGGGACCTTATTTCAAACTAATTTACTTAAACACTATATTCAGTTAATGAAGGACTTTAGTTCAGAATATTTCTGGGGTTATTGCTAGGTTTGAAACATTAGAAATTATAAAGTTGCTACAAGTTTAGTTAATAATTTGTAATACAATTTACAAAATTTGTTAGGATATGCTAATCTATGCAATATTGAAATATCTATGCAATTTGTTGAATATTGAAAATCTATGCAAAATAATTCTGGGGTTATTTCTTTTCTGATTTGTAAAAATTCTGCAATATTAAACGTGCTACAATTTTAACTAGTAATTTATAATAACATTTTATACAATTTACTCGAATGTATATATTTATTTTGGTTTTGAAATTTATACAATTTATGATTCTGGGTTTATTTCCATACATTACATTTTCATATTTATAAAGTTTTTATTAGTAATATTTAAATTGAAACTGATAATTTCAAATTAACATTATCGAAACTAATTTATACTAAACTGTATGCCTGTGAAATATGATTCTGGGATTATTTCCAAAATAAAACTTTCATGAATAAAATATTTATTGAACTAGTTTTAACTAATTTTTACATAAACATGTTAATTTTGAATGTTTATATCAGTTTAGTTTAGACAGTCCATTAAATTAGTGTCTGTTATTTATATTTTTCATTGTTAATAATTACTTACTTATTTATATACTTAATCAGAATGCAAATAAAAGACGAAGTCTGGCTTTTAATAATCAAAATAATCATCAACAACACCAAAATCATCTCAGAGGTGGTAAACCAGCTATGGAAATTTATCGTCCTCCAAGTAAGTACAAAATTTTATTGGCAAACAACTGACACACAACATTTATCATTAATCTTAAAATTTCTAATTTTTCATATTTTAAAATTTACAATAAATATATCTGATAATTAATTAGTATTTTATGTTTACTTTCTTTGTTGTTTGGTTCACTGATTATTAAATATTTTATTCTTTATGTTCTTTACTGTGTACTCTACTTGTCCTGACTACTTGTTCACTACTCTACATCCATAAAAATAAAACTGCATCACATCCAAAATAAACATTTACAAAACAATGAAACTAAATTAAAAAAAAAAAAAAAATTAAAATATTTAAATTAAAACAAAAATATAAAAATAAAAAAAAAAGATGTTCGAGTTGATGGTAATTCCTTGAATAAATTGAATGTCAATGCCCAGGAATTCACCATGAATAATTCTCGGTAAATGAAATATTATCATAAGGTAGTAATTTAGTTTTTTTTGCGATTTTTTCTTCCCAAATTATTTACAGAACTAAACTACAACTTACAACATTCTTCCAGTTCATCAATAATATTTCCAACACCGGCAAATCTATTACAACATTCAAAATCAACTGCTAGCCTTCAGCAAATGCATAATCAATTAGCAGCAGCTGCTGTTGCTGCTGGTAGATATCCAGTTAATCAATATCATAATCATCATCAACATCATCAAGGATTTGGTGGTGGTGGTAATAATAATAATAATAATGGTGGTGTTACAGCTCATCGTGCTATATTAGTATCACACCCAATGCATCAAATCCAATTGCAAGGATCAGGAGGAAATAATGTTTTACATGTAAGTTATTGATTTGAATTTCTTCTGATAAAATATTGAATTGTTCGAACTTTAATTTATAAATTTATTAATTGCTTTTAGCAGGCACATCATCGAGTTAAATTTGCTGCTGAACCGCAAATAACAAAAATTCCATCCAATAATAATAATAATAATAATGGAAATTATTCAAATCAAAATCATCAACAATCATCACAACAACAACAACAACTGACTGTACCATCACCAAATGCTCAAACAAATGGTTTTCAAATAATTGGTTCAAATGCATTACAACGTTCAAAATCATTATCTTCAGCGGATACATTAACTCGTGGTATGTCTATTTTAGGATTGGGTTCTGGTAATGAGGGTACAGATATTGGTACATTTCAACCTGATATTCAAATACTTATCGATAAAGCTGTAACCGATCCAAATCAATTAAATGCACGTTATTTAATGGAATTAGCTACTTATGTAATGCAACGTGCTGTTGAAGGTAGACGTTATGCTTTACCAATTGCTAGACTTTGTATTGCAATTATAGCTAAAGAAGATAAAGAAACTTTTTTGGAAGCATTATTAAATACTTGTCGACAATGGTATCAAGAAAGAGAAAAGGTATAATTATTTTTGTATGTATACTTTTTAACAAATATTTTGAAGTTTTTTTATTTTGTAGATACTGTATTCAATTCAAGGTATGAAATCACCATCTCGAACACGCTTTACGGCCTTCATGGCATTTCTAACTGAAATGTTTTGTCAATTGAAACGTCGTCAGCTTCAACTTCGCACACAATGTGACGGTGCACCGCCACCATTAGTACTTTTAACTTTATTATCGAAATGTTGTGAGGATTGTGTTAAACCACCAGTACGATCATTATCAGAGGTTCAATAATATTAAATCATAGTTTAATATTAAATGTTTATTAACAATATATCATTTTTCAGATTGAATGTCTTTTTTTTGTATTGACTTGTATTGGTCGTGATTTAGAAACACATTTGCCACAACAACTGGAATCACTTTTATCATCAGTACGTGATGCATTTTTAAATTCAAGTGCTTCAGCACCAGCAATTCGTAAAACATTATTACAATTAATTGAATTACAAGCATCACGTTGGCAATTACCAGGAAATACTGTTTTATATTATTATCCTTCAACTAAATAAATCTCAACTAACAAAAATTATTAACTCATTTAAATTTGTTCTGCTCAAAATTTAATCTAATTTTAATTTTTATTTTATTATTTTTATTAATGTAATTTGAAAATGTTAGCATTTATTGTGAAAATGGTCAACACACACAAATTGTACAGATACAAAAAAGTGGAAAATTATCATAAATTTTTATGTTTTACTAAAAACATTAAAGATATTCAAAAATAAAAATTATATACTAGTCAAAAAAAAAATTTGAGAAATTTGCAAATTAAATTTCTGATATTTATAGATAAAAAATTTAATAAATTTCCACTTACAAAAAAGAAAATCGTTTTTTTTTTTTCAATTTTATTAACTTATTACAAATATTTATTTAATTTTTAATATTTATACTTATTAGTAAAATATAATAATAAAAATAAAAAAAACTTTAATAATTTTTGAAACTAACACGTGCCAAAACAAACAAAAAATATAAATATTTAATATATAAAACAACGATAAAAAACATAAAAAAACATATAAAAAATTAATTAATATTTATATTTATTAATGTTATAAACCTAAAAATTATCTATTATTAAAATTGTATTATTATAAATATTTCATTTTGATGTTTTATTTAATAAAAAAGTGTAATATTAAATGGAATTTGATTTGATGAAGACTATATTGGTTAACAGAATCATTTAAAATCAATTGGTAATAAATTTATGTATTTTTAATGAGGTTTTAATGTTGTTTTTAGAAATATTGAATTTAAATTACATATTTATTTAAAATCATAGGCTAAGATAGAACTGTCAATGAATTTACTTTAGTTATTTTAGCAGTCATGAAAATTAGTAGACAGACTCTTATGAACTGAATGCACATGAAATTGAAGGTTTGGTATCGCTGTATCATTGACTTATCGTAAACCTTGAATTTCTAAAGAAAGTATAGGCCCTTTGGGTCCAATAATGCGCATATATGGAATGTATTACACCAATTATTTGAATGCATACTACCTCTTAAATTTAGGGTTTTCAATACTCAAGGAATGATGTTTGGTTGCCAAACTTTGAATTCCATGTATTCATAAGAAGTCTGCCTATATTCATATTCATGACAGGTTAAATAAGCTATTTAAAACGTTGCTAGCCCTCTCTGGCTATTATGAAACTTCCATTCTTTTCGTTGCTGTATTTATGTTTAGTATAGTATGTAACGAATGCATGTATCTTGCCTGTAACATTTTTTTGCATAATTCTGGTTTTATTTGATTAAATTCTTATGTTATTATTCAGTTTAAAGCAAAAATCAATAGATGTAGACAGTATATTACATGTGGTCTCTCTGTGTACATTCATCCTCGAATACCAATGAGCAATTTAGTAACGTGGTAAATTTCCATATATTTACAAGAACCTAATCAAATTAATAAAAAAAAAGACTGCATTATTTTAAAATACTGTATAACGACGTAGAATATTGCACCGATTATTGAGTAGCTGTCGAATATAATTTTAATTTTGTTAGCTTTTTTTAATTCTGGGAATTGGGGTAAGGTACCTTCTTAAGTTATAGACAGTGAGGTAAGTTTCATTGAGTTTAGTGTATACTATTAAATTTATATGGATATTAAATCTACTTAATTATCCAAATTAAATAATGGCGTAAATCATACACTTTTGGTATGGTAATGTTTTATATTTTGTAATAAGTGACATTATATATACAATAATTGAGAGAATTGAAAAAAAATACTAATAATGCTAAATTCATTAGTGGCATTATCTAACATGAATTCTTATTTTGGTTTTAAGACTTGGAAAAACAGAGAATATTTGTTGATAACAAATGTTTCACTACAAAAAGCCGTACTATAAAGAAACTTATGATTCAAAATCCATATAAAATTAGTATGCTCAAAAAAAATTAAATGTCATGAAACCTCTATCATTGAGTCGCCATTAAACCAACTAAGTGCAATTCAATGTTATCAACAATATATATATATAATTGTTCCTTTCCTATTCTTGAGGTGATAAATCTTTCCTTATACAGTGATTTCCGTATACTAATTTTGAATTGATTACGTACACATTGCCATAATTCTGACCTAAAGAAATTATAATTACAAATATGAGTACTGATAAAAGTGAAAAAAATTTTTAAAAAATATTTTCGCGTTCGATTAACACTACAAGATATGTACCCCCTTAGATAATGGAACTAAGGATGTAGTACCTAGAAAAAAAATTGAAGATTTTTACGCATACTATTGCACTCAATTGTATATGTGTAAGTTTCTCCATTGACGTAGATTTATGGGGGCGGAATAGGGGCATTATCACTGCTAATAGAAAACAATTAATGTATCAAAAACAAAAATGATATAATAATTTATTTAGTATGAATATTCTTCTATAATAAATAAAAAAAAAAAAATTATGGTTACGTTTTTTATATTTTCAATTTCCTTTCAATAAAATTAATTTTGTGAACTTAGATCTAATAGATTCTCTCTCTGAAATTTTCTTAGACATAAAGAAATACCTAGTATTGAGGTATTTTCAATATTTTATTTAACTAATAATGGAAAATGATCAATTTGGACATGTGATCTGTTTGAAAATTGACTTCATTTTATTTAGACAATTTATTTGAATTTTTTTTAAATATTGTGATCTTAAAATTGATATATCATTTTTTTCGAGAACATATTCGAAAGCTCGAATCTCACTTTCAACCACTTTACATATTGAGAGGCGCCCGCCGAAAATTATATAACCGCACGCCAATGCCGCTGTACCCACATTGATATGATTGGTTGAAATCAATCTTGTTTATGTAAACAAAAAAAAAATCTAACAATTATTGTAGAAATTATTAATATTTCTGACAAGAATAGACCTTACTTTTAAGGATTTACTTAAGATATTTTTAAAACATTCAGTTTATTAATTTTTTGACTAATATATTTTCGGTTTTACAAATTTTCATCTAAAATTAAAAAAAAAATGACGTAAACAAACCGAATATCAGTGTGGAACTACAGAAGCAAAAAAACTAGATTTTTTTAAAAAATTATACCAGATGCTTAGGTTTTTTAAAAAAATGTATTGAAATAGATTTCTAGCTGTTACATTTTTAGGTATGTTGGCTACACTGAGCACATTTTTATCAGAGACAGAGACAACACTATTTCGCTTAAGTAGGGTACAGTCTTGAGGAGTGAAAGAGCAAAATAAAACAGAAAAATCTTCAAAATGAAATTCACTTTATAGTGTAAAAACAGCTACGTAGGGCATCCTTAGTTCCATTATCTAAGTGTACCCCACATACGCCAATAGTGTGAAATATGAAGGATCAGTCAATAGCTGTGATACATTTGTAAATATGAATTGCAGCCGATAGGGATGTCTGACATATGTTATTTTGTTTTTTTTATTCATTACGGTCATAACCATTAATTATTTTATCAAAATTCGCGTGCAATTATTGAACCTCAAAGAGCGCTTTTGTTATCAAAAATCATGTTCCTGGATGAAACATATTTCTGATGGTTGAATGAATACGTTAATAAACAAAATTTCCGTATTTAAGATAAAAATAATGCACATACATTTGAGGAAGTTCGATTACATCCAGAAAAATTAACTTTTTGGTGTGAGTTTCATGTTGGTTGTGTCATCGGGACATTTTTTTTCAAAAATGATGTTGGTAACAAACAACATTGTTGTCAATGGATTTCGATATAGAGCAATGTTGAATGATTTTGTTTTTCCAAAAATTGATGAAAATGCTTTGTGGTCATATGAATGAAATGTTGTTCAAAAAGTAATGTCAAGGAACATTCTTCAAAATAAGAAAAACAAACTTGTTTTTTTCCGACTTTTTGTTTTATTTCAATTTAACATTGAATCACACTTAATGAAAGATCCTTTATTATCTTATTATAAAAAATGTACTACCGTATGTCATCTTGACCTAAATTACACCTCTTATACCTCAACTCAACTACTCAACTGTTTATAAATCCCAACACTTCCCGAACTTAGTCAATAAAGATCGATTTGAGAAGCAAATGTAATGTCAATAATTAATTTATGTTGATCTAATTACAATAATTAGATTTATCCTTAGCTCATAAAATCAATTCACTAAAAGAATATATTTTAAAAGTTAACAAACCATGCAGAAATATTGAATCAAATGTTATGTTGCCAAGTTTAATAGTTATAATAAAATAATTATAAATTTAGATTTTAATGATATCGAAAATTTATTTTAAAATTTTCATCACGAAAGTAATAAAATCTACTAGTAAAAATAATGAAAATAGTTTAATTATACAATTTTTTAAATACCTTTTTGTTAAGTTAATTTGTTTCGTTCGAAATAATACCCGGAAAAACGCTGAAACGATATAGCTACCAGGTACAGAAAACTTTAAAGAATTTTATTCAATTGTAATTTTCTTTCTTATATTAATTTTATAGACTTTTAAAAATTCTTCCGTATTTTTAATTTTAAAATATGTTTTGCAAACATGCAATCTTAAACAAAACAAATACATTTTGTTTTTCAATTTACCTTGCACTTGATTTCAAAAAATTACAGCATGTTAAACGCTAACGTAAACTATTAATTTGCGTGCGTTAATTTAAATTAAAACAGTGAAGATAATCAAGTGAAAGTAATAATTAATATCATATTTAGTAATTAACTATTATATTTCTTCTTTAAAAAATGATAATTGTTTAAGACTTGAAAAAGAAGTTCCCTCTCTCTATTACTACTATCAGCTGGAAATGAATTCTGGAACTTTATGATGGATGAACATTATTTATTATAAATAATTTTGAATTTAGTTAAATAATAGCAAATAACATTCAGTTTTCATTTGGAATACATATCCAAAAAAGCAAATATTTAACAATAATAATGAAGCTGATGGTGAGTTTCAATAATTATTTATAATAATTTAAATATATTTGGATAAAAACTAATTGGATTACTTATATAAAAACTGTGGATAACTAAAAGGAGATTATGTGTCTTTATAATTACTAATTTTGAAAGGTTCAGTTCTATTTAATGAGAAATCAATAGTGTAATTAATGAGTGGAATGGAGGTCTTTTTGGAAATATAATTTGAAAAAAGTGATTTAGAGATATTCAAAATAATAAGAAATGTTAAGCAAAATATATTACCACAATTAAAGAATTGAAAAATGTAGTAAAGTTTATATTGCTTTACATTTACAGTGTTTAGTTTATTTATGAACATATTTTAAGTTTAACCATTAATTAATTAATAAAATAATCTAAATAATATTCTAAAAATTGGTTTAAATAATTACTAAATTATTTATTTATATTCTTTTGCAGATTATTTTTGTTTCTATATTAGTTATATCAACTTTAGTATTAGCTAAATCTACAAAAAAGAAAAGTAAAAAAACTGAACCAGAACTAACAAGAAAATCATTCAATTATACAGAAAATAATGATTTGATTGATCAATATATTAATGATTTTGAACCAACAAAAAATACAAATAACGATTTAAATTACCAATTACCAACACCAACAATACCAAGGCATAAACGTGGATCACATCATAAAATTATACATATCATAAAACCAGTACATAAACTTAAAAAATATAAAGTCATAAAAGGAAAAGTTCATTATAAACATGAAGAACCGAAACATGAAAAACATCATCATATAGAAGAAGAAATCCATCATTCGTATGAAGAACAACATGAACACGTACAACAACATGATGAAGAAAAACCCATGGAAAAAAGTTATGAAATACCAGAAAAATATGGTCATGATGAACATATTCATCATGAAGAACATGATCAATTAGAAGAAAGTCATCATGAAGAAGAACATAAAGAACACCATAAAGAAACAATTAAAGTTAAACATCATCATCACCATCATCATCATAATCATGTTAAAACTGTTATTAAAAAAGTACCAGAACCATATCCAGTTGAAAAAATCGTTCATGTTCCAAAACCATATCCGGTTGAAAAAATTGTTGAAAAAAAAGTTGAAAAACGTGTACCATATCCAGTAGAAAAAATTGTTCATGTTCCGATTGAGAAAATCGTTCATGTACCGAAACCATATCCAGTTGAAAAAATTGTACATGTTCCATATGAGAAAATTGTTGAGAAAAGGATACCATATCCTGTCGAAAAAATTGTTCATGTTCCAGTTGAAAAAATCGTTGAAAAATTTATACATATACCGAAACCATATCCAGTTGAGAAAATTGTTGAAAAAATCGTACATGTGCCAGTTGAGAAAATTGTTGAGAAAGTTATTCATGTACCAAAACCATATCCAGTTGAAAAAATTGTCGAAAAATTAGTTGAAGTACCGAAACCTTATCCAGTTATTAAACATGTACCTTATGAAGTTAAGGTACCAGTTCATATACCAAGACCATATCCAGTCGAGAAAAAAGTACATGTAGCTGTACCATATGAAAAAAAAGTTCATGTACCATACAAAGTAGAAGTGGAAAAAAAAGTTCCAGTTTTTATACATCATCATGAATCAAAGGACCATCATCATGAACCTAGTCATGAAGAGTACAAATATGAAAAACCAACTGCAGAAGCTCATCAATCACATTTCTCATATGAATCACATGGAAAGGATTATCATTCAGCGAATAGTAATCAACATCAAGTACAAGTCCCAAATGATTCAATTAGTTCCTCTTCGGCATATTATCAATATGAAGATCCATTGAAAAATGGTGCAAAACAGAAAGCGAAATACTCTACAGGATCCCTAAAAAATATACTTCAACAACAACAATATCAGAATTTTGGAATAGTACATAGTGCTCAAGTGGCACCTTACCAACAACAATTATATCTTGCACAACAACACCAACAGTTAATTCAACAACAACAACAGCAACAACAAGACTATCAGCTACAACAGAAACAGCAGCAACAACAAAACTATCAGCAACAACAAGACTACCAGCTACAACAAAATCACCAACAATATCATAATGCTAGTAAACAACAGACTGAAGACCTTCATCAAACTTCAGAAAGTCAATTAACGACTGTATCTGTCAAGGCACGATCTGATTCAGAGAATGGAGCTGATAACACAGCACGAAAGAAATCCAAATTTCATATTAACGTATTTGACGAATCAAATCAATATCCTAAGAATGAAGTTCTATCGCAAGAACCTCCTCAACTTTATCAACAATATGAACCACTCCATTATCAAATTTACCAACTAGAACCTGTTCCATTTCATCATCAATCAGGAAATTCACAACCTGAGCCAGTTAAAACGTTGCACCAATGAAATTGATTTTATTTAGTTTTTTTATTATTATTTTTATAGACTGATTTATTATATTAATCGAAGCCGTTGAATCTAAACATTTGAGACATTTGCTAAATTGAATAGTAATTTCAAAAATTTAATTAGTCACTCAAATATATTAAATTTATAGTGGCGAATTCAAATTAAAGAGCTTCAATTTGAATATTATTAAAAGGCGATTCTGATTTTTAAATAATATTTGAATTTAAAAATGTGTTAAGAAATATTTTCATTACTAAAGTATTAAATTGTTATAAATTTAGTGTGTGTTCCTACATACTAAAATTATTGGAATATGTTACTAAAATATTTTAAAAAAAGAAGTATTAATTAAATAAAAATGTAATTTTAATATGAACAATTATTTTTTAACTATTATATTTTCACTAAAGAAAATTTAATATAATACATTAGATTTCTCATCATCATCAAGTTATATAGTTGTAATTGTAACCTTGTCAAGGGTCATATCAACATATTTTACCGTCGATCCGTACGGAACAATGTTGTTATTTAGGTGATCTGGTTCATTATTGTTCATATTTTTGTACAAAGTTAAATATGTGACGATTTTGATGACTTTATTTTTATGTTCCATTTCTTTTTACTTCTTGAAGAATGTTGTCTGTCGCTAATATCGATGTATCATTAACAAAAGTACCTATTACTATTATCTTCTATAATATTACCTGTTACTATAAATAAAGTACCTTTATTCTATTTTATCATAAAATGTTGCTAAACATTTCAATCAAAATTATTGCATATTTTCAGGCAAATTTCTGATAAGAAATTTTAAGACTATCGTTAGAAAGGAGAAAGAAAATGCATTAGGAAAATTGAAAAATCAAATTCCATATTGTGGGTAGAGAAAACAGGAAAGGGAGATAGAGTTCTTTCAGAGTGATTGTCTTTGGTTCTATTCAATAAGGGCACCGCAGTCGAAAATTATTATCAACTTTGAAAAATAGCTTTCAACGCGTACAATCGTAATTAAAATTTGAGATCACGTTCGCTCTTTAATGGTGACAGTGGCATTATGATTCCCGAAATCGAATACATAAGTATCTAGACTAGATTATCTGAAGTAACTCTGACTCTGAGAAGGAGAAGTAGCAACTTTCTATAAATTTATTACCAACAATTTTCGTTATTAACATTTACAATATTTAATGATTGTATCGTGTAGCGAATGTGTAAAATATCTTGGTAAATTTTTCATTATTTTTAACGTTTTATTTTTTTAGTGACTTTTTTCTTAACATTAACATTTAAGAAAAAATGTATAAGACTTTCTGATTAATTAGAGTCCGCAAATGATAGAACTTGTTTTCCATAACTACATTATTAACATGTTGTCCAAACTGAGTTTAGAATCAAAAAGTAATGCTTAAATTTTATACTTGTTTTCTACGGAACTTCGGTATTATCACATTTAACATTTCTACGTATAATGAATATAACAAAATGAGAAAAATCACCTAAATTAAAACATTAAAATAGATGAATTGTCCCACACTTTTAATGAGAGAACTTATCTGCTTGTATGAAATTTGTTATTTGTAAAATTACGTCTACTGTAATTAACATTCAACTTATGTCTTCTAACTGCATTCTGTTATGGATAAATTATATAAAAATTCACATCAAATTTTATTCTAAAATATTTGTATTTATTCAAACATTAAATTAAACACTTATGTTAATAAATCATTGTATAATAACTTTTAAAAGGTAAAGTAGTAAACGAATTTTCTACTACCACATGAATTGTTTCATAATTTACAAAACCCTTATTTTTAAAAAATATAAACAAAATTAAATAAAACGACACTGTCATAATCAAAAAAATAATAAATAAGAAATAAAATCATTGGAACTACGACTTTAGTTAACAAATTTAATACTTTTAATTTTTAATAAAAATCTTTTACAAAATTTTTAAAAATTGTATAAATTCATTAACTTTATTCGAATATTAAAAAAGTAATCAATCACAAGATCAAAAAAAAAACAAAAAAAATTACAAGAAAATTTTAAAATAAAAACGAAAAACGAAAAACAAAACTTAATATTTAAATGGCTTAAAAATAATTTACATTACATTAAATTAATTGTACGTTAGGAATTTATTTTTCTTATTCTTGTTTTAGAACTCCCATTTCTTCTAATAAATTTTGAAAACCTTCAGGATAACGACCAGCATCTAAATCGGCATTCCATTGCCTGTACTGTAATCAAAAATATTATATATATAAATTATAGAATTCTTTTTTTTGTGAATATTTTCTCATACTCTTTCTAGCTCAGAACGTAATTGTAAAACAGCTTTCTCACGATCAGCTACTAACTCCTCCAAATATTGATAACGGAGCTTCTTTCTGGCACGACATTCACGTGCACTTTGTCTGCTACGTTCTATAAAATATAATTGAATATAATAATTAGTTGAAAAATATATATTGATAAAAATGTTAATTTACCTAATTTGGCTTTCATATCAATTTTTTCAGCTGAAGCTTTTCTTCCAGGTTTACGTCCTCGTTTACCTCCTTCCTTTCTTTCCTGCAATAATATGATAAAATTATTACTTTTAAAATTGTTTTTTTAGATAAAACTGAACTTGTGTGTTTAATATTCTTAATTGGATTCAAAATTAATGCAATTTTCAGAATAAATTATAAATGTACAATTACAACAAGTTAAGTATAATAAATTCCAATTTCGTGGTTTCAAACAATACATGACTTTTTTATCAACAAAAATTGAGATTTTCCGGTAAATAGTCTTCTCAATAAAAGTTCAATGCCGTTACCCACATTCAAAGTGGTTACCCACGTAATACGTAATCCAGAATCTCAAAATCCATTAGCATTTTGAAATAAAATTCATCGGGCTCTGAATTTTATTACAATATGCACTGATTTGTAGTGTTCCGATTTTTAGCTTCTCAAAATTCAAAGGAAGGAAGGAAACAGGCACCGAAAGGTGAAAATATTGATAGGCATTAAAAAATCAGGTCTTTATGCTTTAATAGAGCAATTGAAAAAAAGAATTAAGAATAAATAAACAAAGTTAAAGTTGATAATATTTTCACTAAAAAGAATTAAATATTCAAATATATAAAAAAATATAATGAGGAATCGTTAACAATGAATGAAATCGAATATATAAATTCCATAGCTTTCAAAATGGTCCTTATAAATTTTATCATATTTTTAATAATGGACAATAAATTATTCCAATTTACTGAATTTTCAAATATACTAGATTTTCTAATACTGGATTGTGGGGATATTATCCCACTAAATAATCAGAGAGCTGAGCAATAAAGAATATTGGATAACATCTTTTTAAAAATATTGACATCGAAATTTTAAGTATCTTAATAGTAAATAAATCGTGTAAATAAATCGTTAATTCAATTCATCTATTCTTTAACATATAAATACATTAATTTAATTTGGTAATAAGTTAATTCTAGAGTTATTGGTCTACCTTTACTATTATAAATTTAGTTAAAGCTGTTTAAACTATTAAAAAACTAGATTATTTATTTATATAAGATGAGTATAAAGAAAATTGGCAATAAAACCTTATTTAATATATTTTATTATATGCTTTTTGTTTTTATTATTAATTTTACATAAAATAAACTATATAACTAAACTTAAAAATAAGAAGAAAAGTAAATATTCATTCAACTTTTCTAATTAACTACATTTTGTACTAAGGGTTTATCCAAGCCTTTTGAATTTAGTTTAAACTTTAGTATTAAACATTCAATTTTATAATTAAGAAAATTCGATCTTGAAATTTCATGTAAATTGATCGTTGAATAGTAAAAACGTAAATTATGAAATTATGGAGCAGATTTTATTTTGTTTAATTTGTAATTTTTTTAATATGACATTTTACTCAAACTGCATTACCATACAACATATTGTTTTGAAAAATTTGTTTGAATCGAACCATTTTATTATCAATGCCTAAATATTTAATATTATAGAAGTATCAATACTATCAATAATATATTTATATACGGTCTATAGATGATTTTCTGTTTCTTGTAAAGTGTATTACTATAATAAATAATAAAATGTGTAATTATAGAAATTAATTTACACGCATAATTAATTTTAACTATAATTTTACTTTAAATTAGTTTATTATAATTTGTTTAACCGATTTAAGAGAGTCGGTAAAAAAGAAAACCCAAATCCGGATACAATAAGCCCTTAAAATAATTTTCAAAGAAAAACTGTATAAGATGCAAAGAGAAATCCGTTTGCATATCGAAGTATTTCTTAATCAAATATTATTAATCATATTAGTTAGTTCACTAATGATTGAAGTGTTGAATTTTGAAATTTTTCGATATTTTTTTTCAGTCGCTAGGTTTGATAGTAAATTTATAATTATTTGGAATTTTTTTTTTAGTTTGAACTCCCAAATACGAAATTTTCCAAAAACAGTAACCGTTTCTAACCGATTTCTTTTTTTCATCCGAAATAATTAATGCATATCAAAAAATGAACAAATACGATTCTCCTTTTCATAGAATTTGAAGCTATGTAGTTAAAGTCATACAAACTTGTTACGCATTGCTATCAGTTTTAATCTCAAAGCTAGAAACTAATTATGTAGATAGAAATGAAACTTTTAATCTTTAATGTTTCAATTAACTATAAAAAATATAATAATGGAAAACATAAGAACTTGAATACTTACACTAATATATCGGACTTTTGAAATGCACTTTTCTGATGATGGAACAACAAAAATTATTTAATTAAAATTCTGCGTCTTTATTTTTTAAATCATATAAAATGTAAAAGCTTTTTATTTTTTTTATATAGTATATTTTTTGAAATTTATGTAGTACGTGAAAATTGTCAGCTTTTCGGATAGTAACAAAAGTTTTACACGAAATAAAATATTACGTTTTTCATTCGTGGGAGCATAAAAAAATTAAAAAAGACGCAGTTTTGTTAAATTTTTTTTATTTTTTGGTTTGATGGGGTTTTTTTTATCGTTCTATTGATGAATAGGACAACTTTTTTTTTTAATACGGAATTAAAGAAATTTAAATGAAATATTGAAATTAACACTTGCCGGTTAAAATAAAAAATACTAACTAATTATAAATTAGTAAATATTAATAAATTTAAGGAAAATGATAAAGATAAATATAAAAATCTGATATGTTTAACTCGATTTCGGGTTGAACACTTTTAAATTATTAAAAACCGTGTGTAAAACTCCTTGAAACTATATCGATTGAGTGCCTACTTTGAGGAAGTTCTGCGAGCAACTAAAAAAAAAAAAATTATATTTTTATTTAACCGCTAAACATTTGGATTTAGGGCACCCCACCAGAAAGATCTAATCAGTTACAAACACATATATATAAATATTATGTGTAGATAGTCCCCCATTTACCATTCACTACATACCGGTGTAAAAAAAATATATATATATGAAATAATACGGCGGCATTCAGAGGGAAAATAAACTGCGATGCTATTATAGAATGTAGCTAAAAAAGTTTATATAAAATAAATGGCACAAAATAATATTAATTTTGTTTACTACTGGGTACATGGATAATAAAGAGCTTTTAGAGCTTCATATATACATAAAAATAATATAATTTAAGTGGAGTTTACATTTTATTTGTTTGGTATTTATTTTAATATTAATAATTTTATTATGAATTTTGAAATAACAACCGCATCAGGAATGTAGAAGTACTCAGCAGAACAAACAAAAAGAGCTCATTAATATAATAAAAACCAGGAAATTGTTTTTTAGTTCACATAATCAAGGTAAAATCGAAGGCACAAGAAGTAGAGGAAGAAGAAGGAAAATATGGATCTATAATTTGAAGAATAGTTCAATATATCTGCTCCTCATTTTTAGGAAAATAAAATTATGGAATTAAATATAAATGACGATGCCTAACCTCCATAGAAGAGTGGAAACATAAGAAGAAAGAAATAACAATTTAATATAGAAAACTTCATTTATTAAGACTGATTCTTATGAGAATTGAACCTGACGAATTGAATACGAAAATTACAGATCAACAAGATGAGGAATTGTTGAGTATCTTAAAGAATTAGTTTGCAATAGTTCCGAGTACTATTTTTTTTTTTAAATCTGGGATGTTATAGTAAAAAAATAATATAACTAATCTTCCTCATCATCCCCTACAGAACAGACACACGAAAATATGTTTTTTAGAGTATATTATTCATTAACCTGGCAATAGAAGTCGTCGTATTTTTATTCTGTAACATTCAGATTCTGTTCAAACTGATATTTCATTTAAATTAATTAATAATAATTTAAATAAAATTTAAATGTTTGCGTAATTTTTCTTGTTTTTTGGTTGGTTCGTCATAAATACTTCAACCGAAAACGTTTTTCGGATCGACGTACTCAATGTCTTAATTTATTGTCACTACAGTACTTCTCTCCATTCCATCTCTTTAATGAATATATAATCAGATTGGAATACCTCATTTCAACTGTCACTATCAGATTATTCACAAAAATATTATTCTATATTGTGTATTCTTTGTAATATTGGGACTATGAGCTTGTGGAATAGAATATTTTCCAGGGATTAAGTGTCAATTTGTCTTTCAGTTACGATTATCATTGTGATTAGGTCAGAGTATTCACGAAGTAATGAACTTTTCTTCAAATGTCATCCAATGAATGCAAAATAGAAGATGATATTATAATTTAATATTTTGAAACTCTATAGTACCAGAGTTAAATCCAATTTTTGTAGTGTAAAACAAACTTAATTTATGCAACTGCGTAGTTTATTAAAACAAAATAATCGTATTGGCAAATTTTAATTCTCTTTCTTTATTTTATGTGGTATGCTTATATGAGAGAAATTTAATAAATTTTTATTTAAATAATTTGTATAATATTTTGATGTAAAAGTCTTGAACAAAATATTGTTATAATAATTTTTTTGAAATATATTTATGTAGGCGATTTTAATTTGTTTCCAATTTGAAGTTTACATCAAATTTCTTATTGGTTTAACAATTTTATAGAATATTTGTATACTACGCAATTATAATTCAAAAAAAATGTATACGCACTTTATTTTGATATTTATAAATAAATATACACATATATTATCGAAATAATAAATGCGAATAAACAAAAAAAAAATGTTTAGGACAGTGTTAAAAAAGATAAAACGAATATTACCTAAAGGTCACAAAATATTCCTACCATAAAATTACTTAAAATTAAATAAAATTATTGAAATTAAGCTACTCTACTTGCTTATTTTGACGATTTTTATTTACATACTAAAATTGTACTGTAACTATTTTCAAACTTAGAAAAATATACAAAGATAGATAATCAATCATTTTGAATTGTAATTAAGATAAATTTTAAAATTTGCGCCTCATTTCTAATAAAATAAATGCTCCATAAATCTTGCACGAATCATTACTATTTAAAGGGGTATCAGCAAACAAAATTACCAAATAAAATCAGTGGGCAAGATTCTCAATATTCTTGTTAATTCTAGTAGCAATTTTTTGGATAATAACTTATTAAAAAAATACTTTAACTGATACATATTATTTAGTTTGGGATTAGTTTGGTATGTGTATACCTATCTATAAAGTTTACTACAGTCAATATCGTGTTCACTACATCTGTTGTTTTTAATTTTAATGAAACGTAAGTTTCATTTTTTTTTTGTTATATGTAAGTATTTACATAATAATTAAATTACGTTAAGTTATTATTATCTTAATATTTCTTAATCGAAAAGTGTAGCCTGATAAATATCATAGCTATAATCCTCTAGTTTAAATAATACGATTTAATTATGGGCTCTTATTTTTTCACAGTTTTCATTTGACTTTCGCTTTTTTCTCTTTGGTTATTTTATTTACATAGCTATGTAAAATGTAAATGATCATTTCAAGATATTCAGAATTTGCTTTTTTTATTTGTTTGCTTTTTATTATTCAGCTTACTCGATCCTTCGCGTGTTTGACGGTTTTCCATTCGTATGAATTTATTGTATGGTTGGTTTAATGAGAATGACAAAAATATTCAAAAGGATTTTGTGAAGAATTTGTGTGTTTTATAAATATGTAAGATTTTACCTAGTAAATATTGTATTACTAAAAACATAAGTAACTATTTTTTAATTTAGTGAAGAATAATTATAAATTCAGAGAGAAATTTCAAATATCATTCGGGCGTACGAGATTATACATTATGTATATTGTAAAGGATTACAAAATTTTTACTCATTAAAATATTTAGCAATGAAATGAAGTCGCCTATATCTTTAATATATTAAAAATGATATGATAAATTCATATATGCCATACCAAAATCGTTTACATTACATATCTGAACATCACACAATTTCATATATAAATAATAAGCACCTCAAACCTGAGTCTCTCATACTTTTTTTTTATGAATACTAATGAAAGATAAGAACAATTATCGTTATATGAAATTGATTAAAATGTAAATAAATACTTTAATAAAGACTCAAACCATTTTTACACAAAATATGAAAAAAGCTTCCAATTAGAATGAAAACAAAGAAATCACGTGACATGACTTTCAGCAATATTGATAGATTATAAAAATAAATATCTATGTATAGACATGTCATCTATATTTTAATTTTATTAAAAATTTATACAAAAATATTAGAATTATGAAATTCCATTTAGATTCGAATTTGAAATTTCACAACGCAAAATAAAAATTATAAATTTAATTTCTTACTTTCTACAGGTTTTATTATACATTCGAATTAAAAATGAAATATTCTCTTCCGCAAAGAAATATGACCTTCCATTTTTATTTTTATTTCAATTGTTTAGCATTAATTTTAAATCAAATTTTAGCACATGGCGTCACTAGATAATTTTTAATATATTTTATTATAACTTACAGATAAGTTTGGTTCCTCTGAAATTATCATCTGTTTTGTATCCATTTTTACTTAAAGGATATTTATTTTGCAAATATATAAATATTGTTATTGATATTTTTTATTTTTATTGCTTTTATTGCGAGTTGTTTTGAACACTACGTAATGTTTACAAAAATATACTTTGTTTGCTTTTTTTGCTTGTTTGCTTGCTGCTAGAATAGAATTAATTTGCGATAGTATTTCTATTTTGTTCGTGCTTTATTTTTTTTGTTTCATTCATATACGCATACATATATACAAATTTTCGAAATCGAAAATTCGTAATATTTGACATTTTTCAAAACTCATCAGTTCCCTATAACCAAATAAATAAAACTCTTGGTTAAGAACAAGAACAATTCGTAATTTTATATTTCCGCAACATAAAATTAGGAATGTGATGAATGTGATTGAAAAATATATTTATTGAATGGTTTGGAATTGATATACTTTTGAAATTGAAGGAGATATAAGTTCGTATTTGTACTAGGAGCAGACAAATGAGAAAATTTTCTCTTAATTTGGATATCAGTTAATATAATTTTTCTTTTTGAATTAAAATTCATCATTTAAAAATGCAACAATATAGTCAGTCACCTATTCTATTCTAATAACCACGAAATTCTGCCCTCCTCT
Organism: Rhamphomyia laevipes; assembly: GCA_963920725.1. Lineage (NCBI taxonomy): Eukaryota > Metazoa > Arthropoda > Insecta > Diptera > Empididae > Rhamphomyia > Rhamphomyia laevipes. The sequence continues at coordinate 39,073,181 of OY987258.1, read as the reverse complement.
TCAGTTTGCATTAAATAAAATTTCCAAAAAGGGAAAAAATTCGGCTGTATTGAAAAAGGAATTTCGACCAAAAAAAAAGAGAAATTCAAAATATTATTTTTACTTTGGTTTGGTTCGAATTTAGCAACTGCTGCAGTTTATTCTTTGGAAAATGAATTTAGTTCATTTTATTTTTGTAATTATTGCTGTAAAAGAGCGTACATATAAATATATAGTTACTGTGATGAAAAATATTGAAACTTATAAACTTTTCTCAGTTTTCGAAATTCAACCCAAATAATAAAAAAGATATTCGAACCAAATAATTAGCCCGGATTTCCTAATTATTTGGTCGTAAAAAAGGAATAAAAAATTTTAATCTAAATTTTAATGTATTGGGCCAAATATCCAGACCCAAAAAAATCATAAATCATCGAATAACGATTATATAAAATTAATTATGTATTTCTTGTTTTTATATTGACGCTTAAAAATCTCTATTCCCTGGCACTGTAATCACCATACAAATTCAACACGGATTTAAATTTATTTGAAAATAAAAAGATTAATTTTGAAATTGTTTAGTAAATTGTTTGTATTATTATAATACAATTTATTATAAGATTTTTTAAAATATTTCTTTCAACTATTTTGATAATTTTTTTAATTTAATTTCTGAATTTGCTTCTATAAAACATTTTCACAATTTCCATTTTCTATTTTGAAGATTACCTAATTTTCGGTTTGTTATTGTTAGTATTTTTACTTCTGCTGTGCGGAGTAAAAACAAGGTAAAGTCGTTAATGGAATACAATAAATCTTAAATTTATAAAAAAAATCGTTTAATTTTAATATCCATTAAGTTTTCCATGTAAACTTATTTAATATCCATAATATTCTAATTTTTTTCACTTATTTATCCAATCAAATATTTTATATAAATAAAAATAATAGTTTTGAAAGTAAAAACCTCAAATTTATTAATTTTCTATTACAAAAAAAAATCTCTCAACAACGGAAATACATATTCAAAAATTACAAAAGTAATCAATGGAAAATTATATAAAAAAAATTTACTTTTTTTTTAACAAGAAAAGGATTGACAATAAATTATATGATAAAATTACTAAAAAATAATCTATTTGAATGATGCTGTGCTTGTTGACAATAATGCTAATAATCCACTAGCCAAACTTACTGAGCATATATAATTGATTGCTGGTGTTGTATTCTTTAAAATAAAGAAACTAATAAAAATAATTATAGTAAGGAATAATGCATTATTGTAAAACATGGCAAAAGTTGTTGTTTCATAATCAGCAACTTCATTCTTTTTCCACAAAACACGTTCCTCCTTTTCTTTACGGGTCATTTTTTTATCATCAGCTAATTTTCGCATTATTTCTCTAGTAACAGCTTCTTCACGTTTAACAGCAACTTTATGTTTTAATGCAAATTTTGTATTTTTATATGCCATTGCCATTAGATATGTACTAATGCATGTAACAACAGCAAAAAATACAACACTTGATAATAGATCCATACTGTGGATACGCCAAAACAGCCCTAAAACAAATTATAAATAAAATAATTATTTTGAAAAATTACATTTATTTATATTTTGTCAACGTGTCAGGCGCACTCTTATACTTACATATTGGAATAACTGATACGATGAAAGCATTACCATAAAATAGAGCTGAAGATTTTGTGCTTACAGTTCGACTAAAATCTTCTAATAGAAGTTCTTCTTCTTTAGTGAATCCAGATGATCCAACTTTTTGGTTTTTACCTTGGGCTCCCATTTAATATGTTTAATTTATACTTTAACAAATGTAGATGATTAACTGAGACCGCTTACAAAAATCAAATATTATGGCGATGTGAAAGTACAGTACAGTACACCAACAGCAGAAGTACAGAAGTAGTAAAAAGTAAAGTGAAAACCTGTGTAAAAATGAAGTTCTCTCGATGATTTAGTTTAGGTTGTCAAAAAAATATGACGTGTCGCCAACAATCTCTTTTTGCACAATAACGACATCTGGATGTGAAATATTTTAAAATAATTATCGTTAAGTAGTGCTTTCTTAAACCGAAGCCGTAATGTGAATTAGTGACGTATTTATTTATATATAAGTTTACGTATAAAGTATAAATGCAATGTTTAAAAAATATAACATTTTTCAATAGAAAAGTAGATTTGAGTCTACACAATCAAGAGTTACAAAGAATGGTGGCATGGCATAAGGCTATACGACATAAAGCCATAATGGCTTTATGTCTCATTTGAGTGAGACATAATGCCATATACGCAAAAATCGCGATTATGGCATTATGTCTCACACAAATGAGACATAAAGCCATATGGCCTTATGTCATTTAATAAAATGAAAAATTAATTTTCCAAATAAAATTAGACTTTTTCCAAATAAAAACAGTGTCAGTTTATTTATAATACATATTATTATTTTTATATATAATTTTAATTTTTATTTTATATTAAATTATAGGTATTCTTTTCCTTATGCTTAACATTTATAAACATTTTGTCCATATAACAATTCAAATGACTATTTTGATTTGGAAGAGGTCTAATTTTATTTGGAAAATGACTATTTTGACCTGGAAATGCTATATATTGATGTCATCAAAGTCTGAAGCGGCTTATTAAAATTTAATTATATGGCTTTATGTCTCAAATTTTTATAAAACGATATGGATTTATGTCTCATTTGTGTGAGACATAAAGCCATATACGCAAAAATCGCGATAATGGCAATATGTCCCACTCAAATGAGACATAAAGCCATTATGAGACATAAAGCCACAAAGAATAATTATTAACTTTAAAAGTTATTTATGTATAGTTAAGTTTTGAAACTGAATTTAAATTGTTGATGGATTTTCTATAATTAAGAGCTGTAGTTACTGTTACTGTATGTATGTTACTGCGACGCTTGCTGTAATCAGTAGTCATCGTTCTGTTTTCTATACATAAATACTGAAATAGTTGTAGTTGTACAGATCAAAAACATAATCCAGACAAGTAATAAATACAAATTAAAAAAACTAAATAGATATGTATATAGAGCGCTATCGTTACAATCAAGAAAAAATAACGATTTCAATTTTATTTGGCATCATAGCATAAAAAAATGCTGAGCTAAGGAAAGAATAGTATGTCCCTGTTTTATGGCATTAACAAATACCGCAAAAATACAACTTTGAGGCGAGAAACATAATGTCACGTCACACGCGTGCGTGACATATGTAGGCATTGAAATTAGACGCGTTAGAACAAATTGTGAACCACAATGCCGCGTGCGTTTTAATATTTTTGATATTGATATTTTGTAAATTAATTTCTTAATAATTTTTATTTATAAATTTGAAATATAAAATAAATATTTTTAAAAAGATTATTGTTAAATATTATAAATTTTGTGTATGATAATAAGTTTTGTGATTATAAAATTCATTACTTTTCAATTTCTCAATCAAAACTTCATTATAATTTTCCATAATTTATATTTTTTTCTTATTTAACAAACAATTTGTTACTTAATTTAACCGCCAAATTTTTTTTATTAGTAAACATAAACAATAACAAATTCGATGTCAAATTAGTTATTAAACGCGTACGCTTCCAAAAAACTAGAAACTAGATCTACTTCATGCGCGCGTAACACGTGCGCGCGTTAGCAAAACTGCATTTTAAGTTACTCCATATATTTCCATTGGTTCTACTCAATTTGTCAACGCTTTACGCACGCACGCACGCGTTCGACGCGTCATTGTGTTTCTCGCCTGAAGAGTATACTTTTAACGCCGTTATAAATGATGCGTTGATGCGCGTTGCTATTGTGAATGTTGGAGTAACTGGGGGGTAAAGAAAAGTATTAAAAGTCTATAGTTTAATAAATAACTGACATTGTTGGTGTTTTTATTAAAAAACTTGATGAGTATGAAATAAAAAATATAATATAGGTACATATTTTACATTTACAATAAATTCTTAATTATAAATCTTCAAAAATAAATTACTAGACCACCAAACTATCAATTATATAAAAATTACGTTCAAATTTTGACATATCTGAAAGTGTGTGAAATGAAATGATACCAAAAACCAACGATATAGGATATTTTAAGTCATGATTTTCATAATTTTCGAACTAAGACGAAGTGGGCCATGTTTAGGCACTGGACGAAGTGTTGTTAGTTATCATTTGTGGAACCAAGATGAGTGTAGTTGTTATCATAAATTTTAAATGTAAGTAAATAATAGTTTAACGCTGTGATTACACTAGCCATAATTTCCTGATAGAAATGTTAGACATTTCTATCTGATATTTTTTTTTGACAGGTAAAAAAAACACGCTGGCTATTTGATGTCAGACATTTCTGTCTAACATTTCATTTGTAATCATGTCGTCAACAAGAAAGCAATTAGCTATAAAAATATTAAAATAAAAATATTTTTAATAATATAGTTATTCACACCTTAATTAATATATATCTTTTATTTATTTAGTAGTAAACTAATTTTTACTCTCAAATAATCATCGCAAACTAATTAAATTTTAAATTTCAGGAGCAAATCTAACATTTTTATCAAATATCGCCATTTGCAAATTAAGAAATGTCAAAAAAAATCTGCAAAAAAATCTGAAAAGTTGTCTAGAGAAAAATCGTGATTTTTCTGTCGGGACAGAAATCCTGTCTGGTTTACACTTGACATTTTGTAGACAGAATATATGTTCTGTCTAAGAAAAAGTCTAGTGTAAACCGCAAGTAAGACTATAGTTCAATATAACATTTTTTTTATATTATAATTTTTATTAATCGGTTGTATAATTTTTCATTGAGTGAATAGTAATGTTGTACGAGTACCTACAACATAGCTAAATTTGAGCTTTGATTATCGCTTTCGCAATTGTCGATTATTTTAAAAATAAGTATCGATTTAGTTTTTTTTTCTCAACCTTTATTTCTTATCTATACATTTACATATGTATTTTATTTTTTATATTTATTATTCAATTTTTACTTTTTTATTTTGGTGGTCATTGGAGTTTAAACTTTCTATTTTTGTTAATTGTTAAGTTTGATTAATTATATTCATTTAAAATATAATATACGGTAAGCGCTGTCAGAATTCCGTCTAATACTAATTAATTACTAATACTACTAATATTTAATTTAAGTTAAAATTTATTTTCTAAATATACAATTAACTTTCTAATATAAAAATATAAATAAATACTATAAATAAAATTTAATACAAAACTTTGCAAATGTGTGTAACGTAGCCGTAGACGATATTTTGTACTTTGGAACCGCAAAAAAATGAGAAGCCTAATTTCATCTATAGCTAAAATTCCAAAAAAGATTAACTTTTTTGGAGCTCGTACATTGACCTCAGTTTCAGGTGGTAAACTAACTTCACTTGATATAAATGATAAGACTGGTGTAGCAATCCTTACACTTAATCGTCCGCCGGTAAATGGATTAAATTTAGAGTTACTGACGGAAATTAGTAATGCATTAAGTGAAGTAGAAGATAATCGTTCTAAGGGACTAATTTTAACATCAGTAAGTTGCCTTTTATATTAAAATATAATCATTAATAATTTAAAAACATTAATATTTATTGTAGTCATCCAATAGCGTTTTCTCTGGTGGCTTAGATATTTTAGAAATGTATAAACCTAATCCAGAACGAGTAAAAAACTTTTGGAGCACTTTGCAAGAAGTCTGGTTAAAATTATATGGTTCAGGATATCCAACGGCAGCAGCAATAAATGTAAATTGAAATCAAAGTGTTTTGTCGAGAATAAAAAATAATCTATTTTATAAATTTTAAGGGACATTCACCAGCTGGCGGATGTTTACTTGCCTTATGTTGTGAATATCGTGTAATGTTACCAAAATTTACAATTGGTTTAAATGAAACACAATTGGGTATTGTTGCACCAAAATGGTTTATGGCTTCAATAAAAAATGTTTTACCAAGACGTATTGCAGAGGCAGCTTTAGTTGCTGGTACAATGTTTACTACCGATGAAGCATTAAAGATAGGATTAATTGATGAAATTGCAACTGATAAAACAGAAGCAATTGCAAAATGTGAACAATTCATGGCAAAATTCGCTAAAATATCACCAATTGCACGTGGTTTAACTAAACAGTCATTTAGAAGTCAAGATCTTCAGGATTTAGAGGAATCCAGGGAACAAGATCTGCAACAATTTTTATTTTTCGTTAATCAACCAAAAGTACAAAAAGGTTTAGAAGTTTATTTGGAAAATTTAAAAAAGAAAAGCAAATAATGTTAATGTAGTTCAAAATTTTCAAGCATTTACAAAATATTTTTAAGAAAATAAAGATTTTTTACATTTTGTTATATCTACAATAAATAAGGAATAAAAGTACATTTTCAAGAATATTTTAAAATTAATTTACTCTAAATATTTATTGAACTTAGTAATTTTATTAATTTATACATATATTATTATTTTTGCCACCATTTCTAACAGAAAAGTTATATATGTAACAAAAAAATTGTCATCCATCAAAAGGGAGGGAAAGAAGAAGAAAGATGATGTTATTGAAATAATTGCGGCGTTTACTACAAATCAGCTGATTATTTTAACTTCGTAAAACCTTTGTCTTTGTTGTTATAAGTACATATTCTTAATCATTCGTAATCATGTTATAAGAATAGGGAAATAGGTAAAGGTAATTTAAAAATTATATAAAATTCATTTTTTACTAACTTATTAACTTATAATTTTGAAATATATAAAATTATTTAATATTAAATTAGACGATTATTTTAGAAACTCAAAAAATGAGAAGCGTAATTTCATCTATAGCTAAAATTAAAAAAAGTGTAATTTTTGGGGTACGTACATTAACCTCAGATTCTGGTGGTAAACTAACTTCACTTAATGTAAATGATAAGACAGGTGTAGCAGTCCTTACACTTAATCGACCACCTGTAAATGCATTGAATTTGGAGATGTTAACAGAAATTAATAATGTACTAAGTGAACTCGAAGACAAACCTTCTAAGGGTCTAATTATAACTTCAGTAAGTACCTCATATACTTGAACTACAAAAATAAAATTTAATTTAACTATTATTTTAGTCATCAAACAAAGTTTTCTCTGCTGGTTTAGATATTTTGGAAATGTATAAACCTGATCCAGAACGAATAAGAATCTTTTGGAGTACTTTCCAAGAAGTTTGGTTAAAATTATACAGTTCATCATATCCAACAGCAGCAGCAATAAATGTAAATTGATATAATAATTAAAAATGAATAGATATGAATTGTTATAATTCATGTTTTAAGGGTCAGTCATTAGCTGGTGGGTGTTTTTTAGCGCTAAGTTGTGAATATCGTGTAATGTTACCAAAATTCACAATTGGCTTGAATCAAACTCAAGACGAAACTGATGCACCAAAATGGTTTATGACTTCAATGAAAAGTGTTTTACCTAAACGAATTTCAGATTCAGCTTTAGTTGTTGGCAAAATGTATACTAGTGATGAGGCATTAAAGGTCGGATTGATTGATGAAATTGCCAGTGATAAAACAGAAGCAATTACAAAATGTGAAAAATTCATAGCAATATTTGCTAATATATCACAAGTTGCTCGTGATTTAATTAAGCAGTCATTTAGGAGGAAAGATCCTCAGGTTTTAGAGGATTCAAGAGAAAAAGAAATGAAAGAATTTATATCTTTTGTAACACAACCAAAAGTACAAAAAGATTTACAAGTTTATTTGGAAAATTTGAAAAAGAAAAGCAAATAAAGTTTATATTACTATTTTATGTTTAAAGCTTTTATGCAATTACTATTATTCAATAAATAAGAAAGAATAAAAAGTATATTATCATATTATCAAGAATAATATTAAAAACTATTTTGCTTTATATACTCATATTTTATAAAGCGAAATTTAAATAATGTTATATGCGTTTTTTACATTTCGTAATGAATATTACAATTTTCGTAATAAATATATTATTGTATTTAAGCTAAGAATTTTATTTTTGAAGATATTTTATTGATTCAAACTTCTTTATTTTAACCATAGTAAAAACAATTATTTTTTGTACTTTTTTTCTGTTTAGAAATATTTCATTTGAATGCAAATTTCATATATTTCCAACAAATTTAATTTTAATTTTGTTATGCATGCTTAAATGGCTTCTGTATACTCAAACAGTCGCATTTAATATTTTTGAAATTTTGCATGGATTTTTTTTTATGTATCCGAAATACGATGTGGAAAAATTGCTGAAAAGTTTGTATTAATTTTATGACCGTAACTAATTTTTAAGAATTTCGTTTACAAAATCTCTAATGAAATACAAAATAAGATGACTATGACGGCAAAGACTAATTTATGAGTGATTTTATGGGTTTGGCGATTTTTAAAAACTTTAAAGAAGACATAATCATAAAGATATAAAAAAATGTTTTGGAATTATTATTTTAACAAAAAGCTGAATACACACGGCTGGTGCGCTAGTAGTGATGGTCATATTATCTTTTATTTGATGAGCACTGAAAAACTATCAAGTGTTCACGTATGAATTATATGGTGTTCTATTATAGTATCATGTTATCAAATTGTCACATTACAGATTAACAAGGTTTCTAAAATTAACAATAGAATATTTAAAAAAAATAGTTTTGTATATATTGTGTTCTCATATTAAAATTTAGGAATCAATTTGGAATCAGATAAATTGAATCAGAATTGTTGCTTGAAGGGAATATGATCAAAAGTCAACAAACCTCAAAACAAAATTGAAGGTGATCGTGATAGTGATCATATATATTATCTATATCTATATTACTCTATTCTATTGACTATTGCCACAATAAATAATGAATGATCTGATCACTGAGAATGTAAGAATAAGAATTATAATAAATATGAATTTGTTGTTTATATTTATCTCTCACACAAAAGAAAAGCATCAGTGAAAAACCCAAAACATTATCATATGAAGAGAGTAATGTCATCGAAATTAAGTTGATAACAAAATTTCGGCGGTTACTGAAAATCAGCTGAGTATCTATCTATACTTAAGACTTTAAAATACTTTGTTATAAGGTAAGTAATTTAAAAGTAACCAATGGTTACTAAAAGTGTAATTACATTACTACTTAGTCACGTTCTATAGTAATTTTTAATTACTAAGTTATAATTCTTCCTTGTAATCTGTAATGTGACAAATAATATTCAAGTAATAAATATTTTGCCAATGTATGTAATGTAGACAATACTTTGTACTTTGGAACCGCAAAAAAAATGAGAAACCTAATTTCATATATATCTAAAATTCCAAAAATGGTAAACTTTTTTGGAGTTCGCAAATTGGCCACTGATTCTGGTAGTAATATAACATCACTTGATGTAAATGATAAGACAGGTGTAGCAGTGCTTACACTTAATCGTCCACCGGTAAATGCTCTAAATTTAGAGCTGCTGACAGAAATTAGTAATGTACTAAGTGAAATCAAAGGAAATCATTGCAAGGGTCTTATTATAACTTCAGTAAGTAACATTTCAATTACTAAAATATAATTTTAATTAATTAGACTTTTATTTCAGTCATCAAACAAAGTTTTCTGTGCTGGTTTAGATATTTTGGAAATGTATAAACCTGATCCAGAACGGGTAAAATTGTTTTGGAGCACTTTGCAAGATGTTTGGTTAAAATTATATGGTTTAGAATATCCAACGGCAACAGCAATAAATGTAAATTAAATTGATTACATTCTCAACAATAAAAGAAAATTCATTTTATAAATTTTAAGGGACATTCACCAGCTGGCGGATGTTTACTTGCCTTATGTAGTGATTATCGTGTAATGTTACCAAAATTCAGAATTGGTTTAAATGAAACCCAAGTGGGAATTGTTGTACCAAAATGGCTTATAGCTACAATGAACAATGTTTTACCTACACGCATCGCAGAGTCAGCTTTAGTTGCTGGGACATTGTTTACTACCGATGAAGCATTAAAAATCGGATTAATTGATGAAATTGCCAGTGATAAAGCAGAAGCAATTGCAAAATGTGAACAATTCATGGCAAAATTTGCTAAAATATCACCAGTTGCAAGTGGTTTAACTAAACAGTCATTTAGAATAAAATATCTTCAGGATTTAGAGAATTCGAGAGAAAAAGAAGTGAAAGAATTTGTATGTTTTATAACCCAACCAAAAGTACAAGAAGATTTACAACTTTATTTAGAAAATTTAAAGACGAAAAGCAAAAAATGTTAATCTACTAAGTTGAACTGTTTGCAAGAATTTATCATGAATTTTTTTAATTTCACTTTTTATACTCAATTTTGTAAATAATACAAACTTTAATAATATTTATAACTTTCAGTATGTTCGTCGTCTCACCAGATTTGTGTAGATGACATAGGAGAAAATGGCAATACGTTAAAAAATAATTTCTTTAAAAAACAAAAAAACAAATTTATGTAAAATTTATTAAAAAATATTTAATTTTTTTATGACTAGAAAATACAAATCAGAAATATAATTCAATATAAAAATTAATTTAAGTTTATGTAAATATTTATGATTCAGGTTGTTCTTGTATCATTTCTTCTTGAACCTCAGTACTTGTTTGTACAAATAGTTCTCGCATTTGATCTAAAAAGTAATTTATTTCCACTATTTTATTACGATTTCTAATTAATTCATCCCTGAAAATATATTTACATATATTTATGATAATTAATATAAAAATATAAACACACTTAGTTTTATTTTCAATTGTTTCATTAAGCCATTTCTTAGCACTAACAACTATACGTTCTTCATGCAATAAAACTTTTTGCAATTGTTTGTTTTTATATAAATATATTGCATTTTTAAGACCACCTCGATTATTTATCCATATTTGAACGTCTTCTGGTACTTCATTAAAATCTTCCATTTTACTAATAATTTCTAATAAGTCTGCACAAAAAGTAATTACAAGCTGACGTAATTGTTTATAATATGCTTTAAAAGCAGAAATAAAATCATCAATCATATTAGTAAGATTATGTTTTAAAAGATTTATAGCTTCCTAAAAAAAAATTAAGTAATTTAAAAGTTTATTAATTTTTTTAAATAATTTAGTAAGTTCTACCTCCATACTTTCAAATAAATTAACTTCTTGTTTCATTAATATTTCCCAAAGTTCATCAATACGACCATGATAATCTTCTGATAATCTTTCAATTTCTTCATTAGGTTCTGCCAATTCCATAGCACTACCTTCAATTCCTTGCATTCTATATGTTTCAATTTTAATAAATTGTTTTCTTGCTGTTTTTTCAATTTCTTCTTTTATTTCAAGAAAATTTTCAACTCGTCTGTACAATAATTATTATTAAAAAAAAAAATTAACTTCTTAATTTCTTTACATTGTTTTAATGTAGTATTAAATAAATATTACTTTCGTCCAGATTTATGAGATGTTTCTAAACCTCTTTTACTACATTCATTAAATAATAATAATTCATTTTTTCTTTCTTCGAATTTTTCAAAACCATAATTATACATTTGCTTAGCAATATCAAGAATATTACTTTTATAATTACTCAACATTACTTCATCTGGGGTTTCAATAACCAATAGCGAAATTTTATCCAGAAAAAGTATATCCCAATGCGTTTTCTATAATATATTTTGAAAAGAATTAAAATTATAATAGCTTTAAATAATTTAGGCTATAAAGCAATTTTTGTGTAAATGTTTTCCACACTGATTTAACTATGAGATGAAGAATTTTCAGCACTATATATGTAATGTCGGCCACCGCGATCTATTTCTGTCAATATTTATCAACTCTAACCAGCTTTTACCGAGAATTTCAGATTCGTTTTTGATTATTCTCCTCCACTTTATTTTAGAGCGACTCACACTTGTGCAAGGTGGTTCCATCCATTTAGTTTGTGACCAATCGAATTTCATTTTCGTCTTATTTGATCAAGCTGTCAATTCTTTCTTGGCTAGTTTTGTGAACCAAGTCCTCGTTTGAATTTATGTTCAGCCAATAAATCCGAAGGATGCTTCCGAACACAACGATAATGACAGTTTCGAATTTTCTCGTGATGGCTTTACATATAATTATCGTAAATACATTTTTTGTTTCTGATAATTAAATTATCGTCTTTTGATTCCTGAGCTTTAATTCTAAATTAAACCAAAAATTATATACATATAAATAGTTCTATCGTTTGGAGATTGAACTGTGAAAAGTAAAAGAAAGTTAAGGATTTACTTATGGAGAAGAAAATCTTCATATAAAATTCATTTATTTTATAAGATAGTTGATAATTTTCTTATCTATAAGTAAATCCTCAATTTCCATTTCTTCGCAGTTCGCCATACGATTGAACTATCTAAATGCAGATGATTTTTGCTTATAAAACCGATCAAAATACAATTTCTCTAATTTCTTCTGTTGACATTACCAGATTTTTTTTAGAATCTAAAAATTTAATATCTAATTATTCTTACATAATATTTCTCTTCTCTAAAATCTTCAATAAAACTATCTGCCAAACGATTTTTTTCTAATCTTTCAGCTTCCTGTTCGGCCAACAAGTTTACTTTATCTTCTTCATTATTAGATATATCTCGAAGTTCTCGTCTGTAATTACAAAAATTAAATTTTGTTTTTTTAAATTAAAATTAATTATTCTTATTTACACATATTTATTATTGCCTTCGTCTCTTTCCTCATTACTGATATAAACATATTTATAATATCTAAGATTTGGTAACACTGCAGATATATAAATTCTACAAAATGGATCATTATCGGTAACTGGATTTCCTTCTAAATTTAATACTTTTAATTTTTGAAAGAAACGAAAATTTTCAATCTAAATATACCATTATTTTTATTAATTTTAAAGAAAATGAATTATTAGTAATCTTACCCCTTTCAAACTTGTAATTTTATTATTACCAATACTTAATATTACTAAATTTTGTTGATTCTCTAAATTTTCAATTTTTTTTATTAAATTATTAAATAATGATAAAGTTTCTAAATTAACTAATGTAAATAAATTATCAATTTTTTCAATATAATTAAATGATAAATCTAATTCTTTTAAATTAATTAGCATATCAATATTTTCAATAGTTTCTAATTTATTAAAATTTAATGATAATTTTGTTAAATTTGGTAATACCCAAAGATGATCAATTCGAAGGATATCTATATGTATATATATTTAAAAAGAATAATTATAAATACATTAATTTATATATTTTTTGTAATTATATGTTATTTATAATTAATTCTTACTTTTAAATTCTAAACGCATTGATGTAATTTTGTCATAATCAATTTCTTCCAAGTCTTTTAAACGTGCTGATTCACCTTTATATCCTTGTCTATACGAATCATGTATCATAACATGACTAATAACACCTGGTTCTAATTCTGGATGAATAGTTTCATTTAATGCTATTAAGTTTTTCATGGTTTTTCTTTATTTTATTTTTTTATTAATTAATATTTATATTTGCAATTATTAGTTCTGATCAAAAATAGAAAATATAATTAGGATTTTATTTATGTTTTTGAAAAAATAAAATGGAATTTTTAAAAATATAAATATATAATAAAAATTTATTTATTTTTATAATGGAATTGTTTTGTTTGGACAATTTTTTTTCAATATTAATGATGTCATGGTGACGGTTTCTATTAGTTACATGAAATTTTTATATTGTTACTGAGTTCTATAAAATTTTCTTATAGATATTAAAGATATAGGATATATTTATATACGTAATATTGTTTTTGTAATATTTTTTGTTTCAGTTTTACTCTAATTTTCTGCCATCTATTTTAAATAATAATAAAAAAAAATTTTTTATTAAAGAAATTTTCCTTTAAGTTCTGTTTGTTTGTTAAAGAAAATCTATTGACAAAAATTCTAAAAATATCAAAATATTTACTAAAATATTGACATAAAAAAAATATATAAGTAGAGGAAGTGAAATTGATCTAAAATTGTGGAATTACAAAATAAGAAAATTTACAAATTTAAAAAATAATTATATGTTAGTCAGATTTACATAATTATATTAACCATTTAAATATTAACTAATCAAAGAAAAAGGATATCGTTAATCAATAAATTAAAGACAAAATAAAAACAACAAATGTTTCATTAAAATATTTTACTTTCGAAGGATTTGGTGTATCGTCACATTGTCAATTTGTGTTACATTTTATGTTCTAAATTAAATTTACATATAATAATTTTAATAAAAAATTATAATTTTTTTTAATATATTAATATAAAATAAATTTAATATAAAATTTAAACTTTGTAAATATATAATAAAAAAATTAGTTATTTAAATAATAAGGAATGAACCATACATAAAGGATTAAATCGTCATTAAAAAAGGATATACATATAAAAGGTAAAAAAATTATAAATTATGTTATGATATCATGCGTAAATAATTGATATAATTTAATATTAAAGTAAATGTTTTATAAAAAATTTGTAATATTGACTAGTCAATACAAATTTATTAATATATTAATAAGATTTTATTCGATTCATATGAGTAATCGTTAAAATCAGTAGAAGTGAAGCCATACACATTCATTTACTTAATAAAAATGTAGGTCGCGTAAAAGTAATTTTTTCGATTTATTGTTTATATGTAATAAAGATAATTCTTACAATTGTAAATTGAATTAGTTAATATCAACAGAATTTCTTTATAAATTATATATACATCTACCATACCCCCATAGTTCAAAGTTCAAAATTAATGAAAGAAAAAAACAGGACAATTATTTATCAATTAATTTTATTAAAAGTTATTTACTGTGAACTTAATTATTCCTTTATAATTTCTTATTAATATTTTCTGTTTGAAATATTTATGATTGTCACTCCTTCGGATTTGCTGAAATTAGGAGTGGTACAAAATATGAATTTAATTATTTAATATGTATACGAAGTGTATACCCACTGTCAACCAAAAAGATTTATAGTATTGGCTGTGCAAATTCAAGCTAACTTTAGTATCTATCATAGAACCTTCCTGACAGTTGTATTCCTTCTCACATAAATTTATGAATGTAGGTAGTAATAAATTTTATAATTAATCCAATTATGCTAAATTAAATATTCTTTTTGCAAATATTTTTGAACTATGTATTGATTAATATTTCAAATTTTATATTTAGAAGACAAATGGAAATAGCTAAAAATTTACTTAAATTTCCATATATTTTTGCAGGTTGTGATTTATATTATTAAATAAATTACAATTTAAAAAATTTATAGTGAATTAATTTGAATGCATATTTTATTACAATGTATTAAAATGGAATTAGGTATTCTTATGAAAATTGTATATTATTATTAATTTAATTTCCACATAAAACACGTCACTTTGCATTGTTCGTTTGGTATAATTTGAAGCTTCTACTAAATTGTTGATTAAACATATCTGAAAACAGCGTTTTGTTATTAGGTCGTACATTAAATCTTTGTTTGTAGAGCATTTACGAAAAATCAACAATTTTTAGTTTGTTATTAATGGTAGTACTGCACGAGTGGTGAGCTTCATTTTTGTACTTCTTCATTAAACTCTTCAGTTAATTTTAAGATAGCCGGTTCCAAATTGTTTCGATTTTTTTAAAAATTGAATTCTTTGGAATAAGAATCATGTTACTATATTTAATTTTTATTTCTTGGTCAAGATCTGGAATCTCAGTTCATATTATTAAATAGCTTAATAATGCTCTGTCATTCTACGAAAAAAATAGAAAATAAATCGGTTTAATTATTCAGAAAAAAACCATTTTATGAACTTAGTAAATAGCTTATAAAGTAGCGAATAAATATAGAATTTTACTTTTCGAGAATATAGTTTAAAGTCCTGATGAGTAACTCCCATTATATAGATAGACAAAATGAAGCATTAAAGCATTTTGTAGTACCACTAGTACAAAACTGTAATAAAACTTCTAATGGTAATTTAGAAATCAAATGGTAATTTAGAAAACTTTGAATGAAATAACCTTGTAAGATACCATACACGATAAATTTAACCACAAATTTATATTAGAATACTATATAGTAATAAATAAATATTTCAGTTTATTAATTCTTTATTAATAGCATTAAAAATTTGTCTTCTTACTTCTACTACTTTTCTATTTTTCTATTAATACAGCAAAACACATTATCAAAAAAAAAAAAACGTTGATATAATTAATAATCATGAATATACAATTATGCCAAATTAAGTAAATAATTTTGAATACACCACTATAAAAAATAAAGTAAAATTATGAATCGATATATAACATTACATCAGCTGGGGGATGGTACTTATGGTACTGTTGTCCTTGGTCAAAGAAAGGATACCGGTGAAAAAGTCGCAATTAAACGAATGAAAAGAAAATATTATTCATGGGAAGAAGCAATGAATTTACGAGAAGTGAAGGTAAATTAAATTTTTTTTTTTTATTTTTTGTTGAATTTAATTATAGTTTCCAGGATAGAAAAAAAATGTAATTAATAAATTAAATATAAATTTTCTATTTTTTTTGTTTATATTTCTAGTCATTGAAAAAACTTTCACACGCTAATGTAGTTAAATTAAAAGAAGTAATACGAGAAAATGATATTTTATATTTTGTTTTTGAGTATATGAAAGAAAATTTATATCAATTGATTAAGGATAGGGAAATGCATTTTCCAGAAAATACGATTAAGAATATTTTATATCAGGTAAGGATTTTGTGTATCATATAAAATTCAGAATTCAGCAGAATCAAAAAGTATATGTATAGAAAGAGATCGAAACTCATATAAAAGTTTTTAATGTATGTTTAATTTCAAAATTTAAATTTTCTTTATATATACGTTTTGATCTCTTTCTATATATACTTTTTGGAAGAAAATAATACTACAATAAAACATCTCTTCTTAAGATTTTAACATTATGACTGAAAGTTACTTATAAATTAGTTTATTTTATTTTCCTAATTCAAAAAAAGCTTAACTGCTTCTGTTAAGCTGTTAGTATCTAATGATGAAATCTATTAACATTTGATTGTTTTCGGTGATGGAAACACAAGAATTTAATCCATTGCGGATAGTAAAATTATTTCTCAGTATGTACGATAGTACAAGAAATCAAGCTTAAGGATAACTGATACATTCTTCCTTTATATGCTTCCTTAAAACATATAATTACTAACCGTATCTGATCTCTCCTCCTTATGCTTTCTTTTGGTGATCCAATTCAGTCTCTTAATTTTCTTGGTAACGGGAAGATGGAACTTGTGTCCGAGATCGATTAGGATTACATTAGATACTCGCGATTACTTATTAAATAAACATACTTTACTCTAGCGATTAATTTTTATTGTATTTTTTTTTAGGTTTTAAATGGTTTAGCTTTTATGCATAGACATGGATTTTTTCATCGTGATTTGAAACCAGAAAATTTACTTTGTTCTGGACCAGATTTAATTAAAATCGCTGATTTTGGATTGGCAAGAGAGATACGATCTAGGCCACCATTTACTGATTATGTTTCTACAAGATGGTAATATTTTAAATTAAGAAATTATTATTTCCTATTTAAAAATGCCTAATTATTTAAGAAAAAAATAATATTTTTCAAATTAATTTTAATATTATTATTTACTGTGTGGTAAGAAGACATAAATGCTAAAGCAAATTTAGATTCAGTGCAGTCTTGTGCGAGTCAGAAAAAAGGATTATTCTTATTGATATTGCGTTCGACTGCCTTACGACATTATGTTGTAATATTGGAATCAAAATCAACACTGATGTTCTGCACTTAGATTTAAGAATCAGCAGCGAAATTAAAGTTGAGCTGGTTAAAATATGTTCAGTTATCGTAAATCTACTTAATATAACTTTATCACTTAATTATAAAGTGCGCAGTAACTGGTAATTTATCAATAGTCTTTACATCAATAAAATATATCAAAAAATATTAACGAAAAATTGTGTGTTTGCTGTGCATTTGCAAAAATCAATTTAGGCATTTATGTCTTGTTACTATATAAATTCATTATTAGAATATAAATTTCTATATATAAGATAAATTTAAAAATAATTATTATTTTTTTCAAGGTATCGTGCTCCCGAAGTATTATTACATTCAACTCGTTACGGAAGTGCTATTGATTTATGGGCAATTGGTTGTATTATGTCTGAATTATATACATTTCGTCCATTATTTCCAGGCAGTAGTGAAGTAGATCAATTATTTAAAATTTGTTCTGTTTTAGGAACACCAGAAAAGGTACAAAACTTATCACTTCTATATATAATAAATTTCATAATAATATTAATTTATATATAGGATGATTGGACTGATGGTTATAAGTTAGCATCTGTAATACATTTTCGATTTCCAGATTGTATTAAAGTACCACTTAATACAATTGTAACAAGATCAAGTATATCAGGATTACAATTATTAGAAGATGTACTTCGTTATGATCCAGATAAAAGACCAACAGCTCAACAATCATTACGTTATCCATATTTTCAAACATTTAAACGACCATCAGGTGGAACTGGTAATAAAATGAATTATACAACATTACAAATAGTACCACAATCATCATATAATCAAAATCATAATAGAAGTTTACTTAATAGTAATATGAGTAATAATAATAATAATAATAATACTATAAATAATCAATTAAATGGTCGAATATCAAAAATGAGCTATGTTTCAATAAATCCAGATACAATAAGAAATGATATTATTGTTGGTAATGGTAAAATTGTACAAAATGTTGATGGATTTGATAAAACTTATACAAATGCATTAAATTTTAGTTTATTAAATGGTAGTATAGCTGGTAGTGTACATAATTATAAAGATAATAATAGTTTAATATCATTAAATAATGGTTCAATACCATCAATAATACCACCACCAATTATAACAGATACAACTACAACAAATAATAATAATATTTCATCAATTAAATCAGAACATTATAATAATCATCATCAAACGATTACAACAGGTAAAGATGATTTTTTACATAATGAAAAAATTAGTGATATATTTGTTAATCGAAATATTATCCATAATTATAATCCAACAAATGTTTCATTTAATCATAATAATGTTACAAATTTAGGATCAGATAATAATAAAATTTTAAATAATAATAATAATCGTAGTTTTTCAATATATGATCCGAAAATAATTGCTATTAAAAATATAACAAATAATAATAATGTAAATGGTTTTTTTCTACATCCACCAAAATTATCAAATCCATCATCAGATCAAAATTATTATAATGGTTATTATAAACAATCGACTCTTATACGTCCAACACCTACTACTACAACTACTACTAACGATTATTTAACTAGAAAATCCGTAAATGATAGACGGACTTCAATAATTGGTAATCTAGAAAATAATAATGATATTATTGCTGCTGTTGATGATGATAATAGTGAGAAAAGTTTACATGAAGAGAATGATAGTAGAAATTCTATAAAAGATATTTTAAATAATTCGGAATTGAATTTAAAAAATATGTTTAGCGGTCGAAATGAAAATGGATTACATAAAACTAAACAGGATGATGATGAATTAGCAATTATATTAGGGTAATTATAACTAAAAATTATGTATAGAAAGAGATCAAAACTCATATAAAAGTTTTTAACCAATAAGCATAAAGTTTTTGGAAATACACATACTTGAATAAAACTGTTATGAAAGTATGTGTATTTGAATACAGAATGAATGGACACAGATGCGATTGAAATCAATTCGGAACGAATCGATTTAAAAGAGTTTGGTATGATTGGACTTTTACGATTCCACACTGAAACAAATGTCTAGAGAAATTAAATTTGATAGTTTAAATAAAATATATGGCTAACAATATTTTATAGAGAGTATTAAAAACTATCAGGAATTAATAGTCAAAAATAATATGAAGTCCAGTAAAAAAGACAAAAATAAACTTTAAACTGCAATTTAATCGATTACGATCGATAACTATGTCGTTAGTATACTTATTGGCCACTGTACGAATTGATTCGAAACTGATACTTGTAGCCCGGTTAAATTTCCAAATATGCGTCTATAAAAAAAACTTTTACCTAAGTTTTGATCTCTTTTTATATATATTTTTTGCTATAACATAAATTAATTGAAATATTTTATATTCATTTTTAATTTAATTTCTATATATAAAATGTTTTTAGATCAAAAATAAAATCATCAACAAAACCACGAAAAACTTCTAAACCAAATATACATTTAGAAGATATTTTTGGTTCATTATCGACTGATTCATTGGAAAATACTAGAGATCTTACAGCCAAATATCCAAGTACAATGCCACCAGATAAAGTTACAATATTACGTGATTCAAATTTGCCAAATGATTATAATGATGAAATTGAAAATATTAAAACTTCATTTTCTAGTGCTAATGTATTAGGATCTCGACAACGTAATCCATCACGTCAAGACTTTAATTCAAATGGGTATAATAATTATATTTTTTTAATAAATTAAGAAAAAAATGATTTTTTTTTTTGATTTTTTAGTGGCTATTCAAATTTATCAGTTTATAAAAATCCAAAATTATTCCCATGGGAAGAAAATGGTCGTAATGATCAAGAAGAGAAATTAACAGCATGGATGGTTTCTGATAATAGTAAGTTTTTTAACTATTGAATTTAAATTAATAAATTAAATTTTGTCATATATAATAAATATTTGAATATCTAGGAAGACAAATGCAATTTTTATTAAATAATAAAAATGGAAATTTTCTGTAAGATAACAGATTTAGAATAAAGTAGAAATGGTGGTGAGTTATGTGGTAGATATTAGAAATTAGAGTTGTTGTCAATGTTGTAAAAATTTGTCCTATTACTGAGTAGTATTGTATAGAGGAAAAATGAGTTGGTTCAAAAATACTATATTGCACACTACAAAAAAAATATTTCTTTACATTATTTTCAATTACATTGTAATTTTCCATATTCTATTACCTTTTTTTTCAATATCCAAAAATATTTGAAAACGCAATGTAATTTTATTTTAACCCTATCACTATCCTGGGGATAATATGATCCAAGTAAAGTTCAAAAAACTTAATTTCAATAATTTTTCAACTGTTTTCAATATTAACTTTGTCCCTATGGTTATAGTATCGATAATAATCATTTTACCAAGTGCAGTTCATGACAAAAATTAGTTGGGTGTAATGTATGATTTTTGTTGTAAAATATGATTTTTTTTTCATAGAAGAAATAGTTCACAATTTACGTGATTTTGTGATTCTGCCATTTAGATTTCTTAATTCTCGTCAAAATTCATCGGTAAACATTATTCATTATTCTCTGAATCAGTTTGCTAATAACTTTTGAATCCATTTATTCTATGTAAAAAAAAAAAAAAAAAAATGCGGTGGTAACAGGGTTAAGTACATTTGAAACTTTTTATGTAAAAAATTGTTATTTAAAAAAGTAATTTTTGTTTGATATTTGTGATTTTTGTGTATACCTTTTTGCATATAATTTGTTGTCATATTTGTCAGTAGTATTCAATGTTTCGTTATTATGTCATGCTTTCAAATCATTTTATCATATTTAGCTTGTTGTTTAATAGCATACCATAAATTTATGGTTTATTAGGAGATAAACCGAATGTTTTAAATCAGCGATTAACTCAAAGATTGAGAATTAAAAAAATTCAGTGTTAAATTTACAAATTGTCAGTGTTTAAATATATTTATGTCTATACGTTTTTTATTGTAAAATGTACTATATAAAAAAGCATATATAAGAAGAGATCAGAACTTATATAAAATTTATTTTTTATAGATGCAAATTTGAAAATTGAATTCAACAAGCATGAAAGATTTTTTCAATGTAACATACTTACTTCTATAAAACCAAAAAGATTATATATTTACATATAGTTCGAAAAACCTTTATTACTTCTGTATTGTGGGATTTAATCTTGAAATCTTAAGATTAAATCCCACAATAAAAACTTTTATATGAGTTTTGATCTCTTTCTATACATTCCTTTAATTATATATTTCAAGTTTATGGGCATATAATAATCTTAATAACATTTCAGATTCTATATTGGAAAAACGTAATCTTAATTCAATAAAAGGACGAACGGATTGGGCAGCAAAGTACCTGAATAAATGATGAATGATTTATTTCTTATTAATGTAAAAAGTGCGGATTTGTAAAAATGTTTAAAAAAAAAAATTATGACGGTCTAAAAGAAAATTTCTGTGATAAAATTCAAAAAAACATAAAAAAAAAAAATTCAAATTTAATATATATTTTATTATATAGTTTTCTTTCGTTAAATATAATTAAAAGTATATTAAGTTAAAATAAATTTCTAGCAATTAAATATTATTTAATAAAATTTATATATATATATAAACAAAAAAACTATAATTAATTTTAATTATTTTGCAAAAATATATAAATCTCTATATAACCAAATGTTAATTGTATGCAAATCTGAAATAGAAAAAATATAGAAAGCCAATTAGTTTAGAAAAATAAAGAGTTGAAATCAAATATTGTAAGAAAACAGTGAAAATTTATGTACAAATAAATAAATAAATTATTATATAAAGAACAAAAAAAAGATTATAAATTATTATTTCTTAAAAAACTTCTTAAAATAATAAAATTTTCACAGTTTTCATAATATAATTCGAACAGAAACTTTTTACAAACCCATCAAAAAGTAATTATTATTTTTCAATTAATTTATTAGATGATTATTAAAGAATTTCTCTGTACACTTATTCGACAATTTAACAGCAGAATTCCATTGCAGACAATCGAATATGTCAAAGTTCAAAGATTTTCTCCTCTGCAATTTATCTCTATCCTCTTATTGCAAACCGTCCTGGTACTAAATCGCTGTATAGCTTTTTAAAAATGGTCGTTAGTTTTAAAGTACAATGTAAAATCGACTGAAAAAAATTTCTAATCATAAATAAATTAGCTTACTTACTTTAGCTGCTAGATTTCTTTGAGGGATATATCGTGTCCACCACAACTACGCGCTACCGTTGTCCATTTCTGGTAATGTGCTTTGATTGCCCCCAGCTTCAGCATGAAGGACTGACCTAAGTTATGTGTTCTGCGGAATATAATGTTTCATTTGATATATAATTTTGCCAGAAATTTGCAGAATGTTCCACAGACAGGGATTGACGACATTTTTCAGCTTTCTATACCATTTTTAACATACTGCACCCATATAACATTACGGACTCAGCATTGGATCAGAAAAGTCTTTACTTGATGTTTAAGCTGCTAGCATTACTACGCCAAATGGTATTTACTTAATATAATTCCGATTTAAAGCAAATGTGAATGTGATACGTATAAACAATAAATTTTACTTGAGGACAATTAGTTATCGTTATAAAGGATATTAAATAAAAACCACTCCTAGCTTTCGAATAATGTATATATAACCTAAATATATCATGGTCATATTATCAATCCATATGTTAATAAAATAGCCTGTTCTATAACCAGTTCAATTTACTGAAAAGGTTGCGGTTTTAGGAATATATTTAAAATTATTATTGTAAAATTGAATAATGTGAAAAGAATTTGGTTCAAGTAAAAAATATTTTATTGCGTGTCTTAATAAAAAAAAAAAATACTTTTCCTTTCACTTAAAACTAGTAATTAAAGTAAATATTTAACTTTTATATAATTATAATATATAAAAATATATTTTTAAATGTCTTTAGAGTGGCCCTTATATGGACCAGAAAGAGAGGGGTTAAATACGAGAAGAAGAAAAAAATGAAAAGTGCAAGTGCAAGTTTACTCCAATTTTCCGTTTTTTTTTATTATACTTTTTCCAGTTTTTT
This sequence comes from Rhamphomyia laevipes, assembly GCA_963920725.1. Taxonomy (NCBI): domain Eukaryota; kingdom Metazoa; phylum Arthropoda; class Insecta; order Diptera; family Empididae; genus Rhamphomyia; species Rhamphomyia laevipes. Next base: position 39,049,194 of record OY987258.1, on the reverse strand, counting down.
TTTTACGTATTTTAACTGTTACTTGATTTTTTTTTTTAATATTATATTTTATTTTTATTGCAAATAATCAGAAAACAATAAATTATATTTTTTTTGTTGAGAAATTAGGAGTGAAATTAGTCCTTTGAAATTTAACCTCAATAAAATAGGTTTAGATAGATGAAACATTTATATATGCCGTCTCTGTCTAAATGACAAAAATTAAAAAGAAACGTCAGAACATATTCTCTGTCACTACGAGGCAATAAATATCAAGGAGAAGACAACATCTTTTATGAAAATGTTTACTAACCACCACTGAAGAATTGGTTAATATGGCACCCTCAAATATCGTAGGCTTCTTCAAGTTATTAAGTTCTGTTTGGTATGTGGTTTTAAACGCAGAATAGATCGATAAGGTCGTAGTGCTCTCTTGTGTTCTTTATCTAGGATAAGAAAAAGAACAACACTACAATTATTATAATTTTAAAGAATACTATTAACCCTGGTTTTATGGAATCGGTTTTTCGATTTAATAATTTAAACTCCCAGCTCAAATATTATTAAGCACTTTTAAGATTTACCCATGTTGCACTTCTCGCATCTATTTAATTCTTATTAAAATCTGGCTTTTCTTGATATAGTATTTAGGAATAGCCTCTTTTATATTAGCAGAATTTGAAATATGCTATTTTCGCTTTCAATATTTTGTACTTAATCTAGTATCATTTAAATTATATATAAATGATTGATAATTACATATTATACTTTTATATTGAGTATTGCATAGTGCTTAGTCTATCTCTATAAAGAACTACAAATTCTTAGATTGTTTAAAAGTTTAGTCTCCAAAAATACTAAAATAATTTCTTAAAAAACTTCCTAAAAATAAATGTTTGTAAACATGTAGAGCGACGGTGGCGTATTAGTAGTGTGTGCTATGATGTAATTGTGAAGCATTAGGTTCAGGGTTCAACTGAAGTTGGTCGGAAGTTGACTCGGCTTTAAATGAATACCAATAAAATAAAATTTGTAATACTTAATTGTAATTTTAAAACTGTGCAAAATGCTACCGATTCAGAGACCATTATTTTCTGACAAAAAATATCTTACGATAATAAAAGCCATTAGCTTTTTGTAATTATCACTTTCTTCAAGATTCCATACAAAGATAGTAGGTCGAAATTGCAATAAAGTGTTACGAAACTCTACAATTAAGGCCTCCAATTGGAGTAGACAAAGGCAAAAAAAAATGTTTGTATGTACTATACAACAATATTTCAGACTTTTAATTCAATTATTGTAGCACACCCTATTAAATGTTATGTGGTGTATCAACAATGTCGGTATCATTTATTGAAAAGGGTTGGTGGGGCTTATTTAAGTATTACATCTCCGGTTACAGTTTCTTTTAATATAATATTTATTGTTTTAAAATAAATTCAATACAAGTTCATGAACATTATAAATTATGTTAATATGTATATATAAATATACATATATGTATATTTTATAGTTACACATTTATTTTATATAGCATATTTTTTAGGTTGTATTCTTTTATATACTTATTAAATATATTTTATAATATTTCTGGATGAATTTGGTCAAATCGAAAAAATGGTATAAAAGATGCCAAACAAATAAGAAATGATATCATTCAAGTTCAGAGATAGCAACTACTAGGAGTACACTTATTTTCTTAACTCATCTAAAAAAATTATTAATTTCAAGCAATGGCATTCAAGGTACAAATTTAATGACTACAGGTCATAACTACAGGTATAATCTAATAACAATTTTTTTTTAAATTTTAGTTTGTATCATTTTGTGCTTTAATTGTTGCCTGTAATGCTGGTGCATTACCATTAGTTCAACAACATAGCCAAACAGCTGTATTATTGAAACACGATAATTCTGGAGATTATAATCATTATGAAGATAATCATGCTCCAGCTAATTATGAATTTGGTTATTCTGTACATGACGATCATACCGGAGATGTAAAAAGCCAACATGAAGTTCGTCATGGTGATGCTGTTCAGGGACAATATTCTTTAGTTGAACCTGATGGTCATAAACGTATTGTTGATTATACAGCTGATGCTCATAATGGATTCAATGCACAAGTACGTCGTGAAGGTTCTCAAATTCATCAACAAGTTCAACCAATTGCTGTAGCTCATCATGCTCAACCAATTGCTGTAGCTCATCATGCTCAACCAATTGCTGTTGCCCATCATGCCCAACCTATTGCAGTAGCACATCATGCTCCAGCTCATGTTGCATATACATCACCATTATCTCATGCTACCTCATACACTCAACATCATGCTGCTCCATTAACTGTTGCTCATCATGCCCCAGCTCAATTACAATATTCATCTCCATTAGCTCATGCTACAACATATACACAACAACATCATGTTGCACCAGTTGCCATTGCTCATCATGCACCAGCTCATGTATCTTATTCAGCTCCATCTCATGTATCTTATTCAGCACCAGCTCAAGTAGCTTATTCAGCTCCATCTCATGTAGCTTATTCAGCACCAGCTCAAGTAGCTTATTCAGCTCCAGCTCATGTAGCTTATTCAGCACCAGCTCAAGTAGCTTATTCAGCTCCATTGGCTCATGCTACCACATACACTCAAACTCAACATCATAACAATCATCAATTATCTTATCATCATTAAGAAAATTAAATAAATATGAATGTAAATTAATCATAATTGCAAAAGAAAAGTTTAATTAAACTGTAAATAAAGAAAATAAGTGGAAATTTTCCAAAATTATATTAAAAAAATTGATTTTATTGTAAATTTTATAAAGCAAATTAAAATTTTCAGAATTGTTAAAGAGCTTCTCAAGAAATTAATTTTCTAAAATTTGTTGAGATGATATTGCTGCTGCCTCTGTCTGTCTGTCTCTCTCTATCTCTTTCTCAATATTTAGTGTATTTTAAATTTAATCAAGCCTTTAAAGTTATTTATATAATAATATTTTTTTTTTGAGCAGTTTCCTTAGATTATATGATCAATAATTCTAAGTTTACCGAATATTTTTAATATTGTGTTTGTATCTAAGCATGAATTTAGATAGAATTTATCACCGTAAGATAGATTGATTCCAAAGTTCGTGAGTTTGTGAGATTATGAAATTTTATAAATTAACAATTTCCTTTTTTTTCTGTAATTTAAAATGTCTATAAGTAATTTAATAAGAATTAACTTAAAATAAGAATTTCATTTGTAAAGTTAAGTATTTTTATAGGGATTTAATTCATAAATTTTTAGGTGTGACACTTCCGTATCAAATAATTTAATGCGGATATATACTTTATAAAAATATCTTTAGTAAAGTAAATTAAAATATCTTAAATACAATCAATCAATTAATATATAAAATTAATAACACGGATTTAATTTTATTGCTTTATTTGATTTTTATTTCGAAATGTTGTGAATTTGTAATTTTTCATATTGAAAAAACATATTTTTTGAATGAAAGTATTATTATATATTTCTATTAATTTGAGTAATTAATAGGCAAAACAGGTTTACCAAACAATTCATACCTATTCACTCATCTCAAAGGACGTGGTAGCTCCTTGATATGAGCATATTTCGTGTACGAACTTCAACTGGGTTACTTATTGGACACTGTGTAACCTGAAGAAACATCTACACATAATTACGGAAATAAATCAACTGAACACATTTATTTTATACGAATGCTAATCATTAGCTTACACACAGTTTAATTGATCCTTCCTATGGATCTGGACTTCTTTGAAAGTATTGATCTTGATGGAGGGTTCTAACTTAAGGGAATATCACAATTCACAATAGTGATCGCAGTGATCATTTGACACAATGTCAACCTACCTCTAAACCTTAATCTAATATAACCTAATCTAATTTGTAATAATATTTCTTAATTTCTTAATTTAAAATCGACTAACTAGTTATTTTTTATCGATGATAACATAATAATATTAAAAATGTATGTGCATTCCAATCAAAACTAATTCAATTTAGTTTACTATAAAACGTATATTAACTTGAATTTTCATTAAACATTAACTAAATTTATTACTATTTAATCATTTATATTAAAGGATTGTGCAGATTATTAGTATATAAATAACTAACTATAATATAAATTTTAAATTAAAACTTGAATTATTATATTTACTTTTTCATATGATCGGCACGATATAAATTTAATTGGATAAATAAAAAAATACTCTACATTAAAAATTCCAAAATTAAATAAAATTATATTATAAAATATATAATAAATATATATATATAATCCAAATTTAATTAATTTTATATATATACATTTTATTTTAATCAAAGTGTTAACCATATATACACTTTGATAAAAACTAATTATCGAATATTAAGTAATCAAAGTCCAAAACATTCAAATTCAGATACATTTTATGCTATGCAATTAAAATATATACGAGGGGATATAATTTTAGTAAAAAAAAAAAATTGAAGTAAAAATAAACATGTTATGATCCAGATATGTCAATTTATAGAAACTTGTACCATTAACACCCCAACGTATTGGAAATTGTTCAAATAATGTGCTTTGCCAATAGATAGTTAATGTTAATTTGCATATATTTATGGTAAATATAATTTTTATGAAATATTTATTTACTTTATTTTAACAAAAATTCTTTTTTTTTATTATTTGTAACTAAATTATTTCAAAATTTTTTATGTACTATACTTAAATTTATATTATAAATATGAAATTACTAAAAAATAAAAATTACAATTTTGGTGGGTTCATTTTTGATATTATATTTAAAAAAAATAATATTCAAATCTGATTTTCTAAAACAAAAATTTGTGTATATAAACTATGAAATTTCTAGGATAGTTAATTATTTGAAGATTGATTTTGGAATTGATCATTTGAATCACTAAAAAAGTTCTAATATTCAAAAATATTTTCAAAACTTTAAGAATTCTTAAATATTTAACAAAATGTCATTTAAAGTAAGATTTTATATTAAATTTTCATTTTTCTATATTAAAGAATTTATTTATTTATTTTATATAGTTCGGTTTATTATTTGGTCTTTTATCAATTGTTAGTGCAATTGAGGTACATCATCATCATGCATTAATTAAAAGTGCACCATTACATGTTAAACATATTGAATATGCAGATAGTCCACCAGAATATGATTTTTCATATTCAGTACATGATAAACATACTGGTGATATTAAAAGTCAAAAAGAATCACGTAAAGGTGATAAAGTTGAAGGTAGTTATGAATTAATTGATTCAGATGGATATCGTCGTTTAGTACAATATAAAGCTGATGATCATAATGGTTTTCAAGCAATTGTTCATCGTGAACCAACTGATATTAAAATACCAATACCAGAACATAAAGAATTTGTACATCATCATCATAAAATTATATCAGCACCAATTGTACATTATACACCAGTACATAAAATTGTTGCAGCACCAATTCATCATCATCATACTGTAATTACTGCACCAGCTAAAATAGTACATACATCATCATCACATCAAGGTAATAATCATGTATCATTCTCTGGACCAAGTCATTCTTATAATTATTAATTTATATTAATTACATTTATATATATAAACATATTAATTGAAATTATGAAATATGTGTAGAAAAATCTTCTTATGTGCCAATTTAATTATATACATATAATATAATTAAATAAAATTTTTTATAAATAAAATTTATATACGTAATAATTAAAATTTCTTTTAATAATTCAATATTTAAAATTTAAAATTATAAAATATTTTTATAGCGATTGATTTCTTTGAAAGTTTGGTGTGGTGAGCATGTGAGTTTAATTTATTCTTACATTTCATATTTCACATTCAATATCTTACATAGTTATTAAAATTTGTGATTCTATGAAGAAATGTGACAACTAAATCTATTCTAAAATTATAACAAGTGAGAAAATACAGTAATATTTCGATAATATGAACCTCCAACACTGAATTATATAAAAATCTAAAAATGGCTGCTGGTCAAAAGTTGATTGTATTGATTTCTTATATGGTCGACCCCAAGAAATCAAAAATTGACCAAAAATTTTTCAAATCAAATTTTGCATAATTTTTCTGCACAAAGAGTACGACTTTGATAATCTAATAATGGGATAAATGATGCAAATGAATGTATTTGAAATTTTTTAGATGTAATGTTTCATATAAAGTATTTGATTCTAGAACATTTGTTACATTATCTAAATTGAATGAGAGAAAGTGATTTCACAGTATATAAAGCAAAGAAAACAATTACATTTTATATTTAATTGCAAATATTGGAATATTTGCAATATTGGAATGATCGTAGATAGGAAATAGAATTATTTTAAAAGCTTTTGATCTCGGATAGGTTTCAAAACAAAAATTGGAGGAGAGGTTCTAAAAAAAACTACACTTATATAGATCTAATAAAAATGAAGATTTTTGAAAACAGTAGTTCTTAAAAGGGTCCATTCTATTTATACGGCTTATGAAACCATTTATTTCTAATTTTTTTCTTATATCTAAAGTTTTAGGGGGACCAAATAGAACTCGGTTGTCGTAACCTCTGCTGTGAATCTACCAGCAAAAAAGTAGTTGCTCCAAGAAGTAAAATGTAAATCTTGTATTGCAGTTACAGAGCAGTCTATTTTCTAGTTTGCTGCAGACTACCAAATCTCCCACTATCTAAATAGTTAACTGATTTTTAAAATTCATTTTGTATGTCATAGAAAAATTTCTTTTTTAAATATGGTCGAATTTAATATTTCTATCACCAACTAATTTGATGGACAATTCACAGACTTAATTAAAAAAAATATATAAAAAATTTACAACATGAAATTGAGTGATTGATCATAATTTCTGTCAGCATAAATGTTCCGAAATGAAAATTTTTTTTGTGTTAATATTAGATGAATATTGATAACAATACTGATGATAAATATTGATTATAAATGATTAATTTTTTTAACAAAAAGTTTAAAATTTTGAAATTTATAATATTTTGATTTTAAAACATCAAATTTCTTCCTTCTAAATTAGTTCTATAAGTAAATGGGATATAAAATTATTCAATTAATAAATTTAGCATTGATTTATCATTTATTGCTAGGATAATAAATTATGAATGATACATATTAGTTTTTATGAATAATAAATTTGTAAAAAATGTATTGCTGTTGCTATATGCGGTGTTATTGTCTGCACCAGTGTGTAAAGATCGGAACTAATTAAATGTGCAATAATGGATTCCGCCAGATCGGCAAATTTATATACTATTAATATATCAATGTTTTTTTATGTTTTGTAGATATCCATCTACTATCGCAGTTATAATATTTTATACCATAACGTCCACAACTCTTAAGTAAAGAATGTTTTCCTTTTGGTAATTTATAGAGGTTTCTCTCCAGAGTTAATATATTTGAATTAATTTCTTTACTTTGTTCATAGACAGCATCCAGCTGTCAAAGCAGCTTCAGAAGATCTCGAAATATGAGAAAAAAGTTAAAAGGTAATAATTTCGCAATTTGGGGCAGTTATCAGGAAGTCATTTACATCCTAAAAATTCATATTTTATTATTTGTTTAATTTAAGATATTTTAACTGTAAAATGTTTTAACTAATATATATTAAGTTCTTTGGAATTATGAGCTCTTGGCAGTATTTTTTGAGATTCAAGTAATATTATAATAACAAATAAAAATTGTGTTTGCGGCATTTGCTTTGCAGAAATAAAGAAGTCGCAATAAAGTCCAAAATTAAAAAAAAAATAATTGTGAACCGGTTAATTTTTCTTTCTGATTGAATTTATTATTGATTAATAAACGAATATAAACATATAAGCATGATTAAATGATAAGTGCACCAATTAACAGAAACTTCGTTGAGTAATTGACACAAATTTCAAACCCTACATCAAAGATTAAGTTAAGCCAAATATAATGTAAAAAAGAAAAATATCAGAAAAAGAACTATCAATTATTCTTCTAAGCCAGACATTAAACTGATGATAGTGCAATGCAGTGTACAAACAAATTAAAGGTTTAGTATCCATTGATTTTCAATCTATTGACGATTTCATATATCAATTAATTTTATTTAAAAAATCTTGTACGGTATTATGAATTTTGTATGGTAACACTAATTTCTGAATTATTTTAATTTCATCGTCAATTTAAAATTACAAAATTTGATTGTATTACAAAGTTGCAATATATCAGCAAATATTTCCAATTATCCAGTAGAAAAATGTACAAAAGAATTCCAAAAAAAAATAATACACCTTTTAATTAATTTCGCAAAAAATAAATTTATAAATAATTATTTAATTTATTTTAATCTAATTGGTATCATTTATTATGCGTAAAAAAAAAATAATTCTTTTACATGAAGCAACCTTCACCCACTTTTTTACAAAAAAAATAAAAAATAAATAATAAAATTACTGGAAAAATGAAGAAAATATCTGCAACGCCTTTAAAGTCTATTCGAAATGGTCATAACTCTTTTACTAATTATTATTTGGCAGACCGGTCCTGATAACATAAAAAAAAACAGCATATTTTACTGGATCACATCATACATATATAAAAATATTTAACGCAGTTTTGTTGGCGAGCACGTATTTTATTTTCAAAATCCATGTAGACAGGAAGTTATACTGGTTTTATGTATATTATGAAATCGAAAGTTTATTTAATGCCTTCTATACTCTTAATTTAATTTAAAATGATTTACCAGAGAAGTAAAGAAAAAAACAGGTGGTTGGTTCTATGGTGCAGCATTTTAATCTGTATCATAATATTTGATAATGTAATTTACTATACGACATAAAATTGGATAAAGACAAAAAAAAAAACGTTTCTATATATAAAATATGTAGTTCAATTTTTTGATCAGTGAAAGTAAATCAAGTTATTATTGATTTTGCTTTTATTATATTTTTGTTAAAGTGTCACATCTGGTTTTATTTATTTTGCAAAATGATTTTAATATAAAAAATTAGTTTGTTTTTTAAAATTGTATCTTGTCTGTCTATTTTGATTGTCAGTCAGATTTTTATGATGATACCAAGTAAGACAGTTTATCAAACTGATAACAAATTACTGTGTTAAGTTTAAAAATTAAGAAAAACGAAATAATTATTGTAAATAGTGTAAATGGATCCAAAAAACTGATTGAATCATATTGTCAAAATTTTGAATTTATGAGATTTTTTGTAATACATTTAAACTTTTCCCCTGAAATCTCCACTTTTAAACTGAACAGAAAATTTTTATTTGATAAAAATAAATTTTAATTGAATCTTTTTGCTAAAAATACAAAATAAGAAAAAAATTATTGAACCATTTATGAAAATTGCCTGAAGCATTCATTTTTTTGATATAGTATTATATTTTTCGTTATTTAGATTTCAATTTTTTTACTTACAACATTTTACTGACAAGCTAACTAGGCCAACTTAAAGGCATTGTACAAGAATTTCTACTAATATACTTTAATTTTTTTTTTTTGGATAATGAATAATGAAATATATTCGGTAAAATAATTAAATTATGATTTTGCAGAAATAATAACCTCGTACTTGAAATTGAAGGTAAAGAAATACATAATACTATAGAGATATAAAGTATCTTGTAAGTAAAAAATAAATCATATCAACTTAAATATATAACTACGAATTTTATATCTGTCAAATTTTAATCTTTATCATAATACCATAAATTTTACCTTCAGGGTACCCTAATAATATGAGAAAACAATATAAAGAATATTAGCATTAGATTTAAAATGTTAATTACATTACATTGAATACATCAAATTAATTTTTTTTAATGCAGAATTGGTAGAATTTCTATATTATTCGCAAAAATCATCTTGATTTTTGTTGTGGGCTAATAAAAATGCTTGTAAACTTAATATTTAATAAATTTTCAATTGAAAGAATAATTATTCTGAGATTTTTTTAAATCAGTAATCGGGTATCTAATCGTAATTAGTGCTATAGAACTAGACGGAAACACGATTTTCATGTTACCAAAAAAATGGGACGTTTTAGAATGAATATGATTAATTGCTTGTATCATTGAAAAAAAGAAGCTTAAAGAGAGATTTTGTTAGTAGGTCCATAAACAAATTATAATTACACAATCAAGAGAAGATAATTTCTTTAAACTTATAGCTTGGATTCTTCCATTTTCTTCACATGCTAAGAAAAAATTTACTAACCACAGTGCACTAGCTCTGATGTTTCCATCACAGACAAAAAGTTAATAATTTGACAGAACAGCTTAATACAAATAGTTAAATAAAAATAAATATAAAATTATGCTTAAATTAAAAAGCTACCAGTAAAATATGGGCTCAGAGTTTTAAAAAGAACGCTAACAAAAAAAAAAAGGATCACATTAAATTAACAACTTCCCTCGGCTGTAACTTTCCAATTCATATAAATAGTTAATTCGGTTAAATTTGAGCAATAAATTAACTAATATTTTGATTATTTCGTCACCTTAATGCAGAACTAGTCTAAGTCCGCAATGTCGGACAATTTCGAGATTTTGAGTGCAATATGATCTAGTCTTATTGCATTTGCTGCGGAAAGTTATTTATTTGCGTATAGTATTTAGCGGTGTAAATATGTAATGTACACGAAATATCTAAAGTCTAATATCTTAAGAGGTAATTTAATTCTTAAAAGCAGAACAAGCTCAAGTCGGAAAACTGGACTTAAGATTTATTTGCATTTATAAAATTCATAATTAATTCTTATCAAGAAAAAAAAAATGAAATGTTGCTTTTATTATCTAGGTGCAGATCATTTCTTTATAATGAAGGAATTTCCAATTCTAACAACCTAATTGCTTTTAATTACTTAAATATTGGCTGTTAGCAAATATTATTTGTTAGCTTAATCGTCAGCAATTTTCCCAATCTTAAAATCACAATTACATTTTAATTTATTACTGGTACTCATTTAATAAGGCAACTTAGAATGACGTCGGTTTAGAATTGGACCTTGGACCAAATACATCATTCTGTATTGTAACTATCTTAAATTATTGTAACTATCTTTTTGTATTGTAACTATCTTTTTGAGTTTTGGGGTTTTTATTATGTCAGTATTACCTAAATTTTGTAGATTAGTTTTAGTTTATAGTAAGTTCTTCATATTTAAAAAAATATTGTTTCATTTTGGGTTTACCAAGAATAAATTAGTGACCCATTTACCAATTAATTATCTATTTTTTGAAAATTTGAATAGCCCTTCGTAGTGATGTTACTAATCTACTCCAAATAACCAGCTTTCTTCTTTAAAATTAATATAAATTTAAACGTACAAGCAAAAAATGAAAATAGTTTATTAAAAATATTTGTAAAATTTATATGTCCGCAGAGAATTAAGCCAATTGGGGCAAAATATATAGAAAAATTAGAAACCAAATCAAAAATTTTAATTCGAAAGCATAATCTATATAAGAATTGCCAAATATTTGTAATAGCTTGATTGATTGCAGTAAAAAAAAATTTGGACAAATTTGTTTATCATGATAATATATTAAAAAAAAATGGTCTTGAAGGCATTCAATCAGATTGCTTATAAAATCAATACTGGATAAGCAAAATTTGCAAATGAAAGCGAATTATTTGCAAAAAAAAAAAAAAATTACGATTACGATCGATTAATTTCATTTTCATGGAATTAAATTTATTGTACAATCCTTAAATAAGCTTGGTGTTAACTTTTTGGCCCAAAGGCTGGATTGTCTTAATATTATTAGGTTCAATTTAATGTAATTTTAATGTAAACAATTCCTAATAAAAATCAAAATAATATAAAAAGAGTTTGTTTCTTTGGAATGATATCCAGTCTCCTTCCGATACTAAAATATATATCAAGTATCATGGCTTTAAAGGTTCTATTCCTCAAGTTTTAAATATATCACAATTTTATTAAATTCTTTTATTTTATTAACAGATTACAGTTTTATTGGTTCTAGTAGCATTCGTAATTGATGCTAATTGCGTTCAAGATATTCTTTATGCATCAGCACCACAATATGGTCATCATCATGCAGCAGCATCACAATATGGTCATCATAATGCAGCAACATCACAATATGATCATAATCATGCAGAGGCACCCCAATATGGTCATGTTGCAGCAGCAAAACCAATTCCTGTGAAACAAATTCCATCATTACCATATAAACAAAAAGTACACAATGAAAAAGATGATCATGAAGTTGAGTACAAATATAGTTATGCTGTAAACGATGAACATACAAAGGATATTAAAGGTCAGGAGGAGACACGTAAAGGAGATGTTGTAAAAGGACGTTATGAAATGATTGACTCAGATGGTTATAAACGTATTGTTGAATATACAGCTGATGATAAAAATGGATTTCAAGCAGTTGTACACCGTGTGAAAACTGATATTGTAGTACCAATACCAGAACAAAAAGTACACAAAGAATCAGATAATCATGGTCAATATGAAGCATATCATAAGAATACTGAAAATTTAGAATATACTCACAGTATTCCCAAATATAATAATCATCAATATAAAAATGCAGAAGAAGAAGTGTTCCCATCTCAACCTCAACCAACAAATCAGATTATTCAAAAAAGACATACTTCTTTAAAAAGTGGTTATATTGCTCCGATATATGAAGCTTAAGATTTATGATATTATTCTAAATCAGCTAGGAAGAAGAAAATTACTTAAGTGAGTATGAAACTTCCATATGATCTAAATGGTTATTAATTATTGTTAAACAGTGTTTTTGAGTTTGTTTTTATTTCAAATTTAATATTTTTTTTTAATTATTTTATATTAAATAAAGCATTTTTGTTCTATAATTACGTATTTTTTTATAATTTAATTATTCAATACATTTATGAAGATCATATTTATAAAATTTATATTAATTTTGGTTCCATATGAAGTAGTTTACACAACATATTTATCATAGTTTTTAATAATGAGCTGTAAACTCTAAATTATTTAGTACTTTCGCTATCATAAAATACAATTTTTTATTGAAAGAATTGATTACTATGTAAGGTATCCAAAATAGGAGAAATTATAAGAAAGCTTCCATATTATTAATTCAGTGTAATGCCGAAAACATTACTCGACAGTGTAATGTGGAGTAAATGAATTAACCTTTAAAATACAAAGCTAAAATGTTTTTAGTATAGAAAGATGAATTTAAAATTGTTGATGAGTTGGTACTAACTAAACCAGCCAAAATTGTAGAAAAACAATTTACTTAAAAAAGATTAAATGGCGTAAAATCAGATAATAATCCCAAGTTCTTTTCTTTTGTAACTCGGGAAAGCAAGAGTTCACTGTGATTTTATCGATCTGTTCGTTTATGGCATCTTTAGGTTCTACAACTCAATTGACTTAAAAAAGCCTAGGATGTTTGAGTTGGCCATATTGGTCAGTTATTCGGTGGTGGTGATGAAACCATTTCCTAAAAGATGTTGGTGATGAAACCATTTCCTAAAAGAGAATGTATTTCTTTGTCGTTTCTTTGTCATTTAAGCAGATACGGTAAATGTATGTTTCATCTAGACCAATTTTAATAAGGTGGAAGTTGAAAGGACTCTCTCCTTTTACATGGCTTGGTACTAGTGTCGTTTGCTGAGTTTTATAATATATTCCACTTTTATTTTTATGATTTTATTAGGTTTTTTTGATATTTAGAGACCTGGAAGTCTGTTCCAGTAGACGTTGTGCTTTTGTAAAATGAAGTTAGTATGTCCTCTTGGTTTCCTCAAGTATTTTAGTACTATATTAAATGCTTGTAAAGAATGCATCATTTAAAAAACTAGATCAAAATAGTTCCACTAACAACTCTGCCACGAAAAGAATAATCATATCTATCTATATAAACCCGGGTGCGAGAGAGAGTATGTGTATGCAATGATGACCGCCATATCATATGTTTATTTATTTCGCCATATGCATCGGAACAAAGTTACCATACCTAGCATTCCTAAAAATCTGATTACTTATTCTTATGACTGCGCTGAAATAACTATTTCATTTTTCATTTTTTGGATGAATCAGCTAAGAAATATAGATTTTTATTCATTAGTATCTTGTTTTTTATTAGATTCGTTATCTTTCCAAGCTTTCCATCTTAAAACCTCTTAAATGTTTACTACAATTACAATATTATAGTTTAAATATGAAAAAAATTGTCAGAAAATTATAATGATGATGCTGATCGAAGGACGGATTAGAAATATATTTTTGAATATTATATACTGCAAATAAATTTAATTACCGAAATAGAATTGAATATTCTTATACCAATTTGCTTCCCTAATTATAAAAATATTGTTCTGCAATATTACATTTATTAAAAATAAATTTTAATTGACTTTTACATAATTTAAATAATAATAATTGTTAAATTCATCTGTAAAATTATTCCACTAATATCAACAATATTTTCAAATATTTTGCACTTCAATTTTGATGTTTAATTTGTGTCAAGGTTCGTTAGGTTTTAATTTAATCATTATGTTAACAAATGATAATTTTTTAAGTACATAACACTGAAAAATTGTAGTTGAAATTAATTAATTTGAATTCATCTTCATGTAATGAGTAATTTTCAGTTCTTTGGTATGGTAATTCATTAAAATTTATGATATAAAGATTATTTTAGCAATATTGATTGAATTGATGAAATCTTCTATTAATAACTTTTCGTGACTCTCAGACTACTGTACCTAATCTGTTTGACACAAATAATGAGAATGAGAATTTTAATAACAAGTTAAGAATATTTCTCCAAAACATCTTAAGTCTTTTGAGGTTTTTTTTAGGTATGAAAATATTCATGATTCTATGAATTCTTCAATTTGAGTTACAATTATTCGTAAACTCGTTTTCTATATATTTTCATAACTACTAGATATATTTTTGACATGGGTTTTAAGAAGACTGGTGAAGTTTAAAAATCACCTTATTTCAATCTCTTTCGACTCGATTATTGGCTTAATGTTGATTGAATGCATATCTTTCTTAATTCTAATCAATAAATTGTTAATTTGGTCTAAGTAATAACTAATTAATATAAATAATTACGATTTATGATTTTATTTTCTGATTTTTATCCTTACTAAACATATGATAACAATAATGAAGCACGATCAAAATAATATGAGTTAATGTACAATATTTTTAAATTACTAATGATGATGTTCACCATAATGTACAACAGGGGCAGCAATAATTTTGTGTACTGGTGCAGCAACAACTTTATGTCCTAATGGTTCACGGTGTACAACAGCATTGAAACCATTATGATCATCAGCGGTATATTCAACGGTACGTTTGAAACCATCAGCATCAATTAAACTATATGATCCATGTACGTTACCATTATCATTTGATTCTTTTTGATCCTTAATATCACCGGTATGTTCATCATGTACACCATATGAAAATTCATATTTAGCTGGTGCTTCATGTTCAACATGTTTTAAAACATGATGAACTGGTGCAGCAACAATATGATGAACTGGTTCATGATGATAAACTGGTTCATGATGATATTCTACTGGAACAGCAATAGCAATAGCAATTAAAGCAAAAACTGCGATGAACTGAAATTAATTATAATTAAAAAATAAATATCAAAATTATAAAAAACAATTTTTTTTTTATTTTTTTTACTTTGAAAGCCATGTTTTGATGTCTGTATTTTGTTAAATCGTAAAGTGAACTATAATTATTCAGTTGAGATCATTTACTTTTATACTCGTTATTTGTGCAACAGAATTTTGATGAAAACCTTTTGGCAAAATGATTATTTTGCCATTTAATCATTTTAACGGGGATACTACTCCCCGTTAAATATTTCAATCATGTTAATTGTCAAATTTCTTTAAAATCTGCACTCCAAAGAAATGTAAATATTAAACTCAAAATAGTGTAAACCGGATATAGTTTTTTTTATACGTATATTTTCATACATGAACGCGAATTTTTGCACAGATTAATTTTTTGCGATCATTTTTTACACATTGATGAATTATACTTAAATTTCAGAGTATGCAGAAAAAAGCGAAACCAAATTATAATAAAATTTAATTATGTGTCGGAACGCTTTGTTGTATGCAAATTTTCGGTAATGCCAAAATTTTATTAAAAACTCTTTTGTAGTTCTTACTAATAACATTGAATGTACAATTTTTTTTGTCTGTCACTGTCATGCTTGAAGACTGATTTCAATTTTAAGGATATATAATTTTCATTTCAAGAATCAGATATGACTTTCCAATCCACCATATTTTATATTACATACTTAGCAGTCAATTTGGATGAAAGCTTCAATTTGGATGAAAGAACAGTCACGTAACATTGATCGTTTTCGTAACAATTCTAAACATCAGTGACTGAAATTTGGAAATGTAATTTATAACCAATTATAGCTGCTAGATAGAGAAAATGGTATAAGATGATTGGGATCATTTCGTTTACCGGAAATTGGCTTAGTTTGTCCGTATTATAAGACTGAAAAATATAGTGAAAAACATTTTAATAAAAAAAGGCATTTCAGTAAAAAAATCAGTTATGACAAAAAAGGATTTCCAGTCAGAAATTTTTTTGTAAAACAAAAAAAGGATTTCCAGTCAGAAAAAAGTTTAACTTAGTGTCTTTTCCTGCCTTTTCAGTCCACTTGTTTGACTGGAATAATGCCTTTTGGTTGGTTTAACTGAAATTCCTTTTAATTGTGTATTAATAAAATAATTTTGAACATTTTGTTAAATACGTTCCATTTTAGTTACTCTGATAGTTCTCTTCAACTGTTAAATACATTTTTGGAATTTATCAAAGGTTTACGTGGAGAGGAGCACTCCAATGAGTCTAAAATATTTTTTTTTGAAGTCAACTAATATTTCCAAAATGAAAACAAATTTGACGATAATTTTTCCCCGTAAATCGAGTCCCTGCTTACATTTTGTTTACATGACAAATTTTTAACCAAAATTTGTCGTATATTTATAAAGATTGTTTAACAAATGGCTTTTGGAATAGTATTTGGTCTTATAAGGTATTTTCCGTTTCACTAATAATTTTGCCTAAAAAACCTGTTTAGTTGTTTGAATGAACTTCCTTTGCAATAGGAATTTCAGAGTAAAATGTCGTTTTTTTCTGAAATATTTTTTCCTTGGGGTCCTACTCCTTTCAAAAGAATCGAATCTTTTTGATAAATTGCATTAATTAGTTCTTATAAGTATAATAATTTAATTCAATAAATTTTTAATTTCATTGCAGGAGTGAAAATATTGATATATATATACCTGATTTTTAAATATCGCTAGATAGCTGTGGAAAACGTATTACAGAATCTCTAAAAACGCTGTGAAAAATTGTGTAATTTATAAATATAGCACAATTGAAATTACATCACAAAATTTTGACAGGAAATAAATGGATCTCAAAACAACTGACCTGCTCTTGCAAACATATGTTCTGAGGATATTTGATTTTTTACGCCATTAGTTTATGCATCTACAATGATCTGTCAAAATGCATTCAGTTTTGAACCGGATAGGAAAAGGTACTGAGATTAACCAATTTTTTATGAAAATTTGATATAATAGAACAGTACTGTCAGCATATCGCAATGCTAAGTAAAATTGAAATTAAATTATGAATTTGTGATTGGAAATTTTGCATTTTTCATAGCGTCCTAGCGATATTTTCTAGGAACAATCATAAATCTATTCACATATTAAAAATGACACATTCAAAATTTCCTAATTAAAAATTAATATTATTATATAATATTCATTAAAATTAATTATTATATAAATATACTTCAATAAATATAATGATGAATTACCAAATTGAAATTCATTAAATAATTTTTTTTTTCATTTTATTTTATTTAATTCCATTTCAAGATAGCTATTTTAATCTTTAAAGTGGGTTTCAATTTCGTCTTGACCGCATTTTTTGCAACATTTTATCCATCCATGTATCTTAATTTTTTTTAAAGCTCGTTAAGCTACTTGCACCTTATTAATTTTTATTTCTTAAATTTATTACAAATACTATATATAAAAAAAAAATTAAAATTAATATAAGAAAGTAAATAAAAAAATAAAAAAATGAATTATTTTATAAAATAATGAAAGAAAATTAAAATTTCAATTTTTATAGGTGTGAATATTATTTATATATAGGTGAAATCAAGTGCATGGATAAAGTGTCAACTATTATAATAATATAATATAAATAATAAATGTATATTAAAGATATTTGAGATGAAATGGAAAGGTAAAAATAAAATAAAATTAATTTTTTTTTATTATTATTATTATTATTATAAAAAATAACAACAACATAGAGATTGGCGTGTACAGACATTATTGAGCTTAGACCTCTATTTAGCCTGAGGAAATAAATAAAATACCTACCGCAATAATGACGCAACAAGGTCATCCAACGTTATAATATACAAAAGTTTTGTATTTTGTTTTAAGCCAGAGAGTATAATACATCAAGATAAAATTTATGAAACAAGAAAGGGTACACAACAACTTTCAATCTTTTACTCCCGGCGTTTTTATTGCGTGAAGCAACATAAAGTAAAAATTATGTATAGCAGCTACATTTTCGTTTTTGAATAGTAGTATTACGTTTCATTAAAACAAAAATCTGATTTTAAGAGGTTTCTGAATATTATGTTATTTATAGGTAGTAGAATAAAAGTTTTTTGATATATGAAAAAGCAAAAAAAAAACAAACAATTACATTTCCACGAAAACGTCATCAGAAAATTATTACACCGGTACTGACAAAAGTCGTAAACCTTTTCTTAATTTTATATAGTTTAAAGCATTTTTTACAAATCACTTTTTTTTTGGTAATTTATTAACCCTTTAAGGTCAAAATTGCAAATAGGTTACGTAAAGTAATTTTACACATGGCTGAAAATGTTCTGAATATGTTAAAATTTGTGCCATGTTGTACAATACTGTAATGCCATTTACATCTTCACTTGATAATAATTTCAAAATCTTGTAGATAAAGATTTTATTCTCAGCTATATTAATATTGGAATCATAACTCGACAACAAGGTTAAATTAAGACATTTGTTGTCAGCAAAAGGTTCCAAACTTTAACATTTTTCCCAGTTATCAAATTAGAATTATATTAGGTAAATATTTTTTTGATATCATCTGCTTATTCTGAAAATGAATCTCTTAGAAAATATGTATTCATATTTTTTACAATGATGTTAATGGGTTAAATAAAAATTATTTATACAGTATACCGTATATATTTTTTTTTGGTTATTTCATATTACTGTGACTTTTCATTATTTGATTAAAATTAAATTGCAAATTAAATAATGGACATTTTTATATTTTATAATTTTAATACAAAAAAAAAAAAAATTCTTGACAAAAAACGAAAAGAAAAGATAAAAATTAAAGACTTTCAAGGACTACCAGTAATTGTTAATGCCCTCGTTTTATATGATTTCCGATCATTACAGCGTCATATCCAGTATTAAAGACTTATTTGAACAACAGACTTTATTATAATATTTTTGCCATATGTTTTTCAACAACAAAAACAAAAAAAAAACTGCAGGAGGTGATTCGACCTTTTCAGTAAATAAAATGAAAATTATAACATTCTATAATAATTCGGCAAAATACATATTTAATTTAAAAATTTCAAAAAAAAAAAAATTAAATAAAATCATTTGCATGATAATGCAAAATTTAACTATTTAAAAAACGCTCGAGACTTTTACTTTGTTTGGATATAGCCTAGTGAAATGATTAAGCAAATCATTAAAAAAATATTGTTTAATTTTTTTTTTACAATTTAATTTACTATATCTTTTTTGAAAACATAATGATCTACATAAAACTGTTTCGCCAAACATAAATTTCATAAAATGTTAATTTTAAATGTAAGATGATTTTTACATAATAATCATTAAAATTAGATTAAAAAAAGTTAGTTCCCTTAAAGATAATTTGTAAATGTTATCTAATGATTTTCAGGTCTATTAATTTATATTATAATAGTGAAGTATTGGCTCTATTCAGATGGATTTTAAGTAGTGGCATGATTAAGATTTAGCAATTGCTTTGCATCACATAAATTCCCTTCAATTTCCTGTCAACATTATTTACTTTAAATTATGAAGTGTAAGAGTTACCATTTTTTAACATTTTGCAGTTACAAACTAAACAGAACCAGAAATACAAGGTCGATGGGGGACCTGGGCTAACACAGTAAGATAATCAACGACGGTCGGGTTAAATTTTAAAATGAGAAATATATTTTTAAAATTCAAAAAAATATGATGTACCTAAATTCAAAACAATATTTTTTACATAATTCAATTTGATAGTACCAAATAAAACATAACGTATAAATTAGTGATAGACAGACACTATCACCGCCGACATTATCAATTGTTCTGTGATCATATCTGCTTTATAATCTCGTAAATGTTGTCGTTTTATTTATATTCATGTTTAACTCTTTATACGAGTCCTTGAATCTACTCTAAATTAAAGAGTAGATTCAATAAAAAGAAGCACTAAAAGTAGGTCAATTAAAAGAAGCCCTAATAAAATTATCTATACATTCGTAATCCTCCACAACAACTGATGATATTGGTAAACTTTAAAACATTCTCTAGTTATATTAGCAAATACTCCATTTTCTGTTAATATTAATATTAAAGTTGTCCCTATAAAAGTCCACAAAATTAATGTATCCCTTTAGTAAGAACTTACATTTTTCATGTAACAAAAACAAGAAAAATAAAGTGAAAGTATATTTACCCCCGAATTACAGTTCAATCATAAAATATCCTATAAACTTTTAAATCTCTGGTCTTATATTAACGACAACCTTTTGTCTAAAAGATTCACTCTTTAACGTTAAACTTCACAAATAAGGAATAAATTACAAAAAAAGAACGATTCCAAATTAAATAACAATAATGAAAGTAAGACAAATTATTTCCATATAATTAATAAATCAATCTAGCTAGAATATCTTTTATTTACAGCTCCTGTTCATTGGCATTTTTGTAATGTCATACATTATAAATTTGACATCAGCCGAAATTCCTAATTATGCATTTGGTTATTCTGTATATGATAAAAAGACTGGTGACATTAAATATCATCATGAAATTCGACAAGCTGATAATGTTATTGGTGAATATTCATTAGTTGATCCAGATGGTTATAAACGAACTGTTAATTATCATGCAAATGATATGATTGGTTTCAATTCGATTGTAAAACGTGAAAAATTTAAATTACCATTATTATCATCACGAATACCATCACATATACCATTATTTGCTGATGGTCATAAAAGAAGATCAATAAAATTAAATCCAGCATCATATTATACATCATATCAAATTCATTATACTCAAGTACCAGTAAAATCAGTTACATAATTTATGATCTTCCTTAAACATAAAATAAAAACAAAAACATAAAAAAAAATCTCATCATTAATTAAGATAAAATAAAAATTATTTGTTAATTATAAATTTAAAATTATTAACAACAAAATGTATCTATAGAAGGTATTACCTGACACTGACCTTCATCATTCCTCTTCAATTAATTTGTTATTTTTGTGGTTATTTTTTTTTGTATTGAAAATAAATATTTAAAAAAAAAATGTTGCTTTTTTTATGAAAAATTAAAGACTTTCCGGTCATTTACCATGAGTTCTTTTTGTATTTTAAAAAAAAATTATTAAAATTATTATTGAAATTTATTATTGAAACAGGATAAAAAATTGATTTTATTTATTAATATTTCTTCCGATGTATTATGAAACCCTTTATTAGAATTAACTCTTTGGATATGACCTCAGAAAAAGAGAACTAACAATAGCTTTGTATGTCACCACAAGAAGACACCACAATAAGGCAAGAAGACAGTATGTCTGCCTGAGAGTTTGTTGGGTTAAAGAAAGGGACCGTATGTTTTCAAAACTCCTTCACGCATCGAGACCACGAGTGTCTGTTGTGTACACTGCATAATGGCTTATTCTACCCTAGATCCTAGATCACATCGTTTCAATACACCTGTTTCATAGAATTTAGTATAAGCGATTTTACCCTGCCCGCCTCTTCCATATTGGTCAAGAAATTACATTCCATCTTTTTATCTCTTTTATATCTTACAGAAGGCAGTGGCAGCGCAGGTGTTCTAGTTTTTACAGCTGGTGGTCGATTTGATTGTGAAATATTGCTGGGACAAGATTTAAATGGATGCCCAGTAAAATATATTATAATTCACCTTGACTTATTTCCACTAGATATTAATTTTTAATTAAATTAGTTGGTTTAGAAAGATTAGAAGTAATTGTATTATCATAATTATTCCCAAAATATAGCGCCCACAGGCCGATTAATTCTGAAAGAATTTTAAAGACCAAAATAGATTTCTATTTTTTCCTTTACTTGTGTATGCCTTTGTTGCCACTACTTGAGTCCACAGTTGATTTAGATTTATAGTATTCACTTACATACTAATTTCTTCATAGCTACATCCCAAAATATTATATTAGTATGCCTATTTCGACTTTCTTCAACTCTGGAATTGATTACTATAATACTAAATTGATCTGGATTAATAATAATTCCCTTACTTGAGACTTGCAAATTGATTTGTAACCACAACCCTAAATATTATATGCTCACGACGGTTTCTAATTCTTTCAACTCCAGAACTAAATTCATCTCGATTTTTACTAATTTTGTTTTTGTTGCCACCGGCTAACCCGCATTCAATTTCCTTAAAGGGTTAAAAAAATAATAATTAAAAAAAACTGTAAAACCTTTAGATTAAATACAAATACTTCCGTAACATGAGATAAAATTGTTGATTTTTTTAATGCTAAGATTTTGTAATAGTCAAATCTATATTATATAGTGGCACTAGCGTGCACAAAGGGTAAAACTTTATTATGTCCAAAATTAATTTTTCTTCATGAACTTGTCTAAAATAATTTTATTTATTATATTATTATTTTTTGGTGGTTTTTTTTCTTTTGTTATTTCACTTTGTTGGGAGTCTCAAAGTATTGGTAAAAATTATGTTCAAGACATATTCAAACATTTGAAGAAAAAAAATTATGTATGAATAGCATATGAAGGTCATAATGTAAAATTAAATGGGTATAAAAGAGATTTCAAGTTGAATATTCGATACAGTAACTATTTTGGTATCTAAAGTATCTAATCTAATAATAAATAAAAAATAATAATTATGGCTTTTAAAGTAAGGATATTCAGAGAGAAAGAGCCTTTAATTATTTTGGATTATCTAATATAAATTTTAATTGGTTTTTTTTTCTTTGTTGTTATAGTTTGTTGCAATCCTTGCTTTGGCTTCAATTGTTAGTGCTGGACATGTTGCATACGAACATGCATATGAACATCATGAACCAACATATGTTCATCATGCTGCACCAGTTATTCATCATGCACCAATTTTACATGCTGCACCAGTCTTAAAACATGTTGAATATGAAGCACCAGCTAAATATGATTTTTCATATGGTGTACATGATTCACATACTGGTGATATTAAAAGTCAAAAAGAATCAAATGATAATGGTAATGTACATGGATCATATAGTTTAATTGATGCTGATGGTTTCAAACGTACCGTTGAATATACCGCTGATGATCATAATGGTTTCAATGCTGTTGTACACCGTGAACCATTAGGACATCATCATGCACCAGAACCAGTTCATCATGCACCAGTTCATTATGCAGCAGTTGCACCAGTAGCTAAAGTTATTCATCATGAACCAGCTGTACATTATGCACCAGTTCATACTGAATATGATCATTCATATCATCATTAAATAAATCAATAAATAATATGAACATAATATAAATGTTGGCTATGTCTCTATAAAATGGGACTGTGTTTAATACCTCTATGTAAATAAATAATTTATAGAAAAAATATTGAAATTATAGTGAAAAATATTATACAAAAATAAGCATTAAATAAATTGCATTAAAAAGATATCATATTTAAAATTTTGATAGTGTCATTTATTTTATTAAATTTTATTTTCATGAAAATATTTATGACTAAACCAGTTCAAATAGTTGCAGATTGAAAGAGTAATTAATATTGAAATTTAATATTAAAATATTTTGGAATAAATGTATACAGGATGGACTTCCACAATTGTATAAAGATAATTTGTTGAATTGAGGAGGATATTCAAATTTCGCTTATGAAGTCTTTGAAATATTATCAGCTTTCTTGAAATTACAACGACAATATTGATTGAATTACATATAACATTGAGTAATATTAAAATTTTGCATATCTTTTTGAAAATTAACTAAAATGGCTACATACAAATAAAAAATTCCAGTTTTGTTATTAGCTAGTTATTAATTATGTTGAGGAAAAAAGGCTGATTTTGAAATTCCTGTAAAGCTGTGAAGGAATATTTCTCTTCCTTGGCGATAATTACTTTTGATAAATATATATTGAGAGTATAACAGAGAATTATGGCCACTTCTCATTATATAACACCCACCTTTAATTTGAAATGTTTAAACATTAAATAATTTTTTCTTCAAATTAATTATTATTTAATGAATTAATGATAATTTATAATGTCAAATTTTTGTATGTATATATACATATAATTAAAAAAATGTAGATGATAACCTGTTAAACATACGAAGTACAGTTTAGGTTTAGTTCATGCAGACTTCAAACTTATCATAATATTCACAATACTGCATATTATTTGAATAGATTATTATCAATGATGTTACTGTCAACTAAAATTTGACTTAGAAATATCTAAGGGAATAGTAGTACTTTCTAAATTTTCAACAATCCGAAAATATTTACGTAATGCTGCCCATACATTATATAACCTAGTTGTATCGTTTGTGGGCAAGTTTTCAATACATTGACAACCATTGTGACGGTTGACAAATCGGTTGAAGTAATATTGAAATATTTAAATTTATGTAGGAGAGACAGGTCGTTGTATGATGATTGTAACTTTTATCCTGTATGGCGAAATTGTAGATCCAAAATGAAATTTTATTACGTTTTATGTAAAAATCCATATCTTTTTATATGTTTATGTTCTCAATATTCAACAGTTGTCAATAAATATTATATCTAAATTTATTTTTAATTATAATTTTACTTCAAAAAGTTATTTTGAGTTTGACATATAATTATTCTCTTCCGTTTGACATACACATTTTTAACGATTTTGTTTTAATATCATTTGTAAAAGAAGTTGAAATGTGTGTGGTGAAAATATTGATAACACGTTGACAACCGGCTTGTTTA
This sequence comes from Rhamphomyia laevipes, assembly GCA_963920725.1. Lineage (NCBI taxonomy): Eukaryota > Metazoa > Arthropoda > Insecta > Diptera > Empididae > Rhamphomyia > Rhamphomyia laevipes. The sequence continues at coordinate 39,023,753 of OY987258.1, read as the reverse complement.
ATGTATGGGCAGCTTAGGAATAAAATCGATCACTGTCTAAAATATATTGTTCTTAACTGCATCTTAAATTTGAAATTTTGAATACTTTTATTTGTCCAAAACTAAATTTATTCGTATCCACAAAATATGTTGTCAGTATTTGTGACATGTTTTCTGTGTGAATATGTGACATTATGAAAACGAAGCTGATATGATTTTCCCCAACGGTTTACTTTGTCTGACAGTATTAAAGCGATTATGATTATGATCAATTAAAAAAATTTGACTTGCCTTGATGGATTTTAATTACAATGTTGGATAAATTCTAATGTTATTTAAATAATTTAATTTTATATTAATGAAAATCGTAGTGAACATCTTAAATACAATCAGAAATAATCTTCAACATATTTTACTTCTTGGAAACTAATTAATTTTGATAAATTTTTGCAATAAATATATATTTTTAACTGCATGACATAATTGTATAACACATACTGGTATTTTTTATATATGATATGATTATTTTTATTAGCGCATATTCACAGTATAAAAATATTCATTTCCAGTCCATATTTTATATTTCAAATCCCAAAGTTGTACACATATTGCTGTCACAGTATTACATATTTCCATTATTCGTCAATGCTGACTGATCTTATTCTTAAAAATACTCAATTCAAAATAAACTAAATTAATTTCTTAATATTTTATTGTTCGCAATATTTTATTTTATGATTTTCAAAACAAAACAAGTTAAAAATAATAATATGCAAATAATTATGTTATAATAACTATATTAACATTTATATCAAATCACATTAATGGCTGGATCAAATTAGTACTAAATTAATAAACAAAATATATTATTTAAATTGACTTAGTAATGATGATGATCGTAATGTGCAACTGGTGCTGCAATAATTTTGTGTACTGGTGCAGCAACAACTTTGTGTCCCAATGGTTCACGGTGTACAACAGCATTGAAACCATTATGATCATCAGCGGTATATTCAACGGTACGTTTGTAACCATCAGCATCAATTAAACTGTATGATCCATGTACGTTACCATTATCATTTGATTCTTTTTGATCCTTAATATCACCGGTATGTTCATCATGTACACCATATGAAAAGTCATATTTAGCTGGTGCTTCATATTCAACATGTTTTAATACTGGTGCAGCATGTAAAACTGGTGCATGATGATATTCTATTGGTACTGCAGCAACAACTGCGAGTAGTGCAAGAGCAGCGAATACCTACAACAACAATAAAAAATATTTATTCATTTTTAATCCTTTTAATAGGGAACAAAAATAAATTTTGCAAATGTGAAAATATCCATAATATTCCATACTTTGATTGCCATTTTTGTTAAATGAAATAAATTATAAATATATATAATTATTATTACTGTTTAAAAGTCGTAAGGCGAACTGTGATTATTGAGTCAATTGCAGTTTACTTTTATACTAAATTTGTGGTTCAATTTGAATTAATATCTCATATTACCCACCAAAATAATTATGTTTTTTTTTTCTTTGAAATTTTTTATATGTATATATGTTTTTTTAAATATTTGTTTTCATATGATTTTATTATTTAATGAATTATGCTGATCATAATTATTATAATGTCAAATGTTGGTATGTATACATATTACATACAAATATGTATAATAAAAAATTTTATAAGACAGAACCTCTTATTAACATATTTAGTGGTTCAGTCACACTTGACTGTTCTACGATATTCACAGTAAATTGCGTAGGTAAGATTACCAAATTATATACTCCATGGTATTTGAATAAATTACTGTGTATGATCTGGTCGATTAATTGATATGGCGAATCCCATTCAACACAACGGTGTCTCCAATTAGCAGGTTATTATCCTAAGATAGTGGCTGTAGATCTAACTCGTATCATATCTGATGTAGGTCACTTAGTTTCTAGATCGCTATGGTTGTTGAACCTTAAGTGTATATCTCTTCTGCACCTGGTTAATTAGGTATCTATACCAGCTCTGATAGTGACGCAAACATTCTGGACACCCTATGATATATAATCCGACTTTCGACCAACATTTGGAAAAAATGTACGTAAGAATAAAATCCGATCGTCGTCGTATATATTTCTTAACTGCAGTCTACATTCCAAAATATAATATATACTTTTATTTGTCAAAAACTAAATAGCTGTTCTATTTACCAAATATTTTACGAATATGATGAATAACTAGGAATGTTGCATTGGACTTGACCCTAAATAGATTTCGTCTAATTTTTTTTCAAGAATGCAAACAAAAAAATTACTTGCTTGTATGCAGAGAACCGCTTGTTAGATTTTAATGAATATTGGCACACAGGTTCATCAAAATTTCTTCTTAATGTTCGACAAAAATGATCGGCACTTTCAGTGGGTCCATGCTAGAATATATGCCATTTATGTATGAGAACAATTTTATGTATATTCGGAAAAAAATAAAAAAAAATATTTCTCAGAATTGGATGACATTTGGAACACAAATTGGTTTCACGATTGCGTACGTGAGGTCTATAGCTTCTATAGATCTATGGTAAATTTTCAATATATATTTCATATATTCTAAATATAGAGCATATAGTAATTATTATCCGATTTATTTATTTATGTAGTTGGTGTCTGTAAAATGTGAGGTCGATAAATTCAGTTGGTCCATGTTAAAAACCCAATAATATGGCATAAGTTCAATTATCTCTATATCATATTATAATAATTTTCACCCGATTTTAATAATATTTCATATACAAGTTGATTTTCTCTTGGTGCTCCTGAAATTTTAAGTTGGTATCGAATACATGAGCTAGTTTCAGAATTATATTTCATTATGTTCTAGGTAGAGCATGTAATTACATATTATGAAATTTGGTACAATGTTAGTTTTGTAATCTAGTGGGTCCCTATCAAAATTTTTAATTATATAAAATATTTTATTGTCTCTTAAAAGAAGCTTCTTTGTTGGACATAAATTACTGTTGAGTGTAAAACTATGCGTTATCTGCTCTCCCTAGTTAGCAGCTTATTTGATAAGGCACTAGTTATAGTTCAATCAGTAGCCTGATGAAAATACTGGAATGAGAGAGAAATGGGACAAATTTTTAGATTTGCCTGACAGCTTGGTTATAGTGCATACGGTCGTCGTGTCCGGAAAATTATAATCGAATTATTTAAAAATGCGTATTTTAGGTTAGATTTGATCAGAAATTTTTTACTGATGGAACTCAATTCCACATTTAGAAATTTTTTCATCAGGCTACTGATTAACTATAACTAGTACCTAAGAAGTGACCCTAATGTTTTTTATGACATAATATTTCTGTGTGGTAATACTTAACTTAAGTAATGCGGAAAATTTAATGATGATCTAATTTACAGAAAATAAAGTTCTTTAAATAGTATGAGACTTTAATATTAAAAGTTTTCGTAATGGTATATTTTTAAGTGTTGTGTTGGGAGAACAATAATCTTTTTTTATGTTTTCGAGGGTATGTAGATTCCAAAAATTAGAGTTTTTATGTAGGTCAATGTTATATATTCTAAAGTATGTAATTGGTGATCCAAAAATTTGCATCCAGTATTTTCAGCTGTTTCATGAGAAATTAACCTGTTTAAAGTATATTTTATGTTTTTAATTAGCATCCAACATTTTAAATTATACCATTACTGCTTTTAAAATTAAAGTTTCATAATATTTAAATTTTATTTTATTTAAATTAAGTCACTATTAGTTTTTCTGCGATTCATTTTCTCGCCATGAATTTTATGTGATGAATTTTACGTAAACCCTATTTTTTTTTTGTATATTTTACAAGTCATAAATGTGATCTTTATGTTTGCAAGTCGGGTTGCTGTTTCATTTCATAATTTGTCAGAATTTTTTATCTTCTATTGTTTAAAATCACTTTTTACAATATCCACATATTTTTTACACCTGTCAGTGATAAAGTGTCTAATATACTTAACATGTTACGTATGGATCAGGATTGTGGAATTGGAGTCGTTGAATTGAATATTAACGTCTTTACTACTTCACCGTTTTTTTTTTATTAAAAGTCTACTTCTATTTAATAAATATATTATATTCATTAGTAACTATACTCATTAAGTTAAAGTTTATAAAATTTATTTACCTTTTCATAATATTGCATTTTATATTTATCAAAAATTGAGAGTTACATTTATAATTAAATAAAATGTAATTATAAATATAAGAGTTAGTGTTAGCACTAAAATAGGTCTTTTGGACGCGGTGGTTTCTATTTAGGAAAATGTGAACAAATTATCACCCCATGTATTACCTAACAAGTATAGAAATCGAATCCTAAGATTATGTATTATTAGTTGCCAATATGTAATTAAATTGAAACTTGAAACTGAATATTCAGTTTTCTCCCATTTCAAATATTTTGTTATTGGACCCTTAAGTATTCACACAATGATTTTTAGTCCATATTTGTTATAACAAAGTCATCTGTTTCTACAACACCATTACATATTTTCATAAATTCGTCAATGCTGACTGATCTTATTCTTAAAAATAATCAATTCAAAATAAATTAAATTAATTTCTTAATATTTTATTGTTCGCAATATTTTATTTTATGATTTTCAAAACAAAACAAGTTAAAAATAATAATATGCAAATAATTATGTTATAATAACTATATTAACATTTATATCAAATCACATTAATGGCTGGATCAAATTAGTACTAAATTAATAAACAAAATATATTATTTAAATTGACTTAGTAATGATGATGATCGTAATGTGCAACTGGTGCTGCAATAATTTTGTGTACTGGTGCAGCAACAACTTTGTGTCCCAATGGTTCACGGTGTACAACAGCATTGAAACCATTATGATCATCAGCGGTATATTCAACGGTACGTTTGTAACCATCAGCATCAATTAAACTGTATGATCCATGTACGTTACCATTATCATTTGATTCTTTTTGATCCTTAATATCACCGGTATGTTCATCATGTACACCATATGAAAAGTCATATTTAGCTGGTGCTTCATATTCAACATGTTTTAATACTGGTGCAGCATGTAAAACTGGTGCATGATGATATTCTATTGGTACTGCAGCAACAACTGCGAGTAGTGCAAGAGCAGCGAATACCTACAACAACAATAAAAAATATTTATTCATTTTTAATCCTTTTAATAGGGAACAAAAATAAATTTTGCAAATGTGAAAATATCCATAATATTCCATACTTTGATTGCCATTTTTGTTAAATGAAATAAATTATTTACGATGATACTGTTTAAAAGTCGTAAGGCGAACTGTGATTATTGAGTCAATTGCAGTTTACTTTTATACTAAATTTGTGGTTCAATTTGAATTCATATCTCATATTACCCACCAAAATAATTATGTTTTTACTTTGAAATTTGTAAAAATATTTTTTTTTGTTTTTTCTTATGAGATTTTATGCTTTACTTGTAATTTACCTTGTTGTCTGGTTCTTTTACTCTTGTAATAGTATAATTTATGGTATTATTTATAATAATATTTATATTATTTTTTTACTATATATTTTTTGTATACGGTTAAGGTAAAAACTAAAAATATAATATAAATGTATAGCTATAGTTATTAAATAAATTAATTGAAATATTTTTATATACTGCATTTAAATATTAATAATTTAATTTTATTTTTATTAATAAATTAAATTTAATTTTTGGATATCTGAATTTTATCCTAATTTATGTCCTTAAATATAAAAATATTTTGTTAAAATATTGTTAGATTAATAATTTATGATATAAATTTAAATAATAATTTGTAAATTGTTTTTTATTAATAAATTATATGTTTGATAGCAATTCATTAAAAAACCATGTTCTTAAAATAATGTAACTAATAAATTGAAATCAGAATTCGAATATTAAATTATTATAAAAGATATAAAATTTGTTATTTTACTTCATTCTACCAGAAATGAGCTAAGGAAATCGCAATGACCCAAATTCTGTACAAATGAATCTGGAATTCTGAAGAGTCTTGAATCCTTAATTTCCAGATTCAGTTGCAGCTTGCTATTGATAACATTTTGTATTTTTAGTGAATGAAAAAAAAAACTTTCAGAATATGATGTGCAGAATCTCATTTCCATTCTATTCACAGAAGTTATCATCACACACAGCGTTATTGCGAAATAAGGATGGGCCTTACTAGAGCCACAAAGAAATAGGAGGGTAAGAAAAACTGGAGCATTTTTGATTTTACTTCTATGGGCACGTGCGGGTTACATATTCATTTCAGCTCGTGAGTAACTTAATTCAAAACTATCGTTAAAATCATAATTTTAATTAATTTTTAATTAAATATATATAATTGTCATCCGGAGGTTTGATAAAAAATAATTATAGTACAAAACCAAATGCAGTATCAAACTTTTTTTAAACTTCACTGATAGCACGATATCATTTGATTTGATTGAAAAAAACTTTCTTAACATCTTGTATTTATGGAATTATGCTACTGTGATTTTAACAGTGATCTAATATTAGACTTAGAAAACTAAAACATCGAATTAAAATGTACATTTTATAACAAAACTGATTTACTGACAAATTAAACAATTAATTACTTATTAAATCAATAATCAGATTGCTCAGGCACCAGCACTGGTACATGTAAATTACGTTTTCTTCAATAAATTTATTTAATGAATTCAGCTGATCAAACTTGAACAAAAAAGGTAAAATTCAATTAATTTCAATTCTGTGATTAATTAAATATGACAATTTCAAATTATTAAACTGAAAATATTGGATAAAAGAAAGTTAATAATTAAGTAACTGATTGGTGACTGGTTGCAGAGCTGTTATAAAATCTTGTTTTTTGGCAGTGTTTTTTGTGATATAACATGGTAAATGTTACGTTATCATCAAGCCCTTTTAACGTTTTGATATAGTAAAATTAAATTATTGTAGGGATTCTTTAAATCTTTAAACTTCATGTAATTTTTCTTTTTGTGCAACACTGAATCAGTATATAAAAGGACAGTAATTTTTGTAAACTTTATCAATATTCGAATAAACAGTGAACTAAAAGTGTTAAAATATAAAATGTTTGTTAAGGTAATATAATTTTAACAATAAAAAAAATGGTTTGACATTATAATAATTAATTTACTTTCAATTTATATTTAAAGATAATAATTTCTTTGACTTTAATTGGTGTTGTCTTTTCGATACCAATTGAATACCATGAAAATCAACAACACCAAGCAATCAGAGAACAAGAATATGAAAATTCATATCCACCAGCTGAATATAATTATAATTATTCGGTTCATGATGAACATACCGGTGATATTAAAAGTCATAGAGAAAGTCGTAAAGGTGATGATGTTCAAGGACAATATGAATTAATTGAAGCTGATGGATATAGACGTATTGTTCAATATACAGCTGATAAAAATGGTTTTAATGCTGTTGTTGTTCGTGAACCAACTGATTATATAAATCATCAAGCAAGACAATCATCTGGTCATATTGGTTCTGGTATAGGACAAAATTCAGAATTTAATCAATATCATCAACAAACTCAAACATTATGAAGTTAAGTTATTCATAATTCGCTATTTAGTTAATTTAGATTAATTATTGTTAATTAATTATTAGTTAAAAAAAAAAATTAATAAAAATATTATAAATTTATGTATTTTTTAAAAAAAAAAATTTAATTTTGATATTATTTCATAAAACTTATTAGATAATTCTCCATCAGTTCTGTATGTAGAGTATAAACAAATTTAAAAAAAAAATTATAAACGTCACTTTTGAATTAATGTATTTTCTTATTTGTGCCAACGACTTAACGTACGTACCGCCTTTACACAATATATTAAAGAAATTCCTGTTTTTTATATACTAAAAAATAATAATTGCGGCTTTTATTGAATTAACTTGTTATGTAAGATAATCAATTCAACTGATTACCAATTGCATAAGATGAAAATATAATGAATTAATTATAGAATTAAATTGGTTTAGTTTAATTAAGGTAAATTAATTTTAATATTATTTATAAAATTTTCTTCTATAAGTTTTGCAAAAATATATACAAACCCAACCCAAACCTTCTTTAATGTTTAGGCTTTAATAAACCTAAATGAGGCGATTCACAGAATATGAAACATTAGAACTCTTTAGTGCTAGGAGTCGTGATTTTTACAATTGGGATGATATAGTTTGGGGCTGATACATTTTCCAGGTTTGTGAAGGTTTCTCACAAATCAAAGATTAATCAACTAGAATTATTAATGACTAAACTTTATGATTTATAACTTTTTGTATAAAATGCTCGTACGTGTATAACAAAAAAAGTAACAAGGGAAACTAAATTAGAATTAAAACCTCCACTGATTTAAAAACTGCACTACAATTATTTTAAACCTATTATAAATTTGATAATAAAACTATTTGATAAATTACATTCCACGTAAAATTATAAAGATAGGCGAAGAGCTAGCAACGTATTTACTTTCATTATACTAGCAGTTATGAAAATTAGTATACAGACTTTTATGAACTGGTAATTAGCATATGGTAATATTGGGCCATGCTTTTTGAATACCTTACATTTCAAAGATAGTTAAATTAACATAATTGATAAAATTAAATGCGACGATCAGCATTCCATAATATGCGCTCTGTCGTACCCTTAATTCTATATATACAGTAATTCTACTCCCATTTACTAGGAATCTTATCTGTAATCTGACAGGGTGTTAATGTAATATCGTAATAATAATTTCAGCTCATGTGGTTAATAAATAACTAAAATCCATTGAAATTCGTTTAATTTTCTTTGAAAGCTAATGCATTCATACGCGAAAGGTTTCCAGATCTTCAATTCCATATTTAGTGAGTTCATAAGCGTCTGCCTACACATTTTTCAAAATAAATCGATGATAGCTCTTGGTCTAATATATTTTACATTATTTATCTTTATAGATATATTTGTAGGAATTTGTCCAATTTTTTTTACTTTCTATTTAATTTTAAACTAAAGTAAATATAAATGACATAATCTCGAAATGTTGTAGAGTAACGATTAAAGTACCATGGTGAAATATATGGAAATTGATAAATATTGTATAATTTTGAAAAAAATTGTTAACTTTACATTAAGATCTACATTATATAATAATGACAAAAAATGTTGCTTGTTTTCGTTATAACAAATAATCACACTCTTTCTATGGTCCCCATTTTGTTAGTAACATAAGATGGAGCTTGTGTCTGATATTGATAAGGATTACATAATTGATTACTAATTACTAATAGTAAAATATATTTTTATTATCCGAAAAATGTGCTAAATTCAAATTTGTTATATATGACTCTGAATCATCAGCAATAGCTCATATAAATTTACAAATATTAAATATTATTTGAACCACAAATTTTAAGGTTTTTTTTAAATTTTGAAGATAAAATGGAATTAGAAATTTAAAATAATTTGTGGTAAGTCTGGCACAATCATAATATGAAAGAAATGCAAAGAGTAAAGGACTATACCATCTTAAAAGGAATCAGTTTTAGAGGAAAACGAATTGATACAAAATGTCGATCATAAGGTAGAACGGGTAAGAAAGTAAATATTTCGTTCATTACAATTGAATTTTGTTAATTAACCAGAGTACTATCAATTTAGAGTACTAGAGTACTATCTATTTAGAGTACATACTAAATTGATATACAATAATTTTGTTACTTAATATTTTGTACAATTAGATCTATATATTAGATTTGACATAGTACTATATTCGGTACTGTTCGATACCAATTACAATAAATAAATAATTATTTTATAAAAAATTACTTTTGTTTTTATTTGATTATAATATTTACAAGAACAACAAATGCTTTCCTTTTTTTTAACAATAATAATAAACATAATAATATTTTTTTTTTTAAAAAAACAATTTTCTATATAACAATTTCAATTTTAAATAATAATAAATAAATATTATTATGAAATTATAATTATTTTAAATAATATATTTATAGATTTTAAATAAATTAAATCACAAAATATATTAAATAAATAATGATTCCGAAAAAAAAGGAAAGCATTTACATATTAATTATAGTTTAATATGAGAAGGATGACAAGTTATAATAAAGACTTTATATTTTATTCATGTTTTTTTTTGTTGAAATATATTCGATAGTTAGTTAGATTTTTAATGATGATAAGCATAGCCTGGTGCAGAGAATGATACATGAGCTGGTGCATGTGCTACAGCTACTTTAGCAATTGGTCCACCATAATGAGCAACTGGTGCAGCATAATGTACTGGTGCTGGTGCATAATGAACTGGTGCTGGTGCATAATGAACTGGTGCTGGTGCATAATGTACTGGTGCTAATACTTTAGCAATTGGTGCAACAGTTTTAACAACTTTATGTCCTAATGGTTCACGTCGTACAACAGCATTAAAACCATTATGATCATCAGCTGTATAATCAACAATACGTTGATAACCATCAGCATCAACTAAACTATATTGACCATGTACAGCATCACCTTTACGTGATTCAGTTTGACTTTTAATATCACCGGTATGATGATCATGTACTGAATATGAGAAATCATAATGTGCTGGTGCATCATATTCTACATGTTTAACTAATGCTGGTGCAGCGTATTTAACTAATGGTGCAACATGTTTAACAAGAGCTGGTGCATGATATATATTTGCATGTCCATATCCTGGATATTCAATAGCACTAGCGATTCCAACACAAACCAAAATTCCGAATACCTAAATTTTAAACATAATTATAAACAATTAAATATTACACAAAAATATATTAATTAAAAAAAAGGATATTTTTAATAAAGGATATTTTTTTTTCCTTTTATATTTAATATTAAATTCACAAATTCAAATCCTTACTTTGAACATTTTTATGTAATTATTTATTTTAATTATATTTTATAATTATATAATAGGACTATAAAATCACTGATTATTATTCACTGATCTCCAGAAGTGGACTATGATTCTATAGAACTAAAGCTTGTACTTTTATACACGAAACAATTTTTCCTTTGAACCAAAAAACTGAAAATGAAATTGTATATACAAAAAACAACAAAATCAACTTATAATAATAAAAGTGCATCTATTATAATGCATTTTAAAATGCAATATTAAAAAAAACTCTTATTCTAAAAAAAAATTAATTGATTGTATTGTAATTTTGTAGCTGTTTTTGTTTTTATTAATGTATATTTTTAAATTGTATTTGTGTAAAGTGGTACGCGCCCCATAATCTTGGACCAATATTACGTTTTTTTAATAAATCCCCACATAACTAAATGTATTTTTTACAAGCTCGATTTGAACTGGACTTTTAACTTGATATTTAGATCAGAGTTTATAGTAACAACAAAAATTCAGAGAAATAAAAAAAATTGTACATAACCAAAAAGAAAAAAAAACAAAAAACAAATCCTATGACTTGGGCCTTGATGGTCGAATGTGGTGCATTAAAAATACCAAGAAGAAAAGTCAATAAGTTATACATAAAAAAAAATTTATATATATCAGAAGACAAGATATTTTATTAACATTGGAACGACTTTTATTTTTGCTACTCTCTATAAATATAAACTTTAAAGAAAAAAAAAACCCGAATATTTTTACGCCTTGCTTTGCAATTTTTACTATTTAGGCCTATATATAAAAAAAATCAATAAAAAAAAATCTGCAAGCTCGCGTGGACATAATTAAATTTTTCTTTGAACCAATTTTCATAAGTTAACATTGTAAAGTTTATTTCTGTAATACAATTATATTAGTCGAATTGAAATTTACTGCATTACTGCGATTATAGTGCCATGAGTTGTACCGTCTAAGTTAGATATTTTAAAAGGATTAAATCCCTAAAATTTATAAGTAATGCTTTGTTATTTAATTTGGATACTTTTAAACATAATCCCATAATTCTTTATGATGAAAATAAACGAGATTTATGACGTTTTGTAAAACAAAAATTACTTATTTTAATGTCCTACAGTTGAATATTGAATATTTCCAACAAAATTTTTGATGGATTCTACATTTCGAAAGGACTAATCAAATTGCGACTATACACCATCAAAAATTTGTAATTGTCAATACAATAAATCCTTACATATATTCAAAATGGAAACATGACTTTAACAAAATGGCTACAGTGTTATTTTATATTTTGTAATCTACCTAGATGGCCGTACAGTTTATTCTAAAATAGATGATTGTAAATATTAAATATAATATTTTACAAATGTATCCAAAATATACAATGGTGTCAGCAATAATTAGAAGTACAGTACAATTGAAGTACTGTATTTATTTCTCTAGGTATTAGTCATAAATGGGTACATAAAATTTACTGTAATATTAAAACTAATTGGGAAATACTAAATATTAACGATAAATTTAACTATGTTCAGTAATGAGCTAGTAAAACTTCAGTTGTAATTCTTCAGTTGCCGGTTTATTTGTAATAATAAATTTTGTACTTGTGAAAGATCAATTATTGAATGACAAAAGAATGCATTATTGTTCACACAATAACCCTGTAACTCTGTAATAATCTCTTGCAGAGTCCAATCGAAATATTGTTACTATGAAAATTGATCACACAAATGGAAATAGTTAAACTGAACCTAATATTGAAAACGTTTCATATAATTTTGGTTAAATATTAGTTCTTTCTGGTGTTGCTGTCAACCTGTTCAGTTCAGTAGTCATCAAATTAAAATTTAATATTTATTAAAAAAATGTTACTAGAAGTCGAAGATATACTCTAAAACGTATTCAAACGTAATTGAGTTGTTATTTGGAACAATTGTTGTCAATAATGAAGGTATTCCAGTTAAATGAAAATAGTACAACACTTCAATATGCTTGAGCTAGAAGTGTTAAGTGATAAAATTAGAAGTGTTGGATTTATATCCATTACAACATTTCAAATTCCTAAGAGTAAGATAAAAAAAATCATGAAATTATGGTAACTAAAGATCAAAATTTCATTTTAATTTGTATTTAAAATCCAACGGACTAAAAAACGGAAGCTTTTGTAACTATATGAATGTCATTCTACTTTTCTTCACATTTTTCATATTTCGTAATTTTTTTTGTTGTGAACAATATTTTAATTTTTTTTTTTAATTTAAGTTTTTACAATATTTAAATGAATTTAAATGAATTAATTAAATTACATTGCTCATAGGTAACTAAAATGATGAAAAATTATATATAAATACATAACTTAAAACTATTATATAATTTATTATAAAGTGTAAAAAGCTGGTTAAGATTCAACTATCATTTCCATGCACCTTATAGAGCCTGTTTAGAAATATTAAAAAAAAAAAAAATATTTAGATCTGTATCTGTTACCATGAGACACGCCTTTTAACCTACGGCGAAAAATGTGATACAATTTAAAATGTTTTTCTTTTTAAGCTATTTTGTTGTTGTTGTTGTTGTTTTGGGCGATCAAAATAAAAATATAAAAGAAAAATATTTATTTCATCTCATAACACCATTTTGGCAATATGTTGTAGCAGTGGTCGTCAACCTTTCGTGATATTTGGAACCCTTTCAGTTAATAATATTTTTATCAAGGAACGAAGGAATTATATTTATGGAAACTCTTCTTGAAGTAAAATAATGTTTAGTGGAAAATGATTTTTTTTGGGTTAATGGGATTCTCCGTGAAATCTAAATGGATTTTCTATGGGTTTGTTCGTTATATATATTTTAAATATAGGATCCCCATTATCCGTTTGTGGCTCCATTTTTGTATAGAAGTAGTGATCGTGCTCATCGTTTATTCCCTTCGTAGTCTTTAATTACGTTCTATATTCGTGAAGTTTATTGTAAAAATTGTCATGTAATATGTGCATAACATTGTCATATAAAATGTATGTCATTAATTATGTCATTATATGTTATTAATTATGTGTGTCTTTTCATTATTAGAAGTTTGAGTTTTATTTTTAAATTTTTTCTGGGTCAGATTTCTTCATACTGACATTTTTTATACGATTTGTGATTATTCAAATTTATTCTTTTAGTTTTAAGCTGCAAATTATGAACCGTATTCCTACATAGTGAGTCTTTTTATGCTATTTCTCATGAACGTTAATTCGGTTTTGGTTTATCCAGTTTTGTGTATTTTATGATTTTTTTAATACTTTCATTTGAGTTGAGCGTTGTTGAAGTGAAGACAATATTGAAATTTATATTTTATTAAGTTTCTCGTGGAACCCTCAAAAGCACAGGTTGTAGCACACTGTACTATAGCATAAAGTTTGTCCCAGACAAAACAACTTTTTCGTTTTTAATGTCTCGCACTAATATAATTTTTTAAAAACTCATATCATTTTTCTTGTTGTTTTTATTTTATATCTTTAAACTCGAGCAACCCGAAACGAATGCTCTAAATCCATAAAATATGTTATCAAAATATTGAATTTGAATTCTTTTTGGTATATTACCACGCAAAAGTATAAGCTTAACACAGCTTAACATTATAATATCAAAATTTTGTAAAGCATTTATAATCTATGTTTCAGCGACGATAATTTTATGTTGTTACCGAAACGAAATTCAGAAAGTTATTTTTTTTTATTTGTGGAATATTGATTACATCAAGTTGTAAGAGTCAATTAATTGTCAACAATATAGTTTATTTTATCTTATATTATGTAGCCTGATTTATATATTGACTATTTTATATTTTTAACAAATTATTGAACGAAGAAATGTTAATATTTAATTTAATATATTATGTTCTAATTTGATTGAAATATATTATACATTAATAGGAATGTAAGTATTGAGTAGGCTTGGTATCATAGATCTAAATAGAATTTATTATTTCTAGAATTTTTTTATATAAATCAGAATAAAATTCCTTGTAATATAAAAACCTTTTAGAATTTTAAAGAAAAATATAGATGAGGTCAAGATTTTGAAAGTATATGATTCAGAACCTTTTGCTTTAGAGTATATACGCATTAATAAGGAATGTGTCACACTTTATGAAATGAAGACTGTAGTTTAATTAAATAGATAGAAACAATTCAATATTTGATTTAAATAGTACGAAAAAAAGGTATTCTTAAAATGTTTCATATGATCGCTCTGAAACGAAACAGATAAGCTTGAAATACAAGATGGTATTATAATATTACAAAAGAAATTATGGAAACGTAGGGCATTTAAAAACCACACTTAGACTAAACTTAAGAATTTATAAACGTAACATAAATTTTTGCAATTATTTTTGGTTTTGATGGTAGCGTGCCTGACTTGAGGTTATGTTTACCATTAATGTTTGTGAGAATGCAGATTATATTGATTAGAATCGCCGAAATTCAGTTGTGATAAAACGAATATACATACTATAATTATGATTTAAATACGATTTAAATAACTTTCGAGCCACTTAACTTTTATATATTTCCTTGTTCACTTCACTTACGAGTATAGGGCCTCAATAATAGAGGTTCATGAGATGTTATTGCAATTTGGCCCTACTACTTTTCCGAACCATAAGTTTCTTTACATAGTGAAGAAACTTTTAATTCAACCAACTAATGGCTTTTAATAGTATAAGAAATTTGTTGTCAGTACAACAGTTGGCATTATCTTAAAATCACAATTACATAATATTGTAAACTTTTTATACTGGTAATGATTAATGTAAACTTAAAGCGATATCCATGACTCGGTCTAAAGTTACACCTGGAACTTAATGCATCACATCATAGCACACTACTTCTTAGTCTTAAGTTTAAGTTTGGGTTATAAATTCAGCACTATATTCCCGTCAAAGATCAAATTATCTTGTTGACATAAGTTGTTTAATTAAATTTAAATTTTCTTTTATCGACTTTCTATATATTAATTTTAAGATATTCATTTAGTTTATAATTAAATTGATGGTTCATTTAAATTTTACTCGCTAAATTGAATAGACAATCATTTGCATTTTATTTAAGTAAATTACATCTACAATTTATGAAAATTTTAATCTTACATATTAAACAGCTGATAAATATACGATTTCGTTTAGCTTTGCGAACCAAATATAATCATAAGCATAACAAATTAATTGCATAACATAAATTTTGATAAAAAAGACAATCATTTATAAGAAAAATATCAATTTTAACTAGATTCAAACTACAGTCAATAATATTTTAACTAGGTCGGTTATTCCTTGCAATTACGTTGTAATGTTTCGATTCCTATTCCTTTAAGACCGTCAACGAAATACGCGAAATTACGTCAACGAAATTTCTGTTTTTTCTGTAAGACCGTCAACGAAATACGCGAAATTACTTGAGGTGGTAAGCAATTCTAAGGTTTGGTCAAGCAATTAATGGCATTGTCATTCATAACACAAAGAATTTCGAGGGTCTCTAAGCATAATTACCCTAATTATAGTTTGATTGAATGAATTCAATCCCTAATTCTAGTCTGATTCAATAATTTCTACATATATTTATCTATTTCTATTAATCCATTATTCATCACAGATCTGTAAGTATTTTACATAAAATAAAATTTTAATACCTAAAAGTTTAAGTCAATTTATTTATTATAATTTATGTTACAGGTTCAATTACACATTACCAAACACACTCAATTTCAATATTTTATATACTTTCAATAAATTTATTATGTAATTAAAATTGAAAAGTATTGAAACTAAAAATAAAGTTAAAGTTGCAATAATGAATAAGTATTTAAGCGCAGGTACTTGAAAATTTTGATTGTGTTTTAAGTAGATGAAGGTGGGACTGACAATACGTTGTTCATTCAAATACGTCTTCTTTTCATATATTTTCTGGTATAAAGAAAAGAGAATTCAATAAAATGAATAAAAATTACTAACGAAAAATTAATATTTTTGTAATTTTATTTATGAATTCAAGGTCTTTAATAATTTAAGCTTCACCTTAAGCAATAACAAATAATTTAGATTATTTTTGATTTTAACTTTTGTATAATATTTATCATAAAAATATTATATTTACATTTAATATTTTTCTTTATATATACAGGGTGCAAATTTGATCAAAAAAATGTATGGGCACTTTTCCGGGCGACCACATTTTTGAGTTAGATCCCATTGTCGGTTTCGGTCTTACTATCATATTTGGTTCCATTGTAAAAAAAAAAAAATCGGGCTTGTATAGTTTCCGAACACCTTAAAAATCCGAAACCTTTTATAACTAGCTTTAAAGGGAATTAAATTGTCAATCAGTACTTCTCCGTTGAAGCTATTGACCCAAATATGATGCTTTTTCTTTAAAACCGTAGACGCAAATGGACTGTAACTCGAAATAGGGACCGTATACCAAATCTGGGAAATTCACATATATTTTTTTTTTATTTATAGCGTATACGTCGAACAGTTATTTATCGTTCACCCTGTTCAAAACAAGAAATAGAGGGTGTTAATTGATAAATATGATTGATTAATAAAATATTGAATTAAATATAATAAAATTATTAATATATAAAAAAAAATTATTTGACTTGTGAGTGCTAAAAAAAATATTATTTCGTAATGGATTTCAGTTAAAATTCCTTTTTAAACATTTATTTCCAAAAATTGGAAGGTTTTAATAAAATTTTATACTATCAAAATAAGTTGTCATATAGAAAATTATAAAAAACAGTGTCGCATCACGATAATTTTTGAGGTATTTGAAAGTTATTTAGCTCGTGGATTCGGTAATACAATTTTTGTTTTGATAATTCCTGAAAAATATCATATATTATGCTTTTTTATAATGAATTGAAATTACAAAGTAAAATTATGTATTCAATTTTGTTTTATTAACCAAAATTAAGTAAAACCATGCATTCATTCAACCATATTATATAATAACCCCTGCGCCTTCTCTGTTTTAAACTTCTGTAATAATTATAGCGAACGACCTTAATAATTTTACAAACTGTAAGATTTGATTAATAAGTTTAATATTTTTTTTTTTTGCCAAAAAAATGCTTATTAATAAGACGAATAAAAAATGAATTATTTAATTATATAACCAGACTTCAGATGCATTGTAAATTTTTAAATAAATCTAGACATGACCTTTTTATGATTTTTTTGTTGCTGGAAATAAATTGTTTATTTTTTGGTATCGATTTTTTTTTTTTACAAACACGTGTAATTTAATTATTTGGTTTGATATTGAGTTAAACAATTATAGCAATTACCATCATAATTAATGTAAATTATATAAAAAAAAGACCTCGCAGAAGAACTTGCTTATTAGTTTTTATATAAATGGAGTTTTTTGAATGCCGAAAGTAACAATTTTTTTTCTAAACTTTAGCAAACAATTATAAAATTAATTTTATGTCTAATAATGTTGCTTCTGGCAATAGTTCTAATATTAGTGTCACTATTTTAATACACTCTCTATTATCTTTTCAACACGATATTTAATATTATTTTTGTTTAGGACAAACAATTTTTCCAGTTAATGTACTGCAGGAATTGAGTCTGCTATTTTATTGTACCGAATGAGGATTCTAACATTAATTTTATTCAAGTTCAGACAAACGAATTAATAGCGTTATCTAGCGTTTTATGGTTTAATACTAAATTATTTAAAATTTTGATGGTTTGATATGAAATTGTGGTGATTTTTGCGAGGTCTATACTAAGAGTATTATGGACCTTCAATAAACAAGCACAGTTTTAATGTAAGGAATTATTTATTTTTTTAAAATGGCAGAATAAATTATTGTAAAATCTTAAAGGTTTAATATTTGTTCTACCAAAACTTACTCTAGATTTTAATTATTAAAATTTTAACTTATATAATTTATAATTTTAAACAAAATTTCCGGGATAGACCATTTTATTAACAAAATCTAAAGCTCATATCTGCAAAATTATTTAAAATTTCATATAAAATCATCGTGGCTTAGTTCCATTTAAGAGTTTGCTCTTTTCACCTAATTTTTTTTAAATATTTAATTTTATAAACAAGATAATTATTAATAAAACTACAATTTTACATAATAATATATGAACCAAGTTATTTTTTTAATTATACATAAAATGCAATTTATTATGTTGCCATTACATGAAATATACACATAAAAACATAAAATAATTACTATATAAATACCTTTAAAATTTATATTAAGAAGAAAAATATGTTGTAAATTTATTAAAAGTAAATTAATTCTAATAAATTACGAAGAAATTTTTTTTTTTGTTTAAATACGCTAGCTTTACAGATAAGCAAGTTTACATGAAAATTCCAATTTCTTTAAATTTTACTGATTCCCATAAATCATAGTAAATAATACTAAGAAATTGTATTGAATTCTGTATTTTTTATTAAAATATTTTACAAAATTTATAAAAGATAGTGTAGAGCTTTGTATACTTCTGCAGTTTTAATTGAAAATAATTTGTAATTTTAACGCAACTCAGTGGAATTTTAGCCAAATTAGTAGTTAGATAATTAATATTTTTTATAATCAATATTTAATATTAATTTAGAAATTATTGAGATTAAGTAATAAGATATTAATTTGTTAATAGACGATCCATTCATTCATTAAGTATATTTTGCCTGTTGGATTTGTTAATCATTAAATCTTAATGTTAGATCTTAATGGGGCTTGAACCTTTCTAATTTTAAAACTTCTGCATTATTCATAATTGGCTTCGGTGGTCCTAATGTAAGGCTAGCTCATCTGTTAAAGTAATTGTCACTTTTTGCTGATATTGTCTGCTTTACAGAAGAAATGGTGCGAACACTTTTTAATAAGGCATTTCGTACATACCACGACGAATTTGTAATTAAAAGTTAAGACTGGAACCTTTCAAGTATTTCTATGTTGGAATTGATGGTTGTTCCCTATAATTGCATATAATAAGTCTATACTTACAAAGGTAATGTGCACTGACTTTCCTTAATTAGCTTTAATATTTCACAGTTTAACCCAGTCTTATATTTTTGCCAGGTTCGACTAAACTCCTTCGATGGTTTTTGTGTGATTCTTTATTGACACAATTTCTCTACATCTAAAGATCTAAGTAATTAAAATGATTAGTACTTTTTTACTAAATAACAAATTTTATTGTACAATCTTTTTTCTATGCTTAACAATATTGAAATAATTTTATTTTAAGGTTCTATATATTCATAAATTTTATTACTGCTGTTAACTTGCCTACAATGAGTTGACTTGCTTTCAAGCTTTTATATTACATCAAATGCAATGCAACTTGAAAAAACACTAAATAGTAATCAGATTCAAAATTCTACACACATTGGACAACCATTATGGTAATGTATATTTGACATCACAGTATTTATAAAGCAAAACTGTTAAAGGATTGAAACTTTGCACTGTTGTTTTTTAATACTCAAGCAAGGTTCGTTTAACAAAAATTCGATTGTCATTAGGGTCGGATAGGACATTAAAATTTTAAAATAAGAAAACCAGTCAATTTTTATTGTATTTTATTGTAATTGATTCGACTTTTGGCTTAGGTAACATTTTAATTAATTTTGTCGGTCTATTTTCACTAGTCAATTGATTTTTAGTAATATATTTGTTTTTTTAAACCTACAAGGTTTTAACAAATGCTACTCAGGTAATTTGGAAACAGTACTACCAATGTCTCATAATTGTGCTAGCTATCATTCCTATGATATACAAAACAAAACCAATTTTTCGACCTTGTCCTATATTTTATCTGAATAATATCTGCAGCTGTTACAGCTAACATTCATGTACGAATATTTGATATACATTCTATTACTCGTTTTTCTTATAGTCTACCAAGGTAATTTAATGTACATCAGTACTTCAAACTGATATTAAACATTTTTTTATTGCTATTTTTATAATTCGTACAGAAAAAAATTATATACTCTTTAAAACTCGCAGACAAACTGGACAACCTCAAGCGAGTTTAGATATGGCTACAAAAAATGCATTTATTACTATAACAAAAATTTAATATATAAAAGTTCATCCACATTTACTTTCAGTTTTTAAGTTTAGTTTATAGCTACATAAAAATTAAACCGGAATCAGCAAAAGAGCTTCCTTTTTATTACATAAATAACTAGATTTTTTTTTGTTTTTCTGCAATATATAAATGAAACTTTTAGTGAAACAATTTCAAGATCAAAAGATCGTCATTTCCATTAAATAGTGTTACACGACATGATGATATATAAATAATAAAATTGCAATCTTGATCGTTTACTTAGCTGGCAATGTAACATTATTTATGTGGATGATCTAGTAAATTGAAGGTTACTGAATTTATGTATGGTATGTAAACTTGTATGGTGTAAACTTGTTAAATAATTTCTATTACTTTGATTAAATGCTGTTTATTAAAAGTGAAATGGAATGAGAGAAAATAAATTTCTACGATAAATTTGATTTAGTTGTTTAGAAAGAGGTGAATATAAAGTGGATTATCGCACTCAGGCCTGTAAATTTTAAATTCAGATTTAATTATGCAACTAAACAATTTACATTTTTGGTTAGTTGTTTATTTCTTCGAAATTGACTGAAATAATTGAAATTACTTTATACTTACGGACATCCACATATGTAGGCTGCAAGGACCCGTTGTACAGTTTCCCTTCTTGGACAAAAAACGCCGTCAGCTGATCTTACCTCTTTCATGGAGACCACCAATTTCTCCAGTTTTATTTTTTCTGGTTCAGGCAAACAGGTCATAAAGTGACACACCAAAAACTTAAATCTTGTATGTCTGACAGCAAAGTAATGAAACAAAACGTGCTCCAAGGATTCATCTTTCTCTTCAAACCCTCTACATGTAGAGTCTAAACGTTGCCGTATCCTTTTTTGGTATTTGCACCAAGGGTGGAATTTTTGCACTCTAGAGTATGAATTTTTCCTATCAATCATCCAGAAATCTTTTGGATGTATAGCAATTGGATAACCTATTTGATAAGAATTAGGGGATGTCCCCCAATTCTTGCCCGGTTCATCTGTTTTTTCGTTACCTGCAATTAGACTATAACGAGGTTATCATAATAATTTTAGTACTTATACCTTGCTAGTAAATTTAGTTTTACCAACTTGAATTTTGTTGATATATTTTCCAGTGCTTTTAACGCTGCCCGATTATCAGAGGAGATGGTTTAAATCTGGTAAACCATTCAAGTTATTCAGGTATAAAAGTTAAGTTGCATATGAAATAGCGGCTATTTCTACTTGCAACTTGCTAATGTATATTAAAGTCGGCAGTGTATTAATTAACTGGTCAATATCTAATAATTAATGGGAATGCTCGGAGCAAACAAATGATTAAATTGTGAACTCAAAAGTAGAGGCTAGGTAATTTTCAATAATACCTGCCATATAATTCGTTATTCCTACTTCTTTAATTAGTATGGTAATGTAATGCTTGTATAAAGCGTTATCCTAACCCAGTCGAATATAACATTTTCTGATTAAAATTAAATTTCTAAACCATATATAAATTTTCACCTCCTAGTTTAAATTCACACAGAGTAGAAGAGTAGAAGAGATTAGAAATGTACGTCTGTTAAAAATATTTATATCGCGTCCTCTACTAAGATATAATAGAAACTTGCTGACAAAATTGTATAAGATAAATTATGGTTCTTGTATAAAATATGTTAAGGTAGATATAAATAATAGTACTACGATGGGGAGTAATTCAAATTAATAGCACTTGGAGATTTTTGAAGGGGAGTTCTCAGTTTAAAGCGAATAAATACAAAATCTTTAGGAAATTTATTTTATTTTGTGGAACTTGAAAAATACGGAAAATATACCGATATTTTAATTTCACTAAATTTGAAGGAGAATAATATAATTATTTCAAATTACAAATTAAACATTATCTATCCCCTTAATCAACGCTGGAATTCAATATTTTATGGTGAAAAACTAACTAGGTTTGAAATCCTTTACAAAAATAGTAATTCTAAATATGTAATATTAAATGTATTTAACCATGACAATCTAAATATGATAATTTAGGAATTTAAATTACGGTTATGATTAGTAAACCTTTTTGATAAATACTGAATCTTCTTAAAATTTATATTAATGGTAAGTGTTTTCCTTATGATGATAGGAATATTGAAACTTAATGAAGTCTATTAAAACCACTTGTTGTGTAGGACCAAATTTATATGTAGAAAATAACGTGATTTGGATTTATCAGATATAATTTTTCAAAAGAATGCTAGGACTTATTTCAAAGTATATTTAAAATCTTTAATTCATTTTTCTTTAGTTCTTTTTTTATAGTTTGCAAATTATAATTCATTTACGATTTTTTTTATATCCCAGAAACATATCCTTTGGAAATTATACAATATTCAAATTTCGATTACGTTTTTGACACATATATATAAAAAATCGGATTGCGTCCGATAAGGATGCCTGACATATTTTAATTTGTGTTTTTTTATTCGTATCAGACATAAAACCCATCATGGATCGCTATACAAATGAACAAGTTTTACAAATCGTTCAATTATTTTATCAAAATTCGCATTCAATTATTACAACTCAAAGAGCACTTCTTGAATTTTATGATGTAGCACATTTCTGGTTGAATGAATGCTTTTGAAGAATTTCGATTACACCCAGAATAACTAACTATTTGGTGTGCACTTCATGCTGGTGGAACCATATTTTTTTTTTTTTTCAAAAATTGACGTTTCTGTCAATGGAGTTCGATATAGAGCAATTCTGAATGATTTTTTAACACAAAAATTGATGAAAACCGTTTGAACTATATGTGGTTTCAACAAACCGGGGTGCCATATGTGATACTGCTCATGAAACAATAGATTTATTGCGTGGAAAAGTTAATGATTCACGTTTTGGACATATCAATTGTCCAGAAAAAAACGTATGATTTAACACCTTTAAACAATTTTTTGTGGAGGTATGTAAGTCATTTGTTTATGTAGATAAATTACGAACACTTGATGCACCAACATCGAGTGCGTAAACTGCTTACTTTTAAAGGAGTAATGTTGAACTTTTTTACAACTTAACAAAATCATTGAATATTTTAAAGTACATATTTAATTTGTCTTTTCATATTTTGTGATATAATTTTTCTTGACTTAATCTTTGGAGTTAAACTTTCTCACGCGAGATGTATCAAATTTATTATATGCCAAATTGTTAATTTTCGGAAGTCATTTTAATAAAATCATTTTTAGGTCAAATTTCCATTTCCATGTTTATTCAAATAAAAAACTTTACTAAACGGTTTAAATATAAATATGAGACTTCCTTAAAATATGAAAATGTGTCAAAAAATTGGTTTAAATACTTTCCTTCCTTCGGAATTCGGATATATTTGAAAATTAATGATTGCACCACTGTGAATAATCAAAGTTATACTGATTAAAGAAACTAATAACTAATATCATCAGAATAATTAATCAATTTTATTCTTACCTTGATAGTAATGTAGTAATAAAATACGAAAACTGAATGAAAATAAATAGTCTTCAATTATATGATAACTTAAACTAAGATTAAAATTTTCTATTGCCAGTTATTATGCAAAAGACATAACCCATCAACTGAAAAATTATTTTATTTAAAATGTTATTTTATTTTTTGAACTTTACTGACGAACAGCACAAAAACAATGTGTTAAACGAATAAAAAATTTAAAAACATAACATGTTTTAGATTATTTATAAGCTATACGAACTACAATCTGTTACAATTCTCAACTTCAACTTGAAGATACATATGGTTACAAACGATTTTGTACCTTAGTACATTAACAGAGGATATAACCAAAAAAGAAATGTTTTAAATAATTCAACTTTTCTATATATTTCGTCTCGCTGGCATTCAATTATTTTACTACTATATAAGAAACTATAAAGGATTATAAAATTTAATTTAATTATTTTCTAATTTTTCTAATGTTTTATATAATGATCATCATCTTTAGTAAATTTACGTAGCTTCGTCGCCGCGTACGAAGCACGGATATATCAGAAAACGCCACAAATTTATTACATGGCGATCACATTCACGATGTTGATAATAATACTTATTTTAATAGCTTTATTTATGTTGATGATATATGTAATTTTGGTTTCCCTTTGGAAGCATAGAGGTTTAGTTCTCAATTTTACTTTAATTTGATGCCGCAATTTATCAGAATTCTAAATTCCATTCAAGATTGTTAGTTAGTCTTCTTATAAGTTTCCAGAGCGTTCAACACTTCTGATGCCTAGTTATGGAGCTTTATTCTAGTGTTCTATGTATTTGTCCTATTCATCTATATCTTCTTATACAAATTTCTGTATAACTTTTCATCAGTAATTTCCCACAAGACCTTAAAACTAGAAATTGTTCAAACAATTTGTAAATATGTTTCTTGGAAGAGTTATACAAGTTTAATACATAAATGCGATCACCATATAAAAATCAAGTTAAACTTCTTTGCTACAATGCTGAGTTATATGGATGCAAATGCACTACATGGAAAGTGATTAGAAAACTACAAACTTTAGTCAATCCCTGTCTGTGGAATATCCTGCGAATCTTCTGGCCAAATTTTATTTCAAATGAAGAATTCTTCTGTAGAATAGGAAAACAGATATGGTAGTGGATTGAATACACGATCCGTAAAGGCGACAAATCCAGCGCACACAATGTAATAGAACCCATTTACCTATAGAAAAAAAGAGTTAATCGTCAGTCAAAGAGGAACACCAGCTCAGTCAAAGAGGAACACAAGAAACTTGATAAAGGGAGGGAAAATTAATGCACATTAACAGAAATAGACAACGGAGTCGCTTAGGTGGACGAGATATGCTAAGTAAGTAAATATTCTAATAAAAGCTCAATGCCTACATTTCGTCCTTTATTTGTTCAAAAAAATCTTTTACCTTTACTTTAACTACATTTAAAACAAGGTCTTTGTTTTGTATTTCCTTATAAAATAATAAAATCGTACTGAAAAGGTAATCCTTTTTTTATGTATATACATACAAACAACAAACCATCAACCAATAATTTTATAAAGATAAAAAAAAATATTCTTAAGGACAAGACAACAGCAACCAACAAAAAAAAAAAATATATTACAAATTTATGTATAAATAAAATTTATTCTCAAGTGAAGCGACAATGACAAGGGAGCAACTTGCTAGGCAAAACGATCTAGGACTAAAGGTGGGTTAAATATATAAGTAGAATGTGAATAGTCAACAATAAAAAAAAAAATAGAAAACTTCTATTCTGCAGGACGACAGGATATAAAGAAAATGCATAAAATATACAAATATATAAAAAAAAGGAGTTGAGTTACATTTAAATTGACTCTGTAACGAACTTAGAAATACAGCACGTAAGAAAACGATTTTATTATTTCTTCTTATGCTCTGCAGCCATTTCGGGCTTTACTTGTTCTGTCATATAGATAGAATTTTTTTTTTTATTTTATTATTATATTTTGTCTCAAATCTTGAATATTGTTCATCTTATTTTTTCTATGTTTGGTTTTCCTTTGAGAATATTTCATACAAATAGAAATAATAGAAGAAATATCCTTAAAGGAATATTCCATAAAAACATTTAAGTTACTATAAGAAGAAAAAACAAATATATATATACAAATTCATTGTCTTCTATATTTATATAGTGTATTTAAAAGAAAGGTGTAATTTAACAAAATATGGGAACACGTATTTAGGGTACGATATCCTTAACTCGAATATACAAATAGAAAATCTTAAATAAAAAACAGCAACAAAAAAAAAATAAAGCTGGTATGAAAAAATGAAAGGATTTCTGTATATAAAATATAAAACCCACAAAAGCCAACAATAAAAATTTATTTAAGGATATTTTAAGAGGAATATAAATATCAGTGTAAAGGTAAATTTTCTTCCCTGTAGTTTTTATTTTTATTTTGTTTGGTGAATATTGCTTTGGATCATGCATTTTCTATATATATAAATAAATAAGTTAAATTTAAGGATTTAATACAACAAAAAAAAAAAAATGAATTAAGGATTTATAAAATGAATTTAAATAAAGAAAGAATCGTTT
The DNA here is from genome assembly GCA_963920725.1 of Rhamphomyia laevipes. NCBI lineage: Eukaryota > Metazoa > Arthropoda > Insecta > Diptera > Empididae > Rhamphomyia > Rhamphomyia laevipes. The sequence continues at coordinate 38,996,573 of OY987258.1, read as the reverse complement.
TTGAAAAGAAAGACTACAAGTTTTTTTGGTTTTACAATATATAAAATTAATGATTTTGAAAATTATTTTTGCCTGAATATAAAATATATTAAATTTTAAAATGATATTCACTCGAAAATATATAAATGGTAGAAAAAGTAATATTTCCGAATATGAAATAAATTAAACGATCTTAATCATACCAGTAATTCTTTTTAAGATCACGACACCCTAATATTAATTGTGATAAATTCAAAAAGCACCCTATTATTTAAATTTTAGTTAAAAAGTTAGCCTTTTTAATTAGCAACTTTGTATTTTCATATATTTATTTACAAGGTAGTATATTTTGTATGAAATTTACACAAAACAGAAACGACCTATAATTAATTATTAAACTACTGTGTACGGATATAAATCAAAATTATAAAAAAATATTATTAAGGAATAATAGTTAATTGAATGTTAAATATAAATTTGTTGAGTTTATTCTATAGAGTTCGTGGTACTCTTCTCACATGATGGCGGCACCCACTAAGAACCACTGATCTAGCCAGTAACATTCTACGGAAATGTTACTCTGCCTGAGCGCTACGAGATGGATCTAAACAACCCCAACTAATTCCTTTCTAGCAGTGTGAGTGGTATTACAATGGTGTTAATATGCTAACTGGAGTCTTCCACAGTAAACTCCTTACTAAAAAAAAGTTCAGTTAAAACAAAAATTGGTTTGTATTACAAATTGTTTGATTGGAAAACTTTTTGGTTTGATTTGGTTTTTTCAACTAAAATTCCTTAGCTTTTTATTGTCTAAATTCTAATTGGAAAAAGCCAATATTTTTTTATTTATTTAAATTTTTACAATAATTATGCATGGAATTCCTTTTCAATTGTTTAGCTGAACCACATTTGGAATATAAATTTTAGTCCATAATCCAAATAACTTTTTGCTTCGAATAAATTTTTAGTTTTTTTTACATTCAATGCATTTTGAAAAAGCATTATCTGTCCAAAATTATTTTAACCAAAAAATTGAATATTTTTAATTAACATAATTTGCACAAATATCAATTGAAATTCCCAAAATATTGATGGGTTGTTGTAACCTGGTAACTAGTATCTGTCCATATAATTTAAATTAGTGTTAAATCAACATTTAAAATCTAAAATATTACATGTAATAAAATTGTATTCATATAAAATCAAATTATTCACAAATTAAAGTATAAAATAAAATTATGTAATACCAAAACTGGAAACATTGTTTTCTCTAAATAAATGTTGGTGACAAAAATTAAATTATAGAAATTACGCAAAAAAAAAATTATATAAAAAGGGATATAATAATAATTGATGGTATATAATTCAAACATTAATCGGCACAAAGATTATGTTTTAGAGATAATATTGAAAAATGTGTGTATAATCACAAAAATGGTAAATTTTCATTATCATTATTTTTGTGTCAAATGTCCTGCAAAATATCCTGAGTCAGAGAATTTTCAACAAACAAATATATAAAAAAATAAATAAAATGACAACAAATAATGTTGAAAATATGATGTCGCATAAATTTTACCAATAAATGTTAATATTTTTAGTTTATTTCTTTAATATATACAAATTAACATGTCATTTATATGTTGAAACCATTTAGATATTTAATTAGAGATAAAATAATATTATGATTTTTTTTTTTAAATATTTATTTATACGTAATTTTATGGAAGCAAAATAAAACTTAAACGTTAAAATTCATACGAAAACTGCAAAAAGTATCAATATCAATTAACAGGCTTGTTTTTTTGATAATTTCTTTATTAAATTCATTGAAATATCAACCACAGTTTCCTAGATTTGTTGAATACTAAATGATTTTTCTTAAAATTGTTTTATAAGGAATATTCAAATGAAAAATCCTTAAAAGTTTACGTTAAAATGTAATCAAAATTATTGCTTCCATCGTTTTTACAACAAATTGTATAAAATAAATGAAACATGATAATAACATTTCCTGGTGTAAAATGACAGAAATTAGAAGACGTGATTTCCGTGTTACGTTGTTATAACCTATACGATTTGAGGGTTAATAAAGAAATGTTTACCTTAAATAATTTGCAATTTGAAAATTTAAATATCTTGTTCGAATATAATTTCCACTTTAAATAGAACCGGTAACCATAAATCGTGTAGTTGAATATTTTAAATTTTAGGTTTACCTTATGAATTCATAGTACAATTTTCATTGAAAATTTTCATAATAACTATACAATGTGCAATACAGTATTGGCCATTTAAAAACATTTACAATTTTTGAAATATCCTGTTTTTAAAATTAATATTTTTTTGGAAATTGGTACTACATAGCGTTAATAAGGACTCCAAATTGGTTTTTTAATAATTCGATTGAGTTCTTAATAATTTTGAATAACATATTGTAATTTTTTTGTATATCTTCAAGAGTTGACAATTAATTGTACTGAACTCTTTAACCACCCTCAGAAAAATCAATTTAGTTTTATATTTATGTTTTAACCTGCACAAACTGGACAGTATCAATTACAATTACGCCAGTGATACATTTACTTATTATTAGTTACCCATTTGACAGTTGACAGAATCGAAATCGTTTTTTAAGCATAAAATTTATTATAATTTCCAGGTGGTAACTTTTATTTCACCATTAGGTTTATTATATATACTATACTAAAATTCTAGTGCCATTAGCAAAAATAATATTTCTATGTTATCTAAAAAATATTCTAGGATATACAAAAATATTTATCAATTAATCAAAAAATTTTTTTACAAAGTTTGATATTTTTGAAACTAAAATGTCCGGCGGAATAACTAAATATCAAATATGAATTTTTTTTTAAAAGTTTGTTTTTTTGATTTATTCGTCAAATTTGTATATAAAATTTAAAATCATAAATCAAATCTGTCTATTAAAACTTTGACTTTATACGTTCTTCAAAAAAAAAAATGAAATTATATTTTATAAATATTCTATTCGAACTACTGAAATTGATTTTTGTTGGTATGGTTAACTGATATTTTACAGGTCCTTCTATTGTGTTAACTATAAGACTTCAATAATGTATTTAAATATTAAGGAAGTTATCAGTCAGATTGAATGTCTGGGAGTTTGATATAGTCATTAAAATTGTTGGTTCGATTACCTTAAATTTACTTTGAATTGAACTCTTCAATAAACCGATTAAATTTTTTGATAATGTCAGAAAATATTTTGAATTTCAAATATACAATAGAGCAAATACGTTTTTTTTATGGATCTACTGAATATGGTTTTTTTATTTCCATCCATAATATCTGTAATAATCTTGAAGATTTAGGGTGAAAATATACGATTTCAAAATTTTTATACACAATTCAAACCATAAAAATGAAGGTTTCTTTTTTTCTATATATTCTACATCTCTATATCAGCAAAAATTTAACCGAATTCAACTAAGCTTCTGAAATGATTAATGGAAGTAGATTTTTTGTATATTTTTTTCCAATTCTGAGTGACAATTCTATTTTAGTTTTGATGAATTTGTTTTCATTTTTTTTTTATAGAGGAAAATGGATAAAAATATAAATATTTTTTTAGTATTTTCTATATGAATTAAAAATAAGAGAAAAAAATAAATAAATTGATTAAATGATTTTTAAAATCTACAAGTTAATATGAAATAAAATCATTTATAATTATTTTAAAATTGAAGAAAAGGAAATAGAAGAAAATATAAAATTTAGTTAATTTATAAAATAAATACCTAAATAATTAATTTTAAGTTTTGGAATAATTATAAGTAATAAATTAATAAGGAAGAATTTAAAATTAGGTGAAAAGTTCTAATCTTATAATCTTATTAACAATTATATAGCTACATTGTTATCGAAATATAAAATTTGATATTAGGGCTTACTCCATTATCCAATTGTGAGGATGCAATGGAACATTTTCCACTCCTTTTAAACCTACTAACCATGTTGTTATAGAAATAGTTCATTTAGGTTCAAATCCTCAGATAAGATGTTTGTAGACAGCAATCACAAACTATAAAGAGTACTTCTTCTTTTCAGTCCGAGTGCCTAACGAAGAACTGACTATACACTATATTAGCTAGCAACATATTTACTTTGATTATTTTCACAGTCATGAAAATAGTACACATCAGAATTCACTAAACATTGAATGGAAAGTATGGCAACCTTGCATTATTCGTATTGTAAAAAATCTAAATTTTAGAGGTTTAAATGTTGTATAAAATAGTTGGTACGTGGTTATTCTACTATCATTTACAATAAATTTGATTTGTACTCTGACTGGTCACTATTTTTAATTAGTTTTTAAAATTATGAATACATTACTATTAATTTAAGAGTGTACATTAATTTAATTGCATACTTAAAGTTTTGTCAGACATTCTATCAATTCCCTGTTAAGTAAGTTAATATAAAAATCTGTCTAATCTTACTAATTTTCATGACACCAAAAACAACTAACGTAAATCCATTGTTGGCGCTTGGATTATCTTCATTTAGTCTAAAGTGATTTTTTTTCGTATTAATTTGATTTTTTCTATTCAAATCTATCCTTCTCGTCCAGGTAGTTTGCCTTGAGCTAGTGGATGTGATCAATCCTTGGTAAAACCTTATTTCATGTATCAGTACTACAAAAAATTAGGTTTGATGTTTATTTTACAAAATATTACTTATAATATACATCAAATTTGCAGTGAGTTATTAATATTTTGACTTCAGGTTTGCACCTATTCATAGCAAGCATAGAAGTATTGTTTAAACAAATATTTAAACTGGCAATATTTACAACAGAAAATTAAGAATTATAATTCAAAGTTTAATTATTTTTAATAATTATAATTATAGAGAACTTTTTATGATATAGGTCCTTTCATAAATAATGTAATTATATTTTGTAAAGGTTGTAAAGTGTAAATATGTAATAGACGAGTGTTTCTGAGCAGGAATGGAACCTAAAACTACGGTACCAAAACTATTGCCACTATAAACCATAACAAACGATTATAGATCAGTGCACTTAACACTAAGCTAAGCTATCGAGGCTTACAAAACTTTATTTAATGTTTGAACTGACAAATTGATTAAAGAAATTCGAAGAAATATTTGAAAGCCCCATTTAATGATTAAAAAAAACTTCACAACGATATTAAAACTCTTTTAATTTAGACAACTGTCATTAAAATTGCGTAAGGATCAATTTTTTTCATAATTAATCAGACAGATTTGAATATTAAACAAATTATCTTCTAATATTTGATTAGAGTTTTTTTGAATTGTTCCCGGACTAAAGAAATTTATTCTGATTTTCACACAATTTTGGTTCCATTCAAATTAAGAAAATTTCATAAAATTGTATATAAATTTGCAGAGTATTTTCTCCAACCAGATTGTAATTCTCAAACCATTGAATAATTTCCATTTATGTATATTATCTATCACATTTTTTTTTTGTTTTGGTTATACCTGGAGAGAATATAATGTAATTAAATTCATCCGCTAGAATGTATAGAGTAAAACCATTAAAATGGCATATTGAAATTCACAGGTGGAAATAAAAATATTTTACCATTTTTTTTTTCTGCTTCTCAATAAAAATTTGTTACCAATAATGTAGCTATAGCTATAGCTTAAAAATATTTAAAAAATCTTTTAAAAGGTAGACAGAATGGTAAATACGAATTGAAGGAAACATTTTGAATGAATTTTGTATATAGTGTAAATACATTTGTCGGCTATTAAAATATGGTGACGTAGGAAACGATTTGTCAGAATGACCAGATACTTTATGTATTGATAAATTTATTATGTATATAGAATTGTGAATGGTTAGATTCGAGTTTTTTATTTTTACTTTTAATTTTATTATTATTATTTTATGTAGACAAATATGGTATTAAAGGTAAACAGAAATATGTAAATATTTATGTTTTTTTTTATGTTTTTTTTATTGTATTTGGTTTTTAAATTAATTAAACCCTTGGGACATATTATCATTTTGTTGTTTTAGCCAATTTTAGGTAATGGTAATTTTTAAATTGGTCTTTTAATAGAGTTTATATTTGGGATTTATAATTATTTTTTTCCAGGGAAAATAACTATAAATATTTTTATTTTTTTTGGTAATTACATTATTTTTAAAAGAATGATGCTATTAATGTCTATTTACCAGTGTCTATATAGACATTTCGTTGTACGTTTTTTTGTTGTGAATAATTTATAGCTTGGTGTATGTAAATTTTATTTAAAATAAAAATTGTAAAACGGATTTGTAGAAAATTACACATTGGATTTGGATTACATCCGACTTTTATTAAATTTAGTAGAACTTAGAGACGTTTCGGTAGGAATATCAATACAATAATAGTGTTATTATCACCGAAGCTTTCTATAGGTTACACTTTAGTTTTCGATTATTTTTAGCCTTTCAGCTTAATTAACATTTGAACGATGAAAATCTAAATTCTTAATATTAATGGTTTATATGCCATAAATTGTATGAAATAATCGATTCTAAGATTTCTCAGAAAACTTAAAAATCTTGACTAAATACATCCTCACACCGAGCTACGTATAATAATTCATCTATTCAGATTCAGAGGTCACTGCCCGCTTAGGTGTCTCTTGAACAAGATCGGAAAATCTGAAAATATAAACTATCGGTTGTGTTAGTATAATGAAGAAAATGCGAAACATACTCTGCGATTGCATGGCTACTAGCCTGAAAAAAGCAAAAAAGCTAAAAGTTTCTGAGTCATCCCGAAATAATAGCTTTGACCGTTATGGAAACTCTGGGCTGCTACAGAAATTTGGTTGATAAATATTAATAGCGTATGGACAAAAGATCAATGAAGTCGTAGTGTAATAAAGCGAAGGTTCGTACTTCGAAAATATTTGCTGTAAACTTGTTGGCTTATTTTCATTGATAAGTCTCGTTTGTTACGAAATAGTTCAATATTTTCTTAGTCTTTAGTTTTCTAGTCAATATTTTATTTGTCGGTATATCAATTTAGTTAAGGTTTCAAACAATCTACATTTTTTCAGTCGACAAATGACATTTAGAATTTTACAGACGTGAGGCTAATACTCTATCGTTACCACAACGAAGAATAATAACGAAGGGTGGAATTACATCATTTTTGGCATAAGGATGTGATAGTTATAGGGTTATAGCCCCCGATATATGTATTGCTATTCTTATGATTAAGTAACAATAAAATTAAAACTAAGTGTAAACATTCAAAAGGACTAATATTAATGAAAATATATTGTTACCATTTTCCAAAAAATTTAATTAAAAAAATATATATCAGAAAAATTGATTCACTTTTATATCAGATTATCTTTATCCTGATATTTTCTGTTACCAAATATTTAATAAAACAAACTATTTTTGTAGTTGATGTTTAAAGTGTTTTATAACAAAAATTTATCTCTTTTGTAATAAAATATCTTGCACTTTTAAATATTTTATTTTATTTCCTGTGAAATATTTTATTAAAAAGTATATTTATAGTTTTAATAAATATAGAAAATGTGTTAAATTGCACTTCTATTAACTTTACTTTTTTGTATTTTTTAAAAATCCATTAGTTGCTAAACTATTAAAGTTAAAACTAAACAACATGAAAAACACATTCTTTAGATGTACTTGAAAATTAATAAAAATAAATCAAGAAATTTTGAAATTTTTCATTACTTTATATAGTTTAGTATAACTAATATTTGTTATGCTTTCAATTGATTAAATTACTGTGGCCATCAGAAAAACTATTGGAATTATAGAATTTCTAGATCACAGATGAAATATTGAAATGAGATTTAATAGATCAATACTGTAATAATAAGCAACCAGTGTTTTTTCGGTAACATATACTTTGAGTCCGAATCGAAATTGGTGATGAAATTAGGATTCTGATACAATTTTGTTAGGAAGAAATTGATATTTCGGTAATCATTTATTAAAATAATAGTATACATTTAGTAATAACGATTAACAATAATACACGAATGATCGTTGCGTATATTAGAATACATGACCTGATTAAGGTCAACAAAATTATAAATTCGAAATTAGTAACCTAGATTGGTAATCACCCTATCAAAATATATTTATCGTTTTAAAAATATAATAAATAACTTCCAACTAAACCTTTGAAATAGTAAACTTTTAAGTTTGTTTAATCTTTAAATATTACAAAATATTTTTTTGTTTTTATATAAATAATTGTAAAAATCTGATATTAACTGACAGTGTTTGTTCAAGCAGTTTTTCCATCTACTAAGAAATTCCCTTTACAATGTTAAGTAATGTGTAATGTTCATTAAAATGGCTGAAAACAAGATAGAAGGATTTTAGTTTCCCATATCTGATGATGGAAAATTTTGAAAACTAGAAATAGTAAACATAAAATAGAAAATGTGAAAAAATGAAATTTGGTCCGACAACCTTACTAAAAAATGGGGAATTCAGTAAATAAAGTATAAATAAATTTAAATTTTATTTCCGATATTTCCGATATTGTCTGAGATTATTATTTAACTGTGGAAATGCAGAATTGGGATCCCCCAGTTTTGCTATCATCGGAATACGTTATTGCGAAAAAAAAATATTAATTAAAAAAATTTCATGATGTCCACTTAGAGTTTTAATAAAAAAATGTTTTTATTTATTTAAATATTTACATTTTTAATGTTGGATAATACGATTTTAATTTTAACTGCAAATATTATGAAAATATTATATGTTAATTAAAAAGAAATGAGTTTGCAAAGCTTCCAATTATTGTTGGAGTATCATTTTTTAGACAGTAACAATTTGAATTATTAATTTTCTTTCGACAAACTAAATATTACTAGTAATTTATTGAATAACTCTACCAAGTGATATGATAGACTAGACTAGAAAGGTCTAAAAAATGGATTTAGCACATTAGCTCACAAGTCAATGTTTCTGATATGATAATTTTTATTCACGATCCTGATATTATAGACATATTCCAGAATTATAAAGCAGGTTATTAAATCTACAAGTTATTTGAAAGCCGACTACGAGTTATTTGTAAGTCAAATTAAACTATAAGCCGGAGCTCCAAAGAAATTGATAAATATACCACTACCATCTCTGAAGATGTGACCTGTCAGGAAATCATGATTCCATCATGATATTGTGTATCGATGAGTATTATTAATATTGTTATTAAGGATAATATTCATAATGATACGTCCACAACTATAAAGTTTTAAATGTAATTACCATTGCACGATTGTTTTAAATGTAATTAAAATCAAAATTTATAATAGTTTTAATTTTATGACTCAATTTTCATAAATATGCATAACATTACATCAAAAAGTGTGTTAAATCCTTAAGCCGTAATTGGTTATGATTTAAATACCAGAATATTTGACTTTTAAACTTCATAATGACATTTACTTCTTTTCAAAGTTATAATCGTATGTCACGACGCCAAAGAAATTCTTTATTAACGTTTCTCGATAATTATAATAAACGAAGGATAATGAACGAAGTTCGTTCATTTACCAATTTTTCCAAAGTTTACCTAAAACCCCACATTTTAGTAATATCAACGTAGTCCTTTTGGCATTGCTACCATAATTCGTTTTTACAGACCAGAAATTGTTTTATATTAAATTAAATCAGTAAGGCAGAATTTTTTTTCGCAGGTCACTGTGGAGGTAACTAGTGGATTAGACATAGGCATATAGTTACTAGACCGTCCAGACCATTTGAGGAAATAAATTGTTACTGGTTGTTACCTAAGAAGTTTACTAAGTGAGAAGAAATGACATAAAATTCTTGTAAGCTATTTATTTTATATTTTATTTTAATTATAATTTGTATTTGTATAAGTTTTTAATTAATTTACTTTTTTATAGAAAAATATGAATCTTAAAATGTTTGATTTTTATCATTTTCCGTTTTTATATATCTATTAGTTAACTATTGTTACACTATCTTCGGCGGCTCCGTAACTGTGGAATTTAATTTTGATTTTGTTGTTTCTAATGTTGCATTATATGTTTTTTTCTTTTTTTTTAATCTTTTTGGTATTTTTGGCGGTTGTGTTGTTAATGATGGAATATTATCAAGATTACACGGTTTCTTTAAATAATTATAAACATTATTAACACGATTAACTAATTGTTTCATATATTTGACAGCAGTTCGATCAATAACTGATGGTAATTTTATGCAATCATCACCACCAAATTCACATATCTATAAAAATTGAATAAAATTATTATGAATTTTTTGTTTCTTTATTGAATAAATAAAAAAATATAATATTTTACCCCATAATGATGTAAAATACCAGCATCAGCTGGAACATTTAATGATTCTTTACCAGGTAAAAGTTTCCAAAAAAAATTATTACCAACTTCTACAGTATCCTCAGCCTTACAAATACATCTTGATTGTTCCGTGTGTGTATTAACCTTTAATCTCCTGGAAGTTCAGAATATAAAAAAAAAAGATTGTAAATTTTAGATAATTTTAGTTATATTCGTTTGGATACAATTCTATTCTTCAAATTTACAATCAAAGTAAGATTTTGAAATGTACAAAAATTGCAGTTTGTTACTGACTTGAGTAAGTTATAAAGAAAATTTATTGATTATTAGAGTTTGTTCAAAAATTTCCAAACATTTTTAATATACCAATAATTTATAATAGTTTTCTAAATTAAATTAATTTTAAATGGAGCTATTGTAATTAAAACAGAAGCCGTGGGTGACATAAATCTTAAAATATTCGGATATTATGTCTCAAAATTATAATTAATTAGTGGAAATAAGTTATTATTATAATAGTACATCGATTTTTCTGAGCAATGTAGACATTGGATTAAAGATTTTCTTCAATTTATATACATTACAGGCTTTGTAAATTATCAAATTGAACCACCTACTTATTCCACATATAACATTATACAACACACTTTTGTCTTCAACCGTTTTATTCGAATCTGTTTTTTATCATACTTTATCATACCTCATACCATTACCTCGACAGATCATACCACTACCTCGAAATGATCAAAAAAGACGAAATTTTTCTGTAGACCTTATGGTATCATGGTGCCAAGCAAACTATCCCATTTTCCAATTACCCCAAATTACGTACAACCATAAATAAAAGCAATATTTAAGTAACATTTTATACCTTCTAGTTTTTCTCTGTGTAATTAATGATGCTCGTAATTCGGCGTTTTTACTTATTTTTTTATAATTAATTAATAGATCATCTGGAAATTGTAAATAAAAGTATCCATTTTGAAATGAATATGATCCAGCAGTTCGAGTACTATAACGATGATTTAACGAACTATATTCAAAAAAAGTTAATTAATAAATTTATTTAAAATTAAATTTTTTGAAATACATACGACAACAAATCCAAAATTGTATGATTTTGACGTGGCATTATAAATTCATCTAAATCAATTAATGCTAAATATTTATAACTATACATATTTCTATATAAACAATCATTTAAAGCAGCATATAATCCGTCTATTCCAATTTCGGGTTTTGATCTCATCCTAAGATCCAATGGGAACATAGTAACAGTTGGTCTTACATTTTGTGTGAATGATGATTGTAATTTTCCTTTATTATTAGTTGTAGTTGATGAATTATTATTCATTTCACTACTGTTGTTACTAACATTATATTTAAATATGATATCAACATTTTCTTCATCATTATCAGTCGTCGTATTAATTACATTATTAGTTATATCACCGTTTATATAATGTTTTAGGACACATGATGATTGTGGGCCCAATTTATAATTATAAAATGCAAAATGTGATATTCCTAATATTGTATTTAATTCAATATATTCCATTAAATAAAATACTTGATTATAATTATTATGAAATGGTTTTACACAAATACCAATTTTATCTTCATTATTAAATTTCATTTTTTTAACGTCTTCATCAGTATTTCTTATTAAAAGTACATTTCCTGGTGGATCACGTAATTCAATTACAATACTAACTGAGTGTGGTGTTTTTTCCATATCAAACTTTTTTAATGGACAAATAATAAATGAAGCACTATAATGTTTTCGAATTACCTTTATAAATGTTACAAACAAATATGAAAAGAAAATATTATTGTAATATTAATATTGGAAACTATAATCTAAAGAAAATAATATCTAAATGTATGTACTTGAATTTCAGCCCTAACACTTTTTGAATGAAATTTCGATCGATTAGTACTATTTAGATCTTTATTCGAATACCATAAACGACACCATATTTGTTCTAATTCATGAGTTTTAATTGCACCTATAATTCTTATAATTCTACCATCACGTTTATCATAATAGGCTGAATAAACAAAAAACTTGAAAAGTGTTCCATTGACAATTTGCCAAATACCATCAGTTGGTATTGTGCCAATTGGATAATGAGGAAGAGTTTCTTCATTACTTGTATTAAATATTTGGTGAAAATCATGTTGTATTGAAAAACTATCATCTAGATAATTATAATAATTATGTACTAAATGGCAATTTAGAGCCTCAAAATATAAATTAAATTTATCTTTAAAAAATGCTGTAAAGCTGAAGCGAAACTTGAAACTTCAAAATTGTAGATAATGTTAAATTAAAATATTTATTTTCATATGTTCACTGTTTGTTAAGCTGTACATTGTAAAAGTGTTTCTCATCTGCAACTGCAATTATAGTGATTAATTTGATTTCAGATCAATACAAAGCAAATAAGCAGTTTTTTCGCTGTAACTGAAGGATCTCAAATGCCGTCAGCTTGCAGTCAAAAAATCAGATTATTTGCTTTGTATTGATCTGAAATCAAATTAATCACTATAATTGCAGTTGCAGATGAGAAACACTTCTGCAATGTGCACCTTAATCAAATTTTTAAAAAAAAACTTGTTTTAACTCACCCTCTTTATTAATTTTATTAATTACACGATGTGTAATCAACTCGTCCTGTATTTTATTGTTTACATTAATCAGAGTACTCAAATCATCCTGTCTATGAATTTTATTGATTTCACGCTGTGTAATCAGCTCACTCTGTATTTTATTTTTATTGATTACACGCTGAGTAATCAACTCGCCATGTGATTTACTTTTATTGTTTACGTTAATTAGAGTAATCAATTCATCTTTGATTTTAAAGTTATTGATTTCACTCTGTGTAATCAACTCACTCTGTATTTTATTTTTGTTGATTACACGCTGTGTAATCAACTCAGCATGTGATTTACTTTTATTGTTTGCGTTAATTAGAGTAATCAATTCATCTTGTATTTTAATTTTATTGATTTCACTCTGTGTAATCAACTCACTCTGTATTTTATTTTTATTGATTACACGCTGTGTAATCAACTCAGCATGTGATTTATTGTTTACGTTAATTAGAGTAATCAATTCATCTTGTATTTTAATTTTATGGATTTCACTCTGTGTAATCAAATCACTCTGTATTTCATTTTTATTGATTACACGATGTGTAACCAACTCCCCCAGGGTTATACTTTTATTAATCAAAGTAATCAATTCATCTTTGATTTCACGATCACTCCGTGTTTTAATTTTATTGATTACACGCTGTGTAATTAACTCACCCTTATTTTTAAATTTATTGATTTCACTATGTGTAATTAACTCACTCTGTTTAATTTTATTGATTACACGGTGTGTAATCAACTCACTCAGTGTTTTTATTTTATTTGTACGATTTTGTATCGTTCCGTTAGTTTCACCTAATGGAATGTAATCATTCAATGGAATGTGTTCACTAATTGACTCAAATGCTTCCTGTAATAAAAATGTAAAGAATTAAATCAAAAATTATAAATTAAAAATGGTTTGTAACTATAATTAATAATTAACTTCAATTCAAATTTATTTAATATATTTATATTTAAATTATTCAACAGAATAGAATATACAAATAGTATGTTGCAAAATAGGTAAAATAAGGACATGGCATTAACGGCTAGTTATCGTCCGATTTTTTTTTTGTATGGATTTTTCATATACATATTAAAAAAAAATATTAACCACCAATTCGGGGTTCGAGCTAATCACTCTGCTTATCATCAAATAATAAGATTATGTAAAAAAAATATAAGTCTCAAATTTAATGAACAAAATAGCGTTGGTTGAATACTAATTAACAATTAACGATTTCCTTTTCCTTCTATGATAAAATAGGTTCAAATGACAATATACTTATCAATCAATTAGGTAACTACATAAAAACGACCGGTTAATAAGAAGAATAGCATCACACAGTATCGTAACCAAAAAATAAAGTGATTAAGTATATTTTTTAAAAACAGAACTTTAAAGGAATTCGTGTGACCAATTCCTAAAATATAACTGACGTTTACGAATTTCATAGTTAGAAGTTAGAAGGTTTTATCATAGCTAAAGCTGAAAAATGATTCATTCAAGATTTTCAAATTCATTTGAACATTTTTATTATTATTGGTGCTGTTCACGTTAATAAAATATTTTTTTTAGAAATTCAGTAATCATTTATGATTTTAGAAGAAGGTATTGTATTAGCTATTAGGACAATCAGATGAAAGATAATACGCATTAACACTGATTGGTATATTTGCGCTCAGGGGGTACAAATTGCTCTTTTATCTATCATTGAATGTAAAATGTAATACTGCGATAGCATAATTTTCATCCAAATACTTCTACACATATTTCATATATTTTAATTTCATCTTTATAGATTTACAATTTAAACTTGATATGTTTTGCAAACCAAATTACCATAAGCCTTTTTACTGGCAAGATCAGTGAATATTGTGCAGTAGCAGTTTAGCTTTGTATTATAGTTTTAAAGATCATAAAATCTTGGCTCGGTAATTTCAGTGTACCCTAAAAAACTAATAAATAATGTGACCTTTTATTATTTAGACAGTTAAATTCGGTATTGACTTTCTAGATCGCTATGAATAATTTTTCCAATGAATTTATTTGAATTTTACCTTTATATTAACAGTAATAGTTGCGCCAAGGACACTATTAAGATGCTTTAATGTAACATTTCCAATTCCACCGTGAATTATTCTATTTGCTATATAACTCTAAAATTAAATTAAAAAAAAAGAACTAATTAATTCCATTATTTAGCATTATATTTTGTAGCTATAGATAGAAAGACATTAAAAGCACAGGAAAATACTCGTATATATGATTAAACAAGTGACGACAAGCGTACATGGATTGACGAATTAAATATTAGCATTTTCCCGGCAGGGAAAATTGACGAATAGAAAATATATTACTGATAGGTTATTTTTTATTTATTTTAGTAGTATTTTCACTGTTCTGCAGTTCAACTATTCAGCAGTTTAATTTTAAATTTCAAATTATAATTTGTTTTCTTATTATTTGATAGAAAGCGACAATTTTATTAGAGTATTTATTTACATCTTACTTTTTCCAAGTTTTTTGCAACATATTAGAAATTCAGATTAATGAAAACGATTAATATAGAATATTGAAAATGTAGCTATAATTTAAAAATAAATAATTTTAATTATCGAATTCACTTGTGATTATTCCTATATAAAAAAATTATTAGATATTACAGACAAAATTCATATATCTAGTAATAAGGATAGTAAATCCTTCATTTAGTTTTGTAAAAACTAAAGTTTATTGATATAACGTCATGTCATATATTAGTGTACTGAATTTGTGGTGGCACAGGATGAACAAAAGTAGTAATTTATACACTTCTCAATCAGAACTGAAATCTTTCATAACAAACAGCAACATTTTGGTGCTTGGAAGTTGATATTTTTATCTGGTAAAATTTTGAAATACTTATGTATATTGCATTAATTTGTCAGAAGTTATTAAAATGACATATTATTTTAATCATATTATTGACATAGGCAAGATAAATAAAACTGTTAACAAATAATAATTAGAAGGATAAATAAAATACTAAAGTTTTCTCCATTTGATGGTACAACTTACCTCTCCGATTATTATTAACCCGAAAGCAGCAACAAATACGATAACAAGCAGAAAACGTCTCTTGCCTTTCATTTTGTTGGTTCAATGAAAATGAAAACTTTTCAAATTTTCAAACGTTATTCTGTTAATATAAATAAATGCAATTCTTTATTAGCCAATTCTCATTAGAACTCTAATTATATACTTTTTTGAATTCAATTTTCCTGCATTCAATTATAAAATATTGAAGAAAATTTGAAAACAATTGGAAATGACATGATTTGGTTAGATTTTTATTCGAAAACAAGTAACCATGCAGAGAATTATCAGTAGTTGTCAATTTTCATTGAAGATATAAATCAACGCATTCTTTTAAATCGTTGGCATATTAATATGCCGGCAAAAACTTTATTTGTATAGAAGTACCTGCTAATTTTGAAGTTTTTATATTAATTAAGAAATTTTTTTCTGAGATTATTTATTTATATTAGTATTTTAAATTAAATTTGATAAAAACGTTTGTCATAGTTAGACCAAGAGCTATAAACTGTTTTACTTTGGGTATATCAATAGACAAAAGAATGAGTTGGTAGACCATAATAAATTTACTAAACACGAAGGAACTGCCATTTTAAATGCATCATTTTAAAAACCAAATCAAAACTGCGACACGAATACGACACCAGATTAGAAACAAACTCCAAAACCTCTTCCTTCCGTCACCTTTACATTTAAAATTTTAGAATTCTTATTTATATTACTATTTCTAAATTTCTTTAATCAATAATATTAATTACTGCGAATATAATATAATAATGTTAAATCTTTTAGATAAACAATTATTCACACAAAAATTTACATATAAAATGTTGATTCATTTATTTCAAATGTTGCATGATTATTATGTTGCGATTGCTGTTAAATGTTTTCGGAGTTGTTGATGGTCTACTCTACTTGGTAATGGTGGAATGTTACCAAGATTACTATAAGAAATTACAAAATAATAAAAAAATTATTAAAACACAAGTTTATTTTTATTTTAATTTTTTTAGTGAAGAATATATATTTAGTTTTGTTTTTACATATTGTTAAAATTAAAATAAAATTATAAACTAAAATTTAAAAAAATATATTTATTTATTATTAATATTTATGCCATTAAAAATTAAATTAATTTTAAATAAAAATTTAAGCTTATCATATTTATTGCCGTTTAAAATATTTAAGCATTTTTTTTTGATATTTTAAATATATAATTTACGATATAAATATTATTTAATTACATATTGTTATTTACTGATATGTTTCGTGGCATTAATAAAAATTTATTGTTATTCTATGTAATATGTTCAATTCAGATAAAATTAATATAATTAAAAAATAAAGATATTTATTAATATTGCCATGCCACAAAATTCGAAAAGAAATGAAAATTGTTGTACTGCTATTAGTTTGATATAATAATATTTAAATGTATATTAATAATTTATAATATTTTTATTAATATAATATTGTATTTCAAATAAATTTTTATTAATCTTATCATATCTAAATAATTTTTTAAAAATTTATAAAAGCGTTTACTTAAAACAAAATTAGTTTCTTGACTTTAAACTAATTTGAATTTAATGCAAAATAAAAAATTTTAATGTTTACCTTATAATTATTATTTATATATATTTAATTTTTTTATAATTATTCTCAATTATTTTACAGAAAAAAGAATTATAGATAAAAAACTGACAACGATTTTATATAACATTTTTGCAACGTTTAACACGTTTATTGAAAATTAATAACTTGGCAACACTGCGTTTATCAGTATAGCAAATAATCTATAGAAGAGCATAGAGCTCATAGTGTGCAGTGACAGTGAGTGACCAACAATGAAAGAATTAATTCAGAATCATTTATAAATTAAATTAAGAAAGTTTATAAACATTCACAAATCTTGATTGATAGCTTTTGTATCTTGTATGTACCCAGCAACAATGTGTCGATAAAAATCAATGTGCGTTATATCCACTTTTCGTATTTTTTGCGTGTGATATGTCAATTTTTTTCACTTTCCAAGGCCTATTGCCATATTTAAAAAAGAATCGTCAAAATTCCTTTTTCCCATCATTATTAAACCTACAAAATACGACTTTTTTATCTCAACCCATTTGGATGTGGGAAGTATTTGCTGTTTTCTGCAAATTATTTAAAGTGTATATAACGCACTTTGATAATATGATTGGTAGGCCGAATATTTTTATTTTTTATTGAAGGGTTTGAGGATTACATGTTTGTTTCTAAATTGACGTAGTCACAGGATTGCAAGACCATTTTTATATCGTTTTCAAATAAGGATTTAGCAAATTTTAGATGTCATACTTTAAATGTTGAAATGGTATAAATAAAATTGTTGCTAGCTCTTAATCTATTAATTCGATACGTTTTATTATAATATTTTATTTTTATTATAATGTTTTTTTGGCGGTTTTTTTTATACTTAATTACATTATCACACAAAAATATGAAACTTAAAATATTTTTGTTTTTATTATTATTATTATAGAAAATCATTAATTTCCATTCTGTTTTATCTATCTACTAGTTCTATTAATTCTACATTTCTAGTATGTATATATATCTTAATTCATAAGTTGTTTTAAGTTAACTTTTACAACACTATCACCGCCTCTTTCACTACTTAGGCTTACAGTTTTAGAATTTAATTTAGATTTTGTTGTTTCTAATGTTGCAGCATCATAATTGTGTTTTTTAAATGTTTTTGGTGTTGTTGGTGGTCGTGTTGGTAATGGTGGAATATTATCAAGATTACATGGTTTCTTTAAATAATTATAAACATTATTAACACGATTAACTAATTGTTTCATGTATTTGATAGCAGTACGATCAATAACTGATGGTGATTTTATACAATCATCACCACCAAATTCACATATCTATAAAAATTGAATAAAATTATTATTAATTTGTTGTTGCGTTATTGAATAAATAAAAAATTTAATTTTACCCTATAATGATGTAAAATACCAGCATCAGCTGGAACATTTAATGATCCTTTACCGGGTAAAAATTCCCAAACAAAATGATTACCAGCTTCTACAACAGCTTCAGGTTTACAAATATATTTTGATCGTTGTTTTTGTGGATGGAGTTTTGATCTCCTGTAAATTAAAGAATATAGGATTTAATTATTGTTTCACTGAATAATATAACGATTAAAATGTTTATTAGCCAACATACAAAACTGTTTTGGGGAAACCCGAAACCTAGAAAGACAAGGGAATTCTTAAAGATGGACAAAGCGAAATCATGATTATGTATTGGATTTGCTACGATACACATAATCCTCAGTAAGGATGCGGTAAAGTTTAGATTAACCACTACCTCAACATGCAGAGGATGTGAGGAGGAGGAAGAGAAGTCATTGGAGCATCGATTGTTTTGGCAATTTCTTCCTGGAGAAGGAAGCAGGCAAGATAAATTCAGCTAAAGTGATTGAATTTTCGTAAGAAAATTTTACTGTCCTCCAGGAGGTAACATTTTATTACAATGAAAGCAGGATTTCAAACTGATGTCATTTATATGAACTTCAAATATACTAATTATACTAAGCTTAAAGAAGAGTTAATGCAATTCAAACTCATAGATATTTTCCTTGACCATAAACTACCGACCGTTTCAACTTAATAAATCGCAAAGTAATTTCGCATTATTGCATGTCCATAGAATCAGTGTTTAATGAAATATGATGTTACGTCACATCCCGAGAACCTTATGTCATAAGAGGTCAAAATATGTTCTGGTTTTTATTACCAGAGCACAAGTCAACATCTGAATTTATATTAACTTAAAATACCTTCTAGTTTTTCTCTGTGTAATCAATGATGCCCTTAGTTCTGCATTTTCACTAGATTTTTCATCATATATTAATAGATCATCTGGAAATTGTAAATAAAAGAATGCATTTTGAAATGAATATGATCCAGCATTTCGATTAGTATAACGATGATTTAACCAACTATTCAAAAAAATAAATAAAATTAATTTAAATTTATTTTAAAATTAAAATTTTTTGAAATACATACGACAACAAATCCAATATTGTATGATTGTGACGTGGCATTATATATTCATCTAAATCAATTAATGCTAAATATTTATAACTATACATATTTCTATATAAACAATCATTTAAAGCAGCAAATAATCCTTCAGTTCGGATTTCTTTTTGTGATCTCATCCTTAAATCCCATGGTAAAATATTAACAGTTGGTTTAACATATTGTACTGATGATGATGATGCTGATGTATCTAATTGTAATTTTCTTTTTTTATAAAATTTTCTTTTATTATTAGTTGATGAAGTCGTTGTTGTTGTTGTTATATTTTGATTCGATGAATTATTATTATTTTTACTATTGTCCTTATTATTATTATTATTATTATATTTAAATATGTTATCAACATTTTCACCATTATTATCAATTGTTGATATAGTAGAATAATTTTCCAAATTATAATTATCAAAGGCCGTTAAATTATCTGGTATATCACCATTTACATAATGGTTTAGGACACATGTTGAATGTGGACCCAATGTATGATTATAAAATGTAAAATGTGATATTCCTAATAATGTATTTAATTCAATATATTCCATTAAATAAAGTGCTTGATCATAATTAAAATGAAATGGTTTTACACAAATACCAATTTTTTCATCATTATTTTCTTTCAATTTTCTCATATCACCATCAGTATTTCTTATTATAAGTACATTTCCTGGTGGTGCACGTAATCGACTTACAATACTAACTGATTGTGGTGTTAATTCAAGACCAGGTGCTTTCAATGGACAAATAACAAAACAAGCACTATATTTAAGATTCCAATTTTCACGAATTATCTGTTATATAAATATAATATATGAAAAGAAAATATTATTTATTAATAAAAATATATTGGAAAAATTGGAAAAAATATAAAATTAATACTAACAAATAATTTATATTAACTTACTTTTACTCTACCCGTAACAGTTGCTGAATAATATTTTGTTCGATTGTTATTACTATTTCGATCTTGATACGAATACCATAAACGACACCATACTTTTTCTGGTCCACGAGTTTTAGTTGCACCAATAATTCTTATAATTCTACCATCACGTTTATCATAATAGGCTGAATAAACGAAAAACTTAAAACGTGTTCCATTGACAACTTGCCAAATACCATCAGTTGGTATTGTGCCAATTGGATAATGTGGTAGAGTTTCTTCAATACGTGCATCTAATTTTTGACCAAATGGTATTGGTTTTAAATAACTATTATGATTTTTATCATCATTATTAAGACTATTTATTGCCATTGATAGCCCAACCGATAAATGATCTAATATAATTAGAAAATATGAAAATTAAAAATTACTAAAATTATATTTCAAATTTTCAATGTTTTGAATTAGATTATGTTTTGTATACTGATTATGACAGAGAAATAAGTCCACGAGATAATTCCAACAAAAATGTTTCACTTTATATTATTTAATGAATTTTGTACATAAATGAATTAAAAATTGTTAAATTTAATGTGCAGAATACAAATAAATGCTTTCAAATATTGAAGTTTTAGGTTAGATTCAAAAATGAAAAAAAAAAAACTGGGTCCATAGTGGTACCACTTTTATGGTTACTCTGATATAAGTTTTAAATGTAGCGAGAAATTTGCGCTAATTCAGTCAGTATGAACTATGAACCAGATCAGATTCAAATCGGTAAGTTCTTAATGTTCGTTAAAACTTTATTGATCCCCGACAACCCGGTGGTCGAAATTATCAGGAATATATATATAGTATATGAAAATTATTTGTAGCACTTTAGTGACATGAAGTTCATAATTTGATAAAAAAATATGAAATTAACTCAATTTCTAATCATGGATTGTCATAAATATGATAATTATATGATTTTTGACATTATGTTAAATAAATGTTTATGAATTATGAAATTTAAGTAATTTCTATATAATTACAATTAAATTTTAAAATAATCAACTTACCTGGTACTTTAATTTTAGTATCACGATATTGTATCATTCGGTTAGTATCACCCAATAAAAAATTAGCATCAATTGATTCATAATCTTCCTGTAATCAATATTTTTTTTAAAGAAAATATTAATAATAATTTTATTTATTACCAATAATTATTTATTGTTATATTTATAGCATATTAAAAGTATTATAAAACTATTCATCAATAAGTTAAATTTCTAACCGTTAATAAATTTTTTTATATAGAAAATTTTTCTTTAAATTATTCCAATGAATAATAAATATTAAAATATTATTATTTCCTTGAGTTTTTTTCCAGATTTCAATGTGAATACCAACCAACAAAAGAACAATCTTTTCAATTGTAATTGTTATCTATATCTAACTTAGTTATCTTAACTATCGATTTCCATATTTTTCAAGCATTTTATTCAAATAATACCTTCAATACACTGTTAGAAAGAAATGTTGCTTGATGGCTAATCATGGGTTTGTATATTTAAACCAGATATTTGGTAATGATTCCTTTTGATAAAGATAAAAATGCTAATCATGAGACACATAAAACATTAATTTAAAATCTCGATTAACTTATCAATCGAAAGCATTAGCATCACTAATACCCGACTTTACAGTGAGAGCTTAACTTCAAGTTTAATTAAATCAACTGTTCGGATTAAGCTTGCAACTTAAGCTTACTTGCTTTCTATAATTTACCCTGAGCTTAGCATAATTAAAATATGTGAATTATTGTTAAACCTCACTTTAAGGAAGTGCAAGGCTTATCTTTAAGCTTGTACTGACAAATCAGGAGTTAAACATACATTTAAGCTCTGGGAAAGGCTTAACCTGTCACTGTGAAAGCGGGCATAAATGACAGAATTATGTTATTACTAAATTGATAAAATTATAGTGAGGTCAGGTTTACATTAGTGTTCACTAGTTCACTTATTAATAGATCGATTTATAAGAAAATATAAACAATTAGTACACAATTATTTCAGTCACCTGTAAGGAATTAATCCTTTACACGTAAAGCATTATGAATAAATTATGAATAAAAATGCATAGAATTATGAATAAAAATAAGTAAAAAGTTTTTAAAACTTATAGTAGAATTTGGAACGCTGGGTTTATCATATATGATTGCATTGAATTGGAGATGGGGTTTCATGTACTAACCAAAGTTAAAGCGATTGTACCTTTAACAGTATACATGTCACTATGACTGTCTGAACTAGCAATTCATTCAACCGAATTTTTCGAATTGCATTACAACCCAGAATATCTGGCTTCATGCAGTTGGCTTTACCGTCGCAGGTGCTTGAAACAGACACAATGGAACTAAATATATTCAGTTTTCTCGCCTTCGTGTCCGCATTCTTTACATGTTAACTTCAGACTGCATGATTCCTAAACCTTCAGTGCACTGTTAAGAGCGGCGTTGCCGTATATTATGTATATATACTAAGATTTTGCTTTTGTATCATATAAGCTCCGATGAAAAAATCGAAAGAAAAATTTTAACTGTGTATAAATAGAAAATATACTTTTCATCAGTCGTTTTGGAAAACTATACTGTTCACTTTTTTGTATAAAATTATATTATTAGATATATAGATGAGACTATGAGAGAGTGTTAAAAATATTTTATTCATTTTCAGTTAGATTATGCAAAATAGGGAAAATTCCATAATCCGCTTTCATTTTTTTTTTTGTGATGAAAGCAACCCATCATAAATCTCGCGGAAGTATTTCCTTCTATAGGACAGAAATCAAAGGAAACAAAACCAAAAAAATGTGTTGGTTTATATTTTCTATTATCATTTTTTTTTCATCGCTTTTCTGCTTGAAAAGAAAATATTTTCTCTATCGCTATGAATAATTTTATTTTTTTGTAAATTTATTTGGATTTTTACCTTTACATTATCATAATCTGGCATAGAATCACCAAGGCGACTGTTAAGATTTCCATGCCTCAAGACAACAATTCCACCGTGATTTTTGTCATCTATCATAAAAAGCTATGTAAAAAGATTTTATATATAAAAAAAAGAAGAAAATTTATATTATTATTTTTTTTATAATTATTCTTTAGATAATATTTTGGAAAGTTTTCATTTTTTTTTTTTTTTTGAAAAATTGTAAATCCGACAAAATCTATAATTCCAGTAACAAAAAAGAAATATAAAAAAAAAAATAAGTTATTAAACTAAACTAACTTAAAATATAGCAAGGTAAAAAGTGATATAAAATAATGAAATTCAAAGCCAATAAGTATTTTGCATATAAATTATTGTAATATAAATTGAAATTAAACATTCTTTTTATATATTAGTCGCAAATATCTTGCATTACTTCAGAGTAAGTCTTGAAATAACCATAACTAAAATATGGCAACGTATGGAGAGTGTAATTTTAAAGTGTGGGCTATACATAGTTTCGATCGGTTCAGTTTTGATTCGTTCAGTAAAGTTCAAATTTGACGTCTTTATATATTTTGTATGGGAAATCGATTGAGTGGACACATATAGGTCGAATCGGAACAAATCAAATCAAATCAAATCGAAAGAGTTTGGAACGATTGGAATTTCGCAAATCCAAACTGAAGGAAATTTTAAGAGGAATGAAATTTTACACTTTATAAAATAAATAAAAAATAATATGTGATTTAATCGATTTCAATCGATTTCTAAGCTATGTGTTCATTGTTCAGTCTACTTCACCAGTCGAATCAAATCGAAACTGAACTAAACTGATAGAAAATATGTAGGCCAGACTTAAATCATCTACTAATAGTCGATCTACAATGTAGACATTAACTTGAAAGATCGTCAACTTTGAACTTAACAATGTACATATATAGAAATAAATAATTTAAACCGACACCTACAGTGGAGGTTGCTATATTGTTTTACATTATCTTCAATGTTGAAGTTCAAAGTTTCGAGACAAAATTTCAGACACATATTTGATAAGTTCTGACAACCGTAACTTCAAATTAACAGATTCTTTTTTAATATTTTTTCCCAACCAGCACTGACTCATAAACCAAACAAAATTATAATTATGGCCGCATTACAACTTTTTAATTTAGAATCTAAATCTAAATTTTAGATAGAATATTGTAGAACTGAATATTAAAATTTATTTAAATATTGTCCAGTGGATGGAATGAATCATAAATATGTAGTAGTTGTATTCTTACGTTAATACGTTTCCCATACAGCGCCATTTACATAAAGAAAATAACTACTTATAACTACTTTGTTAGTAGTCTAAATTACTACTAATATGATTTTAGGTGGGTAGAATTATTTTAAAGAACATTTTAAAGATAAAAATAATAAAATTTTTCGAAGCTGTGAGGACTAGTGGTAGAAGTATATATTAATTTTATATTTTCATAAACCTTTTTAGTCAGGGGACATTAATGTTTAGAGAATTGCCCGAATAGCACAGCCTAACAGATGGTTTGACGGACAGACTCACGTATAGACAAATTATTAATTATTTTTTGAGTTTTGTTGCTTTGCCAAAATAGCTCTTTACAAAGAAATTGGCATAAAAAATATAACAGATAATTCAATTTCATTGAAGAATAAATTGATTATTTCTGAAGTAGTTTTTTTTTTATTTTAATTTTAGAAGTCCTTTTTTATACTTCTTCTTAATTAATTCAGCACAAGGTTTTTGTCGTTTATATATTTAAATATTGTATATAGCAATTTAAAATAATTTTGCAAAACTGACATAATTAAACTACATATAATTTCGTTATTCACAAAATCAAGAATAAATAAGAATTTTTTTTTGCAACATAATTTCTACACATGACAATATCTTATATCGTATCTATACATAATATAACTTACCTCTGTGATTATTATTAAACCGAACACTGCAAAGAATGCAATAACAATTAGAAAACTCATACCAGCACGTTCTCGAGCACCCCATCCATTTCTTTTTGTTCGTTTAACACCACCACCATTGCTACTACTATTGCCATTATTTTGATTAGTGCCATCATTTGTGTGTAAATTGTTTCTTGAGTGACTGTAAGGAGGATAATTTTTATAATTATGATGATCACGATGTTTACTATATCCAATTAATGAATTTGATAATGACGAATTTGTCGCTGATGATATAGTGACTGTTGTTAATGGTGCTATAATAATTGATTTACTTCTTGATAGGCCATCTTTTATTGTTGTTTTTATGGAGCTCCCCATTGATATTTTTCTTGGGGGTCCCATTTAAATACATTTTAATATTTGATATTTTATACACTATTTTTGTCTTATTTATTTTTATTTTATATTTTTTTTTTAATTACTTATATTATTATTTAATTTAAACTTTAAACTATAAAAATTTAGTAATGAAAAATTAATGAATTAGTTAATATTATATTAGTATGCAGAATCATTTTTATCCAAAATATTATAAATTGTTCTAATAAATTTTGAATTTAACACTGGGAGAAGGTGAAAAAATACTTATGTCTGATTTCACAGTGAGAGCTTAAACTTAACTAAACTTATTGTGTACGATAAGCTTGCAAATTAAGCTTAACTGGTATCCTAATCAAAATTTACCATAATCTTAGCTAAACCAAAATATGTCAATTATTGTGAATGATAAATAGAAAATAATGTTATAATATGATGGAAAAGGCTTTTAAAATGTATATAAATTTATTAAAAATATATAATATAATTATGATGTGTCAAAAGTGAAGCTTAAGCTCTACCCATCAGCGACTTAATTTAAACATCAGTTTAAGGAAGGCTTCTCTTTAAGCTTGGACTGTGAAATCTGTGGCAAAGTCTTTACAAAGTGAGACACTTGAAACAAAATTAATCCAACATTTAACTTGTTCTTACTGTGAAATCGGGCATTAGTGTAAATTTTTAATAATTTTTAGATTACACAGTAGAAATTAATTTTCTTTTGACACAATATCCTACAGGTTTAACAAGACTTTGGCCCCATTTAGTAATACTAGTCAAATTATAGATACAATTTTAGAAAACATATTATATTATAATAAATTTATATTACAAGTAAATTCCTTCTGAAATGTAGCATTGAACAAACACTAAATTGTTTGTAAAAACTAAATTGATTACAATTGTTGATACTTTAAGAGTAATCACAAAAATTTTCAATATGACAAAACCTCTTTATTAAAAACTATATTTGAAATGGATTCATTCACATTTTTCAACTTCAATTCAACCTTATACAAACGAAAAAGGATTCAATAATTTTGTTAGACATGATTCGTGTTATGGCGCAAAATTTCCCCAAAAATTACAATAAAAATGTGCTTACATAGTAACAATTTTTGAACTAATACCAATAATATTTGATTTAACTTCAAAATTTATTATAGTTTCCTGAAATATAGTTAAAACAACAGGTAAATATATAATTCTAATAGTTATATACTTTATATTTAAATATAAATTTGGTTTTTAGATATCAGACAACTTCATAATATTTCCGTAACAAGGAAAAATCAATTTTATAACCTCAAAAATTTGGTTTTTCACTTCCCTAACATAGACAACATTCATTTAAACAAAAATTAATTAATTATAATGTTTTTAAGTAAATTTAAAATTTTTTTGTATATAATAATTTAATAAATATTTAATTATGGTTGAATTTACAAGGAAGTGAAATTCACAAACAAATCGAATATTTTTTTTGTTTAGTTAATATTACCAGGAAGTTATACAAATTATTTTTCACTTTATTTTAAAATTTCACAAAATTATATTATTTTTGTTAAATTATTATCATTTCTATAAACAATAATTTATTTCATTTTACATTAATATTTCCAATTTTAGAATTATACCGAATATACAAAGCCATTTTTATTTTATTTTTATTTGTGTTAACGAACAACGAAGTTGATGACTACTCAATATGACAGTAGGAAGAAAAAAATAAAACTTTATACTATAAAAGGATATAAATTTTTAGGACATGCGCAGTTTGGTATCATTCGTTAAATGCATTTCCAAAAACAATTTTCTTTATTAAATATGATTTTTTTTGTTGTTGGTATTGAAGAGGATATAAATAAGGATAATATGAGATAATATTTATTAAGCATGCATTTGAAAATAAAGTATACTCTTAGACAAATAACGAGAGATGTATTAATACTGATAAGGAAATATGAGGTTAATTAATTCATTTAGTAAATTGATATTTTTTATGGAATATTATTTTTGTATTAGAAATTTTATCCAATTATGTATTAAAATTTATTTTGTTAAATTATATTTTTGTCATTTGATTAAATTTTGCTATTTCCAAAGTATTTTACTATACAGAAATGTTATGTACAGCTTTGGATATTAGTGTTCTGGTAAAGATGAAATTATTGGTATGCAATTTATGTATATAAATAAATATTGTTTTTTTTTTTTTTTAAATATTATTTATAAATTTTAACTGACGAAGATGCATAAAGTCTACACATTTGCATTCTTCATATTATATAAATGGTCCATTTATATGTAATGGGTTAGGGGAATTATTGTGCCATTAAAACCAATTATTGCTGGGAATAAAGCCTAGTAAGAAACAACGATCTATGAATTCTTTGGTCATAGTGTGATCGAAGGCAACGAAAAGTCTGACGAATTGACTGGAGGTGGAGAATTCCGCTTCAATATACCAAGTACGGCACCCACTACCAACCGAAAAGAAATTCTTGATAATGTGGGAGAAAAAGCGAACTCTTCAACTCTTCAACTGTAATGGTTGTTACAAAACGAAAACCTTTTGGGGGGAACGTAAATGGTCAAAAGTCTAGAAGCATGATTCTGATGAATGAAACAACGTCACGATTATATACCAGGATAGCTACTGGTCACACTCTACTCAGGAAATATGCAAGAAGATTATATTTAACGGAAACCATGATATATAAAGGATATAAGGAAGATGAGGACGAAATACTAAACATCTTCTCTGTTACTTCCCTGTGGTAAGAGATAACAGGTTTAAACACTTGGAGCCATCATGGGACGTGTACAATTAACGCTCGAGATCTAAATGCGTGGATGGTTTTTGTAATCCCACCCTCCCTTCAAGCCAACCAACAATCACTAGTAACTTAATAAAATCAACACCACTGCCAACATTAAAATAAAAATAATAAATTAAATATGATTCAATCTAAAACCAAAGTTTAAGGAATATTTAAGTTTGTATTGATTTGTTAAAATGTTAGCGCTATTAATGAATCAAATATATACCCTTTTAAGATCAGTATAACACTGGTAATAATAGTAACCAAATTTCAGTGGTCTTGTAAGGGTCGAGATAGCGTGATTGTATAGCATTGAATCGTGCAAAGAGAATTAAATATCTCCTGTCATAAGAATGGCCATCCGGACTATCAAATTGTCTTTATTTCATTATGTCACATATTTGGATAGTTTTTTAAGTATTTTGTATACAAAAATTTAGCTTGACTTAGTCACAAAGAGGGGCGAGTGGCGGCGATGGACTGGATCATCCCTTCTTTTTCTAAAACTACCACCCGATTTCCAAGCTTAAAAATCAATACCTTATACAATATAAAAAAAAGATATACACTCAATCTTTATATACTTAGCTACAATTATGACAAAATAAAAAAATCCTTTTTCATTTTGTCAAGGACAATTTATTTATACATAAAACTAATAAAGTACAACCAAAACCAAATAAATCTTATTAAAAAAAATTCTTCCTAAAAAAATAATCTATCAATTTTATATTCAATTTAACTTGTGTTCGTTGTTCCTTGTATTCCGGATATCCTTTTATGAAAAGGACTCTACTGGTTGTTCAACAAAAATATAAAAGCCTAAAATTTAATTAAAAATAAAAAAAAAAAATCTTTTCAATCATTTTATACCAAAATTATTGAATTAATGCCAAGTGTCCAAAGTCATTTATTGCTCTTTAACATTTGTATTCCATATTTTCGGTTTAGTTAAATTAGCCAGGACATCCTACTACTAAAAGATTATATTATTTTTATGTTATAATAAAACCTTAAATATTTTTGTAGAAAATTTACCATAAAGAAAGTGATCTGTTAACATAAAATATATAAAAATATTTTCACTGATTTAATAAAAACATATAACATAACAACACAGAAAGGACATTTCTTTATGGAAGGATAACATATGTTTTTATGATAAAAATATGTTTATAATTTAAAAAAAAAAATCCCTTATTATTTTGGTTAGAAGATAAAGTCATTCATCTTGGTAAATATATACAAATTGTGTCCTTTTAAGTTATTCAAGGGATTTTCATTCGTTTTTATGATGCATTTCTTTATTTCCGTTTGATATAAAAAGAAAATATGTTAAGTTTAATCCCTCGAGTGCAAAGTATTTTGAAATGATTTTCATTTTTTATATATATATTTTTTTTAATATCAAGATTGAAAAATTTTATGGCAATATTTTTGTTGTTGTATTAAGGAAATGAATTTAAGGTAATGTTAAAATGAAGTTAAAATAATTGAAAAAAAAAAAGTTGATCTTCTTTAAAGTCTTTAATTTTGTATATTAAATGATGTAGTTTTTATAATGTATCCAACATCTACACTCAATATCCTTTTCGGTAAAAAATAAACATTTCCTTTAATCAAGCTACCAAAGAAAGATAAAGTTTCTGACTGGAAAATATTATCGGAAAATTTTTTGTGTTGGATTTTGAAATATCAGAGATAATGAGGTAATATTTTTGATGTTCTAGCTCATTGATAGTTTGTGATAAGAATACACTGTTTTGGCAGGCATTGGAACTCATTTCATAAGGAATTTTCTTTAAATTAGGCATTATATGAAGATTATCTGGAAAAAAGATCTAATATCACATTGTAGTCCGTCTGACCAATAAGTCAAAGTTAGTACAATATTTAGGTTTGAGATATTTGTTGTAGAAAGCCTCACGGCCATTGTGATCGATATTATGAGCAAGAAAATTACGAAGTTGTTAAATGTATAAGTAAAACAATATTCTTTGATTTCCTTATTCAGTTTATATAATAAAATTTTCTTTTTGAATTAGACATTTTTAATCCTTGTTATAAATTATAATATTAAAGATAAATTCTAATGATCTAATAAATGTCAATACGTGGAACCGAGGTTAAGCAAAGAAAAAATGGATGAACGAAGTTGAATAAGGCTTAAAAGAATGAAGGATCAATCGGAAAAACGACTGCGTATGATATGATTGCGGAAAACGGTAAAGTCAGCTCAAGAATAAAAGGATATATAATGATGTTATATAGAGTATTTAAGGAGTTAATTAAATTGATTACATCAATATTCCATACTGTAATGTTTATAAAACGCTAGTAGATAAAGTCAACTGAGAATTCAACAATATTCAAAAGGTTCATATTTTTAAGAGTTTTCTTATATATTTAATGTTCTATTTCGAATTCGAAATTTAAAAAGAATATTTTCTTCCAAAATGCGCAATCTTCTTTTTATAAGTCGAGTGAAGCTTGTTGTCTTTACAATTACTGTAATCAATCAATCTGATTTCGTACTTGGTGGATTTAGTACGATATAATTATTGTGCTTTATGTCTTACTTAAATTTCATTAATCTGTTCTTAGGTATTCATTCAAAAGACGCTTCTTTTTATAACCTAATGAACACTTTTTAATTAGAAATAATAAAAAATATGAAAATGATTAGTTAATGAGTCGTACGATTTAATTTCGATTAATTAAAATTTTAAAAATATAATCTAAATAATTTTCCTAAAATATTACCGAAAATATTCTCGTAATTATTACAGCGAATAAATAAATAAAAAGTTTTAAATATTTTCTTTAATTATCGTTTTGTATTGTATATAATATTTAAAATATTTTGTTGAATTATTCATTTAATTTTCTTATTTTGCATATATTTTGAATAAAATATATGCAAATTCTACAAAACTCATTCCATTTTAAATATAGTTCTATACATTACTAAATGCAATTTTGTTTAAAACATTTTTTCGTAGTTCATATATTTTTTCACCAGCTATACACTGATTTACATTAAAAGCGAAATTTGGAATATCTTAATATGGTTTTTTTCAATTTCACTTAATAAAAGTAAATTTAATTTAGCGTCTTATAAATAAATTTTTCATATTGTATTAACAAATATTTAAATAAAACGAAAATCTTTTCTAAACGACGATAAAAAATAACAAATAATTTGAAATTTTTTAATATTATTAAACTAGCATATAATTTACTTGCCAACATAGGGTAACATATGTTTCAAGTATTTCTGTTTTGCCATATCGTATAGTGTCCTTTAGTAAATTACGAATATTCATGTGTTGATGAAAGTTTCATTTTCTTCGTGTGATTTTCCTTGATTTACAAATCTCTGCCAAAAGTTTATTTTTAACATTTAACATTTTTTATATTATTTCCACAAATAAAACTTAATTTTTTTATAATAATAGAAATCAAAAACATATGTGCAATATTAAGATTTAAAAAAAAAATATGATTTGGCAACAAAAAATAACATTAAATATGTAATAATGTATTTGTTTAATGTTAAAAGTTTACATATTTTCAGAATTGTTATATGATTTTATTTGTATATTTAGAAATATTTAAAATTAAATTATTTTTACTTTATAAATT
Source organism: Rhamphomyia laevipes (assembly GCA_963920725.1). NCBI lineage: Eukaryota > Metazoa > Arthropoda > Insecta > Diptera > Empididae > Rhamphomyia > Rhamphomyia laevipes. The sequence continues at coordinate 38,963,766 of OY987258.1, read as the reverse complement.
TCAAAAGAACAATGATGAAAGTGTTGTTGATCCGGGCAAAATTTGACACCATACTTTTTTTCAGTTTTTCGTATTTTGAAGTCCCTTAAATCTATATACATATGCATGTCATTTCTACACGTATATGCAGAAGCGGATTTTAACATGTTGAGGCCCTAGTCAAAAGTCAAATTTTGTAGTCTTCTCGGAGAAAATTTCGATTTTTTACAATAGGTATATTTTTTTGAAAAACTGTCAATTAATGAGTCATAATTTATGTTTTTGCTATAGCGAAGCTAACTGAATCATTTTTATTGGTCATATATACAAATAAACACAGTTCGTTTAAGAGTAATAAATTTGTGATTTGAAGCCTCAAAAGATTTTAAATTGTGAAAGTATAAAATTTGAATTAATTTGGTTTTAATTTTTATTCAAATTTTTATTTTATATATTTTTTCAGGCCCTATGCAAATGCCTAATTTGTCTATGGTTAAATCTGCCTCTGGGTATGGCTATGAACACGAATCCACTAAATCTAAACAATATAAAAAAATCATACGAAATTGGGAATTTAAGATATTCTCTAGCATGAAAAACTATATTGAAAATGAATTAAATCGTTCAAATGGAAATGATGGTTAGCGATAATGTTATAATATAAATTCATATTATTATAATTGCGAAATGAGATGAAATATAAATAAAAAGGTATTCAAAATTCATCGTTATATAAAATTTATTTGATAAATAATAGTTTTAAAGTTACGGTCATGATAATAGATTGTAAAAATAAAATATATATAATTTTATTCAATATTTTCAAAAATACTTTAAAATATATGTCGAAAAAAATCTATAAAATTCAATAATAGTCATGAGACTATGGTACGTATTTGCATTCAGTTTTATGATCTGTAGTCAAACGGAATAATATCACGATTTGGTCTCAGAAAACGAACGCCACATAGGAATTAGGAATGTTCGATTTTTATCCATAAATTCAAAGATTATTGAAGCAATATTACAGTAGACTATTTGTTTTACTGGGATATAAGCAATCGTTTCTATTAGAATTTTGAGCGCCTATTTTTTGTAGTTCAAAATATCGTTGACTTTTTGCTTTTGATCTATTCAAATTTCTTTTCTTAGCCAATATCCATGAAAATAAAAGCAAATATCTTTGTGAGGTACCCTCCAGTCTTCAGAAGTTTTCTTACCACTTTAGTTTCTACAAAAGTTAATTCAAAAAAATTGATTTATAATCGATCTATATCCGTTCGATTAATTGGTGAATCGAATAAAATAACCAATGATTTTAATCGATTCTCAAAAACAATCCATTATTTAGAATCGAACATCACTAACTCCACATTTTTATGTCAGGAAAAGAGCACTTTAGACCCTTCGTATAATGATAGACTATTAGTGAATAATTATTGTGGAAAAAAACTTCAGTGACAATCTAACGAAAAGATCGTAAATTAAATTCAATAAAGATTTCATTCTACACTTTGTTTGCTATCCAGCATGAGGTCTAAACAACATTAGTGATTTAAAGCAATTTAATAAATTAAATGGAGTTACATTTCAATATTATTTATATTATTAATTTTATTAAATATTTATTAATTCTATTTTCTGATTTAACGTATATCAAAAATATTAAATTTGGTGTATAGCTATTAAAAAAATTCATGAACAGTGATATTTTTCCTATAAATTTTTTATATTATGGGATGAGTTTTTAACGATTTTTTTCTATTTTTAATACAAACCCCAAGGATAAATTAGCATACTACTAAAAATATAATTAATATAGTATATTAATATAAATTTTTAATATTTACCCAGTATCAGTAATAATGCATATAAATTGATTGCTACTATTAAATTTGTTACTAAAACATAGAAATTCATATTGATATTAAGGTTTACTAAATTAAATTTAGTGTTGGCGTATTCTGTAGCATGTATTTTGGTGGAAACAGAGCCGGATTTAAATTTTGGTGACCCCACATTGTAAATATAAATAAGGAACCACAGAAAACATACTGTTTTTGTTTGCATTTTTTCAAATCAAATAGCATTATGTAGAAAGAGATCAAAACTTATATAAAAGTTTTTGTATGGATGCAAATTTTGAATCACACAAGAATGAAAGCTTTTTTCAGGTACACAAATCCAAAACCATACATCAGTACTTTTTGATTTTATTCAAGTATGGGTATTTGAAAAAGTTTTATCCTTGTGGGTTGTGGGATTTAATCTTGAAATCTTTAGATTAAATCCCACAATAAAAACTTTTATATGAGTTTGGTTCTCTTTTTGGTCAAATCCAGAAGCGATCCAAATGGCATAATAATTCTATTTCACTTAATTATGTAGGGACCCCCGCACAAAAATAGATTTATGACATAAAATTTAAAAAGCATAATTATGGAAATTTGATTAATATAATTCATAAAAGAAGCATAAAAACCATTTTGATGCCCCCTGTGATCTTCTCTGTCAATCGTATGTTTTGTATGTTAATGTGGATATAGGTAGGGTTTAGGTACGGCCTAAATACTACCTTAGATTATAATATATTTTATTAAAATTGTCAATTTATGATGTAACTAAATCGTATTAATAATTCTCATAAACATTTTTATACATAATTGTCCTTTTTTTATTTTGTTAATCCAAATTTCTAGTTTTATTTTCTTTATACATTTTTATCCTTCAATAAATTGTATAATTTTGTTTATATCCTTGTAATTATTTTAAGTTTATATGTATATAATTAGTTCTTAACAAAATGACTTTGTTATATGTTCATTTAAATTTTGTTCATATCATTTTATTACAATCTATATACGCATCTGATTCACTTAATTTAAATATATATTTACATACTGTATAGATTTTCAAGAGATACAACATTAAATATAATTGGATTCACTATGAAATTTCATTATAATTTAATTTAGTTTATTATCTAATTTTCAAAGCTTTACTTAATTATTTGGTTAAAGATTGAATAATGAAAATTTATGATGAAGGAAGATTAAAAAAAACTTATAGTGTCATATTAAATTGAAAGATATCTGAAGTTAATTGAGCTAAGTTAATGCAACATTTCGAATTAATTGCTCAAATATAATATTATTAAAAATTAATTCACTTAATGTAAATTAGGTAAGAAAATTTATATATTTTTTATTATATTTAATATTAGTAATTAAATCAGCATTAAAAAGTTATTACAGAATAAAGTAACGAATTGCGGGGTCATGGTAATGAAATTTATATTAAAATATTAGACTATATAATTTAACAGCGTACTGGTGGTAACCTGTTAGTTGCCGGATCTAGTGACGGTCGTTGTTTCGAAAAATAGTTTAGAAAGGTAATGCTGGCTTCACACGTCATTTATTTATCCTTTATGCTTTATTCAATGCGGGGAAAGGGAAAGCATAGAAAAATTGTTAATGATAGAGTGTTAAAAAATTTGGCATGTCATTAATTTTAATGGTTTTACTTTTTCATTCATTAAAAATATAATTTAATTTACATTTACCATAAATATTGCGTCTTAACCATAAAAAATGGCTACCAATTTATTTCCGGAATTAAAGATACAGCGACATCTATTGACAGACATCATTTTCTCGTAATCGACAACTACTTATTTTCGCAAACAATGACATTTTTTGGAAATTAGATGCTAAAAATAGTCTATCTAAATTCTAAACGTCGTTCTCTATAGTAACTCTATCGAACATACTGATTTTCAGTATCTTGAAATTCGTCCAGCAATAAATAAAATTTCGACTTTTAAAAAATTAGTAATGAAGATCCCCCCTAATACAGAAGTAGAGCTAAGAAGTAAATTTAGAAATAGTACTCTATTTATATACAACAACTGCACAATATTTCTGCAACGCTGTTTTTTTTTTAAATTAATACTGCCAGCGTTATTTAAATTCCTTTCAGTCAATCATTTTAATTTTAATTTATTTGATTTAGAAACATTTATTTAAAGTTTAATTTTCCATACTACAACATTTCATATTATATACATAGAATTTATAACTATTTAAATGTAATTTAATCTTTCATTAATAAATTATAAACTCTTTCATATTTAACTAAATTAAGATAAAATATTTTGATCAAAAGATTCAATTATCATCAATTATTTAAATAATTTTGTACTATTTTTGGATGAACAAATAAAATTGTATTATTTTAATTATTTTATATAAATATTTATTATTTACCAAAATTGGTAAACTAATTTTATGTTTACTGATAAATTATGTAATAATATTATTTAAAAATCATATTATTTATTTATTTCAAGTTGGGAATATAATAAAAGTTGCATATTTGTGAAATCATCATTATAAAGTTAATTCTAAGAAGTTTTGTAATGTTAGTACTTGTAAATTATACTTTACATTATGTATAAATTATAAGTTTCAACTAATAACTTTTCACATAACTATGAAATAAATTTCAGATATTTCTAAGGATATGGAATTTTATTTTACTTATTCAATTCATTTGCGAGCATTAGACCTTAATGATAGACGAGTTTCATGATACTTCTTAAAAATCACAATTACATATTGCATTTTTTTATTAGTATGGTACTCAATTAAACATGAGTCAACTTAAAGTGATATCGATGCCTTGTCTTGAGATTTTCATTTGGAAAAAGAAATATGAATAAGAAAGTAATTAATTAGTTTAATTAGTTATCTGGATCTGGACAATGAAGAATAAAGTTAATTAGATTAGATTGACTTTTAAATGTTAACATATTTTTCATCATATACAAAATTTGATTTTAATTGGTATCAGTTGTTATTTGTTGGAACGTCGAAACGGTGAGTGTAAATTCGAAACTGTATCGCATGTAGGCCACATTTTCTTGACCCCTTTGTAAACTTCGTTTGAATGCAGCATCACAACACATCATGTCGAATGATCCCACTTCTTTAATGAATGATATAAGTTTAGCCGGCTTCAGTTTACTCGCGCCTACAAGGTTTTCTGTAATGGAATAACTAAAATTTCTAAATCTTTAATGTTGGATTGAAGTGCAATTATACACTAAATCACTAAATGTTGTTGGAACATTTATGGATGAATTCTATTTATGGATGGTAAACTTTTATTATTATACTGGCTATAATTATTGCAAATTTTCTTTAGCGATTCTATAATTCTGGAAAAATCATTGAGAATTTACCAGAATTTATTTTATCATATGTTACACAGAAGTTTCTACTTTAATTGGTGCAGTACTTAAAGAAGTGATATCGCTCACAAAAAGATAAAATTGACTTAAAAAATTAACCAAATTGATAACTTTTTAACCAAATTGATTTTTTTACACTTATTTTTTATAACAAATTGGTTCAGAACTGAGATTAATATTTAAATTTACCAGGTAATTATTTTAAATATAATTTTTTCCTAGTACATCCTGAAAAAAATATATTAAGTTAAGTATTTCATGAATCAATTTTAATAGTTTCTTATTTTTAATGTTCAACATTTTCTAAAAATGTATCTTCTGTCTTCTTTTAAACGGTTCATTTTACTTAATAAACCACAAATTAAAAATTAAATAACACAAAAATTAAATGATGTTTAAAGTGTAAAAATAAATTTTGAAGAAAAACAAACCATGTCAGTATTTAGTATATGTAACGTTGTAAATTCCAGTCATTATAGCTAACATTCATAATAAATTTTAATTCAAAAACTTCTTACTATGATGGGATTTCCTATTTTAAGGATTCTACATTATATAAAAATTTGATGTTGTTGTTGTATATGTGATTATTTACTATCCTTCTATAAAATTTTGATGTGGTTTTCTTTATAATTTTGTTAGCAATTTTGCTAATAGTTTTTTTTTTATTTCATTTTATTATTTTAGTTTGTGGTTTAGTATATCAGTAATAAATGCTTTAAAATGATTTACATTACCACCTCAATAAATAATATGAAAGAAATATTTGAAATATTATACTAACTATAAATGTTCCGGAGAGTTGGTAACGTAATGCAAATATTTATGGGAATTGCCAACTTTCCAACAAATAAATAGGCAAAAATTGTTGTCATTAATTGTTGGAATTGATGTTTTCTGGTTTTCTAAATGGATCGAAATATTATTTCATTTATGCGTAATGAATAATTGTTTACATTTGACCGTAAATTAGCATATATACAATAATTGTTTACGTAAAGAATTGTAAACAATTTATAAATGTCAATAATTTTTTAGAAATCAGTATTTCGTCGAGGATTTTTTACTTAATGATTCTTTGCTTGGTTTGAAGGGAGGGAAAACCGTCCACAAACTTAGGAAAACCAAGGTGGTCCGTTGTATGGTTGTATCCTTAAACACATCATTGCAATTCACCTATCTCATGATTATAATTAATTAGTCTGGATAGTTTCAATCTGCCCACCAAAAAACTGATGCTCCAAAATATTTTATGTTAGGAGGTTTTCTAGTATTTTCTCCTCTTTCCCATATCCTCTACATATTGCGATTTCCGTTAAACATAATCTTCTTGTATGCTTCCTGAGTAGAATATGACCAGTATGACTATCCCAATATATAATTTTGACGTATTTTTTCCATCACAATCATATTTCAATACTTTTGGGCGTTTATGTCCTCCCGAATGGTTTTCGTTACAGTTTGTACAAATGTTGAATTAATGAATTAATGAAACAGAGCGACAAGTGAAGCTATTTAAGATTGTTTGCTGTTTAGATAGACCAAAGCAATGACCAGACTACATCATTTAGATCAGTTCGTTCGCAAGTCGGTAGTTGTTGATTCGGATCGCTTCATCCGCACCGAAACCTCTTAGATATATTCTTTTTCCGGCCACTTTGCCAAGGATTACTTAGCATTTTCTTGTGAGATTTATTCATTTATGACTTATGCTTGCAGAATATAATAGAATACGTAATTAAAGGTTGTTACGTTGTTAGTTGTTTATTCCCATTTCTGGTTATTGTTAAACAACAGGAATTGTTGCGTAATTAACAGGAAAATAACTCCAAAAAACGAAAAATTTAGTACAAATTTATAACAACAAAAAAAATCTATACATTTAACATCAATTTAAAATTTTGAACGTTGTAGAATTTAGATTTAATTATAGCTTTTTAAATGGAATGTTTAGTTTTTGTATTATGTATTACCACGAAATTAGTATATGCGGCCAATTTACGTTTTCCTTTTTCAATTTAATGAAAATATTTTTCCAAAATAATTTTTTTTTTTAAATAAAATTATTATTAGTCTAATAATTATAAATTTTAAATAAATATTTCATTTATATAATTTTAGGTTTTATATAATAAATACATATTTGCAAATTATATTTAAAAATTTAAATATAAAAAAATATCTAATAATTTTATTTTGTATCTTGTTTTAATTTACAAATAAATATTGAATTATATTTTAGATATTATTGTTTGATTTGAATAATTGGTTTATGTTTATATAAAGACTAATTTAGTTTATATGATTGTTTAAAGTTAATGTAATTATTACAGGAAATTAGTAGTTTTCATATATAAATTGAAATTTATTTATTAAATTTAGTAATAAAAAAAATTTATGTATAATTTTTATAATTAAATATTTAATCAAAATTATGAATAATTTGGGTTTAGGGAATATAGAAATAATAATATAAAAATAATTGACTAATTATTTGATCGATGGTAAATCACGACATTTATGGTAGTATTCGAAGGAAGAAAAAAAATGTATTTGGTTCAGTTCGCTCTTAAAAAAACAATTATCTTTATATTTGGGTCTATAGATTCAGAATGGATCAATGGAAAAGTTTGGTTTATATGTCATTAGATTAGAATATAGTAATTAAATTCCATTTATAAAAATTTATAAATGATATCGGATTTCTACGTTGTTTGAAAGTAATGACTTATAAACCATACTTCTCCATTGATTCATTCCGAAGCTATAGACCCAAATATGAAGACACTTGTTTTTTAAAAGCGAACCGAACCAAATACATTTCTTTCCTACTTCAATACTACTATAAATACCATAAATAGATTTTTTTAAGACTGAACCCGAAAATGGACTGCAACTCTGTAACTCAAAATTTAGTCCGCCAAATTCCGGAAGGGCCTATACATTTTTTTTTGCTTCGAATATTATACCACAAATAGAGAGATACAGTCTATTAAATAATAAGTGTCACCCTGTATAAATAACCATTGGTAAAGATTTGAATAATTGAAAAATTGGAGTCAGCTAAAACAATTACTATTATGATCTATATAATATAAGACTTTAAATATAATTCGGAATTTTTGATAGGGACTTACTAAACTTATCGACCTTACAGTTACTGAATGATAATTCTATTATAATTTACAACACAAAGGGCTTATGACCTATGAACAGATTGAAAGTTATTTTTTGCATCCTGATGTGGCATGTAAAATTAGATGTAGCAGGTTCGGGCCTTGGCTCCAAGGAATGTTGTATGTTGACTATACAGCATGGTTACTGATACTATTGATATATAAATATTAATGGATCATAAATTAAACAAAGGTTTAATACAAAAAAAAAATATTCATATTCAAAGGTTAAATTTTAAATAAAAAAAATATAATACTTTAATTACTAATATGACCTCCAATAAAATATCATACCTCAGCAATACCAAACAAAATCTATAGTGTAAAATTACATTTATATAATAGAGCCAAAGTGAACTTTTCATGAAAAATAACGAATTCTTTACGTATAACGAATAACGACAATAATATAAATTTAATGAAATTTATGTAATCCCATTATCTGTAAATGAGTTTTAAATTGAATTTACTTTTTATTATTAATAATAATGATAATAACCATGATAATAATAAATAAATAAAATATATTTAATAATAAAAAGTTTTTTATTTTTGTTTTTTTAAATTATATCCGATTTTTGTTGAATTCTGTGTAAAACTTTATTGGAACATTTTGAGGTGGATTCAACAATTTTCAATGGTAACTACAATAGAAATTATTTATTTTTGCTGCTTCATAAGAAAATAATAAAATAAACTATTAAATAAAATTGTACGATTTTCAAACTTGTGACATATGACTTTTTCCATTTCGATTAGGGTTTTTTATTTTTCAATTAATCATGAAATTAATTACTCGACTGTTTGGAATAATTTTATAGATAAATATTTCTGAAAATTATTGGATAAGTTTTGGTTGAAGTTCAAATATTTTGTTTACAATTTATAATTATGGTGAATATTGATATAATTTTTAACATAATTATGATAAATTTTTAAAATTAATTTTTGAATTATATAATATAAATATGATACTATGATAACGTCCATATAACAATGATAATATTTGTGAATAATTCATTAAGAATATTCCAGAATCGGGAAATTTTATTAAATTACTGCTGGTTCCCAAACTGTTGAGAAATAATTTGTCATAGTGCTTCATAATCATGTTGTTCATATTCAGATTCGTGAGATATCAGTAGTGAATTAACAAAATAAAGGTGGCTCAGATCCAGAAGGTATACAGGAAATATGTAAGTATTCTTCATAATTAAAATATGTAATATTCCATTAATAATATTTGAGTATCTGCGATATACTAATTTTGATTTATTCGAAATTTCTAATTATGTAAAATATATAAGGGACTAAAAGTATGATCCCGACTTTTATACGAAAGCTTTATAATAGTATTAGTATAAATATAATCAATACCTCTAATATAAAACGAAATTCTTTTTAAAAAAAGAACCCTAAAAAGTTCAATCCTTGTTCTACATAACCATCCAATTTTCAGAAAAAATGGATAGTCTTACTACTATTTCTAAGCGTTTCAAAAAATAAAAGAACATTTTTGTGTACGACCCTTTTTTCCATTCAATATTCTGTATGGTGGACAAGAAATTTTTTATTTTACCCAACGATTAAAAATGATTTTAGCAATAAATGTTTTCTCATAAACTGTTTAAAATTTGTTAGAACATAATGTCAGAAGTATACACAACGTAGGTATCTTGAATAAGAGTATTTAACTTGAGTTAGAGTATTCTATCTTGAGTGGGAGATGATGCACGATATCATATTTAAATTGTACGTACATCAATTTGAACAATTGTAACTTAATCTGATGAAAATTCCCAAATATTCAGTCAAGTTAGAACGCAATGATTTCAGTTTGAAGGTTAAGTTACAATACTACTGTAAAATGTACTAAATTTATTTATGCTAACTTAGTTTTTTTTAATTATGACTAATTAATTTGTTAAGTAATATGTAATATTTAAATTTAAAACTATGCAGAAATAAATTATCTTTTTAATAAATTACAAATATTTTATGGATTTTCAACTAGGACTGAAATAAAATAGTATTTATTATGGACATCGTTACATAAAAATGAGATCCTTAAGTGAATTCTAGAATAACTCTATAGGATCCTTAAAGCTTTGTGTAAGTATATGTTCAGCTGTGCCGGTTCCCTATCCTCAATTAAATTATTAACAACGATATTCCAATTTAATGAATATGATTTTTAGGTAACAGGGACTGCCTTGCAATAAATAATGTTTAGGTACGAATTATCCTTTATGATTTACTTTACAATGACTCTCAATATTGTTGTATTTTTGTATTCAGTCATTCTTTTATAGCCATTTTTACTATCTATTTTGTCATTAATCCATTTTTCAAAAACAATTATTTAACTATGTATTATCCATTACTTAATAACAGCTACAGAAAATATATTTTGATATTGTATAAATTTAATTTTAGTACGTCTTCGATTTTGAAACCTAACTCAATAGAAAAACCACATTAATTTCTTTAATTACAATTCTACAGAAATAAAACTAATAAAAATTTATATTTCTAAGAGTATATAAAGTTAATTCCCAAATAAAAACATTTCATTAAAAAATAAAATTCCAAACCGAGAACTTAACGAACTATAACTAAAGCCTTTAAGGATAATATTACATTATATTAATGTGTAATAATCAATATAGTTATAGACATAATAAAAAAAAATAGAAATATCGAAAAATCAATTTTAAATGAGATAACATTTGGGCATTTGTATAAGTCCAACCAAACCACCACAAAAATCTATTAATGAAAAATTATCACGTTCTAACTATTTCAAAATATTTTTCATTTTTCTTCTTGTATATTTAAAGAGTTTAGCTTTATAACAATCTATCTGCACCTATACTTAATATATATATAAAAAAATAGCTAACAATTCCCAATTGGTAATCTAGTGGCTGGTAATATGTTGCACATACTTTCATAAAAAAATAATCAAAATAATAAACGGGAAGCTTTTGAAGCTAAGAATAAGAAAAATGAAATACAATATACAAAATTACATTAATCTTATAGACATATACATAGAAATTTATATATAATATCTTAGCATTATAACAGAACATAGAAGACTATTTATGTTTCACCTTTGATTTTTATGGATTGAAATATTTATGACATTTTAACCATAAAAATAGATTTACGATCATTACGAACACATATAATAATTCTCAATTCATATGTCTGAATTATTATATAAAAAAAAAAAATTGTTTTAATGGTGATGATATGATGGTAAAGTTCAAGAAATAAAATACTTATTCGAAACACGTTTTTAGCATAAAGACATATCAGCTAGTAGTTCCTAAAATATGTTTTTTTCATGAAATATTAAATATTATTATACCTTAAATCTATATATAAAAATGAAAAATCTAACCAAAAATTAAGGACTGATTAAAATATTTATGTAATTAAATTTTAATATATTTTTTCGTATACTTTTATTAAAATTGTAACTATATATACAGAGAATTTAAATACACTAGAAAGTAACTAAAAACTAAAGCATCATTTGGTCAGCAGGACATAGAAAGATTGAATGTAACGAAAAATCTGATAAATTGGTAAGCATATAATAAGTAGTACTCCCAATTCTCACTAGCAATCGTAATGAAATCCTTGGTAAAGTGAGCGGACTTGTACAAACGAAAAAACCTTTTGGGGGGATGTAAACGCCTAAAAATCTAGTAATATGATTCTAATGAATAAACCAATGTCTCGATTATATACAGCGATAGCAACTGGTCATATTCTACTCAGAAATCGGGAAGCATTAGAGACGATTATATTTAACGGAAACATCACTGTGTAGAGTAGAAAACTTCTTCTGTCAATGTCCTGCGGTAAAACATAAAAAATTTAAACTCTTGGAACATATTTTTGTTAAGATACCGGCAGTTTGAAACCCTCTAGTCTAATTGCGTTCATGAGAGGGGAATTGAAATGTTGTGCTCTAAGATAGAACAAAGGATTGGCGTTGTCTGTTATCCTTCCCTTCCTTTAAACGAACCAACAAATTATGCAGTGCAGAATTTATTAGAACATATTTTTGTGGTAATTCCTTACCAACTATAATCAATTAATCTTCCTAATCTTATAAAATCCTACTTTTTTGTTTGGATATAAGGAAGATTAGTTGATTAGTTGTTAGGAATAAGTAATCAAGAAATTTGTTAAAATCTACTGTCATGCTAAACGTTTGATCTACAAGAATTTCCATATTTTTATAACATTTGAATTGTCAAAATCTCCTTTCGATGTTGCAGAAAACACTTTCTTATAAAAACACAATAAATAATTGAATTTTAAAAATTAATTTTCTAATTCAAATTTTTAATTTATGAAAAATATCTAATAAAATTCAAGTTCACATTCTAAATTTTTATATTTTAATATGTTATAAATAAGGTAAAATCTATTTTATAACAATGACAAAAAGTGTTTTGGTTACCGATTTAAATTTTATTTATGTAAAATTCAACATAAATTATCTATAAATATGAAAAGATGGAAGGTTACATGTCAAAACATTTAAATTTGTGTCACACGTGTAAAAAAAAAGTTAATTAAAAAAAATTCTTCTATTAATTCAAATATAAAATTCCACGTTCAACCAACAAATTTAAAAAGTTGATCCTCCTCAGATAAATTTCTAACTCCAAAATGAATTATTAAAAGCAAAAACGAATCATGATTACCTTCAGAAAATGATATTTTTATATATTGGAAACATCCACTAATAATTCGCACAGAATTAAACTCTAATAGCAAATTAGTAGGTTAGTCATAAATATTAAAAATTTGCAAATTTCATAAATAATTCACTAATTAATCCCAAATATTTCAAAATATTTTAGTAAACTAATAAAATAAAACCATGCACTTTTTTGTAACTTTTGAAATGAAACTTTGTATAACATAATTCTTTAATTCCTTAGTATATGTTAAATCTACTAGTGTAGTCTAATATCAGGTGTACTTACTAGTAAATCTTCATGTCATTACAAATTATCATTTTAATATAAAAATGACGTTTACAGAAATTAAAATTAAATAATATTCGGAACTAATGATACTAATCCACACAACAAACTGACTAATAATAAATTATGAAACATACAAAATTTATGTAATTCTATATTTAGTAAAGAATGTATAATTTTATGTAAATATAAACATAATTTAAATATGAAATCAATTTAATTAATCATGTTAAGTTTTTCAGTTTGTGGACTTTAATTCCATTTTTACAAATGTAATTGACACTTATTTTAAATGCTTTTATGTGAATTATTATTAAAAAAATATGTAATAAGATTTTTATTTATAAGTTTAATAAATAACTTATTAAAATTGTTATTTATTTATTTATATTATTGGTAAAAACGCTGGTAAAAACGCTGCATCTTAAAGATGAGTTTAGCTAATGGATTGTTTGTTAATATTGGCTATGAATTATAGTTCAATCAAAATAGCATGTAAAACATAAAACTGTAGTAATTAAAACTTGTCAATATATTATAAATGTGTGTCCAAGATTTGCTGGTAGCTGGTATATAAATTTTCCCATTTATAATCCACTTTAATACCAACTCCAATAAAATTATTGTTAATTATTGTTAAAATTGTTAACAGATTAAACATTATCATATTGAAAACCATTTTTGACATGAATAATAGTAAATAATTCAAGTTTTTATTTGAACATGTAAAAACAGACCAACATAATTTGAAACCTGACTAAACTTGACTTACATTATTACCACTGAAACACTGTAATTTTTAAAATTATTATTTGTTGCTTCAATTTATTTATTTATTTTAAAATTGATATATTAATTCCTAGCGAAATAACGCTAATTCTGAAGATAAATTAACAATTTTTGCTTAAATTTTGGTATATGACAAATATATTAATTATATTTTTGTAATTAATCGTATCGGTTGTCGGCGGGCGGCCTTTAAGCTACTTAGCATCTTAGCAATATTATTAATATTATACATAATTATATAAAAACTATATTAAATGGAACCAGAGTGTCGAAGTGAGAATTCAAGATGGATCAACAAGTGAAATAAACATAATGAGACAGGAATGAGATATAAACATATAAGGATGTGTCTTTTGCCGCCGCGATAGAATATTGAAGAAACAGGAATGGATATTAAAATAAATGTCAAATGGATAAAAAACAACATATTTGAAGATGTTGCAATAATTTTAGCTAAAAGTTTGAATATGCTACTGGAAATTATTGAAAAGTTAAATAAATACTCTTGACAGTATAGCAGAAAATTAATTATAGAAAAACAAAAAATATGCTGTTTGGCAAAACCAACCAAAGGTAATCAAATTCCTAAAATAAATATTGTGCTTATTGAAAAATTAAATAGATTTAAATATTTGGGAACCTGGATTTAAGCTGGAACAGGAAATCGAACCGAAATAAACTCGAAGATCGAGCAAGATATGGAAGTCTTCATAAATGAATGTTGAATGTTGAAAATTATCGGAGAACATTTCATGGAAAAATCATATAACGAATGAAGAAGTGTTAAAGATGAATAAATCAAGAGAATTACTAAATATAATTGAAATAAGGAAATTATGCCTCCTGGGTAACATTATTATAGGTGAAAGGTATAGAATTTGAGATACTCTTCAAGGAGTAAGAAGCAGATGTAGAAGCAGAGAATCGTGACTGGGCAATCTAATTGACTCGTTCAACATGTCTACAATTTATATTATCAGAATGGCAAGATCCAGAGTAAACATAAAAATGCTGATTGCTAACCTCAAAAGAGGAGCGGTACCTTAAGAAGAAAAAGAATATATTAATAATTAATATATGATTTAGCTAAATTATTAATAAAATATTGATTGAATCGACAATTTGTTGACAAAAACCAATTATTGTCAAAACATAATAATTGCCTGGAAAATAGATTTATATATTTAATTTTTTTGATACAATGACAAATCTATAATGTTTAAAATTAAATGAATATAAATTTATGATTTATAAATTTTAACTTTTTACAAACCAAAAAAAGTTTCTTTAATAAATCAAAAACATTGCCAACAAAAATTGTCCACAAATTTATTGAACTTTTATTATATGAAAACTTTATAATTGTACAAAAATTTATAATAAATTATTTAAGTATTAAATCAAAAGTTCCAAACAAAAGTCCTATTTACATTACAAAAACAACGATTTTTTTCTTATTAGATACAAAAGTAACAAAAGTTATCTTTATGAGATATTTTAGTTTACTTTTTATATATATGTGCGATTTCATTTTATATAAGTTTCTATTGAAATGAAAATTTTTATTGAACATTACTAATGCTGCTATCTTTTTTTTCATTGTATGTTTCCTTGAAAAGGATCATTTTTAGCTTCTCATTACATATAGAAAACAAAAGCATTAAATACAAATCGTGTCGATGCGACAAAAAAAAAATATTTTAAACTTTATATAGTGTTAAACTTAGCTAAAATAATTTCTTTGAAATAATTGTTTTTCTGGTTTGTGTAATATTATAAACCAATTCAAAAACAATTTAAAGAATTGTGTTTTTTTTTTTATCTATGGTTCTGCAAGATATAGATACATAATGTAATTTTGAAAGATACCTGAGCTTAATACAGAGGAACACGTTGAAGATATTGAAATAATAACAAAGTTTATTACAAAAAAAAAAAAAACTAAACTAAAATTAAAATTATTTTTACAATTATTTACCAATTAATAAGATCATTTATTATTCCTAGAAATTACAGCATTTTGTGTAAAATTGAACTACCTCTCAAAGTAGGACTATATATAAATATTTTAGTACGCTTTCACAGCAAAGATTCTGATTAAATTTTTTGAAATACTGTTGTCAAAGAGGTTTACATACAATAAGGTTTTTATTATTATTTATTTTAATGAACTCAAGCATTTGGGACTCTAGCCTCGATCATACTAGTTCTGAATGCATCTTACCCTCATCACACAAGAATATCTTTGACAACATAGGTCTCGCTAAGGCAAAGAAATTAAGGAGCAATCTTACCAGCTCTAAAATCACGAAAGTAACGAGAAAAACACAAATTACATTATTGAATTATCCCGCACGCAATGTAGAAAAGCAGTAGGTATCGTGACCGTACATTCGGTAAGTTTATTCGGTTTATTTGGTAAGTATGCGGTGAGGCTGTGATTGATAAATAGTAATATTTGCAAGAACTTTAAGGAACTGGGACAAGAAGAAATACTTGAATCTGCTGTGCCACTGTCAAGCATTTTCGAGAAGAAAAATACGCTTCTTGAAGTAAACGTCCTTCTTCAAACTTGAGGATATTTCAAGAATAACTATCAGGATGATTCTGAATTTCGCAAATAGCCCGCAATCTTTCGACCGTCTCAACTCGAAGAATACGTAGGGATTCATAACTCTCCATATAGCGATAACGCTAACGAACCTAACCTAACCTATTTCTACATATAATGTCATAATTTAAACTGTCTTCATTAGAGATAGTACTATTTAAAGTTGCATAGAAAAACGTTGGACAAACGTTGGGTTAATTAGATCGAAAATGATCTCATTTAAATCGTCACTCCTTTTGAATCTCTTTTATTGCTAAAATTCATAATTAAAAATATACAATAAACTAGTGGCTAGTCCTAACATAATATATAATTTCGCCTGAAGATATGCAAATAAATTTTAAATTTTGTAAGGTTAGTACAAAATTTGTATCTCTCAATATTTGATGTATACAAATGAAATTTAGTGGTTAATGAAATTTCGAATAATTTTGTTTGGGATATTTTGTGTTTTGTGTCCGTTTCAGACCACAGACTGCAGACAAGTAAAATTCACAAAAAAATTGGAGGTAAATCAAGAAACATCAAATAAAAAATATTTTATAAGGCGTTTTTGACGAACTCGAAACTTTACTATTAGCAGCTTCTTGCGTTTGTTGTTAAAAAATATTTTTTTCCAAAATCCAAATATGAATTTTGTAAATTTAAAATTTACCTGTGTAATTGCATTTTTTAATAATGTAATTTTAAATTTATCAAACACTGAAAATATTATACTGTATAAAAATTAATAAATAGAAATTGATAAAATATTAACCAAATAAATAATAAAATCTAAATTTAACTTTCACTCTTTCACATCATTATAAAATGAACTAAATACACAAATTTATTAATAACAAATAAGATCATAAATTTTCAGCTGTTCTTATCAACGTTATTACAGCTGATTGGTCAAAATTCAAAGCTTGTTTTAACTAACTAAAAAGCTTTTCAATTAAAAAGATCTAATATAATTACATAGTACGAGAGCTGAAAGCGAAAAACAAAGAACGAATTTTCTGAAATAAAAATTAATTAATTAATTCTATACTATGTTTATAATGATTTGTAATAAGTCTTTCTTGTAAAATAACAGTCTGCAGCATCAATTGTTTCTTGATTGGACGGAGCTATCTACAAATTTAGTTATTTCAATAATTCCAAATATCGTTATTGAAAAATTTAGTAGGGATCGCAAGTCTATTTGGAAATTATCGCGGACTAAGATTACCCTGCGAACTATAGTTACCCCCATCACTGTAAGCTATATAGAGAGCAATATTTCTGTAATATTAATTCCAATTATAGCAAAAGAACTTATTTGGTATTCTACTATAAATAACTATATCAAAAACCTTTTAAAATAATTAAAACTTTATTCTATCCCAGGTGTTTAACCTGAATGCGCAATGTTTTAAACATTTTCAGTTTATATAGTTAATAA
Source organism: Rhamphomyia laevipes (assembly GCA_963920725.1). Taxonomy (NCBI): domain Eukaryota; kingdom Metazoa; phylum Arthropoda; class Insecta; order Diptera; family Empididae; genus Rhamphomyia; species Rhamphomyia laevipes. Next base: position 38,945,516 of record OY987258.1, on the reverse strand, counting down.
TTTAATTCATATATGTTATATGTCGTAGCTTTGCTGTGCCTTCACTTCTATAGAGCTCTCTTGACGATATAAAATGATGAAAAACATCATTTCTAAATTATGCATTTCAATTAAACCTAATATAAGATTTAAATCTTATATTTCATAAAAAGAAAAATTGTTTCAATTAATTTTATTTCATAATTGCTTCAGTTTTTTACTTATTCACAAAAGGATAACTATCGTTAGTGGAAAAGTTTAATATAATTAGAAAAAATTATCTTGATGAAAATTTACTAATTACAAGTATAAGAGAAAAATTATTGATAGACGAAAGAAAAATATAAAAACTGTCAATTTTGAATAAAAAGTATAACTACTGAGACATCAAGTCCTTTGACTTAAAATTGAAATATTACAGAAAAGTTATATAAATAAAGTAGAAAATAGTTCGTGTTGAAATAATGTTCGTTTCGTATACAATTTCTATAATAGCATATTTGACTAGTATATACTAAATTTAATCAGAATAAAATCTTTGAAAGGAAATATTTATATTGACCATTTTATATGAAAACTCAACGAAAGAAATGTATAAATTGAAATTGATTTTTCGAATCTTGTCTGTTCAATATTAGGTCAAAATTTTCGAAAGCATTGCAGCGTTATCTCTTGATGTGTCGATTTATATTTGCCTGTTTTATTTCATTTCGAAGTTATGCGGTGTATTACTCTACTCCATTCCATTACGATTATAGTTTCAAAGTAAATTATCATTTATTCCATTCATTATCAATATACGTTTTATCATAAATCGCATGAAAACAATCGCAACATATCCATCCATCCCGTCGCGATAGAAATTTATGGAATCAACCAACTTTTTTAGACTTGAATCTTCCTGTTTTAGTTACACAAACTTTATTATATAGAAAGTTTAGAGTGACTTTGTTTATTTTATTTTGTAGTGTACAGCGAAAATGATAGCGTTTAAAGTTTAGACGCTATAAAATTTTGCGGACATATTATCAAAATCGCATTAGAATAATGAAGTTTTTGATCGTAAGTGAAATTTTTTTTTTATATTTTGTATTTTATATCCGTTTCACACCACAGACAGCAGAAAATTCAAATCCAATTTGGAAGACACGTAAATGAAGAAACGCCGAATAAAATATATTTTATTTCTTGTTTCTTTTTAAATTATTGCACCTCCAATCTTTTGAAAACATTTTGAAAATTGACAATTTTAACGACCCGAAAAAACTACCCCAAAATAAAGTCGAATTATAACTAGTGCCAATAACTGACTTGTGTAAGTCTGGTATTGTCAGTGCTTTTATAAATCGCTTTAGAATTAGTATTATAATTATTAGGGTAGGTCCACATTGTCCCAGAAATACTACGGCCATAACCAACTTTAATCGCATTACAGCTTAATTAATGAAAAACTGGCGGAAACTCAAATTTTGCCTGTTACTAATAATAATTACACAGTTTTTCTGGTTAAATACTGTGCAGATAGTACAAATTTAGTTTTTCAACATAATTTTATACATTAGGAAACTTTAAACTTACCCCAATTAATTTTGAATTTAATGTCTTGATTATGATCACATTACAGATGTGTCTAATATCTGGTATCAATTGTAATATTTACGTTTTCCAATATTCTCAATTCAACTTCATACACGTCCGCTCAATAACAACTGATTTAATTTTCATATACTTGAAGTTTTTAGCTATATCTGCATCTAAAAATAACAAAATATTTTCTAATATTAGATTTAAAATATATATCGAAAATAATTTTAATTACAATTTATTTAAAATAATTATTTCATTTGAATAATTTATAAATTAGTAAATTATGCAAACAAATTATCAAGTTTTTATTTGTTGCTTTGTAAATAACTATAAATAAATTTGGAGATTAAAAATGTTGTTATCTAATTTATAATATATTATTATAAATCGTTTAAATTAAACAAAATTTAGAATACTTTAATGCTGTTTAATTAGATAGAAATAGATAGAAATTTACAAAATATATTTTTAAAAAAGGTTACACTATAATAAATAAGAGTTAAAGTTCACAAATCAACAAATTGTAATCATAATAAATATTAGAGTTTCTGGTTTACTTTAGTTTCTTCAAGTATTTCAGTTGTAATGAAGATAAATGTAAACCTTCGACTCGTTAAATCTAATTATTGTTATCAATGTATTTACAATAGAGCATAAAAAAGGGTGTCTATTGAAGACTGGCTTTTATCTGTTGAACTATATATTCAATCAAGTATAAATATTTTGATATCAGTAATTCTATTGAACAAGATTTTAATTAAATAGAATTTATAGTTTCGAATTAAATTTTATGATATTAGCCAACTATTTGAATTGTTTTTGTGGTTAACTTAGAGTATTATAAATACAAAAAAAGAATACAAGCCAATCAATGTTAGAGTATACACAAAATATATTAGCCATCCATCATAATTTTTAACTCAGAAATGAACTCATTATATTCAACGTTACAACTCGCAAATTTTAGAGCCTTAGTGCAAGTATATAGTGACCCAAAGAGCTAATGTGCTCACGTAGCTCATAAGGTGATTTTGTACGAAGCCTTAGAATTTAGAAAAAAAAAGAAAACCAATTTTGTTCCTAGAGTATAGTGATAAAATTAAGCGATAATACATGACGAAGACGCGACAATAATTGATTTATACGGAATATGTTTTCCTTGAACCTTTTTGAATACTTCCATTAATTCTTTAATTATTAATCCTTTAATTATACTATAATTCCCGCAAAGGCCCATGGAAAGATCAATATTAAAAATAAGCAACATCCCAATAATATCAAACGAATCGTTGAAGCAGATAACAAATTTTAGTGATGTATATTTGAAAATCTATAAATGTTTAAATGAAAATGAGCTGCTCTTATAAGCAGAATATAATGAATCAAAATCATTCATAGAATGAATTAAAATCGTTAATGGAATTAATCCATAGGGTAGAAACAAATACAGTTGGCAAGCAATAAAAACTATGATCTGTAAAACTTTAATAAACAATTCTGGAGGCCTTCTCATGGTCTAATTAGCAGACCAAAATATGGAACATGTACAAAATCATTAACAGAATGAATACCAAGGTCAGGAACATGAAATGTTGAGAAGCATATAAACCAATGAAGAGACGACTTAGAAGACTTTACTGGAGAACTCTAGAGTTCATCGGGGTAGATTTACAACGAAATATGTATGTAAATAATATAATCTATAAATTAACATTATATATTTACTATGGTAACTAGAGAGTGACCTAATATTAATAATACTATAGCATCAATTATCTTCTAGTAAATTTTTCTTATATTATTCCTAAAATAATCATTTCCTTAATTCATTTTGTATAAATTACAAAGTAATTGTGGTTTTATTTAGTAAAAAATTCTCTATCAAATCTAATATTATTATAATAAATATTTATTAGTATCCTTTTTCACAACTCTAAGTCCATTGATGTTAATTTTAACATTAAGTTAATTTCGTAACAAAAAAAAAAATATATTATGGTATAATAAAAGTTTAAGAAATTTTCATTATTTTTCAACATTTTCATTCTTGTCTCTATCTCTATACTTTAAAAAGTCTGGGTCTTTTTTTTTTGTCAAACTTACTGAAGAGCTTTTAATATTCTCTAAGAATAAAAAGTTAAATCAAATGATAACAAAAGTCTATTGGTCAGCAGAAAGGTCTCTTCATTCTGTAAAAGTTAAGTGGTAGCTATACACTTTTATATTATATAAAGTAATATAGTCCACAAAAATTTGTGGTAATGAAAAACTGTCTAGAATCTATAATATATAAAGGTTTGCACAATGTATTTTCATTCTGTAAAAATTTTTTTATTTAACATTGTGTCCCATCTGAATATTTTTGAATGGTTTTCAATTTTTTATACAATTACATATTTGAAAATAAGGACACTAAATTGGATTTTAACAGTTCCTGAAATCATACAAAATCAAAAATATAATTTATAAATGAAAATTGATCAAATTTTAAATTAATTTGTCTGAATTTGTAGTGATTTTTTGTGTACTTGCTACAAGCTTAGAACACAATTTCGATATTGCTAATCAGTTATATCGAAATTGTGTTCTAAGCTTGAATATTTAAAATTGTACATTATTGTTGCACATATTCAAATAATTACTCGATGTACTGCTTGTTTCGGTGCTCTGCTCAATGAGATGCTTGTTTCGGTAGTTGTTGATGTATACTGATTAATTTTGTATTTAATTAACTTGATGGTTCGGTACTTAATGTACTACTTATCGGTGTGGTGCTTTTTTCAGTAGTTAATACGGATCTTGTTGAACTTTCATTGGGGTTGAATGTAGTGCTTGTCTAGTTGGTAGGTCCAAATGTTGATGTTGTTCTTATTGAGGTGGTAATTGAGATCTTGTACATATTGTGGTTGTTTCTTCAGTAGTTGGTACGAACTTTGATGTAGAACTTTAACTTGTTTTTATATATGGATTACAAAGCTATTAATGATGTAATTACCATAGTTGCATTCTTTCTCTTCGCACTTTTTTTGTGTTACTGAACATATCATAGATCTACTTTATAGATCTACTATTAATCCGCACCAGGTTGGAAAAAATTAGAATACATTCTTCAACTAACGTAGAATTCATCCGGTAGCACTAATAATTAGAATGCTGATACTTAATACGAATATATAGCATTTATTAAACACTATTTCTATATATTATGTTTTCACTTCTTAACGATAAAAGTAAAAATCAAAAGTTAAATATATAATTTAAATGAATTTTGGATCCATTCTCTTAAAAATATTATACAATAATTCACTTTATATACAATTTTGGAATTGTATATAAATCTATATGTAAATGGAAAGGATATTTGAACTATCAGTATAACTTCAACTCCCGATTTATTTTAAAAATTAATTATAACTGATTATTAATTGTAATTTCTAACCCCACATTGCTTCCGTATCGGTTCCATAATTCCAACATAACATAAACAACCAAATTTCCATCTATATTGGACTTTTAATTTGATACCAGTTACAAATTTTTATATTCTGTAGTTTCGTTATTAGCTATAAGTGTTTTATATGGAAAATTGTTAGTTTTCTAATCAACTTGGACACACTGTATTTACATTTTAAAGTATTATAATAATACAGTACTTAATTTCTTTCAAGTTTATTTTCTTAATCCTTTTCATAAGTTTCCTTTGCTTTTTTCATTATATAATAATAATAATTTTCCCGAGATTTGTGAAAAATTATATATAAAAATTATGTAATATATATAAAAAAAAAAAGAAAATCGTTTTAATTAAATAAAATAAATAAAATATTAATGGAAAAACCCAACTTTTTACACTTAACTTTTTCAAATTTTTTATATTTATAGTTTCTTCAGAAAATTTTTATTAATAATTTAATTAATTCATCTTTAAGATTTACATTGTTTTTGTTGTTGTTTCTGTGAAAATGGAAAACTTGTAAATTATTGAACTTTTCCATTTTTATAAATTTAAATATTATAAAATAATTTTTATTATTTTATTGTCCTATTTTCCCTAGAAAATTATATTGTTAATTTCAAGTTTTTATATTCTTATACAATCCGAAAAATGTTTATACCGAAGAGTACAAAATAGCATAAAATAAGAACTTTAAATGCAATTCCGGTAACGATGAAATGGCAGAAACACGTGTTTAATAGTTCGACGACATCAGCATTTTTATTTTTTTTATTTTTATGGATATATAGTTTTTATTTTGTTTCTTTTCCTCTATTAATAGAGCAATTTTCCAATTTTCTATTTTCCCCATTTTCATAATATACAAATTTCGTAAAATTGTCTTTATTTTTTTTTTATTTTTTTTTGTATTTTGTTTGTTAAAATGAAAACTTTATATTAGTAACAATAACAACTTCACATTATTATTAAAAAAAAAAATTTGTTTTTCTTAGAATGGAAAAGTAATGTGAAAAGTTTTATTCAAAACGTGATCATGTTTTCCAAGAATTTTGATTTTCTTTGTATATAAACTGTAAAGTTTTCATTTCACTACCAAAAGGCTAAAAAAAAAATAAAAAAATAAAAAAAAAAACATAGAAAATGGAAAATTTGTTTTCATGCATTTTTGTTATACGATAATTTTCTATATGCAAATTAAAAATATAATTTTTGTCTTTACTTTAGAGTTATTATAAAAATTCATTTTGCATTTGTAAATTTTACAATTATTTTTCGAGAAGATGTAAAAAATTCTGTAATAATAAAAAATTCACAATTATGCAACTAACTAAAAATAATATAAACTTTTAAACTCTTTAATGGAATGAAGTCCTTAATTTTTATGATGACAAAGGAAATATTTTAATTAGTTAAATTTGAAGTTAGATTTTTGTAAAAAAAAAATAATAAATAGGTTTACATTTACAAGGAATAAAAATCCATTTCTACAAAAAAAAAGAAAATCATTTTAATTAAAATTAATATTAAAGTTTTATTTAATGAAAATATATTACGACAAGGAAAATTAATGATAAAAAAATCATATTTTAAAATATTAGCTCTCTAGCTAATTTAATTTTTTTGATATATTTTAAATGAATTTTCCAAATATTTTAATATGATTATTTTCATATAATAATTTTGCATAAAAACTACGAGTTTATTGAATTAAGCGTATAAGATCAAAGTATGAAGTTCTATAGAAAAGTTAACAAATAATTGGAAAAATTATTTAACGTTCTTGACGCTCTAATATCAACTTAATGACGGGAGGATAGTCATTAGTACGAAAACCGAACAAGAAAGATGAAACAGCAGTGCTGCTACTGCTGTTGATACGAAGGATTGAACAATCTTTGTTGTAAGCAACTTTGTAGCTAAAGTCGTGAGGAAAATGGGTTGATATATTTAATACAGGAGTAAATCTGTAAATTAAAATTGTAAATGGTGCCAAAATATAGAACCATTTAGCAGTTATTTAAGTGGTCTGAAGAGTTTAAGTGTATTTTGAAAATTTTTAAAAGTTTAAAACCTTTGAACTCAATACACGAAGAGCAGCGCAGGATCACAAATATTCACTTGAACTCAAGTTTCACCTTACACTTAAATTTATAAATTCATTTATTGCTAGATCGACAAAATTATGGAACCAATTACCACTTCATGTATTCCGACAGTCTAATTCCTTTCCAATCATATAATTCCTAAATTTCCATCCTTCCTCTAAAAAAATCCTGTGTGTACAGTTCAAGGAAAATTTTCTCAATATTTATTAACCTATTTTAAAAAAGAAGGCAAGTTTTTGTTGTTTCAATTAAATGGATATTAAATGGGTCAAATAGTGACCTATATTAATGATTATTTTTTGTTACCCAATTTTACAGAATTAAAATTTTTTAAGTACATTTTTGAATCTGAAAAAGATTTTCACATAAATGACCTTGCATCGTAGCGTTTCACACATTCTTTAATCATTTTATCTTAAAACATAAAGTATGAGTGATGTAAGATTGCTGTTTCATGAGCTATTCGGAAGTATTGCCTCAGACAGAAGCAAAAATTATAGTAATATTTTACTTACTAATAACGACTGTATCTATTCCATTTCAAATTACTGGTATCAATCATAAATTTTGGTTATCAATTAGAACCATTGAACATAACACAATTTTGTAATTTTTGTCTATTTTAATTACTCTTCAGGCTGTGCAAAACAGATTCTATGCCAACAATTGAGTTATTCAGCTGTAACATTTTTCACAAATTGTTATTTAAAGATATTTACAATATAATTGTTGATAAATAAAATATACTTCTTTGGAAAGTTTGAAAAACATATAAATTTTTCACATTTCAATTAGTTTTAATAGAAAATATCAAGACATTTTTAATAATTTGTTACAATAATTTATATAAATATTGAAAATATGTTTTTTTATTTCTTTAAATATAATAAAATAAAGATAAAATCAAAGAAACTAAAAGATATAATTAGTTAATTTTTAATGTTTTATCATTATTTACAGTATCTATACATACTTATTATATATTAAAATAAAAACATAAATATTACTAGCAAGGACATCATTTAATTAATTAATTCATCTCAATAGTGTACTTCTATTTATTTTACATAAAATATACTTTTTTTGTCTTGTTTGTAATTTTGTACCTTAATTCTTTACATTTTGTATATATATATATATATATATATATATATATATATAAACATATATTGTCCTTTATAACAAACTCAAGTCCTTTTCCCTTGTGTATTTTCATTTTAAATCCGATTTTATATACAAAGAAAATATATGAAGGAGTATAAAATGTAAACAAACTCAAATTGTTTACACTTTTTATATAAAACACCCAAAGTCATCGTATTTTATGTAGTTAGTACTTCTATAGAAAAAAAAAACATTCTTTTTAGGATACTTTTCGTCCTTTTGGTAAATTTTATAATGCCTATTATTATGATACTGAAAGATGTTAACAAGATAGAATGAATGGAAGATTTTATAGATAGTGAAGATGTTATAATAACTTTATTTAATATTTTTTTTATATAGTTTATGATATCAAGCATCATAGAACATAATTTAATTACTATAAAATGTATAACCATTAAATTTATTATTGATCCTGTATTTGTGTTTTTATTATTTTATTATTTTTGTTGTTGAATATTTATATATGAAATTTTAAGGATCATTATAAATTTTATTAGAAATTTTATTTAGATTTTGTAAATTTTTTGTTTATATATTTTAGTATTCTCTATAAAATATGATAAATCAATTTTCCGAGATAGAACAAACAATCAATTTTAAGGAAAAAAAATTATATTAAATGGATTAGTTTTTCAATTTATACAATTTCTGTTAAAACTATATACAAAATAATTTAAATCAATTCTAAAGGACTTCTTCTTATTGCAATATATTATAAATCTATTTAACTTTTAGGTTATTTAACATTCGTATATTATTACGTAGTGATCTTCTGATGAGAAAATTAAATTTAACTATAAAACTGCCTTAGAGAACTAAATTTTCTTAATTAATATATATTTGGTTTAAGAAAGATCTAAATAATATTAATTTAAACAATCTAAAATTTTAGAAAATAACTAATTTTAGATTCAATAATTATTAAATTTACTAATATCTACATCTAATATCATCAGATATGGTAATTATATAAAGGGTTATCCAACGGATAACATGGAAGTACATTTGACGACATACACTATCGAATTATTAATAATAAATATTGATGATTACATAAATTAATTGCCGACATTTTATTTATATTATGCTAAAAATTTGAATGATTATTGTTTGTTACCGAATTTGCCATAATTTAAATATAATTTGGTAACAGTTTTTAAGTACATTTTCGTATCTCAAAAACTTGTTCACATAAATGACAACATTTTATATAAAGTAATAGGTAAAATTGGTAATTAATGGTAATTTTATATATTTTATATAGCGATTAAATTTGAAAATTAACATTAATAGCACAATAATATAAAAATTTTGATTCTAAATCTTTATGAAACCTAATTTCTTACTATATGTAATTGTTGAATTAATGTAAAGTATTTGGTATTTTGATTACAATTATTTAAATCTTCGTTGAATTGAAAACTGTAACTCATTTTAGTAATGAAATTAAAATTAATTTAATCAATTATGATAGACTACATGAATTGTAATTGTCTGCATTGAATGTAATTGTCTATATTGATTATAATTGCCTGCAAACCAATTATGGTTTTAATTTTTATTTGTAATACTAACAAATTTAAATAATTTTGTCTAGAAATACTTAAATTATACCAAATTTTTGACATTTATTGTAACAGCCTTATTGTCTTCCTTATACGAAATTGCCTACATTAATTGTATTTGCCTACATGTACAAGTACTTAAATTATACGAAATTTTTTATTTGAATTACTAACAAACTTAAATTTTTATTGACTACAAATACTTAAATTAAAACAAATTGCCGACATTAATTATAATAGACTTATTGTATACATTATACTAAATTGCCGACATTTAATAAAATTTCCTGTAACACTTGTCTACATTAATTGTATTTGCCTACAAATCAATTACTTCTATTTTTTATTTGAATTACTAACAAATTCAGATCTTTATTGCTTATACAAATACTCAAATTATACCAAATTCCCGACATTAATTGTAATATCCTTATTGTCTACATTATTCCAAATTACCGACATTAATTGTAATTTCCTGTTTAGTTTCATTTCTAATTGAATTTGAATTACTATCAAATATAACTTTTTATTGACGACAAATACTTGTCAATAATCAAGTACAAGAAATTATTACCTTCTTCTCTCTGGTTTCGCATAAAAAAATAATTTACTGAGAATACTGTTTCTTTAATTATACATATATACATAAATAAATATATATATAAATATATTTACATGTATAAATTTATTTATATCCTGAAATTTTGAATAAAAGGAAAAGGAAATTTTATTTTATAAAGTTTTGTTTATATATTTTTCTAATTGATTGAATATATCAACATCACAGAAGGATCACTATTTGCAATACTAAAAACGTATCTAACTATTTCAACATTTTTAATATGTATATGATTATAAAGGTATACCAAAATATTTTTGTTTGTACATCAGAGAATATTTATAAAGATGGTTTTACTATACATTTCTACATTATAAACAGTACGAAGTACGTATCTACGTATACATATAATAAATTTCAATATTGTATATAAATATATATAGTAAAAATAATAAAAGGTGAATTTTCTGTTCTCAAAAGGATTTTTTTTTTAAAAAAAAACAAGTTTGATTCTTTTATGGTACATATCTTTTTATATGTATAGATACAGAACTATGTTAAAAGAATCTCAAAGATACATTTTTTATTTTATGTTATTGTTTCACCAATCTAAAAGAAAAACAAAAAAAGAATTGTATTTAGAGTACGACGTGTATGACAGTCCTTTTTACCGGTAAACAATCAATGTATAAGAAGAAAAATTATTTTTGTCATTTTGAGAAAATCATAAAAAACAAAAAAAAATATATACAAAGAAAAATATTGCCATAAGAGAAATCTATTTTCTGGAAAATGGAAAATTAAATGAATGACATTGTACGGTATATTCAACAAGGAGAAAATTTTATTTAACATTTATTTGTATCTATACATTTTTTATCTTTTTTTTTACTTAATTTTAAATATAGCATTGCAATACGTGTCGGTCGTATTGATGATATTTTTATTGTATGTTTGTGACAGGAAGTAAATATATAAAGAATAAAGAAATTGACGAATATGCATTAAATATCCTGTATTTTTTTTTTTTTGCATTTATCGATACGTAAAGAAACTTATTAATTATTTAATAGACGAACCATAATATTGATTATAGTAAAAGATATTCTTTATTCCTTTCTTTTATATACCATGTAATTAGTCCGTTTTTTTGTAAATGTATTAATATTGTTGAAAGACAAAATTTATATTTTATTGAAAATGACAAAATTATAAATTAATGTTACAATAAATTTACATAGATACAAGTAAAAACATTCTTTTATTTAAATATTTTTCAATTAATTTAATGTTTTTTACAAATTTTTTTTTAATTAATTATTTATATATTTGTATTTGTATGTCACCTTTTCCAATTGTAATTCAGAAATCATCAGTTGTAATTCAGATTAGTCAATTGTAATTCAGAACATTTCAACATTCGTCGAATTTCAGCATTTTCCACAACAAAAATTTTATGAATGGAACATAGAAGATGTTAATTTACTTCATAGTTAGCGAATGTTAGGTAAAATCACTTGCAAAAAATGGGTAATCAATTGGTAAATTTTTAGAGATTGCGGCAGATAACACAACTTCCCATTGAAATATGTAGTAATAAATGAGACGACAGTATGTGTGTTGCGGTTAGGAAGATATTTATTTCGTAATGAAAGATCCAATTGAAATGTTAAAATGTTCTGAATTACAATTGGAAAAGGTGTAGTATAACAAAATTAAATACTATTATTTATATTTGAAATTTCATTTGTAAGAAAAAATATATGAAAAGAGTAGAATACTATGTGATTAAGAAAACGTAGCTTTGTTTTTCTATACAGTATCTAATAAAAAAACCTCCATAATCTAACTAATATACCATAAGTTTGTCCATCATTTGTCCATCATAATTACTCATACTGATGTCAATTGATTTATCAATTGATTTAAAATCGTTATGTGCCTCATAAAGTTTTCAAATCCATAATAAATTATTGATTAAAAAATCAGTAATGACATTACTCTAAGTCAATTTTTGATTGCGATGAACAATTTCAAAACAAAAATCTCCTTTATTTAAATATTACGTTTGGGATTCGATTACCTACTACTCTTTGCTGATTCTAATGATATTGTACAATTATTTACTTAACTTATTATTACTACAAACTAAATACATTTAAATCATATTTTACGAAACCTCTATATCTTTGAGGCGGGTGAATGGTCGATATGATCTGTAGCGCCATCAGAAAAAGAATTATATAATTATTTTATTAATAAAATAGTGACACTCAAAAAAACCATTGAGGTTACTTTTAAATTTCTGTGGTGTACATTTAACTATATTTTTTTTAAAAGAATATTTCATTCTGACCTTTCAATTCCAAAAAATGGAATAATATTTAATATTATGTCAGATCCATCTATTAGTTTTACATAAATAAAAATTTTATTATACCTTTAGGAAAATTCTACGAATGTATTTTAAAGATAAATATTTTTACTATTTTAGAAAATTTAATTTATGTGCATAAAATATATGGACCATAAAACCACTACTGACCAGATTCAAGATTCGTGTAATAAAATTTTGCAAGAATAATTAAATTTATTTTTTTCGTCATTAAAAGAAACTTATTATTTTCTAATATTTATAATCAAAATGTTAGAATACCAAAAATATACGAATTGAGTTGGTCTTAATTTATTAATTCTATTTAAAACAATTTTCTTGGAATAGACTATTTAATTCTTACTTTCTTGCTGGGTCCCAGCTGTACACAAAATCAATGATGTAATCTGCTTCAAAAAATTTAATTAAATTGTTAATGCAGGATGATGTTACAGCTCAGATTACCTAGGGAACTTCGATTTTTTTTACTTTGTTTGACTAATTATAGACCAGTCCAGCTGTGAATATATAATTTTTTTATGAATTTTCCTTATTTACAATATTTGGCACCAAACACGAATTAGTCAAATGAGCACGCGAACAATTATAATATTAAATAAAATAAAAATGATTCTGACTATAAACTTTTTAAATCATTAATTTGTAAGAAACTTAAACAATTGATTTTTTGTCACTTTTGCTTTAATGCCAAATGCATTCTAAAGTTACAGACTTCTCGTAGTTGATCCTCCACGATTTCGATCCCTGAATTTCTGGTGCTTTACAGGCCACATGATCTATTAAATAATTTCGTGATTGATTAAAATATTTATCATCCGATTTTCTTGAAATATAAACCCGTCTTCTTGTGATAAGACCGGCCTTGGGATGAGACAGGTCATTCGCTGACAAGATTTTTAAAATATTTATAGGAAATATATATAATGACGTAATTGAAGTGTACTATCCTATGATGCATTAATCACGATAAAACATCGATATTATTGAAAACTAAATCAGTTGGAAATGATAGTAGTCATAGTAGTAAATTTAGTGATTTTAAGACTACTCACGGTGGTTGAGATCATTTTACCACCAATAAATATAGCCATCACTTTTGATGCAATTAAAAAAATTTACTATAAAGAAAGCTTTTTCAATAGATTGTCAGAAAGAGGTTACTTAGAAAAAGGTTACTTAGACAAACATCTAAGCTTAGAAAAAGGTTACTTAGACAAACATCTAAGCAGTTGTGACATAAAAGCAAGATAGAATATTAAGAATAGCGGCAGTAATTACCATTATTTTACATATTTTGGCAAATTACTTATATCAATAATGAATATAAAAGAGAATTACATAAATATAATAAAAATCGTATCATTTCATAAACAGCACGCTATCGCCATATTCAAAATCTTTTGTTTTTATTTATAGTCTATTCAAATTAAATCTCTATAAATACTTTTTAATCCATTTCAGATAAATTTTATAAACATATTCAGTCTAAAAATCGTTTTTTATAACCTTAATCTAAACATTTACTAACTGCCTAAAAATTGGTTAAAAAATTTGTATTTGTTTTGCATATGTTTATTTTCATATCTGATTTATTTTTTGAAATTTTTGCAAATATCGTACAACAAAAAAAAGAACTATTGAAAGAAAATTTCATGCTTTTATAAATTGTGTATAGATATTTTGGATAAGTGGAAAAATATGAAATTGTAACAGAGTGTATTAAAAAAAGATACCAATCTAAGGGGGGAAGATAACTGGTATACAGTACAGACAGTTTTAACTCAGAATTAAAAAGCGAATCTGTATATTAAATTTAATTTTAGCTTCCAATCCACATCAACGAGAAATCTAAACGGACCTGGGTACAAAAATTCTATTTTACAATCAAATCACTTTTATATGTTATCTTGGCAGACGCAAATACCTCGATTCCAAATTTCCCTTCGTTATAAAATAAACATTTAAATATGTTCGTTTTTTTTTAGGTTCAAGTCCATTGCAATAATCATATTTATTCTAACTATTCGATAAAAGTTTAAATAAATTTCAAAAATTAAAAAAAAAGTTTACTACTTCGTTAAGTCAGCAAAAAAGAAAAAAAAATCATCACATTTTGAATTGCATATTCGGCATTAGCTATCCGTATACACCGTTGACCAATTATATTCTAAATGATATTAAAAAATGTAGAATTTGGTTCTTGTACAGTTTATGTAGTAGTTCTTTATTTACAAAATGATGATCAAGATGAACCTGGGTTTTCAAGTGAATTTTTTCAAGTGCTTTGAGATGGATTCCGATATTATTGACAAAGATGAAAACAAAACAAAAAATTCTGTTGCACAATCATTGCACAATTCTCTCTCACCAACTTTGATAATCTTTAATTTAAGTTTAATTGGTTAGTTCACTCTAAAATCACAAGAATTCGTATAAATTTACATCAAATTTTGTACGGAAAAATAATTTTAAACAAAAAATATTTATGGAATTTCGTTAATACTATTTTGAACCGGTTCATTTACGCGCAAATAATTGTAAACACACCATATGAAGAAAAGATAAAATTATTGATATGCCTATCGCCTATGCCCCAGACCGGGTCAGCCATGTCCAATATCTGACACTTCTTTTCTCAAACTAAATTGGAACTCACAATGATTTCCATCCATTACGTCACGTTCGAATCGAACATTTTAAATGTTTGACACCAATATATACAATTTTTTATGGAATTGTCAAATATGTTTTCAAATATGACAAAACAGTCAAAAACAAATTGTTACTAAAATGTTTCTTCGAAACGAACGGATAGAATCAAACCTGTTGTTATCGAACCTGTTGTAATGGAATCGAAATCAATGTAACTCATACTTTCCTTGTCCTGAGTTCTGGTTATTATAAACAAATTTTGAATATTATATTATAAAAATGAAGCTTGTGCAAAAGTTATGAAGCTTGTACTTAAATATTGGTTACAGTTTCTTAAGGTTGGGCTATACCGAGATAAATAAACATTAAAAATATATTATGTATAATTGTAGATATAAAGCGTACATTAAAAGAATATATTTATAGAAAGATTCGGATCATAATCACAAAATTTAATTATACACAACACTAATAAATATCTAATAGTAATAGTAAAATTTTCCAACAAAAATATAATTCTGAAATCTGGAAAATATTATGAAAATAACATTATATATTTACAACAACATATAAAAGTGCACTATAAATATATAAATAGCAAGAAACGATATACAATTTTACAAAATAAAATAAAATTTCCTAACATATTTTAGGTAGTTATATCCATTTCCATTTCCATTTCATATAAGGTTCAGTTAGATTCATTCATAGTTTTAAGGAATATTAACCATACCTAAAGGCTACTAAAATATTATATTTTTGTAAATGCGTTAAAGTAAATTTCTTTATTACATACATATATACATAAATATTACATAAAATTCTATATATGTAATATTATAAATGTAAGAAATAGTTGAATTGGACAAAAGAAGCATGGGACCCATAACCAGTTAACGAATATAAATTGGAATAGTGTGTATCTTTATGCTTCATGTTATGTTGTTGTATATATATAGAAAAAAATTGTTGTCCTATATTTTATATCTTTTTGATAATAACATATGGCAAAACTTAACCATAGATATAGAAAAAGTATATATATAAAATGTTAACCGGTAAATTATTATTTGTAGATACATATATAGATAAATGATAAAGTTTTATTTTATGTTTTTTTTTTTTTTGAATCCATTTTTTTGTATGCTTTCTTCTTAGATATATATTTATTTAATTGAAGTACATAAATATTAATTAATTTTATTATATTATTTTACAAAAGAAATAAGACACTTCAAAAATGTGTGTTAATACAATAGAAAATGTGTAATAATAAAAATGGAGTGAAGAATTATTTTTTATGTTTTTTTATGTTTATTATAAAAATAAATCATATATTTTACTATTCAATATTATGCTTCCTAACTGAAATCATAATAATTATTCGTTTGTTCTATTGTAGAAAATATAATTAGAATTATTACACATAAACATTAGAATTATGATTAGAAATATTTTAGGTGTTAAGTACCATCCAATTTAGTGTTGTAAGAAATACACTTTGGAAAAATATTTGATTGGTTATCCATAAGTTGAAAAATTGGTGAAATGAAGAAATAGAAGAAATCAAAACGTGCCATAATACAGGCAAATAAGAGATTCTACTCAAAATCAAGATTTAACTTAAATTTATACAAAACATTGATTTGCTTTGTAAAAGAAAATTGGACCATTACACACAAA
This sequence comes from Rhamphomyia laevipes, assembly GCA_963920725.1. NCBI lineage: Eukaryota > Metazoa > Arthropoda > Insecta > Diptera > Empididae > Rhamphomyia > Rhamphomyia laevipes. Next base: position 38,928,367 of record OY987258.1, on the reverse strand, counting down.
CAGAGCAAAAGATAGATTAAACATATTTGAAAAAATAAATAAAGGTGTATCTACTTTGGTCGGTATATGAAGAAGAAATGTGGAGAATTACAGACAACCATGAATTTGATGAAATCGATCTACCACAACTAGCTAGGTATATAAAAAATATTTTGATTGCAGAGGACAGAACACAACGACCAATAGGCAGATTGCGATCGCAGCAACAGCTGACGCAACAATTCTATTTCGGACGATCAACTTAAGAGTTACAGCTCAAAGCTATATGTAGAGACTCAGGAGGTCAAGGCTCGATTTGGTCTGTAGCGCCATTGATAAGAAGAAGAAAAAAATCATGTAAAAACTAATTGAAATAATTGGATATATAATAAAACTATGTTAAAGATCTTTATAAAAAATACAAGAACATTTTTTGAAATATGATGAAAAAGTTTTAATAAAAATTATTTAACTTATATAAAATAACTTTGATAAATACAGATTTACCAATAACACACTCTGTTGCTAAATTGTCAATCTCTATAATAATGTGGACAATTTTTGTATTTTACTTTATTGCACAAATTAATAATTGGTGAGCCCGGGTGTTAAGTGGCCAATGTACTCAAATGTTATTATTGCGAAATTAAATTTGAAATTTAAATATCAAAATTTTGATATACTTTTAGAATTTCAACTATCTTATATCTTATAAGTTATTATTGGACTTTTATCTTATAATTTATTATTGGAAAAATAGGGTTCGATGTTGATTTGGATATTGAACAGTAAAGTATGAACACAGGTAATATTCAAAGATATTTAGTGCATCTGGATATTAATGAAAAAAAGTGGATTTTGAATAAACAAGTCCATCACTTTTTAGAGATATTGAACAAATAAACTTAATCAGGAATGAAAATGTGTTCAAAACTGAACTATTTGGGCAAAAACTATATTTACATATAAATCATTTATAATTACAAATAATCCTTTAAATCTTACCAATTCCAAATAAAAGAATTTTTTGCCTGCTTTTTCTATTATTTTAAGATATTTCTGCAACTCTTATTGTGGATTATCGTTATTTTTACACCAGTGTCTCAACAAATTAATAAATATTGAGTAGAACATTTAAATCAAGAAGAACCATCGATTTCATAAAAAAAAGTAAGTAAATAGCAACTTTGAAAAGTCCCTTCCAACGCGTACAATGTAATTTAAAATTTAAGGATATCGACAACGCTCGTTAACAAGAGCGTCCCACCTTTAAAGTTATAGAAAATTTTCATTTCTAATTCATTTTATTCAATTATAAATTATAATAATTTGAAATTTGGAAATTTATAATTGGTATACATTCAGAATATCTTTACATATTCTTAACATACATTTTTATTTACAATATTTTTAAATCAAATGATTTGTTCCTTTTTGGGTATTTCAATCCAACATCAACTGATAAATTATACTGAAAAATAAATTATACCATAAATCGTAAATTTTCACATTTTATTTACGTAATAATAAAATATTTAATATTTTACAAGAACATAGCATAAAGTAACAAAATCAAAATTTGATAAAATTAATGTTTTAATTAAATATTTCAATTTCGAAAATTTGTTTTCATAAAATCCAATCAAAATGTAATTAATTGCATATTTTTAGGTTACCAAAAAACATTTTTTTTTTATTACAATTATCTTCACAATGACCTATAACTACATAGCTGGCCTGGAGCAATTCGATAATAATTGTATAATAACTTCAAATTTATATTACACAAATGAACCTCGTGTATTTTTCGGTAAAAATTTATATTAGACAAACTCACCAAAAAAATGTTTGTAAACTTTTACAATTTAAGAGAAAATTCATTTACCATAAAAATTTTATATTATCGACTTTTCCAAATAGCATGCGCTTCAGCTTCCCCTAATACAAAATTGATAACATTTTGCTATTTTCGAAAAAGCTTATCTAATGTTTACATATGTTTTATTTATGTTTTTGGTGTATAAAATACACAAGATAACACAAATAAAACCACGTGTTTTATGTTTTGTGATTTTGCGTTTATTTTATTATGATTTTTCATTCTATCTATAAGATACATTTTATTGTATCTATGGTGAAAAATTAAGTTTATTTGTGGTCTTAATGTAATAAAAATGTTTTGGAATGTTTATATAAAAATTTTCTTTCTTTTTTCTTTCGATTTTATTATTTTTAGTGTAATTGTTGCAATAGTTAAAGAATGTACGAGCAAATTTAAAGAGATTTTACAACAAAAAAATATAAAAATATAGAATATAAAAAAATTATTTTAAATATGCAAAATAAAAATATTTCATTTTTTATGTGGAGAATGTTTTAATTTATAAAATATTAAATTATTTTCATTTGGGATTTTCAGAAGTAAAATTAGTAAAAAAATTTTTTTGTATTTTATATAAAACTATGTCAAATAACCAACTAGAGAATTGGAATTATATAACATACAATTTTGGATTGTATATGAGTAATGTATATATAAATTTTATGTAGTAAAGAAGCATAAATATAAAAATTTTAGAGATTTTAATTTTAAATTTAAGGTATTAAAAAAAGTATAGTAAAAAGTAATAATTTAGCATAAAATTGTTACAGGAAATTTCGTAAATATAATTATGTAATAAAATTTGTTAAAAGGATTTTTAATAGAAGCTATGGAAACTTAGGAGTTCATAAAAATGGGCTTTGTAAATTCATTCAGAATAATTAATAAGGACCTACTGAAGTTATTGAGTTAAAATTTTATGGGTAATCTTTACTGATTTGTAAGGACATATAAAATGTATTTTATATAATTCAGAAATTTTGATAAGGTTTCATTAACACTGAAGATACATGCAAAATTTCATTGAAATCCGATATAAATTATTTTAAATATATTGTGGTGCACATCAATTTTTAATCAATCTTTCCATTACAATACTTCATAGTTAGAACTTCTTGTAAAATTATTGTATTTCAAAGAATTTTTATATGTAAATGTAAAATATTTTTTAATAGTTCAAACAAAATATAAACTACAAATAAACTTGGTCTTTACTGTTTACAAACTAAAATGTTTCGTTTATGATTTTCATAAAAATTGTACATACCTTCTAAAAAAATTAAAACATAATTTACTAATTTGAATAATTTGAATTTATACACGAAAATATTAAAACAAGTAACTTAAAACTTTTATACTTTTATACAAAACTTAAATTTAAATGCTAATAAATGTAAAAAAATCAAAAAATTATATAAAATTATTTAGAATTTGCTAAAATATATTTATTGTAGTTAAATTTTTATCTAATTACTATTTAGTTTAATATTCGGTAAGAGAAATGACTAATTGCTATGACTATAATTGCGCTACTAATCCACTAAATAGTGGTCCATGTCACTTAAGCATCAGCTGTATTGTTTTATCAATAGTACGGGTTTCGGTAGTGACGCATAATTTGAAAATGGAAATGACAATAAGCCGTATGGCTGTAGTAGAAGTGGTCTTCCGTGTTGAACTTAAAAGATAAGCTATTTTAGCGTACTGTCTAAATTAGAACATATAATTACAAATTATTTTGTAATTGACATATGAAATTTATGGAATTACTATGTAACATTAAGGGAATTCAACTAATTTAACGAACACAATTGAGTGAATGTACCAAATTTACAATTTTCCAGATTCACAATTAACCAGAAAGTAAATTTACTCAATAAAAAATTATTCCTGATGTAGTTACATCGGGCTTAGCCATGAAGATTCGAAAGAACACCGTATTTCTTATAAATTATAATATTCTTTATTCGGGTTCTTTTTAGTGAGGACCAAAATTATAATATTCTTTATTCGGGTTCTCTAGGACCAAACATTTTTTTTGTAATGTGTAGAAAGTTATTATTATTTTGTTAACGTCAATCCGATCATTGGAGAAACAAAATGTTATGAACAATTTTAATGTTAGTTGTGATCGATATGATTCATTATGAAACCAAACCAATGAATTGATATTGAAATAGATACTGAATATTATTTTTCAATCACAAGTTCAATGTAATTGGTATTAAGAAAAATTGCTGAACTTACATCTATAATTAAATGCTTTTTGATAGTTTGACAAATAATTATCGTATTTTCTTAATAGTTTTCTTATTAATTATCTTTTAAATTGTAATATCTAATCTTTGTGAAGCTTGACTTATAGTTGAGTATTTCTGGTTTAAGTTTTCTTTTTTTCATTTCAATGCAATTAACAAGTTAAACCTCATTATAGCAATTTTATTTAAATGAGTATAAAAACCTTGCTTAAAATATACTTACTTACAATAAAATCTCTTTTCCAGAAATGCAAACAAATTTTATAATAGACGTCTATACAAATGTCATATTTATAATTATTGCAGCTATACATAAGTAAAACAAGATTTATTTATTATGTTGTGCACCTTTTTAAAAATCCAGCTTCACATGTTATTCATTAAAATATTTTCTTATTTAATGATTTTAAGGATTTAATTCAACAAAAGAACATAATATATTATAAAAAGGAATATTTTTTCTAAAAATAAAATAAAAAATGAATCTGACACTTGTATAATTACTGCTTTTTGTCCCCCATTAAATATAGAAATATTTCATATATTCTCTGCGGTTTTTAATTAATATTTTTCTGAAATAAAACAGAAATTCTTTAAAAAAAAAAATGTTTGAAAGAAAAATGCGATTTTTTTGTTATTTTGATTGTAGAAATTTTAAATTACATATAAAGATGAAAACCACAAAATTATGTACTCTAAAAAAAAAATTTAACAACAAATTTTATTTCAATAAGAAACATATTCACTGTAATAGACGTTACTATAACGAGCTTGTATTGAGGAATAAACTTTGAATCTTTTTCAAGTAATTTTCATAACTTTTAATAGATTTTATTGTTGTTCACATGAATTGAATTCCTGTATTGTAGGTGGTAGCAAATGTATTCATATGTGAACCGGAATATGGAGATTACAAATAATAAGCAAAATAACTGATAAGCAGGCTATATTCTTTGACAGAGACAAGTATCATATTTGAAAAGGTTCACACTTGTTAATCAAATACAATTTCTTACAAATTTGTCTGTATTCCAAACGTAGATACTGAAAAAAACTTGAATATTCTACATAAGCTACGCACATTGCACCAATTTTATATATAGATGCTTTCTAAAATTAGAATTAAATTGAGAAATCTTTTTCGCTCGCGTTCTTAGTGAAGAAGTCGAAATAATAATACGGTTGATATGCAGCTCGCTTTAGTATAAATTTTCCATATAAAAATAAGCTCGTGAAATTCAAAGAGAAAAATTTAAATTGAATTTTAGCAAAACCTTTAAAAAACATAATAACCAGTGCTGTACAAAAGATGGCGCTTGCATAGCCACAATTAAAACCAATATAAATTTTGAAATTCAGCGATATTTTTAAAAAAAATATCTAAAAATGCAGCTGGAATTATGTTGGTAGCGGTCAGTGAATAATAAAATAAATTAAAAATCAATAGGTCACTGTTTTATATAAAAAACAATTTAATGTCACTATTATCTCTATAATTATTTATTAGCTAGAGATTTATTAGCAATTCGCGAAGAGTTAAAATTTAATTTAGCTCGAGCTGCGTATCAGACATAATTCTTATATGGTACATATTGTTTTCAGTTTAGTTTCAGAGTTTCAGTCAGGATTTTTAATTTCCATTAAACAAATTACGCAACATTTTAAGTTAGGGGAGCAGCTATATTACCAGAACTTAACAAAAAACCATCATAAATTCATTCTGGGCATCAAATTTATTAGTCCCCCCTATTAATTATTAAGCTATTGGAAAACATGCCACAATTTTAAGCTATATTTATATTTCTTGTTCTTGGGGATTGTTATTTATCATATTTTGAACTAAAACTGCATTACTTTTTTCATGGACCTTATAACCAACAAAAACTTTAAAAACACTGATTATGTGTAATAAAAATTAAAGGATTGTTATTAGTATTTTCGGCAACGGTTAGACCTAAATTGGACCAAAATTACCCAAACCCACAATCATCATAATTAACAAATATAAAAACTTAAACTTTAAACTTTGAAGTCTGTGAGCGTATATATGAAATACTTGAATTTTTAATGATCCTAAGAAGATATTTACAAACTTTTGTTTCCAAAAAGAAGAAGCTTCCTCAAAAGGAACTAATTTTTTTTATATATTTTGTATTGTTTTTTTTCTTAGGAAGTGGTATAAAATTTCAAGAACATCAAATATCACTTCAAAAGTGACTGCAAAAAAAAATATATTATAAATATAGCATAGAACATCAGTAAGTCTCAATGTATGTAAACAAAGAAAATATGAATTTTTTATAGTTTCCTTCTCATATATAATAAATAAACAACAAAATCTTATTATATACATAGAAAAAATGTATATACACATTTACATAACTACTGAATTTCAACAATAATTCTGAAACTCATAAGGACATTATACAATAAAAAACACAGAAAAAATAGCATACAATTTCAAAATATTCTGCATTTTTTACCACTAGATAACTTAATTAAAAAAAAAGCTCACCTGAATAACAAAAAAAAAAAATATTGTACAGAAACTTAGCATAAAAAAACCCACCTCAGACCTTGCATAACTAAATTAAGAGTTAGTGACAAAAAATATAATTATTTAAGAATAATGTAACTTAACATCAAACAAATTAGTTAATATTTTTATATATGTGCAAGAGATAAAAAATAAGGAAGAAAAAGGAAATGGTAACGTAACGTAATATTGTGACAATATTTATGTAATACTTGAGATCGTGTATACTTTATTATAACCTCAAAAATAAATAATAAATTTAATATTTTTTAAGGATTCCATTTCGCAGATTTTAAGTATAATAAATGAGAATTATATACATAAAAATATTTTTTTTTTTATGTAATTGCGGTGCATTACTTTCATTAAATATATTTGAAAAGATTTTTCATTATGTTGGTATTAGGACTTTTAAAAATCTCTGTATGTTAATGCTTTTCTGTCTGTCCGTCAGTTGTTGGAAACTCTTGCAATAGTTATTTTACATAAGAAATAGTTATTTTACATTAGCTTTCCTTTTTATAATTATCCTTAACCATTTAATTTAAAAAAGCGTTAAGGATCTCTGACACGTACCCCGTTGGCACACGAAGAAGGGGACGACCTAATATTTGATGGAAAGATGGCGTTAAGGCCGTCGTCAGAATTCTGAACCTGTCTGGAAGTTAGAGGTTAGCAGCGCAAAACAGAAACCAATGGAGATTAGCTTTATCCTCGGCTCAAACGAATACGTTGTAATGCCGATTAAGTAAAGTAAGTAAATTTTAATTGAAATGATTAGTTTAGTTACTCGTGTCAAAATATATTTAACGTCTCGAAATAGAAATGAAATAGAAATGAAAAATTTCGCTCAGGTAGTATGCAGCTATCGTGAAAAAATCATGAAAAAATATAGGTTGTTGTCCAATCAATCAACAGATGGCGTGCAAATAGCCTCCAATTATTTTTCACGTGAAATAATGTTTTGAACGTAATTTTAGGATAAAATTTTGACATTTTTATTTTCTTTTTTTATATAGCAATTTGAATAGTTGAGAAGTTAGTAAAAGAAGTTTTTGGCACTGAGTGGCGCTGTACACATTGAATTTTAAAATGTAATTGTATGTCTGTAAATTCTAAAATGTTGCTAATGCACATCAGCAATGTTGCACAAAAATTGATCTGCCTACAACATTCCACAAAAGTTTAGATTAGAAGAATGTTTTGAGAATGAATTATATATGTACAACTATCGTCACACCAAAAACCCCATTTATAACAAAGTATTGGATAGTAATTCTGTTGCGCGTCATTTTTATTTGTATTTACATATGATATATTTCAATGAAAATGTGATATGCAAAATTCTGCAATAACAACACACCAAACCACCAGAGATTTATATAATGTATATATGACAGAGATTTTATTTAGCTTCAACAGAATGCTGCTACTACTGTTGCTTACTATATTGAACCACTTCTCTTAAATCATTCATATATTTTAGAAATTCATTGTGCATTTTTAAGGTATACAACGTACATCAATTACTACTACTACTAACTGAATACAACTATAATTATACTAGGTACAATACTGAAAGGGTCTAAAAAAATTACATTTTTATAGTATTATGTCTTGTAATATAGAAATTACAGGTTAATAGGGAAGGGTGTTTAAATAATTAAGGTTTCCTTTCGAGAGGATAATAGATGACGACGAGAACTACAATCATTGTAAAGTGAATTTGTGTTTTTTTTTATTGTGGCAATGGTGATTTTTAATTTATATAATTTTTTTATTTGGTTTTGTATAGTTATAGTTACCAAGGAGAAAATTAAAATTCTGGGGTTGATTGTTAAAGGCAAGAAAAATGGAAATAAAGTAAAAAAACAAAAATGAAATTTTTTTTTTAAATATAAATATAATGAGAAAATTGTAGGTATATATATGTATAAACAATTTACAATAATTAAAAATTAAATTTCAAAGAATTAGAATATTAATGATACACTTTGGTGATGTTATTTCATGGTCTAATTGTGATGTAGTAGTGATTACTGTCTATATTTCCGCTATGGCTTCAAATAGTAATTACGTTAATTGTGTATAGAATAAATAATTATAAAAAAATTACCTCTTAGACGTAAGACCTAAGACTATAGAATTATATAAATATTTAAAATTTCTCAAAGATTGAAGAATTTATTAAATAATTATTAATAATTTATAATCATGGCGATTTTGATACCAAAAATAGAGTAGAAAATTTACTTTATCTTGATTTTGTAAGTCCAAATCCCCATATTTTTAGTTTCAACAGAATCTTCTGAATTTTGAATTATTAGTTACCGAAATATGAAAGTCATCAGCATAACTGAAAACTTTGGGATGATGATTTCCATTGCTCAAGTTTCTAGTAATAATAAAAGTAACACCAACAAAATTATTGAGTATGCCGAATAAGGTTGTTACCAAAAAAATATCAGCAGCTTAGTAAAACCTCTGCTTTCATTTGGCAATAAAACTACTAATATTTATAGTGAACAACGCTTCCATAATTCCGTTGAATAGGGACTGCGGACTGCGTATTTGTATATGGGTTTTGTAGATATGCAATGTAAAAACCAATCCTGCTTCATGATAACATACGTTTTAAATGATTCAATTCTCATTTACTGAGTGATCTGCATTAAACAGATATGTTAATGAATCAGAGCAGATCTTGTAGTTAGCTTAATAAAACATATGGAGAAATTATGAGAGCATTTGTAGATAAGGTCAAATCAAAGCCTTTATGTGTCTGTTAATTCATTCTACCATTTATCCAATGAATATTAATGAATTATAAATTTAAATAATGACATAGTTAAATATGTTTTTATGCTTACATTTTTGCTGTGATTTGTTATAAGTGACACATTTATAACAAGCTGGTTGGGTAACAATTGTTGGATATGGATTGAATTGTAACGAGAAGGAAATGTAGTGTCTCTATCAAAGATTAATGAGGATTAGATACTAAATATCAGAGTTGTTAAATAATGCATTATTTTTGTAATGCATTTTGAAATTCATTAGCATTATTTTAATAATTCAATTTGAATTAAAATAATGCATTACAAAAATAATCATAAGTTAATTTTACTTTACAGTATTACTTATTTAATGAATATAGATAATTCATAATTTATATTAGATTTTTCATTTAATTTGGCTCGTAAATTATTTATTTTTGTATAGCAATTACTTAATATTTATTTCTCTCATGCTTTATTATGTAAACCTTGTCATATTTTCATGCATAATTAACAACAATTTTTTTTTACTAAAAAGGATCTGATTACAATTTATATTATATACCAATATTTTAATGTCAAATTGTAATACAATCAATATTTTTTTTTTGTAAATTGAAAATTAAAGGATATATAATTAATTTTATAAAAATATTTTTCAATTTATTATAATCTGTATAGAAAAATATTTTTTTTTTATATATACATACATAATTTTAATATCTTAAGAATGATTTTCCTATTAATATAAATTTCCATATATCCTTGTGCGGTATTAGAGATAAGCTTTCCACATCTATTTTATGTTATATAACCGCATAAACAATTTTTAATATTAATATTTTCCTATTAATATTTTGGCATTGTTTAATTTATTTATTTTTCGTTATTTTGATTGGAAAGTTGACTTTCATTGCTATTAAATTTTTATTGTTTACACTCTCTGTATATATTACAGAATATTGTTAACAAGTTTGTTTATGAGTTTTTGATGTTTTTTTGATAATAATTTTTTTTGTTTTCTAAATAATGATAAACAATTTGAAAGATTGTAGGTGGAAAATTAATAAGAAAATGCCAGTTTTAAGAGAATATATAATTTATTTTCGTATGTTAAGTTTCTGGTAATAAAATAATACCGCAAAAAAAAAAGAATAGAATAATACCGAAAAAGATTCAAAAAGAATTGTTTACATTGGTGTTTTAAGTTACTGATAATTGATAATGTTAAGGAATCGTATGAATTATCACTGGTGACGAACGTAATCGAATTTATTGTTCTCTATCTATCGCAGTAGATTTCACAGTGAAACCATAAGCCTTCGGATATATATATATAACTTATATTCTAGTTTGTCAGAATATCAGAGAGATAAGCCTTCCTTAAATTGAACTTTGACTTAAGCCTCAGATGGCTAAAGCTAAATTATCACTTTTGACACTAGCAAAAATTATTTATAATGGCACTAGTTTAATAAAGTTATGTCGATTTTAAAAGTTATTAGTAAAAAGTTATTAAAAGAAAACTAAAATTAATGCAACACTTCTTTTCCTCTATACTATATTATTATAAAATTATATTTTTATACGCTCACAAAAAATGAAATATACACGCACGCTAATGCACAAATTCCAATGTCAGATTAATTTTTATGGTTCATTTTCATTCACAATAACATTATTTTCCATTATCATTCACAATAATTCACCTCTTTTAGCAAAGTTTTTATTGTGAAACTAACTAAGCTTAAGCTACAAGACACACAACCGATTTTTAGTTAAGCTTAAGTTCTATTAAAGTCTTCTTAATATGTTTGTGTTGTCTAGAAGTTGAGTAACTTCGGCACTCACATGGTTTATGAATCTTTCCGCGTGATTTTTTACAATTTTTTGAATTTCACTGTTGACAAATTCTATTTCCAGGTATTTATGTAGATCCTTAGAACTTTGTTTTGAATCGTTGTATTATTTCTATATTGCTTGGTTTAGTGCAGCCCCAGAGTTGGAGAACATAAGTCCATACCTGTTTCATCACATGATTATATAGCTGAAGGCTGAAGCTTATTTTAAGTTGTTAATATAGAGTGCCTTCCTATCAGCCAGTCAGTACATTTTTCTAGAACGTATACCAACTATAGATATGTGAAAAAGCTGCTTGTAGCTTCTCAGTAGATTCACCATGTGACCAAATAATATTTGATAAATTATATACAAATATTTTATATAATAATTATATTAAATAGTAGCAATAAATTATTAATTTCATACATTTTTGTTTCAATTTCAAATTGTTCAGTCTGAATTTTGAAATTAAAAAGATTTATTTACTTTTGAAAATGTTTATAATAATTTGTTTATTCAATCAACAATCGAAGTTCATAAAAAGTTCAATTTTGGAAATAAATTTTATGTAAACACACTTAACTCCCAATTGTCTAAATGTCTGATTCGGAGAATATTCAACTAAAAATTGGAAAATTTCAAATATTTTGAATCTATATTTCAATTTATTGTCTTTAAATTTCAATGATATATGAATTCTTTTACAAAACTTCATAAAAAATGCTCTTAGGCATCAGATTTTGTAAACTTGAATAAATAATGTACATATTAAAATTGTTGTTTCTTTTTATAAATTTAATATATTAAAATTATATGAATAAAAATTTGAAAATATCAGCAAAATTCTTATAATAAAAAAATTAAATATACCTTTATAGAAAAGCAATATTTATTTAATGCTTTTTAATATAACAATATTTGATGAATTCGTTCAATAATGAATTTTCAGCAAAAATATCATATTATGTCAAAAAAAAAAAAAGTGAATACGATTAAAAACTCAGTAAAAGCGGCTTCTTAATATAAGAAAAATGATTATGCAGTTTTGGAGTTCCTTAAAAAAATATAAGTAAAAGGTAAATCCTTTAAGAACTGCGATGGATAACATTAAATTTTAATATATCGAATTTTCCTATTATAGTTGAAGATTTAAAATTCAATATTCAACTGAATTTTAATAAACTTAAATTCTTTATTCAATATATTGAAAAATATTCAATCGTTTTGTCATAAAGTTTCTCAGTTTTTTTACCCAAGGTTTTTTGACACTAACACTCTGGATTCAATGGAAGCTTAAGTTCAAGTTTTACTAAACTGTTTGTGGTAGTATAATGTAAACCTATATCTTAAAGGTGTTATAAAATTTTCCTAAGATTAACTAAACCGAAGATTGTCACGTATTTGTGAAGGAGAAAAAAAGCAAATATTGTGAATGAAAATTAATTTAAGACAGAAACTGACCATATTTATGCAACTCACATTAGATTGAGCTATAGTCAAAGTAAATTTCATTTAGGTAATTTATATTAATGCTTGCACTAGTGAAACCGACAGCACTGGAAAACTAAATTTTAAGTATTTAAAAAGTTTAAAAAATCATTAGCTTAAAATTAATCAAATTTACTTTACCCAAGGTAAATATACCATTTTATAGTACTTTAACTTTCTCCACGAAATTAAAAACCCTACTAACTCTGTCTTAAGCTCGGACTACAAATACATAGTAACGATCCGTTCAGTACCGATTCGTTCTATACCATGTGTCCACTCAATTCCAATTTGACATCTCCATATATTTTGTATAGAATCTCGATTCAGTGGACACATAGGTGCGATTAAAATCGAATTGGAAGGAATCTAATCGAAAAAGTTTGTAACGATTGAAATTTTTTTCTAATCCAAACTGAAGCAAATGTCAAGTGAACTTAAATTTGATTAAATCGATTACAATGGTTAAATATACGTTCAGTATACTTAACCAGTGGCTTGGCTACTTCACGAATCGAATACTGTAGTCCAAGCTTTAACAATTCTGAGTTACACCATTTATAAAAATTGTGGAACATATTAATCACATACAATTGCAAGCAGAAAATTGTAAGAACCTTGGAAAACCACTATAACTTTATTGTAAGTTTAGTAAGTTTATAAATGACATCACCCTTTTTATAGCTATACATCATATATGTTAAGTTAAGTTCGAAAATCGAATCCAACGATGATAGCAAGAAGAATCTATATTAAATATGTATAATAAATATTTCTCTTTAATAGGAAATTTGCATTAGAATATCGTCATTTTTATCCTCAATTTATACAAATGTCAAATTATTAATGTAAGAAACTATTTATCTTGCCCGTTTCTAATATTATGCATTTAATTGAACTTATCCATTTCAAATTCATGAATTTAATATTATAAATATATATAGTATTAATTTCATCACTTTATCATTCATTTAAAATTCACTTCATTTCACATAAGATCCATATCAATTCTATAGTACTATTTTATCAAATTGAATTATAAATTTTTATATTACTACTAGCTATATAAATAATATAATTTTTCTTATACTTATTATATTATTATTATTATTATATATTTTTTTTTAAATGAAAAATATCATATTTATTTGTCGAAAGTCTGAATTTTATTTATTATGACAGTCTTATTGGAAAGTTCTTGCCTTTCTTCTATCCATAATAATTTATCCATGAATAATAAACAAAGAATGAACCAAAAACCTATCTTTATTTTTAATAATTATTATATATAAAAAGGATATATTCTTTTATAGAACCCTTTAGGTATTCACAATATTGTATATATATAATAAGGTGTATAAGATTTCATATTAGATTTCCAAAAAAAAAATAATATATGGCAATATTTCTTCATACCGATTTAATATTAAAGGCAACATACTGTTACCAAAGACAAAAAAAAATTGTATATACATATAGCGATAAAATATATGAAAAAATTAATATATCACAAGAGATCTTATTATTAAAAAAAATGTTGTAGCTATGTTGAATAATATTTTTAAGCGAATTGATACACTTTTGAATATAATAATATTGAATTTATTAAGGCACAATGAGAACATAACCAAAAAAAAAAATAAGAAATGAATTAAATTTTTATAGGTAAATCTTTTAGATATTAAATTCGTATAACCACCACCAAAGAAGATTGTTTTTTTTTTGCACAAACAGTGTAGAAGCTGTTGGAAATATTTCATTATATAAAATCTTTGTATCAAGCTGTTCATTTGATGATAGTCTTTATGATAATATAGATTACGTTACAAATATAGTAAAATATTAATTTACCTAACCTTTTGATTTCAAAGAATATAAATTACAATTAATAAAATTAGATAAATATTAAATAATGTAAAAAACGTCCTTAAAGGAAAGGTATGTGGTTAACCTATGACCATATGAAAGAATTTTTCTTTGATACTAATATCTCCAAGATCTTCCCAAAATTATTTTACTTACGAAATTAATTTTTCTCATCAAGTAATCAAGTTTCTTTTTATCTCTTTAAATTCAAATGATTCTGGCCGTGCCTAGATATCTGTAACACAAATTTCATTACTCTCCTCAACATTCGGATTTTCATACTCTAAAATCTAAGCTACTCTAATTCGTAATAATATCGATTTTTTGTGGATCTACTGATATTAATTTTGTTTCATTTTTATTTTTCAAAAATAATTTTGAATTAGACACGTTCAGACAAATTTCACAAATTTCATAAGATTCATATTATACATCATAAATGATACAAATCTTTTGATATTTCGGATTTCCATATACTCTGAAATCTAATGTTATAAGCCAGCATGAAACGATAATTTATGTCTTATGAAAGTCTCATATTTTTCCAACATAAATTCATAGCTGGACTATAGCCAAAACCATTCAAAAGAATCATTATACAAGGTATTGTAAGATTGGTTGATTGGTTGGCTTAAGTGATGAAACCCGAGCGGCGTTCTTAATTTCTGGGTTAGCAGATTTTTTTCGACAACTCGTGAACTCACGTAACCACACTTGTCTTTGCTAGAATAATGATTTCAGATCCACTTGGTGGAATCCCAAAAATATATTTGCAAATCGAAAAGATCAGCAGCACGAAAACTATTAAATTTTTTGAGTTGTTTTTCATGCTTTAATTTAGAAGGCTGCAAGATCCATAAAAATCAAACAAATTTTGAATTACATTTTTAAAATAATAATATACTAGATCATTTAAAGCAAAGGTCGCATGTTTCGTAAGTGATTATATTTTGAAGTCCAGGTTCATTTCCCCACATCCATTTTGAATTCAACAATTTTATATTAACATCTGCGAGTTATGCGGCTAATTTCAATTGTTATACGATTTTAAATTAATATATTTTTAAAATTTTATTTAAAATAAAATTTGAATTCGTAGTATGGTGTATCCTTAATTGAAATTAAGTTGGAATTCTTATATTGTATATCCTTACATTCTTATATAAGATTCCTTTTTTTTAAAAATAAAATCAATATAGTTACAGTATATATGACTGAGAATTTGTAAGCAATATGCAAAGGAAATCCGATTAATATTTAATTTAACCTAAATGGATTTATAGATATTTAAATATATTCCTAAATAAATATTTATTGTATAAAAGAAATATAATAAAATTGTACACAAAAATGTTATTAGAAAATTTCAAATTAAAATTACAATTTCTATACAAACGAAATGAAACAAATGAGAACAATTTGATTAGATACAATTTTTAAAAATCAATATTTGTCCATCTCCTCATAATCACAATGCGTCAGTACATTTTGCATAAATTAAAAATGATATAATAATTATTTTTAAGGTCTGCTGCGATTATAAACTTAATTTCAGGTTTCAGCGCATTAATTATTTTGGTAATATGCACCCGAATCACATAATACAAAACTGGTCATGATTCATGATTAACATTTCGCTAATGTTAATCATAAAAACAGAGAACAAATATACATTTAATACAAGGCAGTAAGAATATACTGTAAATTATGATTTTCTTTGACAATTTAAAAAGAAAATCCTTACATTTTCCTTAAATAGAATTGTGTATTTTTTAAAGATTCTATAAATTGTAGAAACACAGAAGTTTTATAAAAAATAAAAACCATGTTCATTACAACAGATCGAAAACACATAAACTACTAAATTTAATGGTCATACAAACCAACTACTACATTCCTTTAAACACTCTTATAGTTTTAGTGCAGAAAAAAATAAAGAAAATTTTTATTATAAAAATTAGAAAAGCTTTTAAAATTGCAACTATTTAGCTGAATCATAAATCTTTAGATTCTCAAATCTATTTTGTAACATCTTTCTTTACAAAATCAAGTATGTTATCTACAGTTACAAATAGTTCCTTCTAATTCATATACAACTATACAAAATACAACACAGAGAAAGAATTTATTCACAATTAAATCTTACTAAATATTACTTTTTTTTTCATTTAGTTTATATCCGCCGGATGCTTGAAGTGGTCAAAAAGAATTTTAAAAGAACCAATCTTAAATAAATTCATGAAACTATGTATTAGACAGTAGTGTATATATATTAATGCATATATTTTCCGGAAGAAGAAACGATTCAACATTTACAAAACTGTTAAGGATTTGTTCAAAGTACAATTCTATAATGAAATATTAGAATTTTAATGGAAAAAGTCTCAAAAGGTTTCAAATGGAATTTTGGTGATCAGCTGGTAGCGTAGAAGTAGTTAGCTATGTCGTGATGTATTTGGTCCCTGGTTCAACTCATCGATGTCACTCCAAATTGATTCATCTTGAAATGAGTAGCAGTAATAAATTTTTTCGATATGTTAATTGTGATTTTGAGACTTGAAAATGGTTGAGAGTTCAGAGTTGAGACCATTTACTGACAACAAATTTCTTACTATATTAAAAGCCATTAGATTGTCTGTTTAGTCAAACAGAAAATTATGGTTCAAAATTAAATTCAGTAAAGTTTAAATAGGTTTAAATTGCAATAAAATTTCATGAAGCCTTATGATTAAATCCGTATGCTCTCAATCGCAGTGAACAAGAGGATAAACTATGATGAAGAATTCCGCTCGTATTCTCTTTTATCCTATATGTCAAAATTTTGGTTTTAAGTCTCCACATTATAAGCCATTTCAATGAATAAGGAAGATTATTAATTAATTATTGTAGAGATATAAATTGGAATTGAATTTAACAAAATTACTCACTCGCTCTAAGCCGTCGAAATATGAATATTTAGGCTATTTAACGCAAATTGTTCCACTTTATCAATCGCACAACTAAAGAATATAAAATTGGACTCTCACTGGTACTTTTTATAGAACACATGAGTTGTTTAGTTTTAAGAGTAATCTTTCATCACCTCTCGCTCAGTTCCTTAAGTAGTACAGCTATATGGATCGATATATTCCTAAAAAATCTGGCTTCTCTTCAAAAAAAATATTCCACCTTTTATTCAAATATTTTGTTCTTGTTCTTGTGCTTAGTTCTGCTTAATTTAGCATGTTCTTGTTTACCGATGCTTGTTTGTTATGTTAATAATTTAGGAATATTAAAATAATTATCTTTTATTGATAAAATCAGAAAAAAAATTTGACATTTTATATTTAAAAAAAAAGTCATTTATTTGTTAATATCCGAAATTATTTTAATTTCTAATTACATTTCGATTTCGCTATATTAATATAAATATATACTTTGTAAAAAAAAGGTCAATTTATTTTAATTAAGATAATTTCTTGTAATATGAATATAAAAGATAACCTGACAGTAATATTTTTTAATTATCTAAAATATCTTTCCAAATTATATTACAGTATACCAGAAAGCATATAAAAATAATGTTTAAATTTTAAATACATTTTACTACATATAAACGTTAATGGAAACTTCCGAGAATAAAATATATAGATTCAAATTGTACAAAATAAAAATTCATTAAAAGCATAAAGATTTTTTCTACAGACATAATTATCTTATATACTTTTCAACAATTTTTCGGAGAACTTTACGATTAACACTATACATTTAAGTTAGTTCATTTGCAATAAATTCGTAAAATGCATCACTTTTCAAATATTTAACATTTTGTGTTTATTACGTTGTATTTGCTATAGTTGTTTTAATTGTTGTTGGTTGGATCGAGTGGCGATCCTCAGACAGTTTCGCCAGGATTTCAAATTGCGCGTTTCGCTATCACACATGTGAACCCGAGCATTGATTAGGTTATTTTAAAGGAAATGTACGATTTCTGTATTGGGTAATTATTGTAATCATGTGAATTTCAATTCATTATTTGAAAAAATATATTAATTTTATAATATTCTTTTAGTTTCATCAGGATTTCATTATAGAATAATCAAAATCAAAAATGTGTAAAGACAAATTAATTATTTCAAATAAATAGAACAGGAAATTATTAATAATCGTACTCTATAATTCGATGAAATTCTGTTTTAGTGTACGAATATTATTCTCAGAAAATATGATCTATTTATATGGAAATGGAACCTATATTACGAGTAATTTTATTAATTATGAGTATTCCAATAGATATGGACCAAAAATAATTGATTATCGTAAAGAATATCGTAATTATTATCACATTTGGACGAATAAAATGTGACACCCAAGTTTATTTCATAATGTAATTGGTGCCTGTAAAATTAGTGTCTGTAAAGTTTGTATTTGTTTCAGAACGCAGTTGATACCGCTTTGTTCGTCAGCTTTAGTGGGTTAATAATTAATATTCTATTACTAGATAGTGTGTGGCTATTATTTTATGTATACTGTAATGATGTATAATGTCATTAGTAACATTACGACAAAATTTGAAAAATATAGTCCGAAATACAAAAAAAATATTTTAAAATTGAACTGTTATTAAAATTAGAATTAATGATATTAATTCCTGCTGATATGAACCGCATTTTATGAAAAAGATCTCAACAATTATTCATTTAATTTTGTTCAATTTAAAAAATCAAAATTAATTACTTAAACAAAATTCAAATATTTTTTATATTATTATTATTATTTGAATTTGAGTAACTTTTATTATAAATATACTCAACATCATCTAATAATAATTTATTTATTTTTCCATTAACGGATACTTAGAAGGAAGAAAATTAAACTATTTTGTATCATATTTTATTAATATTTCATTCTATCCATTTCCCAGGTATATAGACAGACATAGATACATAATTTACCATTCATTTTGTATGTGGCTTCAAAAATTTCATGCATGACTGCTTTAAATTTTTCTTTCCGAATAAAAAAATAAAAATATGTAGTTAGATTTCCACTTAATTTAAACGATATAATAACAACAAGTAAAAATTTTATGCATTTATATAAAAAGAGGTTAGGGAAGAGATAAAAAGCCAAACTTTTTTAATATTTCTAAAAAAAATAATTGCTCATAATTTTTCATTTTGTATAGTTATAATATATTTTTTTTTTATTTTTGCGTTTCCATTAACGAAAAGTTTACTGCTTTAATAAATTTTAAAATATATTTTTATTATTTATATTATACAATAAAAAGTCCTTTCATTGTGAATCCTTTGATATTAAAAATAATATTTTAATTATTTGTGAACGAGAACGATGATAAAAACCTAGAAGAGAGAAAAAGTTACTGACAAACTACGACAAAAATTAACGTTTTTCATATTGTTTAATATATTTTATGACTGAAGAAGGCTAGGTAGTCAAAATTTGGATGAATGCAGTCAATAAATATGCAAAATTTAACAAATTGGAATAATTTGAAAACAGGATATTTAATGAAAATATCAAATACATTTCAAATACGTCACTCATACACTTAGATAGTACGAAATAGTTGCAGGTATCAACAAAATGTCTTTGAAAATAATTACGCAGAATGATCTAATCTAAACTATGAGCAACATAAACCTGCTGAAAATTAACGAAAAAAATATAGATGCATTATTCCATTTAGCATAGAATAATATTACTTCCAAAAGTGATAATGAATTACAATAAAAATATATGATAACCTGATAATTTAAGCTAAAACGGTTCATCATTATTAATCTAGAATCGCTTTTTAAAGCTGTATACTTAGCTATACAGATTTACTTAGCTATTTAATCCGAATTGATGAAGAAAACTATGTCAACTTATACTTTTCTGGGTTGTAAAGTGAAAGCTTTATCCTTCGTTTAAAATTGTGCAGGTTCACAACAAATGACCTCAGTTCTCAGAACCAGCACACTCGTTAACAGAACAAGAAAAGATATAGAAATTAAATTAGAGATAAGAGAGATACAAATTTTGTGGAAAGCATAAAGGAAAAAATGAAATAATCCAAAAGCCAAATTGTCATTAACAACAACTTAATATCATTCGTGTAGCAAAAAGTCACGTTTCTCGATACTTGTAACAATTGAAAGCTTGTTGACATGGTATAAGCAAAACCATTAATTGAATCTAAACATTTTCTACAGCTGATTTATATCCTGGAATATGAATCTTTAATCTGCTTCGAATAAATAGTAAAATAATATATTTAAAAATATAAATAACCGGAGATGACGCGTTTTCAAACCAGTCGCTCTGACACATCTTTAAATTAGTACCAGTAATTAAAATTGAAGACTGGGAAAAATACTAACGTTTGGGACCATATTTCCTGCATTTTAGCTTATTCCAATTCAAGTTTCTTTACTACACAATAATTTATAATTCTGAATTCATATAAAATTATAGTATTATTTTTATTACGACGTGGAAGACGTGGCTTCCCGGACTGAGGATCCACTTAAGTTTAATATAATAATTAAATTTTTCCATTTTTTTTTTTTCAATTAAAATATAAAAATTTAAAGACTTTGAATTTTCAGTTTTTGGTTATACTTAAGTACACTTTTAGTAAGTTTTTTTTTTTTAAATACGAGTATAACGTCGAAAAGATAATTTATGTTTATATTATAATTGTATACTATTTATAATTTAAATAATTTACTTTATTACTTAATTATTCAACTTTACATTATTTTTGATATTTTTTAAGTAAATTTACAACAAAAAAAAAAAAAAAATTATAAAAATTATGTTCTTAATTTCATTTTATTACATAATAAAATATGAAACTTTCTTTTGAAACCGTGTTATGTTAAAGAAGAAAGTTGCATCTTTATCCGATCATCTTCTTTCTATATAATATACTTTTGAACAAAATATTTAAATATTTAATTTTATGAAGTTATTAAACATTAATAAATGGTAATGGGTTTTCAATGTAAAAAGGAATCAATATACATATATATTTTAAGGATTTTGTTTAAAGGATATTAGTTACATCTGCAGTTTCAAGAATTTCTTTCCATGTTTTATACTATTTTTTTTTTGTAGTTATTATAGTTATGAATTAGAAGTGTAAAATATGAATCTTAATAATACTAAATTATTTCATTTTAAAGGAAAATTGTACTTGAGTTTGGCTGGGTGGTAATTTGTATCCATATGGTACTTTATATACATTCGAGGTTTCATTAAGTTTAATACTATTTTGACTATCAAAAATATGCAACTAAAATACTGATTTCATATTCAATTAGTGGCTCTTATAAATCTACTTCAAAGTATTTGTTAAATTCTGCACACATAATAATACTGAAAATTACATTAGAATTAAAATTGTACTCTTCAACCATGTTTTAAGTAGTTACAGATTAAATGATAAATTTGCAATTAACAAAGGAAAAGTGGTGATAGAATGTTACACATATCCATATGGAAATTTATTAAACTCCCTACATTCAAATCAGCTCTGATATGAGTTAAAATTTTGTAATCTCCGAAAATAAATCAAAATTGAATTGAATAGTTCTGTGCGACTTCTGAATAATTATACCCAGGAGTTTTATTTAAGATATAATGTAAGTGATATGTAAATTAAATATATAATCAAATAATTAATATTAAAAAAAACTTAATTCAATTCCCATAATCACAATTTATTTAATTATACAAAAAATTATTTATTTTATATAAAAAAAAAATTTTGTATTTTAAGTTATAATAGGATTAATTTCGAAAATTTCATTTTACAATAAAATTAATTAATTTTTATCAAAAATGATTTATGGAAAATTAAATCATTTTTATCAAAAAAAAAAGAATTTCATTGGAAATATTCGCAAATCTCTATACGCATATAATCATAAATCATCAAATTTCTCATTTTTATCATAAAATATTATATAATGTAAAACACAGTAAACTACCTTCAAAATGAAAATAAAAGTTCCCACGTATTTTTTTTTATATAAGAAGTTCCTAAAATCGCTAAGTGTTACTTCGTTAACCAACTTGTAACAAATAAATATATATAGTGCGTCATATTTTACAAAAGGTTTTGTAGTTATCCTAATTTCCAGTTTTTAATTTCTAATTTCCAGTTTTTAGTCGCGCTTCAATAATTGATAATTAAATAGTTTTGTCTTTGCAATAGTGCTACAGCACAAATAGTGGTGCCTTGACCTTGTTTTGTGACATTCCTAACCATAAATTTCTTTATAGTGAAGAAACGTTTCTTTGCATCAGACTATAATAACTTTTAATATTGTTAAATTTGTTGTCAGGAAATTTGTTTCAAATAGTTTGGTAAAATGATATAATTAATTTCATTTTTTAAGATTGTAATTTTAATTTTCTGTTATTGAACAATATTTTCCATTAATTAAAATTATATATAATTTAAAAAATCAATAAACACAATTTTTGTAACAAATTTTTCTTTTTTAAAAAACACATTCTGTAATAGACAAACTTTACTGTATAGTATTAAAAAAAAACCCTATAAAAAATTAAATTGGAAAGAAATCTATTCAAATCTGTGAAAGGTAAATATTAATTTGAAAATTTAACCATAATGGTTAAAATCCGAGTTTATATTAAATATACGAGGACCATGGAAAAGACTGTTAATATTATTTCAATTCGTTAACACTATACCAAGAAAATCTAACGATTATAAAATAAATACAATTTAGGATAAAATGAATATTCAAATGAATTTTTTGGGAAACTAAAATTATGTTCATTAGTTATGGTTTTATCTCATGACAGGCATATTGATCCAAAAAAGTTCTAATATAACTGCCATAAAATTTTCACTAGGAATAAATGTATATATAAAAAAATCATAGACACTTTTTAATATAGATTCGTGTGATATACAAAAATTAATATTTGTATAGTATTTATTTAAACGAAATTGAAACCAATAATAATTTATACAAACTTAATAATTTTCATTATTTATTCATTTGTAACATACGAAAATTTTTAAACTATTTTGGAAAAAACTCATAAATATCATAAAATACCATAATTAGCATTAGAAGTTAATCAATAAACTAATTATAATTATAATACATACTTTAAATTTAGTTCATATCTAAAATGTGATGAAATATTTTTCGAAAATTTGTATTTTCCAATCCGATTCAGACGTAAAAAAATCACATTGACAAAAAAAATTGTACGGGTAAAAAGTGGGTGACTAATACAGATTTTTTTAAAATTAATGTTGACCTATAATATCAAGAATATTTGAAGTAGGATCTTGTAACTTGGACATTATGATCTGTAGAAATCACTACAAATTTTAACAGATGTTTGCCAATTATCGAATGCTTTTGGATCTCTACAATTGTAAACGTTCTCTGAAAAAGTATCCTCCAAAGTATTTTCAATAATTTCGAAAGTTAAAACTAAAATATATCGACAATCCTTGGTAGATCACAAAGAGGACTTACTATTTAACAAATCATTTTTCATTAAGAGAATTTTAAATTTATACATAAAATTGTGTTGGTTATGATTCGGAATGACGTTTCTAATAATAAGAATTCAAATTATTAATATATGTATTCCTTCTGAATACACAATTCAGAAGGATTCCTTAAATTATCATATTAAACTAGACTGAATTTACTAAGCAGGACCAAAAATATCTATAAAATCAATTTCTTATTTTCATAAAATAAACTGAATTCAGTACTTCCCAAAACCGATAGAGTAAAATCCATTAAATCAATACAATTTTTAATATAAAAAAACTGAAGTGAAGTTTATTTCTAATGAAAATAAAGTTCAATTTTAATCCAATTTTTTATGTCAACTTTCAATATGAATTTACAAATTCATAACCAATAAAAACAAAAATTTTCATATTAAAAGTCAACACCCCACAATAATAAATTTTATATTTGCCCACAGAAAAAAAAAATTCTAATTAAAATACCTTAAAATAAACAAAGTAAAAAACAAAATTTTTTATTCCATCCAAAAACTTAAAAACACTTTTCTTATCGAGACACAACCAAAAAAATAATGAAAAAAAATATATTTAATTTAATTAAAACTTGCATGTTTCAATTTTTTTTATATTGTTTAACCAAAAATTATTTAAATTATATATAATGTATCTTTATGTTCATCATTGCCTAGGATACTCATTGCCATTACCACCGCCACCACAAATACCATAAACTTAAATCACAAAATTGTTCTCATTGTCTTCACTTAAATTCTTCTATAGTGTTTATAATAATAACGAAAAAAAAATACAATTTTCCATTCATCTTTGTCGGTAGCTCTATACAAAATAAAAAAAAATTAAGTAATCTAAAAATATCTTCAACATGTCCAGCATTAAATTGTATATAGATATTTATATATTTGTTTTAAATAACATTGAAATAAATGTAGTCTATTACAAAAAAAAAATATTTTGTATCTTTCATACTCGAAACTAATATTAAAATAAAGAAAATGTCCTGAAATTTTTTTTTTTTGTTGTTGATGATGATGAGTAATATACAAAATGAGTAGCCCATAATGAAAAGATTTTTGTTTTTCATATTTTTTGGCAAATAAAGAATTCTCTTATTTAAAAATGCAGAATGTAATTTCATGCTACATAAAGCTTTATTATAGCCTTATATGATAGCTTTATAACCAAAAAATAAAATAAAAAAAATAAAACTAAAACAAATTTTGGCTACACTCAAAAATTCGCATCATTTCCAAATAACTTTTCCATATAATAGCAGAGATTCAAACAAGAATTACAATTTTTTTGTACAATTATTTATTTACACATTATTGTATGTGTTTATATAGTATTTACCAGGGTTACCAAAACTAGGTAATTGCTTGATTTTAGATATTTCAAATTTACATGAACCTTTCGTTCCGGAAAAAGGTTTTGTATATGCATATAACTTCTAGAATAAAATTAACTATGTTACCATTTTTCGTACATATACTAGACATGACAATCAAAAGGACAACCAAAGCCAAAAACGTTGGCTTTGACATTTTCCCGGCATTCCCGTATATCCCGGCATTTTGATATAGATTCATTCACTGCCAATTTGGAATACTCATCACAGATTAATGGTTTTTAATGATTTAGGAAGAAAATTATCAATTATTTTATAGTGATCTGAATGGTTAGTGTTAGTAAAGAGCTAGTTATCATTTATAGTAAGCCTGTACACAATCGAAGTGATGGTAACGCATTCGTTAGGGAAATGTCTTTGAAAATATCAAAACGCCAAAAATATAAAAATGAAAAATCACTGAAATTTTTAAATGACAATATTCCGTCCGAAAATAATGCTAAATCGATTAAATATCAAAAATATAATAGTGTAATATGAAAAAAAAAAAATATAATTACACTTTATAATTACTAACAATACACCTTTAGAGTTAGTAACGTTGGGTCACAGACATTCCTAGTCACTGCAACCATTAATCTTATTCTGATATCCTTTCTAATTGTTCGACACTGATCAATCCCGTACTGTAGATGAAATTGTACTGTTGCCACATTTCCAAGAGAGCGCCAATTATAGTATGTGGCCTGACCAAGAAACCGGCTCCACTGAATTACCAATTGTGTGTAAGGCCTTTCTGAGTTTACAATAACCTGTTCTGGTCTTCCTACTATTTATTTGAAGGAGCTCTGTTGCTGGATTTCTTGTTTATTTTGAAATGAATAGCTCGAATATTTTCGCTTAATGAATCATGAAGATTTTTTATCTCATTCAGTTTAAAATTATATACAAAAATTCATGTGTCTCGTAAATCATATTATTTCATAATTCGCCAATAAGTTACGGACGTTATTAATAAAAAAATATATTTTCAATTTATTTTCAATTTTATATACCATTTTCCAACAATTTGAAAATTTGGTTTTTTGGTTATAAATTGAAAATTATATTCCATTTTTTTTTTTTTTTTGGATTTGAATTATACTTTTCTTCTTCTTACAATACCGAAACAGGTGGTAACACTTATTTCAAAATTCATAAACATTGAACAACAAAGAATATTATAAAATGAAAGGATATTTAAATACAATTTAATATAAATTAAAAAATATACAAAATATAAATTATTTATTTTCATTTTCCATTTTGACAATTATTTTATGTCCTTTAAGTTGTATATAAAATATTTTATAATATTATATAAGTAATTAAAATCCTGAAGAAAATTTTTCACCACATAATGAACTGACCAAAAAAAAAAAAAAACCGGAAAAAAATAACATTTAAAAAAAAAATTAATACAACCAAATCCAAAATATCCTAGAAAATAGGAATTATAAAACTTACATATTATATTTATTCAATACGTACTGCTAGTATGTGTCCTTTTAAAAAAAAAATGTATACACATTGAAATAGAGTCATTGAGGTAATCCTTTACTGTTATTATTTTTTCCCTTACAGTTTCAAAAAAAAAAAAAAAAAAATACACATTTTCATCATCATACAACATAAAAATGTATAAAGGTGGATTAAAGTTAGTGGGTGGAGTTGTATATATATGAAGAATGGTGGTGAGAAAAAGAATGTTTATATGTATAGCAATTTTTTTTTTTTTTCATTTTTCTTTTTTTGTAACTTGAACTCATGCATTAATAATGATAATCCCGATGCCACAAAAACTGGAGGTTGATTTATGATATTAAAAGGATTAAAATATACTCAAGCTCCATAGAGGATAATATGTATATGTATGTATATATGTTAGTATGATTGTGATATATACATTTTATATACTTAGCGTGAGATATAGTGTGAGATTGCCAAAAGGTATATTGATATTATCCTACGTATAGTTAAAATGTAACTACAATATAATTTTATATATAGCAAGCAGAATGTTTATATAGAAAGTTTAGTAAAAGAGCACATTTGCTGCAATATGTGTGTTGGGGATATGAAAAAGACATATGGTGTTGAAAGATTGGAAATAATAGTGAATAAAGAAGAAACTATGTCCTATGAGGAGAATATAATATATATGAAATAATATTGTATCCTCTTCAGTTAGGTGCTTCAGAAACTTACAAAAAAGTGTATATGTAAATAAAAATTGCTATACATTTGGGTATTAAAAATATTATAGTAGCAGTTTTTTTTTTCTTGTTGTTGGTGCCATATACCATATTTCGCTAAGGCAAATGGGACCCATTAAATGCAGTTTAAGGTATATAGTTTTTTTTTTACTTACTGTCACGGATAAGTCAAATTGATAAAAAAATAATAAGTAAATTAATTTATGATTTTTTCGTTTTTCGATTTTTTACTTAGCCAAGGATCATGAGAATAATTTATAATTATATTTTAATTTGAATAATTATGTGAGAAAATATTAAATATTTTTTTTTTTCAAAAGGAATTTATAAAATTGAATTTTATTTGATTATTTATGTAAAAGAATTGAACTAATAAAACGAAATTTTAAGAATAATTTAAATTAAGAGTTTAATTTTAAATAAAAATTTATTAAAATTATATTAATAAGTTTATATAGTTTGTAGAAGTGATTTTAATTAACAATTTAAAATCAAAATTTTCTCGTGATACAAAAATTTTGTAGTTCATATGTTTTTAAGATTTTCATTATTAATGTTTCCTTCCGATCATTGCGATTATTATTTTTCTCTGAAACATAAATATTCTTTAGATTTACGTGATTGCTTAAGATTCTAAGTCCTAACAGATTTGCAGATTTAACTGATTTCTTATACCGCAGTTATATCGAACCTTTTTGAGTTTGCGTGAAAATCGCGTTTTGCGATTTGAAAAAACTTCATTTACATTTAATCTTTTTGATTAATTACACAATTTATTTGTTCAAAGTGTAATGAAATTCCAAAATGAAAAGGAATTAACATCAATCATGTTGTCGTTTTGATGTAAAAGCAAAGCATATTCAAAATTTCTATAAAAATCAGATAAATATTGATTCAAAATCTTTTTGTATGAATGTAAAATTATCGTAACCGTATAGCCACCGAAAGTATTCAACTATAAAATAGAAAGTAGTTAATGAAGTTGTCTTTTCAGAACCTGAAAACCTATTAATTTTGTGCCTCTTTTGACGCTGAAACTACAATTTCAGTTCTTCTTTAGCCAATATTTTTATTTATAGACAGGTGGTAGTACTTAGTCATATTTTGAGAACTAGTTTAGTAGCAACTTATTTTTGCTCAATGCCTAATGGCTTGAATTTCCAGTTTTCGACATGCGTAAGAGGTAGCATTTTCATTTCATAACTGTGGAACCCCTGTGTAAGTGATGACCTGTTAATTCAAGCTTTAATATTTTGTTTTTCTAATTATATATTTATTTTTATTTAACTGGTTGTATGAAGCCCTGGTAACATCAGATCATAATCCATTGCGGATAGTAGGTTAAAGGTTCATCCACTAGCCATTACGTCAATTATTAACAATTTAATTTTATACAAAAAAAAAATCTATGAAAAATTATGTAATATATTCCGTACTTCCAGTTACTTTTATGATTTTTAATTACATTGAGAAAATTATTACTACAAAAATTTGAAAACATAAAATTAACATCAATTATTACTTCGGTAAATTTGCATTTTTTATTGAATATAAGAATTTTTAAGTGGTTCAGTGAATTTACCCGAATTCCGAATTAAATTTCATAAATTTATAAAGTATAATTGATAATAGAAGTTCAATATTTTTAAGAAATCGTTGGAGTTTGTTGACAGTATAATAATTATTAGTTAAATTTTGTATTTTTAAAAAATAATGTAAATTCTTTAATAAAATTCAATATATTTGTCATAAAGTAGTTATATTTGTTATTTGTAGTTTCTGCGTCAGAAAAATTAGTGTTTTAACAAATGCAATTTGCAATTTTTTACTTTATTTTGTTTTTATTTGACAATATTGTACTTTACTATTTTGCAATTTGTTTTGGAATGACAGCTTAAGAAAGCAGTAGTATTCCTGTCAATTTCAGCATTTTCTTATATCTTTATATTTAGTACATGTATTTATTAATTTGATTACGATTTCGAAGGGACTTCATACTTGAAGTTTGGCGTATTAAAAAACGGATCGCGGACCATATGAGGATTATATTTAATTAAAAACAAATCAAAAAGAGAAAAGAAAAGAATAATTTAATTTTCATAAATTATAAATATAATCTTTCCGTTTGGATTTCAAATCTTTTCGATTTTTTCGACTTTACAAAGTACCCAATAACCGTAAGGAATAAGGAATCTTTTTTCCATATTCCTGTAGTTTTCGCTGTTTCGAATGGATTGAAAAAGAGAAATCCGATATTATATCTCAAGCAAAATGTTTACATTATTTAATTTTTATTATAAAATTGAATTTATTAATTATTCTTTTTATTGAGACGAGACTGCCGGACCAAATATGTTTTTTTTTTGTTAAACCCAAATAAAACATTTTCTAAAGTTCATTATTTGATTTTTCAAATCAAACTATTTTCTAACTATATATACTATCGATACTCTTCTATATACAAAACAACCCCGTATTCAATCATTGAATTATTTCTTTTCCTGTTAAATTCTTCTTTCTTTTTATTATTATTTTATTGAACTATATCAGAGTTATATGTATAACTATCTAAAAGAAAAATAGGAAAGAACAAAGACATTTCACGCATAGTTAAGCAAATGATCGAACTTTTAACAATTTTCTGCAGGATAGACTAAACAATTGCAACAACTGAACTATTTTTTGTTCAGTACTATATGATGATGATATGATACTATGAAATTTCTGTAATTTTTTATTTTTATATTATGTTTCTACATTTTTTTTATATATAGCTGTTATATTAATACTGACGTTATGCATAAATAAATATTTTAGATATTGTGTACACCATCAGTTGATGTTGAATGTATCTAGTAAGGTAATTGTGAGTATATCCATTCCAACAGGAAAATGCTATATCAAAATATCATAAAATTTCGCGGGGAAAATTTTCTAAAAGATTAAAGTTAATATATGCATAAAAAAAATAGCAAAAAAGTTAATATACAGCTGAAAAATATGAAGCACTTAAATAATAAACAATTTATCAAAAGTCCAGTCAAATTTATGGTAAAATAATAAAATTCTTATTACATTACAATCAGGATAAATTTTAAAATATGAAATTCAATATTTTTAATTCAAAACTTGAGTAAGTAAATATTTATTGGAATTATCATATATTCGCATATTCATCTTCTATCTATAATGAAAATATAACCGATTTTAATCAATTTGAATGTTATGTATGAAAATATTATTTTGAGTAAGTTTTTCGATTAAAAACTACAAAATTATAGATGAACCTGAAGGATTATTCTACACTTAACACTTCAGCGACAGATACACCATTAAAACTATATATAAAATGCGGATCACTTCGTTTTAATTCGTTTTACGAACAAATAACATATTTTAGATAATAGTATAGTATTTAGTCAAACGAGGCAGTAAACGATTCTTTTCCCATGGTCTTTTATTAATATAATATTTATTTGATTCAACGAGTCTTGATATATTCTGCACAATGAAAAAAGACTAGGAAAGAATAAAGGATTTACATTTTAGGTTAAATTAGATATTGAATTTGCAGGAAAGACATTATTAAGTCAGGGTCCCCGAACATCCATTTTTAGAAATATAATTCCTCTAAATACTGTATACTTTTTCTTTGTAAGGTTTTTCTTGCTACTATGAAAATAAAAAGCGATTGAGAAAAATACAACTGACAAAATTAGAACTGTAGAATCTCTTAGCCGAGTGTAGTCTTTTTAATGTGGCTGTGAATTTCCCTCGATAACAGACAAAGTTAGTAGAGCACTTAAAAATAAAAATATTTCAAAATATCAGTTGTAGTGTTAGATGCGATCTTATTATGAAATTTACAATGCATATACGATTTACTAGGAGCAACAAAATTACATGCAACCATATCTCCAAGAAGGTTTTTAACAGACAAGACACGATATTATGAATTCATAAGATAAACTAAGAAATTGTTGGAAAGCTGTAATTGTAATCTGAAAATATACCCAACAGGCTGCTAATTAGGGGTAGGACATAATTCGTAGTAAGATTTTCAGCAGTGTTCTTTAATTAACAATATGTTCTTAACAAATAGTACTTAATTAAAAATTTCACATCTTTAAAACACCTATAATATGTGGGTAGTGGGTGTTGGTTAGGCTTACCCACTGAAACCACTGCGATCCCATATTGTACGGACATGAATATGAACGCGGTTTGAACCTGTGTGCCTTTTTTTAATTAAAATCTGACGTTTAGACTTTTTTTTTTCATTTTCTGACTACACGCCTCGAAAATGTTCAAAAAAAAAAGGCTCAACCAAATTCATTTTTTGGTCGATAAACACCGATATTCTAACTACGTGGTAGAATATATAACTGACAGTTAACAATAGATAATCCTGTAAAGAAAGATTGAAGACAAATGTACTAAATTGTCGAACTGGTGTTACAGATGATAAGAAAGATTTAGAAAGTGGTAGTACATACTTCATGACCGCAGACAATCTCTGCGAATGTTCCATTATTATGTATTACATTCCTCATGATCAAACCTATTATAATGTCATGACACTCGTTCTCTAATGATTATAACACACATTCAATATTATTGACACTCTTTTTGTTAACCTTCTAAAAACACATAACCAAAAACTAAATTTCACATTTGTCGCCCCCATTATAAAAAAAAATAAATGATCCAAAAAAATCAAAAGAATTTGATAATTTAATGGTGGCGAAAGGTGTGCATTTATAAAAACCCATTGCCTACATTGTATAATATATATATTTATATTCTGTTATGATAGCCTATTCCTATATAACAATGTAAAATTATATAGTATAAAAAAACGGTATCAGTTTCAATATATTTTTCATTTTAAGGATGCATGTTAACCGAAAATCCTTAACGATTATATTGCTCTTTTGGGGATTATCGTAAAAGCTTGTTGACAGATTTTTAGTTAAAATTAATGGATATGTGCGTGGAAGACCAACAACAACAACAACAAAAAAGATATTTATTTATATTTACTTTATTTTATATATATTTAAAAAAAAAAAATATTAAGTTAAACAGAAAATAAAATATTACCTATAGAAATTGTGCAAAAAAAAAAAAAAATACAAACTATTTTGTAGAGGAGATCCTTAGAGATTATACATATAAATGACAATATGTTTATCTATATCTAGTAGTTTATTATTTTTTTGTATGGGATATAATGTTTTTTATATATAAAAGTAAAAGTTTTAAATAATCAAAATCAATAAATTTATTACAGAGATTCTAAATAAAATAAAATAATAAATAACTTTTTTTTTTGTAAAGTTATGAAATTATATTATTAATATTTTGTAAAAGTTGAATTTCCGATGTCTGACTTGATTTGTCCAACCGAAAGTAGTTAGTTTAAAACTAGATTAAAAATTGAAGGAATATAAGTTTTCTAACAATTACTATTCACCAATTTCTCTAAGTATTGTCCACTGTGTGATATTTAAGTAATAATACTATAAGTTAAAATATGTTTCCAAGACTTAGTACTTTCAGAGAAGCACCATACCGATGTGCCGGATTCATACTATTCCAAATCAAGTTAGAATACTTGGCATATGTGGTGTTTTTTTGGTATTCCATACTAAGGCGCAATTCTCAGACTTATAGAAGAAACGATATAGCTCAAACTCATATAGCTATTTTAGAGTAGAATATTCTATATTGAGTTGGAAATGATGTACGATCCGTCAATTTGATGTATTGTAACTTAATCTGATGAATATTAAGTATTTATTTCTTAAGTCAAGTTAGAACGCAATGATTTTAATTTCAAATATTTTATGTTGAGTTTCAATACTAAAGTAAAATGTAACTAAAATTATTTAATGTAATATTTTAATTTGAAACGATACAGAAATAAATTATATTTTTGATATATTTTTCATGGACTTTCAACTATGATTGAAATAAAACAGTATTTATGCTTTCCTGAAAAATGATTATTTTGAGTTATTGACACTTAAAAATAAGATCTTCTTTATATGGATTCGACAAAAACTCTAAAAGTTCCTTAAAGCCTTATCCAAGGATGTGTTCAGTTGTGCCAGTTCCCTATCCTCAGCTAAATTATTAACAGAGATATTCCAATTTAATGAACGTGATTTTGAGGTTACAGTGATCGCGATAAGTATTAATATTAATTTTCATATTTCTTTTTCTATGATTGTCCTTGCAATAAATATTTAGTTACGAATTATCCTTTATGATTTACGTTATGTTGACCCTCAATATTATTGTATTTTTGCATTCATTCATTCTTTTATCGCAACTTTTTCGATCTATTTTGTCATTATATACATTTTGCAGCTCTAATTCTTCCCATATCAATTTTTATCTATTTCAAAGTTAAAAAGAACGAGTAATAAACTGTAATTTTCCTACGAATATAATTTCATTTACATATTTTTTTAAAAGGTTTCCGTGCAGAGCAGACACAAAACTCTAAGTTATTATTTTGGAATGATTTCATTGCATAATCTCAGTACTTCACTAAGTAAACTCTGTTGTCCATGCAAATTTCTATAGTGTTTCTGTAAGGTCAGACTAAAGCTTATATTCTGAAGTTGAAATGAAATTTATTATTTTATTTCTTATTTTTCTTTAAAGACAACCTGTAATTACTCGAATTCACTTATAAACTTCCAGATAAACATTATTCAGAATTAAATCTTTAAAATTGAATATTTAATTAATGTTATTCCCAATATTACATAAAATAGGATATAAATGTC
The DNA here is from genome assembly GCA_963920725.1 of Rhamphomyia laevipes. NCBI lineage: Eukaryota > Metazoa > Arthropoda > Insecta > Diptera > Empididae > Rhamphomyia > Rhamphomyia laevipes. The sequence continues at coordinate 38,893,795 of OY987258.1, read as the reverse complement.
ATATACATATAATCGTCCTTAAAAATTTCTGAATGTCCTTTGATGATTTGGTAGTAGTTACCTCTCTATAATATACAAACCGGTGAGTGCACAAATTTTATAACCCATATCCATATCAAAATAAAAATCTAAAATATAAATTAATATAGATATAGTTTATACGCTAAAATGTGCTTGGCAGGATCCAATGCATAAATTAGATGTATTTTATATATAAGTTCAATAAGGGTTATAATACCCGCCTTTCAAATCTAATATTGAATGCCAGTAGATCTTTTGCATCAACGCGTTCATTTATATATACTCATTCAAAAGTTTATATATATATTGTCCACACCCATTTTTTTTACTTAATATAGGAGGCATAATAGTATAGCAAGCCTAAAATTTTGATATTTTCTTCCTAATATTTATAATGCAGAATTTATGAATAGTATTATTAACCTTTAGGGCACAAAATTTATATGTAACTATATGTGTATATAGTCAATTATTTAGAAATGATTTTTAAGAGGACGATTTAGTTGAACTGGCAGTATTTAATATAGAGATATTGTTTTTTTTGTTATGGATTTGTAAAGTTTTATAAATCAAATAAATTAGGTTATCATATAGAAAACACTATATTAGTAAAGGCGATACTTGTACACATGCATCAGAGAAGTAATTTTATTATTAAGTACTTTATATTTTATCAATTTCAAATCCTTTGACCTTTAATTTAATTTAATTTAATTGAATAATCAATTAACTTATTTAAACTTTTATCATCGTATTTCCATAAATTGCAAATAATAATGTTTATAATAAATACTATATATAGAATCAATAATTTCCTTTTGTAATTGATTAAAGAAAATTTTTGGTATCATTTAATTTTCAGATAAATTTAAATAAATTTGTTATTCTTCATAAAATAGAATTCAATCTTGATTATAATCAGTATCATTTCATTATAATGTTTCGTATTAAAAGATGTGGTAACAACACAACTTTCAAAAGCAATACAGAAAATATCAATAATTGGTCAATTTGAAGATTGTTTTATATTTATATACTAAATGAAGTTGTTAAATTGTAATAAAATTAAGATTTCTATATTAGTGATAAAAAAAAACTTCAGGCTATATAGAAGCTTGTTCTTTAGGCTGAAAGAATGTGAATGTTTACTGTAGCATCAAAGTAAATACTTGGATTAGTAGGATACGATTATTAAACAAAAGTATTATAATATTTATTCAACGACACCTACAGTTGTATCTTTAGACCTAGTGTTTGGTTTTCGGAAAATTCCGTGTTAGAGTAAGCAATACCGAGATTTTTACTAAAAGTTAACATCCCGACTCCTGGCAAAATTGCATTATTTTTCCCGGAAATTCAAAATAAAAATTTGATGCAACACAAGAATGATAAAATCTGATGGTTATTGAGCATGCTAAATTTTATTGGGTTTGATTTAATAAACGAATGGAAAAAATTTTTCAGTATTTTTCGTTATCTTCAAAAAAAATTATACACTTAAACTTTTGACTATGAAATTGAACTGCTACCATCACAATTATCTCCTTACAATCAATCCAATGATTACCAATGATTCTGATAAGAATTGGACAGTAATATATCAAAAATTACTTACGTAAACGTCGAGTATACAACCGCAATATCTTTAGTTCTATGATTAACTAATATTTTACAACGAGTTATGTAAAATTTATGAGGTGTTGTGATACAAAGATCGGGTGAAAAAATTGAAATTAGTCAAATCAATTCTAGTTTTCGTTTTCGAATGATGTCCATACCCGATATCCCGTACCTGTGGTGAGAAATAACTTTAATAAAGTGGAGTTATTTCCCACCAATTTGGAGTTATTTGGCATATAAAGTTATTGCCCCCCTCCCGCCAATTAAATTTACTTGAGTTTCATATTTAAATCAATTGAATTAGCATTTTATTTAAAGTATTAAATTTAATTATGCTACTAGAACGCATTTATACAATGGGTTCTGTAAACTAACTTAAAAATCCCGGTTTCCTGGAATTCTCGGGTTAGAACATTAGAATTAGAACTGCTAAAAAAAATTTAAGATATTATAAAAATTTAATAAAATTTAATAAAATAATGGAAAAAATCTGGAAATCTTAAGAAAATTTAAGAAAAAAATTTATAAATATATAAAAAATTGAATGTAATTTACCTGATATCGATATGTTAAAAAAACAGATTCAAAATGGATGAACAACTGTATATAAAAAGTCTTGAAATTAATTTTCACAACCGAACCACACTAAAAAATCACAATTAATTTTCACTTTCTATAAATATTTTATTAACATTTTCATATTTATGAAATTTAAATTTTCACTAAATAAATTTTTCCATTTCCACACACAAAATTTTGACTAGTTTTTATTTGTAAATTTGAAATTTCAATGCAAAAAAAAAAACATTTTAAATGCGCGTTTAACTCCGAAAATTTAAGATTTTTTATAATTTTTTTAATTAATAATTATTTAAAAATATTTATTTTATAATTTTATTAAAGTTTACGTAGTTTAACAATTTGATTTTTACATTTTTAATTATTTTTTTTATTATAACTTGCCAAACATCTTCTCACACCGACAATTAAATTATAACTAAATAAAAGGGGAGTGGTTAATTAAACAGATAAATTTTTTTTTTGTGATAATTGACATTTTAATATAGCGCGCGAAATTTGAATTTGAAAATATGAATAAATATTAATTTGAATTATATAATTAAAATTTACAATATCTTAATAATTTAAAATATCAAAATAACAAAAAATATGGTCTTATAATTCGAAAAAAAAAACTTCTGCCATTATTTCAGGTACTTTAACCGAGCACTGTGAGATCGAAAAATATGTATGTAAGCCAGAATCTATGCAGAAATTGCATTAAATCAGGTCAGGAAAAGAAACACTAGATACTAGAACGTCTAATATTCAACTATCCGAAACTCGCTGGTAGGTGAAGGTGATTGTGATTGACAATATTAAATATTAGAGTTTATGTATTCACATCACCTATGAAACGAAGTGAATCCTAGAACTCCTCCAACTCTTTTCTTTACAATATATAAAATTATATTTTTAAACTATATTATAACAAAAATTGAAAAAAAGAAAACTAATTTTGTAATTCACGGTGAAAATGCACTCAAAAGATTGAAATAATTTATTTAAATTTATATAATTTTTTCTCTATGCAAAATTGCAGTTTCATCGACTTTGCATGAGATGATGAGAAACTTCAATGAAAATATTTATACTAATTTTTATTAAAAAATAAATATATTTTTCATACAACTTTAAATTATTTTTGAAATTTGCCACGGAAATTAAAATTTTTAATTAAAATTAGTTGTTCTACTTATCAAAGTATACTCTAAGTAAGTTATTTTTGATATATTATTGTTCAATTCTTATCAAAATCATCTGGTTAAAATTGTTAGATGTAATCATAAGTTTCATTGTTAGCAGATGATTGTGGTGGGTTGTAGTCTGGTAGTAGTTCATTCAAAATCTAAATTTTCAGAATCATAAGGCAAACGAACTGAGTGTATTGTATAGTAAGTAAGATAAGACGAAATTTAGTGGTTGTTAACAACAAGATATGTTAAGTATTGGTCAAGGGTCAAGCCGTGGACTTGACCTATACATCACATTTCAACTTCTATTCAAGAAAAATAAGGAAACCTAAAACTTGAGACCTTTAACATTTTCTGATTAAACATCAACCCATAATAATTAGAAATTAGAAAATATTTATTCAGATATAATAATATAAAATTTTCAAAATTTTAATAAATTGCGTAACAAGAAAATTTAAATCTGTTATAAGTAGAAATGCAAATAAAAAGTTTGCTACTTGACTGTGTTAAATAAATTATTTAGAAAAACATAACATAGTCATTGTATTCATTTAGTTTATATTATTCATTATTATTATATATTATTATCTATTGCTATTCCATAATAATTAATAATACCCCACACAATTCCCCTATTTTATATATTTATCGCCCCAGGAATATATCTCGATGTAGGCGGCCACTTTCATTTTCCTCAAGAAACTCCAATATCCAAACCAAACTTCCAGTTGTTAGAAGGGGTAAAACAAATTCTTTAAATGGTATAATAAAATTGTGAATTCGTTAAATAACATTCGTTATTTATCTCATCTATAAATCGCTATATTCAAGATTCGAACCAATTCATTCACAACAGGAAATCATAAAGTTTCTCAATAGATGGAGTAAGTATAAGAAATTGCATTTAATGTTTCACCACACTTCACGAGAAATATGTAATTTAATATGATTCTCCACTAGATTACAACAAATAGAAAATAACCAAGTTACTTACTATGGGTAGAAAATCGTTAATAAATAAAATATCAGTTAGTTATGCAAGCGTATGTAAGTTTTCTTTAATGATTTGATGTAATAAATAAAACCCACAAAACTTAAAGATTATTAAAATTTACTTACATAGAAATGGTAAAAAAGAAAATTCAAAGAAGTTTCTCTGAATATTTATTGATTTTATTCAAACAGGGGCCATCGCGCCAATAATATCAATTCGCGCACATTTTATATCTTAATTTATTTGTGAAATTTTGGAAAAAAAAGCTTTTACGTTAATTCCATTTTGATAGTGTACCATAAAAAATTTCCACAATGAAATAAATGTTCCACCAAGATCAAAGATAATTAAAATAATCAATAGTTGAATAAATTATTTAATAATATACAAAAGTTGTAGAAAACATTTTAGTTTCTTTTTAATAAACAAATAACTGAATTATTGAAACTACAATTTAGATTAGGTCATGAGCAGGCCCTCGTCATGAGAATTTCATCTTTTGTTGGGCAACAATTGTAGTTCTACGGTTCTACCTATAAAAAATATAATCCATTTTTTTATTTGTTCCAAACAATATAAATAAAAATCTAATGTGGCTGATAATTATGTTGTATATGTATTTAATATAAAATTTAATATTTATAAATACATACGTTTGATATTTAGAAAAGACATTTAAATATTTAAAAAAATTTAAAATATTTAGCAACCTGTTATAAAAAAAAAAATTATAAATCGCAAAATGTTTTATATTTCCTAATATTAGGCTACACTTTCTTCTACAGCAATTTTAATATCTTCGTCATCATCCTCTTCATTATGTTCAAATTGAATACCTTCTTGTTCTTCTTCTTCTTCCTCATCATCACCACCAACTTCAGCATTTTCAGCTTCAGCTCTTTCCAAACGTCTCGCTAAATCAGCTTCATCAATAGCAGTAACAATTTTTGGTGCCATTTGAACTTTAAAATCACCCTTATATGTTGCTATAGTTGCTTTTATACTTTCAATTGCATTCTCTAATGCTTTCAGACCATCAGCTTTTTCTGGTGTTGATGTTGTTAGTACATAAAGTGGTGGTGCAATTAAATTAATACGAATTGGTAGTTCTTCGGAAGAAAATTTCAATCCAGATTTTAAAGAAGCTTTAACAGCATCAATTCCTTCATATCCATAACATGAACATTCAATATCTGCACGTATTTTAACAGCTTGTGAAGTTAATTTCCTTTTAATATTCGATAATAAAACTTCTTTTGTACTGTCATCCAAACCACATTCATTTAATATGGATGGATCTGTAACAGATTGCTTAAAAATATCATAAGCTGATTCTTTATTTTTATATTTTTCTTCAAAATGCCATGCAGTTTTTTGATAAAGCTCTTCTAATTGAACATTCGAATCATATTGTAAAATATCAGCAACATGTCTTAGTATAGAATTTACTGCTTTTGCTTTTGCAAATCTTTCTGTACATTTTTCAACATCTTCAGCTGAAACACGTCTCTTTGATAAATCAATATAACCTTTTTCTTTATCAACTCGGATAACTACAACAGGTTCAGTTTTACCAACACGAATTAATTTATTAATAGAACGTATTCGCCGGCGAGAAAGTTCTGATAATAATATCATTCCTTCAATATTGTTGTACTCAAGTAAATGTACATAAGCACCCATTTCGGCAATTGATCTTACATTTACCATTACTACATCTTCAACTTCAGGATATTTCTCCTTATAAAATCGACTTGAAAGAACCATTATGAATTTTTTAGTTATTAGTTAAAAAAATTAATGTTGCTGCTAATGCAAAAACCACTATTTGACCACGTGGAATTAATAATATTGAAATTAAACTATATTTATTACAGATTTTATTCCATTATTTAGCAAAACTATGTTCACTTAATAATATTGCTTTCTTTATAAAAATTAATCTTTAATAATTTATAAATCTTTAATTTATAGTAACAAATTTGCTTGAAGTTTTTATAGAAACTTTTTATTGTTTCATCACCCTTTTTTCAGCTAGGTTGTCAGATATTTCGGCATCGTCAATGGCAATACCATAATTATCAGTACTCAGTAAACTGCAATGCAAGAGGCGGCTGTCATTATTAACTACAAAATGTTGTGTTTCATTGCAATCAAAATGTTTGTCGCAAGACAAAAACACCGCGAGCGCAAATTACACAATACATTTATTTTATTTATTTATTGATTTTATTCGTTTCGATTTAAGTTTAAGTTTATTTTTAGATTTTTAAAATAAATAAATGACTGTGGTTATTAATTTTATTTATTAATAGATTTAATTATATGACAATATTCTTTATTATCATTAAATTCAAATATTTTATAATCTAAAGTTAGAACCAGAATGACGCGGCAAGTTGTCCCGTCGCGTTTGACAACAACGCTCCAAAAGTAGAATGTATAGTCATATATGTAATTGCCCACAATGTAGCGTCGCGTTGATGCGGCAATTTTGCCAAACGCTTGAGTAGACCTACTTTCTACTTTTGCCGCTTGCCGCATATAAATTTTAATTTCGAATGGGTCAATAAATTTATTTATTAAATTTTTTTAAATTCAATCATTTCAATTAATATTGTTTACAATTATTTTAATTTATAATGACATAATATCCATAGATATTAGAATTTATTTAATTTTTTCCATTAAATAAATTGTTTACAATTTTTTCAATGTGGTTTGAAAAAAAAACATTGCGTCGCTTTTAACTTTATACGCTTCAAAATTCGAAATTTCAAAAGCGACGCGACATTTTGTATATACTAATAACTACTGTATTTTTCATGAGCTTTCATACGCAACGCGGAGGGTTTTCAAATTTTCCATTTCCTATTTAGTGAATTCATAATAGTTTGCTGATGTATACTGATTTTTATGAACTTATGGTTCGGAATCTATATTAAATTAGTAGGTTCAAATTGCAACATATATGTCAGATATTTGATCATTGAGGTTATTTATAATGTATAAAATTATAGATTTAAGTTAGAACCACAAAGACGCGGCAAAGCGTTGTGCGCGTTTGAGTTTTAAAAGTGTGAAAAATAGAACTGCAGTAATTATATTGAGTTATCCATGATATAGCGTCGAGTTGATGCGGAAATTTTGCCGCGACGCGTAAGTAGACCTACTTTCTACTTTTGTCGCTTGCCGCGTGTTAAATGATAAATTTTCAATAAGTAGGCATGTGTCAATCAATCGACCAAGAAACAGAAAATGTAAATAAATAAATGTATATTTTAAGTTAACTACCACTTAGTTTGTAGAATTATAAATAAATGTAATAAAAAAATAGAGCACAAAATTTTTACAATTTATTCAATGTGGTTTGCGTCATTCTGGTTCAGACATAAAGCTAAAATCATAGTGCTACCATTATCGTTAACGCCATAATTTTAAATTACATTGTACGCATAGAATGGGATTTTTCAAAATTACAGTTTCTTACTTTTTTGCGAAATTGATGCTACAATTTTTTGCGAAATTGATGCTTTGTTCTACTACATTTTCAGAAATGCAGCAAATACAATGTTTGTGTTGTCAAAGTTGTGTTTCAGCGGAGCGCTGTAATAAAAATTACAAAAATTTTAATTATCATGTGACTGGTGAAGCGTTAACGATATAAAAACGATACACCAAAACGATTCGTAAAAGATGTTTTGTATGAGGAAGTTATTTCTTTTACGAATCGCAAACCGATACTTCTTGTTTTCAGGGATGCTCTTTTTTATTTCATTTTGTGCTTTTTATAAACTATTTGTTTTATAATATTTTAATATTCTGTTCTTTTTTACAAACAATTTGTAAGCTACGAAATTTCTAATATATAATCTCGTTGGTATGAAATCTCGTACAAAAAATACACAAATTTTATTTCAATCCTGTATTACAAAATTTCGTAGGTATCACCTTCTAAACATCACGAAATATTAAAAATTTTACTTACTGTCATAGTTTAAATAAACAGTTGATCAGGGATTATTATCTATTTCTATGATATTGAAAAAGGTAGATTGAGCAACTAATTAAGAATAAAGTTGAATAAGCATTCAATACTTCTGTAGTATGTATGCTAATTTAAGCTGCCACATAAAACAAAATTAAAGTTACACGACAAAATTTCTTTTGGAATAAAAATAAAAGCTGCCGGCCAAAAACGATTAAAATTCGTGTGAATTTAATTCGTTTTTGCATTAAAATTTAGTCGCCAACCAAAATGTAATAAAGTTACGTAAGACAAATAAGTAGCACGACATAAATTAATTAGAATTAAAGTTGCACCTTAAAATATAAGTCGCGAACATTTTTATATATTCGGAATGATACAATTATTTTTTCGCCCCATTAATCCGGGACAGATTTGTCTATATTTTCTCAACATTCATTCGTATAACAATTAATCAAAAATTGTCGTATATTTAATTGAAGTTTCTTAAGTCAAGAATTATTTTGACTGGAATATGGCTTCTTATTTTTGTCACAAATGCTATCTTCCTGAAATATTTTTGACTGATATTCCTTACTCCGCTCCTGTCGGTTTTAAATACCACAATATATTTGGAAAAGTGATATGGACACAAACAAATCCACAATTATCTGAATTCCGATAGCATTCATTTAAAAACAATTTACATCGAATGTATCCTTTACGTTGCACTGTGTCTCAGCTTTTTATACCAATAAGAAAATTTATTTTGTTTTTATCTCTCTTCTATTGGTAGTCCTTTTTATTAAACTCAACGAATGTAAGAAAAAAAAAACCTTGATTGACGTCTAACACAATAAAAAATCTGGAATCCCGAATAAAAAACCTAAAACTAAATGAAAAAATTCACAATTATAATAAAATTTATTGTGACATTTAATAAAAAGTACTTAATAATCGAAATGTAATTAAAGTGTTTGATAATAAAAGAATAAATTTAATTGCCCGGTTAAAAGGTGTGTTCAACTTTCTCTTCATCCATGGATTTTTTTTTTTTTGGTGTTACGGGCGGCATTCAGTTTTTTTGTTATATTACGGGGGTGTTTTTTTTTTCCAACTTACCAAAATTTTCTTTCAATTACCAAAAGTTACACATATTTGCTGGCGTAAAATATCAATTAAAATATAATTTAATTAAATATTATTAAATATTTAATTTATCTAAATTTTCATCTAAATTAAATTTTTATATAAAAATTATACAATACTTTAAATGTATATATAAAATCAAAGATTATTATCATCATCATACCACCAATCATCTTCAAAAAAAAAAAAAAATATGGAATTAATAATTACAATAAAAAAAAGTGTCAAAATTTATTATAAATTTAATAAATTTCTTTTAAATTCTTTTTAATTAATTTATTTATAAATATAATAATTTAAAAATCAGAAGAAAAAAAATCATATCAAATTTGTATATATTGAAATCTTGCTGTATTTGTCAAAAAAAAATTAATTGTTGCGGGGATGGGTAAAATTTTTCAATTTTATAGTGTTTGTGAGTAAAGTGGAGCTTATTATTATTACCTTTGCGCGAAATTATCCAAAATATCTACCTACATAATAATACAAAATTATATTAATAAAATTTGTAAATTTTTTTTTTAATTTTTTTTTTTTTTTAATAAAAAATATATATATAAATAAATAAGTAAATTGTAATATAATATAAAAATAAAATGTGGAATATGATGTGTGATGTTATGCCAACTATATCGGAGGATAGTATATCACAAAGATCCTCACAATTTAGCGGTGAAGATGCTAATTTTGAACAGCTTATGGTATCTATGTTAGATGAACGTGATAAATTAATGGATAGTTTGCGTGAAGCACAAGAACGTTTAGGTGAATCAGATGGTAAATTACAGGATGCTGAAAAAGAACGTGATAGTTTGCAACGACAAATTAATGCAAATTTACCACAGGTGAGTTTATTTTTTTTTGGGAATTATTTTTCTTGTATATATGTAAGAGAATTTTGATTAGAATATAACTCAAAATTTTTATCATCTGGTTTTTAAGGAGTTTCCTTTTTTTTTTTTTGAGTGAATATATATACTTCTTTATAAATCAATTTTTTTTATATAGTACACTCTTTATTATAGATTTTCTAATATATATAAATATCCTTAATGATGTGTCGGTTAGATTTTCATATGGCATGGAAATTGATTTTCATTTTAAATATATAGACTTAAGAGATGAAATTTTTGTTAAATATAGTAAGGATTTCTGTATTCTGTCATGATTTAAGAGAAATTTTGGAAAGGAATTCTCTTTTATTTCAGTGTTGATTTTTTTTAGCGGTTGAATGAAAACTCGTAAACGTACTCGTAAGAAAACTAGTATACATACAATGAAAATGAAAATATTTTACACTAAAACTTTATATATATATTTACGTTTTATATACAAGGCTGTGATTGACAATGGTTGCTGTCAAAATGAAAAATTGTAGAATATATATATATATAAATACATTTTTTATATATATAGAAGTATACTTACTACAGGTGTATATAATAATATTTTATTAAAGGATCAATTAAGTATATAGTATTTTTTTTTTTTGCCAGTTAATTTATAATATATTATTTATTTGTGAATCCTTTTATTCTGTCATCTGATATTTGCCGACCTAAATCAATATAAAATTAAAAAAGATCTAAAATTGATTGTATATATAAATATAAATTGTTGAATATATTTTTATCAGCGGTTACTTAGAGTATTATATATGAACAGTTGTAATTAACGAGAAGTACTTTACATAATTGATAATTAAAACTATTTACATTCAATTATATACTTTACTAATAACAATGTTTTGATACTACTTAAAACACTTTAATTCGATATATTCATTAATCAACACTTAGTAGAATTCTTTGTATTCAACCTAATCAATAATTCAACATCTGCAATATTGCAATAAATGTTTTTATTTTTTATATGTTGGGATAGATCCAAGCTGGGATTAGATAGTTACATTTTGTGTTTCATAAATCTTGTTTATAATATCAAAATATTACGAGCTGTACTTTATGTCAAGCGATTTTGTATGTCGTTGACATTAAAAATTACTCGCGTAAATTATTTATAACTTTTAACGACTTATACCACTGGTAATTTTTTAAATACCCATTAACTCACAAAGTCTATACTTATATATAGATTATCTGGAAACCCTGCAGATGCAAGAACTATTTTATGTTATGGAATTAAATATTGTGTCATATATATCAACGATTCATTGACGAATATTATTAAAATGCCAAAATATTTATTATAGCTAGTAAACCGACGAGCTGGTGTTGTTAAACTATAGATTTGATTAGCAAAACCAATATTAATCATAGTAGTAATCTTCACATCAAAATCTTTTTAATAAAGTGGTGGCAATCTTCACTATTCATCTGCAAATGACTGTGCATCTGCAAATGAACAGTCTATTTCTCGATTTAAATATATTTTATATTATATACTTAATAATGATAAATAAAATAAATTGGCGAATAAAATTGCACTATACTTAAAGAAATAATTTTTAATGAAAAGTGACATTTAGTTTTGTATGAAATAAAAATATTTATTTATTTCGTTACTAATCGAAACTGACAAATCGATATTAGATTAAGTTTCTATTGTTCATGGACATAAAATAAAATTTTATATGTAACTGTCCGTATCACTATAGCAACTTATCGCCTATCAGCGTAATTAAATATAGCTGAATTAGGCTGTACCGTTTGAATAATTGTTGGTATAGCTTTTTCAGACACATGGAATGAAAAAACGAATACTCGTACATATTATCTCTTAAATATATGTATCAGTCAGAAATTGTCTAATAAATACGTTTTACATGTTTACAAACCGAAACACATTGTTTACATTGTACACCAAATTGACCATACAATCTGCAAGCATGCGGTGAGGCTGAGATTGACAATTATCAATCTCTACAGAAACTGCTAAGAACAGAGTCAAAAAGAAATCCTTGAGTATTTTCTGTATCACTGCCCAGTACTCTCAAGAAGAAGACAAGCGTCCTTCTTTAAAATCTGAGGGATTTTGTGAATCACAATCGGGATAATTTTCAATCTGGATATTTATATACACCTCGATGAATAACCAGACCGCTTTACCCAGGGAATCATAACTTTCCAATTAGTAGTATACCGATAATAATCCACGATGGTCTTTGTATAGTCTTCGGTCATCATTCTAACCTACACTAAATCTCAACTATAGTTACGGCAGAAGAAATGTGATGCATTCAGTTTTTGCTATCCATTTATTATGCAATTGTAATCAGTTTAAACAGATAAGAAAACATAATTAAGTATATACTGATGAAGAAAGATTAATAAAAACAAAATATAATTAATATAAAACTGAATTTCCTTCAGAATTTATTACTTACCGCTGGATCCCTCTTTATCTTTATACTTCGATCCATGAATCCATTCATGTTTAATTGATATACTTACCGCTGGATCCCTCTTTATACTTCCATCCATGATCCATTCATGATGTTTAATTGATATAATATCTTCTCAATAAATAATATCCAATACAATACAAAAGTAATCAATTTGTAAAACGTTTTATGAAAATCACTGTTAAAAACATACATGAAAACAAACCAACATTTTTTTATATATTTAATACTTAAGTATATAATAAGTAACTAAGTATACTATAAATTTACTATAACTGAATTCATGAAATACCTGAAATACCGAGAAATATACTTAACTACCAGTTTAATATTATTTATTAAATAACTATATATAAGTATGTCAACATTAATTAATTGATTGTCTATGTTTGAACCGAGGGAATAATATGCTCTCTGCAATGCTTGGTCAGGTGGTTAATCTCATCGATTTGAACATAAAACAAGATTTTAGACATTTTATTTTCAGTCTATTCTTTTTAACACATTATATATCAGTCACACGCTGATCATTGTGTATAATTATTAATGAAATATATTAACAATTTTCTATATACGAAGTATTATTGTACATATATATATGTAATTATAAAATTACATTCATGAATTTCCAATATGTATTAATCAAATTGAAATAATTTGTAGGCAAATTTATTCATTTTCATTCATAATTATCATTTACAATACTTACTTATATATTAAAATATTTTGTTTTATTTGAAAAATACAATTAACTTTAGTTCAAGCTTGCACTGTGAAACAGGGCATTATACTTAAGTATTTCTTATGTACTTAAGTAGAAAAATTTCATTATCAAATGACAAAAATTTAATCAACCTTTTCGAAATGAAATCATCATTAAATTACAAAACACTGTAAAATTTTAACGATTTATATTTTTTATTGTTAGCTATAACAATATGATTTAACTATTAATATTACTCGAAGTTGCGTCCTATATTACCAAATTATATTTATATAGTGTATAGTCAAAGCTATCTAAGATTATTTCGATATTATAGTAGAACTTGGTTGATCTTGTTAGTATTTTGAAGTTTTCCCTATTTTTAATATCGTTTTACTATAATATGACATTAACTTAAATGTCTTGTTTGTCCAAAAAGTATGGTTGTGTGATGATAAGGTATAACTGAATGAACTTTTACACACCAGTGGCGTGCGGTGACATTTAGAACAAAGTGTACAGAAGGTTTTTATTATCGTAATAAGGACTACCATAACGATACTAACTAGTGATTTTTCTTATCCTTTGATTAAATATTAGGCTATTGAAAAAACTTATATTATAGGTAAACTTGTTTTCCTTCAAATACTACTAAATTGTCTGTCGTAGAATGTTGCATTTTAGTATAATATAAATTTGATTTTATGAGAAATATGCATGCAAATGGTATACTTTTTTCTGTTTCCTAGACAAGATTTGGGCGTTAACAATAGGAGAATTAATAGAATTATTTATAAAGTAATTAAAGTTTAGCGGTGTATAAGTGTACCTAACATGCTATCCTGTGATGTAATAGGTCCCGGTTTGCATAATTGTGATTCTAAGACTAGGAAAAATGCTAACGATTGAGATCATTTGATGACTTCAAATGTATAACTATTAAAAGCCATTAGCTTCTTTTCCAATTAAATGTTTCTTCACTAAGTATATAAAGAAATGTATCGTTCGGAATCCATATAAAAATTAGTACTTATATTGCAATAAAATGTTATTAAATCTCTTTGAGGAAGTCAAGGATCGATATGATAGTAACACCATTGAAAAAAAAGGAAATTAGGTATTGGTGGTAAAGAAGATCCTTACAGAATGTCATTATCGGTCATTATTACGATGTCATTATCCGTAGGGTGTGCTCAACTTCATCAGCACTTGAGATAGGACGCCACTTTGTTACAAACAAAATTCTTTTAATTCAAGTTTTGTACTGTCGGCATATCCACAAAAGTTTAAATATTATTTGAAAGATATCAATAAATTTTATTTAAAATATAGCATTGAATCATTTGATGAAGAATATGATTCATTTATATAATATTTATATATACATTAATGAATATTTTTTTATCTTTAACTGATAAAGAAAACTTACAATCAAATTATTGTTGTTTATGAAATCATTTTTTAAAAATTTGGTTAATAAATTAATATTATATTTATATTAATATAATAATAATTAAGAATATTGTATAGACGATAATTATATTCTCTAACAACCGGTTTGACTTTTCAATTGTATACATATAAAGTATAGAAGTCGCGATTTAACAAAATAGGCAACGTTTTATAAAAACTAGAAAATTCCATAAATTTTTGATTATGTTTATTATTTTTATAGACTTATTCGTTGCATAACTCGACATTAATAAAGATTTGAAACTTTTGACTTCGAGTTTCAGATGATTAATGTTAAATGCCTTAAGAATTTTCACTTTGTACTGCTATTTTAGAAGGTATAGAAACTTCATATCAATACTATTTGAAAGTTAAATCTGATTAGTTGAGCTTTCCAAAATTTTGGTGTCCCAATAAATCATTAATATTTCGTCATTAAATGTTTATGCAGGAAAGCAACTAATTTTGAGCTACTCACTATTTTTTGAGTTTCGACAAAAATCGTTTTTTTTTTCTGTTGTAAAATTATATATTTCAATTAATATCGATCAATTTATACCGTATTCCCAACCGCAATTCCTAAAAAACAGAAGAAATAAATAAAATGATCTGCATGCTAATCTTCAAAATCAGATTTACCTAGTTTTGATGAAAACTATGAGTAACACTAACTTTTGGCTTTACAAAAAAGATAAATTTTTATTAAAATCAGTGTCGATCAATATATACAGAATTCCGAATCTCAATTCATTCATAGAAATGAATTATTAAATAAAATTGAAGTATATATAGATACCTAATTTTGAAGTAAAGTATGTAGCTAATTGTTAGTTACTAGATGAAAAATATTTAATTTAGAGTAACACTAACTTTTGAGTTTACAAAAAAGATAAACTTATTTCTTTAAATCAGTCTCGATCAATAGAATTCCGAATCTCAATTCATACAAAAATGAATGATTGATTAAATAAAATTTAAATAGGTACCTAATATTGAAGTAAAGTAGCTAATTTTTAGTTACACTATCTTTTTTGTTTACTCAAAAATCCTTTTTTTTTCTGTTAAACCGAAAATAATAACTTAATATCTTCGGTAATCTTAAAAATCATATTTTACCTATATAATTTTGATAGTTCATTTCATAATATATAATGTAGTTTTCTAATTCATCATGATTAAAGAAAGTATTTCCTTAGTTTAATATTAAGTATATATAAATATAATTATAATGTTTGTTATGTGTTAAAATAAATCAACATGAAGAAAGTCTATTTTTGTAGATTTCTTTTAATTATTAACATACACGCTAAAGTGTAATTCAGCGCATGCTGTTTTTAGTATTTATTTTTGCTGTTGAATTAAATTTAATGTCACCAGAAATCATTTATATATAAAAGTGTCTTTAGGTATATATATTATATATATATAAATATTTATTGAATGAGGAGAATATATACAAAAAAAAACAAGAAGAAATGTAGAAATGCCAAAACAAAACCAACCAAAATAAATAATTTTTTCTTTATAATATATAACTAAGTATACTCTACTTAAAAGACAGACTGGGCAATGCACTTTACTATATGTCTGTTGAACATTTAAAATGGTATTATAAGTGTACATTAACATTTGCTTATTAGATGGTGTTTACATTATCAAAATAGGCAAATCAAATTAAATTAGACGATTTTGAAAATTTGATTGTATACTTTTAAATTTTTTGATTTTTTGAATGATCAATGAATGATCAATTGATTATTTGGAATATATCTTTGATCTATGATTTCACTGGACCCTGCCAGCAAAATGAAAATTCGATTTTGATTTATCCGATACACAAATAACTAGGATTATCCGATAACTAGGATACGTTCATTACATCTGTAAATAACAATCATGTTCGATAAATAGATGGCATAACTATTGAGTAAATATATGTAGATGATGCCAAATACATTGCGGGTATTGAAGATATAGATATATAGAGTATACCATGTTGTTTAACTCCAAATTCTTAAGGAATTACTAAGATTTGTGAAAGGAACAACTAAAATTTTAGGATTAGTGAATCATAAAGTTGGGTGGACTTTCAATGGAATAATGAACCTCGTTTAAAAGAGTTTTTTCAATTCCTCAGCTAGTTTAAAAGAATGCTGCGCCACAGAATACTTTATTAATTTTCAATCTGATAAGATGTCCTATATTTGCTTTAAAAGTATCCCCATAATAATACAGTGCGATACTAAATTATGAATGACAAATAATGGCCTATAAGTAAATGTCACTATATTAGCAAATGGACAACACTCTTTCTAACTATACCAAATTATATTTCTTGTCATATACTTACACATTTTCATTTATGTTCTAATAATTTTCATTTTCTGACAGCTGTTCATTATGATGACAGTTGTGCATTATGACAATCATTATTTACAAATATAAATCAATTCTGAATGACATAATTTATGAATTTCTACAAGAACTGATTGGATCATGTGAATCATTAAATTATTGACAAACAAATATTATAATTTTTAAATTCATATTATGACAGTTGATAAATATTTCTGACATTCTAATAACAACTGTCAAAATTTCTTTTTATCTAATTATTACCCAAATTTTCTCCTTAAACGTTTTTCTTTTATTTTTGAGAATTCTATCGGAGAATATCTCTAAAATTTAGCAGTGCGCAATTCCATTTTCCCCTTTTGAATCAAATATTTTTTATTTGAATCAATTTTGTTTTTTGGTTTTTTGGCATCAAGAAAATGTGTTTCAGTTGTTATTGCTTACTTTTAGGTGTTGACGGATATTCACAAAATAAAAAAGGAAAATTTACGAAAGAAAAACCAACATTTTTTTTTGTTTTTCATTTTTTTAGTTTTATCGTAATGTATTTTCGCAGTCGTTTATTATATTACAAATCGGACGTGATTATTCGAAACTTAATATAATCTCGATATATAAAACGAATGTGCGTATAGCGTTAATAAATATAAGAAATTTTTTATATATGATAAAGATATAAATAAAATATTGTTAAAAGTGTTTTTATATAGAAAATTGTGAATTTTTTTATATTTTGGATATATAAATCATCACGAAATAAAAATCATAATTTTAAAGAGGATATAAAGAAAATTATATTAAAATAACAAAAAAGAAAAACAACTGATTTTTATTTTGAAAAGCAACTGAATTTTTTCGTACAGTTTGCTTTTTTTTTATAAATTTTATTCACGTTCGAAATTCTTGAAGGAAGGATTTTACCGGATTTTACAGTGTGTTTAAAATTAATCCTTAAATATCTGAATAAAAACAAAAAAATAAATAATATTTATTTATAATAATGTTTAATTTAGTTTAAATTATATTTAAATTCTTTTTACACACTTTTACGAAATGATTTTGAGTTATTATTAAGTATATAATTTAAAATTGTATATAAAAAAACATAAATTTATTCAGTTCGTTGAGTAACAAATGGAAATGAAAATTACAATTCTTGTTGAGGTGGAACAAAATATTTTATGAAAATATTTGAATCCTTAATAAAAAAAAATCATATTTAAAAAATTTAATTAAATTTAGATTAGTATCATTTTTCTAATTATAAATTTATTGAGTTAAAATATAATTTTCTCACTTTTTCATAAATAAAGTTTTTGACTGAGTTAAGTTGGATTTAGGTTAAAATTCCCTAAGATTTAATATAATATACTTACAATAAACTTATCATTAGTTCTTTAAGTTATGTTAAATCGAAGACCTTCATCGTGGCTATAAAGTTGTGTCCAATGTAATGTGGCTATAAAATTGAGTCATTCCTATATTAACTTCAAGAAATTTTGTTGTTCCATTGATTGATTTGTCCTTGATTTTCTGATCCATTAATTAAACACGTTTAGAAAATTCACTTTATTTTAAAGCCGGTAATCAATAATTCATTTGATTTCAGCTAAGTGCGGTCGACTACGGTTTTCATATACCCAAAAAAGAACAGTCCATTACTTTTAAAAAATTAATGCTCATTATTTAACTTTGATCAATTTTATCACTATTAAAAGATCTTTTTGTAGTTAGGTAATTTGATTTATAATCATTAATCTTTTTAAAGCCAAGCATAATAAAGTTATTTTATTAAATATAAAATTTCGAGATTTTCTTGTATTCTGAATGGGAGCAAAATTTTCATTTTAATTTACTATAAATTTGAGCATTAAATATACCAAAAAATTAAATTTTTAATCTTTAAACATTTGCTTCCATTAAAGATTAAAGTCAAAAGTTAAAGCCTATCAATGAAATGTATAATCTCACTATGTAAACACTGTATACATATTATTTTGTTATATAACAAAGTAATTATTACAAATGTGTGGTCCAGATCCATATACACAGTTGTCTGTCATATCAAATTTAAGAGTAATCTTAATAATATTTTTTATACAAATAAGAAGTTCAAGAAGATTTTTTAAGTATATAAATATGTTTTGTTTTGCGATTCATTCGTTAGATGACGCTGAAAGTAAACTAGTAAACTACTTAATTTTTCATTGTTTTGTAATATTCTTAATACTCGACAAAATCCTTAATTTTAACATACATTTTATTTGTAGAGTTTTTGTTGCGGAAATAAATTAATTATTCTCGACAATGTTTATAAATGTAGTACTTAATTAACACAAAAAATTTAAATAATTCTCTGATATATAAATAAAGAATTTTCGTTCTTTTGGGAAGCTATAATTAAATCTCCAGCAAACAAAAAAAACAGGATAATTTCTTCTAGTGTTTTTTTTATAATTTAAAAAAAATATATTAAATTTTTTATGTAAAAATATTTAAATTTAAATTATTTTTATACTTATTCTCGAAAATAAATTTTCATAATTCCACAAATTATGTAAAAAACCTTTCTATATACTGAAATTAAGTGTAAATTGTTAGTGCTAGCTAATTCACGTATTTTATTCAAATCTTTTGTGCTTAATACCCAGAATGCATATATTTTTTTTGGTAACATGGGGGAGCAGATAACTCGGAGTTAGGCTCAAGTAATTTATGTCAAACAGTATTTTGTAATTAACAGTATACATATGTAACAAATAATGCTTTGTTAAAAATCATAACTTTAAGACATATTGAAATTTTGATAGAGACTTACCTACTAAAACTGCCAACTCTAAATTGAATAAGCACAAACTAGATTACAAAAAGTGTATCAAATTTCATTGAAATTGAATAAAACATATATTAATCATATTTAATTCGAAAACTAGAACTGTCTATCTAAGAACCCACTGAACCTAACTACCGGCTACAAATTTCAGCAGACATTGAAATCAGGTGACAATTTTTATTATGACCCGATGTCGAAAGCACCCAGGAAAATTGTTTCAATCAAATACATATTTTTTTGACTATCAAGTCTAATGCAACACTCATAATTATTCTACTGTACTTACTCGTAAAAGTGATCAAAATTATTTGTTATGATATGAAATATGTCAGGCAGTCACTTGAGCTTGGCAATTAAACAAACTATCAATAATGTCAGAATTTTTGAATGTACTTAAGTGTAAATATAATTAATTAAGAATATGGATACATTTTAATTAGAATACTTATTTTAATTAGTTGATTATGAAAAATTTCTCAAAGCATAATGAATCCATTTTTACTACTTATAATAATGTATATCCAAAACAGAGATGGAAACCATTTTATTTAATCAATTTTTATAAACTTCTTAAATTTTTTTGAATTTTATATTTTTCAAACTTGGTATTTGCGTTACGTTATCTATTAATATATTGAGAATTATTGCCTAAATTACTGAAATTTAATTATATTTCGAGAAAATGACAAATTATTCTTGTAAAATTTTTGATCCTTATTTGGTAGGTACAAAAGATTTACAAAGGCGTATAAATTAATTAAGTATAAGCGATTTTTCATAAGTATACACAAATAACCTAAGTGTAATGCTTTAAAATTTGTTTGTAAATTCGAGGTGCCTAGGTCAGGTTTTGATCTATGGAACAAGTTAATGTTGATTTAAGTGGAAAATTAAATTTTTAATATATAGAATTAAAACAATTTAATAGACCTATTCAAAATTTCTTACGCTCATATTGTCAACTAGATTGAACACGTGACGTATCAAGAAAGTTTTCAAATTAATTAATTATACCTAAGGTCGGTATACAATAATTTTGATGTTTTTTTCATTCTATTGACACTAAAATCATTTACCAATTTATATATTCATCAATATATTTAAAAATTTTGATATTAGTTATTAAATTCGTAACTAAACCTTTTTTTATTTAATTACATATTTCGACATTAAACAATGATTTACAATAAATGTTTTATGGAAAAAGGATTTCAATTTATTTAGCATATATTTTTATGTAGTTTTTATAAATTTGCCTTATTTTAATTTTGAATTTATAATAAAGTTTGTAATACAAAGACTTGAAATTAATTGGCTTATTAATTTATGACAAAATTTTTGTCTTTTATATAAGAAGTATGAAATCTTTGAATAAAGAATATTTTAAAATTAATAGTTTTTCTTTGCAACAATTACCCAGGCTCTATTTCTCATGTAATTTATATTTTATGGCAGCAAAATAATATATAAATTACAAATCATATTTAAATCTAAAATACGCAAAAAGATTTTAGCTGTTTTTTTATATTATAATTAAGTATACAATTTCTTTTTTTATTTATTTTGTATTATGTTTTGGTTATAATTGGGTTACTTGTTACAACCACAAGCCATATCAATTACCATGTAAACGGGGTGAATTATCACAATTGTGTAATTCACAAACAATGTAAAACTACAAAATAATTTGTAACATCTTGTTCCAATTTTGACAGTAACGTTATTTTGCCAATGCTTTAAAATTTTTAAAACACGACTATAAATTCGTCAAAAAAACAATCGGAAATGAATCATTGAAGTGGAATCACGAGTAATTAAGTATGGAAAAAGAATAAATTTTAACTATACTTTTAAAATAAACAGTGCAGTAAAATGTAAAACCTGTGGTGTAGCAATAGTAGTTCTTTTAAAATTCAGCACACCAGCTTTGTAATCTTGATATTTTAAGAAATGATAAGTTCCTGATTTTTTTTTTAAAGAATTTTTATAAATTGCGATTTATCTGCTCCCCCTAGTTTAGCAACTTATTCAATTTCTTGCATTGCTAATTGTATATTTTTAAACTTAATTAGTTTTTCTTTTATTTTGGATTTATAATAATTGAAACAAACCAAAATCAGAAATTACAAAACTTACAAATTCTTTTATTCTTTTCACGTAAAATACCCAAAATTAACTTGTCCTTTTACTTTAGAATAAATTTATCTACTTAAAATAATATTAATGATCTGCCAAAATCAATGTTGATAAAGGTCACTAAATTTTATTTTAGTATTTTGATTATCCCTTTTTAATTCAGCTAATTTAATTGGTTCATTTACTTAATTTATTTATTGTATAATTACAAATTACAAATAAATAACGTCTCGAAAGTCTTATAATTAAAAACACTCAGCGTTGACGTTTATATGCACTTAGATTTTCCTTTTATTTTAATTAATTTAATTTTATGTTGAAATTGTTTTCTTTCATCTTTCGTGTTTCATATTTCAATTTGGTTTTAATTGAACAAAATCTTGTTATTAACTTCTGTATTATAATTTTAACATTTTATCATTTCAATATAGTATTTTATTAACGATTTTATTTACGACATTACATGTTCACATATTAAATTAAACCATGATTTGTTAAACTGAAAACTTGCGATATTGCAGTCTTATCTTTATGTCATATTACATCAATCATAAATGGATGCACGTCAATTTGTTATAAAGTCAGTCAAACTTTTAATAAATTTTTTGATCTAAAATGTCCATAGCCTTGAACACTTTTTATTTGTATAAATTTACGTGGATAAACACTTTTCTGATATCAATTGAAATTTTGACATTTCAATTTTTCACATATCATGTTAAAGTGTTCCATCCAAACATTAACCATGCGAATAATATTAATAACATGAACATCTTGAGAAAATCTAAATAATGGAAAATTGTATTAACTTTTGTTGATGTTGCGGAAATTTAATTTTTATATACTTTGTTACGTAAATTGATAAAAGGTTTTAGAAACATGAGCTATTCGTTTCAACCCTACACATTGCCATATTATAAATGGTAACTAGTGATTTTCACCACAAAATCTGTTGAGCGAATATTTCGTACTAAACTACTTGCAACAGTAGTTCTAGACACGAACTGCAAATGTTTCTAACCAACGAATTATAAATTCACAATGACCATTCAAATGACACTATGTATAGTTTTCCTAAGGACAGTCCTTACAGTAACCGAATATGGTTCTGTAACACTTGTCGTCATTTAATGCACTTTGATTTAATTGAGCCTCAGGAAATTCTTTAGTTTTACCTATCAATTCAACGTGTTTACCACCATGACCTAATCCATTTACTTGTAAGAATAATTTTAAGTATATTACGATTTTCAGGACAGTATTCATTTTCATATTGAAGAGTATTTTCTATATAATTACAATTCATATCAAAATAATCAACAATTATTAATTATATTACGCGGATTAATATAACTCTTTTAAAGTGTAAAACTAAATAATCAATTTGATTTGCATTCACGAAAGATGTCATAGTTGTTACTTTATTACAAATATTATTTCCATATTTATGATCGATGTATTCTCAGAAACATAATTTCAACATTAAAAACGAATGAAATAAAAATTTTACATTTTTACTTTTTCTAAATGATTCTGACTACTATCAAGACTATTTTTACTATTTTTTTTTAAAGAAGCTATTAATTTTAAAATCTGCTATATACTTTTATACGAACACAAATTAATCTTAAAAATGACTCAAGGCAAATATATAATATCGCCTAAAAGTATGCTAAAGGTAATTGAAAAAAGTTTTTAATCAAAATGTATGCCAAAGACATTTCTTTCTAAACAATTATAGTTTAATTGTGATTAAGTATAAATTTGATATTTATTAAATTTTCTTAATTAAATTGTGAGCAATATGGCACTAAAATTGTTGTATGGTTCTGCAGATTTTTTTTTTACATTTATTTACATAACAGAAGTTAACATAATTTTCTGACATTATCTAATGAACGAGTAAATAAAAAAAGGACTGAGTTTACTGTTTGATTAGGCCATGTCTTCAATATCCTTAATTTTTTATTTCAAATTATATAATTTCGTAATTTTCAAAATCAAACCTTTATGTTCTTCAGTTTACTTAACTTACCTTTTTACTTAATTGATTTAAGGATGAAGATTTGGTTACCGTGTCGATATCACCAAAATTCTTAATTTTGATATTTGTTTAGCTACAGTACATGAATGATCTCTCCGAATTGCACCATCAATTCAGTTAAATTTATTCGCCAGTTCTTTAGTTCTTTTGCCTACAACAATGTCACCTGACATTGTTATGGTAGAAATAATTGTTGATAGCTTCAAAGTAGGTAAATGGAGAAGTATGGTTTATTAGATTAAATGATCTTTCTGTATTCTGGCTTCTGTAGACTTTAGAATCTATGAAAATTGTCTTTCAGTAAAATAAATTTCACTTCATATTTTTTTCTAATTTTTATACCGTATTGTTCGTCAGTAATAACTCATAAGGAACACTGCTTCCTACGAATGTAAACATAAATTTAATAGGTTCATAAATTACATTTTACTAAGACTTAACATATTGAAATGTTCACCCAAAATTAATAACCTCGTTAGAGAGGTAATGAAGAGCAGTATAAAAAAACACTTCATATTGGATTTTATTTCCCACTTTGTGTGGAGTTATTTCCTGTAAAGTGATTCACCGTCTGTGGCGATTAAATTTCCTATTTTTACATATACCAATCAAATTTATATCTTAAAATTAAAATTAAAAATATGAAAATTAATTATTATTATAAAATTGAAAAATTTAAATAAATAAATAAAAACCAATTATGGAAGAATAAAATTACTAGATTTTTAAAATATTATTTGTCTACATTTATTATAATATTTAAAACTTAAATTAAAAACTTAATTTATCACTATTTGTTTTAAAATTATATTAAAATTTATTATATTTTAATGTTCAATCAACCATTTTTGTGTTTCACTTTCTCGATTACATGGCGTTAAATGAACATACTCTCCGTGTTTAAGTCCATGACTGTCTAAACATAAACCAGTTCTTAAATGCATTAAACTACCATGCTTTTTATATGACCAAAATTCTTGATTTTGATTTGAACATGGCACCATTTCAACATCATATTTAACTTTAGATATCATTTTAGCTACAGCACATGAATTTTCCGTTCGTAGTACACCATCATTTGTTAAACTGAAAAATTGTGATTTTGCAGTTTTTTCATGGCAAACATATACACCAAGTAAAAATGGATTTGCATCATTTGCTTGTAAATCATCTAAACATAAATTGTTTGATTTAAAATATCCATAATTTTGAACATTTTGCGTTGGTATAAATTTTTGTGGATAAATATTTTGAAGATACCATTTAAAACTTTTACATTTCAATTTTTCACGTAACATTTTACGATTCGTTACATCACCCGCTTCATAAGTTTTAAGTTCTGGACGAAACAGAAACATAAATTCTATATATTCATCCATCCAAACTTTAGCCATACGAGCAGTATTAATACCATGAGTGTCTTTGACAATTCTAATAATTAAAAACTGTCATTAATTTTATTTTTTGTTATATATATATGTATAAAATTTTATGAAATAATTACTTATAATGAGAAAATTTTCTAAAAATATGACCAATTCGTGAGCAAGGAATCGTTTCAATAGTACCACCACATTGCCATATTCTAAATGACATTTCAAGATTTTCACCACCCCAACCGGTCATCTACAGGAATAAGAAATGTCAATCAGTTAAATGAAAGTTTCTCAGTAATTCAATTAAAATTATACTTGTTCATCGTAACTTCCCATTTCCCAGAAATATTCTCGATTTATAGCAAATAAACCGCCAGCCATTGTTGGAGTATGTGTCGGGCATATTTCTGGTTCATAGTTACATTCCCGTTTAACACGTTCCTTTTCAAATTTCGGTATTTCATATAACCAAATAAAATTTCCATTCCAATTAAAACCACCAATACAAAATTTGTTTTCACCAGGATAGTTATAGCTAAAATCATTGTCATTAATACTATCAATAAGTGGTACTACAACAGTAGTTCTCGATAATCTTATACGGTCAGCAAGTGGTTCTAACCATCCAATATTACATTCACAATGCGCATCCAAAAATATTAAAATATAACCAGTTGCTATTCTAGCTCCAGCCAATCGTGCACGGATTAGTCCCTGTCTAACAAATATTTAATAAAAATTAGGTTTAAGTTGTTTAAATAAAATGTGTTTCTTTAAATAAATAAAATTATTGAGTTCAATGTAAATGACACATTTTGATTAACATTGTGAATTTTAATTATGAAAAATGCTTTTATATATAAATAAAAATTAGAAACAAATTCGAATTTACTAGATTTAAAATATAATTATTGTAAATTTCCTGAAATTAGGTATACAAGAAATGTAAATGTTGAATTAAATGTTTCTCATTTTTATCAGTAACAGTACGTGCAGTGTTGCCATATTACGTTGTTAATTTTAAACATTTTGTTAATGTTTTCTCTGAACGCAAATTATGTTATTACTGCTTGTAAATTAGATTCGAATACAATTAATTAAAGGTCTACATTTCAGTTATTTATACTATTAAAATCAATGTAATAAAATATTTAATTTTTTCTTTAAATATTTGACTTTATTCAGCTTTCGAAACCTTTTGGTATATAAATGGACTTCAAATTATATTAAATTAATTATAAATATTTTGTTATAATATTTCTTACCTTTGTGCTAAAGTTAAAATTTTAACATTTTTTGGAAATCTCGTTTCAACATAATAATTTAATTTTCCCTTCAATTCAACATTTGTACTGCCATCATCGACTAATATAATTTCCTTTAATAAACGTTCATTTGTTGTTTTAAGGACACTATGCACAGTTCTTACAATTACCGAATATGGTTCATTATAATAAATTATAATAACACTTGTTTTTGGCAAATTATTCAAATCATAATTTATATTTTTACATAATGGATTTCTTGAATCAGATAAGATACGATTATAACTTATACTTTCGCTTACTTCTTCATTTAATGCTATCAATTTTAATTTAGCATCACCACGTTCTTTTGCTTCACCTTGCATGTTAACTGGTACACCATAATCACCTAATCCAATTACTTGTTTTGATAAATCTGTCATTATCATTATTTCGTAGGAATGATTTATTAAACTATTATAATTTTCAAATAGTTTTTTATTTTCAAATTGATTTATAATATTAATAGTATTAAAATCATTACGTTCAGTAATTAAATTTTCATCAATTTGATTTTCATTTAAATTTAATATTGAAACTTTAAAAATGATTACAAAAATTATTATTGAAATAAATATTTTAATTTTACCATAAAAACGATATTTGATATAACGAAAATTTGATCGACGAAATTTGAGAAACATAATTTCAACACTATAGAAACAAACAGAATGAATTGTATTTTTATGTAAAAATTTAATTAACTTTCTGTACAATTCTGATTCGTGTCACAAATTAGACTGTGTTTCCTTTTAAAACTTTTGTATTGGAGAAGATTTGTTATTGATTTTAGAATCTGTTACTTAATTACACGCACACGATAAACATTTTACCATATCGCCTAAAGTTATGCTAAATGCAATACAAAGAGATGTAGAAAAAATAATATTCTTCTTCTAAAACATAGTACAATTCACAATTGAAAAGGTTATGTTCTACCGTATAAATAAAGAGTAATTTTTTCTAAAACTTTATTTACCTAAATATCCCTAAAGTTATCATTAAACTAACATTTTAAGTCCCATTTGTTATTCAATTTTATGTGGTCACTCAGATATCAACAAATTAGTAAATGTAACAGAATTCTATAACATTAAATGAAACAAAATACATAGAACAAATTGGGTGACAGAGCAACATCCTTATCGCAAATAGAAGCGACAATCTGGCATAAAAAATATTCTAAATAGATCCTTTTTAGCTTGTTATAGACATTGCCACGTATTCCGCAGTTTCGTTACTTCCGATTTTGTTTAAATGATACCTAACCGGGCATTGAGCAGGCTAATTATTATACGTAACTCGATTTTGCTAAGTGTAATGACTTCTTTGGCTCATTTCCGAGAAATATAAGAATCATTTTCCTTGAAGGATTTTGTGCCAATAGATGGCAAATTTCCTCCATTAGGTGGCTTTTGGAGATAGCGCAGAATGGTTCGGGTATGATGATGGACTGGTTAGCCGATGAAGGCTTATATTGAAGAAAGAATTGTAATTTTAAAAAATGTGGCAATATTTTATTTATTAAATTCTTCTTAAATATAATTTAACAAAATATGTAATCTTATATCAGTAATCTTGACGGATAAAATGGACAATAATGTATATACTAAAAAATATAACCTCAAATATAAATTTGAATTACATATTACAGAAGAACTTGTAACTTTTAAACATTGTACTATACAAATACGAATGGAGATTAGATAATCACATTTTTTATGATATTTAAATAAGTAAAATGTTACTAAAAAAATCTAGAATTAATTGCTAAAAGATATTCTAGATTTTTTAAATTACTGAACCCCATGATTTCCAAATGTATTTTAGTCGTACTCATTCTAGTCGCTTTCGAACGCAGTCTTCAAAAAGAGTACAATGCCAAATTTAAAATTTTTGTAAATGACATCAGTTTGTGGAGATTGTTTTGACAAAAAGTTGAAAGTTAACCAATTTTTTTCTTGATAGTGTGTCGTAGAGACTGGTTGCATTTGAACTACTTTCATACAAGTCCATACATTTCAACTTTATTTTGACAAATGGACTGCGTATTGAAAGTGTTCATTGTAATCGCGGGTTTAGTCTGGCCTGGTCATCTAAATAGTTCTTATTGAGAAAAATTGTTACAAGTTGGGGTATTACTAAATTATCTCGGTATTTTTTGTATGTGATATCATTATAAGTATATTTCTAAAACTAATTATTGACTAATTATTATTAAAAGAACAATTTTTTATATTATTTTAAAAATTAACTTAATTTTAATGTTCAATTAACCATTTTTGTGTTTCACTTTCTAGCTTACAAGGTTTTAATTCAACAAAATCTCCGTTTTGTTTGCCATCACTATCTAAACATAAACCAGTCTTTAAATGCATCAAGTTACCTTGTTCTTTATATGACCAAAATTCTTGATTATGGTTTGAACATGGCACCATTTCAATATAATATTTAACTTTTGATTTCTGTTTGGCTACACCACATAAATTTTCTCTTCTTATTACACCATCATTTGTTAAACTGAAAAATTGTGATTTCGCAGTCTTATCTTGATGGCAACCATATATACCAAGTTCAAATGGAATATCATTATTTGCTTGTAGATCATCTAAACATAAATCGTTTGAGTTAAAATGTCCATAACCTTGGACATTTTCGGTTGGTATAAATTTTTGTGGATAAATATTTTGAAGATACCATTTAAAACTTTTACATTTCAATTTTTCACGTAATATTTTACGATTCGTTACATCACCCACTTCTTCATTATGCTTTAAAGTTTGACGAAACATAAAAAATATGTCCATGTATTCATCCATCCAAACTTTAGCCATACGAGCAGTATTAACACCATGAGTGTCTTTTTCACTTCTGAAAAACAAAAACTGAAATTATATTTTGTTTGTAAAATGATGAATTTTATAAAATTATACTTATAATGATGAAATTCCTTAAAGATATGAGCAATTCTTGAGCAAGGAATCGTTTCAATAGTACCACCACATTGCCATATTCTAAATGACATTTCGAGATTTTCACCACCCCAACCGGTCATCTACAGGAATAAGAAATGTCAATCAGTTAAATAAAAATTTCTCAGTAATTCAATTAAAATTATACTTGTTCATCGTAACTTCCCATTTCCCAGAAATATTCTCGATTTATAGCAAATAAACCGCCAGCCATTGTTGGAGTATGTGTCGGGCATATTTCTGGTTCATAGTTACATTCCCGTTTAACACGTTCCTTTTCAAATTTCGGTATTTCATATAACCAAATAAAATGTCCATTCCAATTAAAACCACCAAGAGAAAATGTGTATCCACCATGTTTCTGGCTAAAATCTATAGCATCAATACCATCAATTATTGGTACTAAAACGCTAGTTCTAGATTCTTTTATACGATGTGCAAGTGGCTCTAACCATCCAATATTACATTCACAATGCGCATCCAAAAATAATAAAATATCACCAGTTGCTAACCTAGCTCCAGCCAACCGTGCACGGATTAGTCCCTGTCTAACAAATATTTAATAAAAATTAGGTTATAAGTTGTTTAAATAAAATGTGTTTCTTTAAATAAATAAAATGTTTTAATTAAATTTATAACGAGACAAAGTTTATTCACTTTGAAAATCTATAAATTGTGAAAAATGTTTTTTAAAAACAAATAAAATTTTAGTTATATTTTAATTAAGGTTCAATTATACAACGCGGAACTTATACGATTTTAGGAAATATGAATATTTTAACGTTTCTCTACAGTTCACAGAATCGTTAAAGTTGATGCTCTTCAACTTGTATCTATTGATGAATAAATATTTGGCGGAGAAGCTAATTACATACACATAATTTACTTATATTTCCTTTGTTTAGAAAGAATCAATTGAGACCTAATTTTAAAATAGTTAGATCGTTTACCTTCAGATTTTGATTGTAAAATGATTCATGAATAATCTCGCTAGATCAAACATCATTGTGAAATATTAAAGCTGATAAAATACTATATTTATCAATTGATTCTGATTGTTTCGCTACGTTGACTGTAATATATTATCCGTAAACTTTAATTTTTTAAAGTGTTGACTTCTTTGACATGTAATTTATATGTCAAAGAATAAATTCGTATTCAATAAATTTCATATATAAATTACTATCACTTTATTCCGAATGCTATAAAAAATAATTTCTTTACTTCTATATCTAAATTTTTTCGATATATTAGAAGTAAAGAAAATGATTTTATACTTGTAAACATAATTTACTTTGGACCTTTTGGTATATAATTGAACCTTCAGTTATAATTATATTCTTACCTTTGTTCTAAAGTAATAATCTTTACATTTTTTGGGAATCTTGTTTCAACATAATAATATAATTTTCCCATCAATTCAACATTTGTACTAGCATCATCAACTAATATAATTTCCTTTAATATACGTTCATCTGCTGTTCTAAGAGCACTGTGCACAGTTCTTATAATTACCGAAAATGCTTCATTATAATAAATTATAATAACACTTGTTGTTGGCAAATTATTTAAATCATATGTTCGATTTTTACATAATGGATTTCTTGCATCCGCTAATGTACGATTATAACTTAAATGTTCACTTAACACTTCATTTATTGCTATCACTTTTAATTGAGCATCACCACGTTCTTTATCTTCACCTGTCAATTTAACTGGTACACCACCATCACCTAAACCAATTACTTGTTTTTTCAGATCAGCCTGTATAAGTAATTCGTAGGATTCATTTACTATATCATCACTTTCTAAAGCACTGTATTGTTCTATATTATTTTCAACATCACTAATATTATTATTAATTGAATCATCATTTTTGTTATCATTATTAATATCATTAATATTCATATTGAAATCATCATCAATTGGATTTTTATTAATTTTATTAGTTTGATTTATATAACTTTCTAAATAATCAATTTGATTTTTATCTAAATGTAATATTGAAATTTCAAAGAAAATTATAAAACATGTTGTGATTATAACAAATATTATAAATTGTTCACAAAATGATCGATGTAATTTTAGTACCATAATTTGTAATTTGAAATTCTTAATTTTATTTAAACGTAAAATTTAGCGGTACGTGTAATATTACTAAATCATGGAATAAATTAGACTGTCTTTAGTTATCTTAAATATCGGATTAGTAAGTGACAAATTTTGATTAAGTTACACGTTAAATAATAAATTCTTTGCTTCTAATCATATGTAGAAATTAATGAAGGGGAATTTCTTATTTATAATATATCGCCTAAAAGTATGCTACATGAAATAAAAAAGAAAACGTGTAAATGGAGATAGATCGAACTACAAGTAACTCAATTACTTAAGATTATATTAATTAATCGTTTTGAAAACTATGTTTAGGAAATGCATTTAGATTGTTGGAAATATGTAACATGTTAGCAGGACTTTTTTTAAATTATCTAGCCGACAAACTAACTGTCACCATATTTATTATCAGAGAAAATCATCGAACAAGAATTGTCGTGTATATAAAGAATTCAGGATAATCTTTGTGAAAGGTTTATTTAAGTGGACATAATTTGAAGTTTATATAAGGACAAGTAAAATAAAATTAATATTAGATATTTGTTGGGTCTAAATGGGGCGGAACGGAAAAGGTTTGTAATATAAATGACTAAGAAAATATATTGAATTTTGATGAAATGTCTGCCCAATTGTTGATTTTCGGAAGTAAAACCTAAGAAAAAACAATATTGATTCAAATTCTAGATGAAGAAACTAAGATAAATAAATCGGAATAATTACATAAATTTGTTAATGATGATTTCAAATCAAATATTTTATAAAATAATTAAGAAGAAACTAAAAATAATATTATTATTATTATATAATTATGTAACCATAATATAAGGGGGCCATTATTTGAACCATTGGTAATTCAGAAAAATTGTTCCATTTTGTATGTCAATAGAAATGTGACTGCTTCAGAAATTTCAGAAGTGTGGAGTTGTCAACTATTTATTAATAGTTCCAATTCCCACCGCTGTATAAGTCCAATTCCGAAGTTTTTTTTTCATATACTTACTTAAGTATTTAAATTTTTAAATTTCGGCGTGCAAGAAGAAATTTTACTTTTGGAGTCAAAATCCAGTGTTTTTGTAACGAATTCGTATCCATTTCAACAATCGCAAATCCTACTCCGAACCTGTGAGAAATATCCATTTATCTTCTTAAATGGATCCATTTATCTTCTTCTAAACATACATTTATGTTTATTGAAAATTAACTAACTTCATTAATACCAAAATTTAGTAACACGCCATTATAAAATTAGTTATAAAATTAGTTTTGCGATGTTTCATTTGAATCATGTTTTTTTTTATGTGTAAAGACTTAAATAAAAATGCTATAATTTAACTGACAATCTCAACATAATTATGCAATTTGCGACTTTATTTAAATTTGTGATTTATATATTATTTTAAAAAGTTGTAAAACAAGTTTATATCTAAATATTTATACTAGATATAAATATTGAATAAATTTCAAAATCTGACATTTTTATACTACAGCTTAAATTTAACAAAAATTGACAATATCTGTAACTTTAAATGGAACATTCTCAATATTCGTTACATTATTTATTAACTAAGTATGAAAATTTAAAAAAATTAATATCAACAAGAAATTTGATCAACAATTTATTAATCTGGACGGACAAAATTAATAGAATTTCTATGAATTCTTCCTTAGCTTCAAATAATTTTTAATATGAGTACTTAATATTAGTTCTAAAATTTCTTTTGAAAAACTATATATAAATATTGTGAATGTGCCATAATATTTTTTTTTTTTATTTTCTATTAAAATTCTTCTTATATATTTATAATAACAAAAAATTATATAGCAACTTTATTTAATTAATATTTTTAACTTGAATTACAAAACTTAATTTATGACTTTTTTTTAAATTATTGGAAGTAGTAACATTTTTTTTAACTTCAATGTTCAATAATCCATTTTTGTGTTTCACTATTTATTTTGCATGGTTTTAATTGAACAAAATCTTCGTTTTTAAGTCCATAACTGTCCAAACATAAACCAGTCTTTAAATGCATTAAATTACCTTGTTCTTTATATGACCAAAATTCTTGATTATGATTTGAACATGGTACCATTTCAACATAATGTTCAACTTTTGATTTACGTTTCATTACAGCACATGAATTTTCTCTTCTTATTACACCATCATTTGTTAAACTGAAAAATTGTGATTTTGCAGTTTTTTCATCATGACAACCATATACACCAACTTCAAATGGACTATCATTATTTGCTTGTAAATCATCTAAACATAAATTGTTTGATTTAAAATGTCCATAACCTTGAACATTGTGTGTTGGTATAAATTTTTGTGGATAAACATTTTTAAGATACCATTTAAAACTTTTACATTTCAATTTTTCACGTAACATTTTACGATGTGTTATATCACCAACATCATAATTTTTTAAATCTTGACGATTCATATAAAATATATCAATATATTCATCCATCCATACTCTAGCCATTCGAACTGTATTAATGCCATGAGTGTCTTTATTTTGAGGAAATCTATAAAATAAAAACAAAAATATAATTTAGAATAGTTAATTCAATATTTTATAAATATATAATACTTATAAGGATGAAAATCTCTAAAAATATGACCAATTCGTGAACAAGGTATTGTTTCAATAGTACCACCACATTGCCATATTCTAAATGACATTTCCAGATTTTCACCACCCCAACCGTCCATCTACAATATAAAAAATTTGTAAGTTATTATTACTAAATCTAAATTCAACTATAATCTTACTTGTTCATCATAACTTCCAACTTCCCAAAAATATTCTCGATTTATAGCAAATAATCCGCCAGCCATTGTTGGAGTATTTGTTGGACATACTTCCGGTTCATAATCACATTCCCGTTTAATACGTTCCTTTTCAAGTTTGGGTATATCAATCCAATCAAAATGTCCATTCCAATCAAAACCGCCGATTTGAAATGTTTTATGTCCATTTGTAGCATATTGAAAATTTTTGGCATCAATTACATCAATTATTGGTACTAAAACACTAGTTCTAGATTCTTTTATACGATGAGCAATTGGTTCTAACCATCCAATATTACATTCACAATGTGCATCCAAAAATAATAATATATCACCAGTTGCTAACCTAGCTCCAGCCAAACGAGCACGGATTAGTCCCAGTCTTAAGAAAAATGTAATATAAAATTTTTTAATATTTTTTTTATTAAATAAAAAATAATTAAATAAAAATAATAAATTGAGTATGATAACAATTAACAAATGTAAATAAACATAAAATTATGAAAACATGTTTTTACAAATTGTAATTGAAAGTGTTTGAGTTGTGATACTTAATGCTACAATTATATGCAACGCGTTACGCAATTTCGATGTTATCAAATTTTGATAAAAATTGTTAATTATGAAGCATTTACCTATACAAAATTTAATCATATCACTAAAATAGACTTTTGATTATTCACAAGTGTTTGCAACATAAGTTGTCAAACAACTTTTATGAATATAATTTAATTATTTCATTATCTAATATTGCACATATTTTGACAGATTGAATCCTTGAAAAGTGAATATTTTAACCTAATCACAAACTAAAAACATGATTTGTATTTGTATATAATTGTAGCTTAATATTATTTCTATCTAGTTAGAAGATCTTGTTAATATTTATTCTTACCTTTCTTTTAAAGTAATAATTTTTACATTTTTTGGAAATCGTGTTTCAATATAATAATGTAATTTTCCTTCTAATTCAACATTTGTACTAGCATCATCAACTAATATAATTTCCTTTAATATACGTTTATCTGCTGTGTTAAGAGCACTGTGCACAGTTCTTACAATAACCGAATATGGTTCATTAAAATAAATTATAATAACACTTGTTGTTGGCAAATTATTTAAATCATAATTTATATCTTTACATAATGGATTTCTTGCATCCGCTAATGTACGATTGTAGCTTAATTGTTCACTTAATTCTTCATTTAATGCTATTAATTTTAATTTAGCATCACCACGTTCTTTATCTTCACCTGTCAATTGAACTGGTACACCACCATCACCTAAACCAATTACTTGTTTTGCCAACTCAGCCCGTATAATTATTTCGTAGGAGGGATTTAAACTCCTATGATGTTCAATAAGTGATTCATATTTAATATTTTTTTCTATATTATTATTATTTATTAAATCTTTTTCATCATTATTATTATTTTGATTATTTATATGATTATTATTATTGCTATTAAAATCATCATCAATTCGATTTTTATTAATTTTATTTACTTGATTTATATAATTATCAATATAATTATTTTGATCTTTATCTAAAATTGATGTTGAAACTTTATAAAAAATCACAAAACATATTATAACTAAACCAAATATTGTGAATTTCCCATAAAATGATCGTCGAAATCTTGGAAACATAATTGTAACATTTAAAAACAAAACTAAATTTTAGTTTTTTTTACGTATCTATATAAATTTTATGTATAAAACTAATCCATGGCACAAATTAGACTGTCTTTCGTTTACTTGAAAGATATAAGAAACTTTAATTTATTACTTTTTGATCATAATGTCCACGACATCATTTTCTTTTGTTGACTTTTTTATATAAAATATACACATAAAATACAAAAACAAAAAAGTAGTTTTTCTGACAGCCGATGATAAAAATATTTCTTTTACAGTGTTGCAACTCTTAGTTTTCAAATATTTTGATATAATACTGAAATATAAAATGATCAAAATTGATTAAAATTACCAAATTTTATGGATAATTTTTAATATAATTTCTTAAAAAGTTTAATATTTTATATTTTAAATGATAATATTTGTAATTATTTTAAGAATATATTTTAATCAGTAACATTATTAATTTATGCTTGAAACACTGAAAAGATTAATTGTTTGCGTCAGCAAAAAAATTTCCTACCACCAGGTGTCACTAATATAAGTTAAGTAAGCAAAGGCGCAACACATTTAATTTAAGATCAGTTTATTTACTATATCAACAATTAATCTTCAGTTCAACGTCCTACTAATATGAAAATTTAAATAAAATGTCTTCAAATTGAGGATATTCACATTAATTATTAGAATTTTAATATTTGAACAAGTGATAAACATTTGTGTTTTTTTATTTACCATTTATTTCAAGATCACTATTTTATTTCGGTGCTGTAAAATCTAAATAAATATATGTATAATGAATATTTTTATATTTTTGAATAAACTATTTACTTTTTAATAAATATTTTGGGTGTTGGAATCAACAAGTTTTAAATTTTTGTTTAATCAGCAAAAAAAAATTTTGTTCATAGATGGCACCGGCGTAAAATATTAACATTGAAGATTATACACAAACCATTTTTTAAATGATCTTCATTTAAATGGTTCGTGTACAATCTCAACCAATTTAAAAAAAAAAATGAAATAAATTAATTTTGATAATTTCCCAATTTACAAATAGAAAATATTAAAAAGTTTTAGTTTTTCTATATTTAGAATGGAATTGTTACTATTTATATGTCATACCCTAAAATTTATTAACGTTACTTATATCACAGATTTAATAAAATGTTGACATTTTTTTTAGTAATCTCATAATTGGCAGAATATTTAACTCGTATTTAAGAATTCGTTGGTCGATTATCTGTACTTAACAATTTATTGATAATTTCATACATTAGGATTAGACTAATATAAAAGGTCATCAATTCATAGAATTTGATATTTAACTCAGTATTTAAATATACTTCACAATCAATTTTATTATACATACCTTTTAAACGTAGCTTTTGAGCGTATTTCCAATTACAGGCTTTTAAACAAATTCAAAGAATCCACAATCTTCGTTCCGTATGAAAGTTTGACAACAAATTGATTTACAAAATAATATTTTTTTCTTCTTTGAAATATTGATTAATTATTCAGAGATATTTGATTAAATAAAAAATATTTTTTTCTTAACTAATATAATATACTGGATTCGGAACGCTGCTATAAAAGCAACGCAATATTTGTTTTAATTTTTTTCCTATATTTATTACCTCATTCAAAATCTCAATATTTCCGCGATATTTTATATATCAAATTCTTCTTCTTAAATAAATATATAAATTAATTTACATACTTTCATGACATATGTATAGCAACATTTATTGATAACGTATTTTTATTTAACTTGAATTAAATATTAAATGAAAGAATTTTGTGCTGAGAGCTTATATTAATTAAAACAAAAGTGACTATTACTACAAATTTATGCTCCCACCGAAGTTGCTAAAGATAGCGTTATAGAGGATTTTTATTACACTTTAAATCAAACATTGAATAACATTACGTACGAAATTATTTATATTGTCGGAGACTTTAAGGCAAAAATTGATACTAAACGTGATGGTGAAGATCAAGTAATGGGTGATTTTGGTTATGGTCA
The DNA here is from genome assembly GCA_963920725.1 of Rhamphomyia laevipes. Taxonomy (NCBI): domain Eukaryota; kingdom Metazoa; phylum Arthropoda; class Insecta; order Diptera; family Empididae; genus Rhamphomyia; species Rhamphomyia laevipes. Next base: position 38,855,172 of record OY987258.1, on the reverse strand, counting down.
TCATAACGTTAGAGGCGAAAGATTAATTACATGGCTCTGGCAACATAAACTAGTTATTGGTAATAGTTTGTTTAAGAAAAATAATAATATTAAATGGACTTGGTTGTCACCTGATTTTAGAACCAGGAATGAAATTGAATTTATTATCACGAATAGAAGAAAAGCGCTACAAGAAGTCGCAGTTTTAAGTAATTTTGCATTCGACAGCGACCACAGACTAGACAGAGCAAAAGTTTTAAATAATCATAAAACATCGAGCAGACATATAATCATAAATTAAAATTAAAAAAGAGTCACATGAAGGTGAAGATTGGATCATAAACTTAAAAAAAGATAAAACAACAATTTCTGAGAGAAAAGAATTAAATAATACTGCTACTATATTTTATTCGAAGATCTTTATAAATCAAATTTAACACCAACACCAATCCAGAAATATTTTCAACCAATATATTGGTATGCAGAAGAAGAAGTCCTACGGTTCCTAAAAGAAGAAATTGAACAATCCATTGATGAATTCAAAGTAGGGAAATGTTATGGTAATTATGTGATTAAAGCAAAAATGCTTAAATATGGAAAAATTTAATTATCACCAACCTATCATCTATTTAATAAAATAATGGAACAGAACATTATACCACAACAGTGGAATGAATCCGCTATTATAACATAAAAAAAGTTGCAAATCAAATATGAACAATTACAGACCAATAAGTATTTTATCAAGAATTTATAAACTTTTCTCAAAATGTATTATTAAAAGAATCAAATCAATACTTAATGAAAATCAACCAAAAGAGCAAGATCTGGTTACTCTACATGTGACCACTTACAAGCTATTAACCAAATTTTTGAATAATCAGCTGAATACCAAATAAAAAAATATTGTGTGTTTGTATATTTTTATGAAGCATTTGACTCCGTGGAACACTTAGAAATATGGAAAGCATTGCAAATTCAGACCATGTAAAATAATATTTATTCTGTTGAAATTATATGAAAATTGCTGCGCAACAATGTCTACAGAATTGAAAGGAAACGAATTCAAAATTGAAAAAGAAGTGAGACAAGGCAATCCTATCTCGCCTGATTTATTTTCGGCTGTATTAGAAAATATGTTTAGGAAAGTATATTTCACCAATTTAGGTATATACTAATAAATTGCTGGAGAATTACTATCTTACCTACGATTTGCAGATGACATCACTTTGCTAAAGATTTGCAAGTGATGCTAAATAAACTTTCGAAAGAGTGCAAATATATTGGTCTGCAAATGATTAATACTAAAGTAATAACCAATTCTGAAGAAATTGCTATTACGTAAATTAAATGTAAAAAATGTAGAATATGTTTAGGCTTATGTTTACTTGGGTGAGCTAGTGTCTTTTCATAACAGACAAAAAAAAGGAAATTGATCGACGCATTACAAATGCTTGGATTTCAATTTTGTCAATAAGAGGAATGACAAATTTAAAAATGTGGTTGACAAATTGAGAATTTTGATAAATTGAGAATTATTATGAGAATAAATGATGGAATATGGACCAAATCAACTACGGAATGGATTCCAAGAAATTCTACAAGAAAAGTTTGCAGACAGTTAAAGAGGTGGAAAGATGACTTAAATTTTTTTAATGAAAATTGGGAGACATTAGTGGATGATCGGGATCTTTGGAGATCAATAGCTGAAGCTTATGACCTGCTCATGAAGAAAATTTGCACTTATTTAATTATGTAAACTTTACTAACAAAAAATTGAATTTTATTACTAACAAAAAATAATATATATAAGTATATATATATTTTTTGAATTATAAATATTACTAATTTACATTATAAATAATAACTTTCAATTTGTATACTATGGTAAATTAAAGGTAATAATAATAAAGGCAGTCCTATATATATTTTATTTGATCTTCATTTTCAATAGACCATTTTTGTGTTTCACTTTTTGGATTACATGGTCTTAATTCAACAAAAACTTTATTATTTAGTCCATGACTGTCTAAACATAAACCAGTTTTTAAATGCATTAAACTACCATGTTTTTTATATGACCAAAATTCTAGATTTTCATCGTTATCATTGCATGGTATCATTTCAATATAATACTTAACATTTGACATTTTTTTAGCTACAGCACAGGAACGATCTCTCCGAATCGCACCATCATTTGTTAAACTGAAAAATTGTGAACTTGGAGTCTTAGCTTGATGACAACCATATACTCCAATTATAAATCGCTCAAATCGATTCTGTTGTAAATCATCTAAACATAATTTTTTTGATCTAAATCGTCCATAACCTTGAACATTTTCTGTTGGTATAAATTTTTGTGGAAACACATTTTTAAGGAACCATTTAAAACTTTTACATTTCAATTTTTCACGTAACATTTTACGATGTGTTATATCACCAACATCATAATTTTTTAAATATGGACGATTCATATAAAATATATCAATATATTCATCCATCCATACTCTAGCCATTCGAACTGTATTAATACCCTGAGTGTCTTTATTTTGAGGAAATCTATAAAATAAAAACAAATTGTAATTGTAAAATATAATTTAGAATAGTTAATTCAATATTTTATAAATATATAATACTTATAAGGATGAAAATCTCTAAAAATATGACCAATTCGTGAACAAGGTATTGTTTCAATACTACCACCACATTGCCATATTCTAAATGACATTTCAAGATTTTCACCACCCCAACCGTCCATCTGCAATATAAAAAATTTGTAAGTTATTATTACTAAATCTAAATTCAACTATAATCTTACTTGTTCATCATAACTTCCAACTTCCCAAAAATATTCTCGATTTATAGCAAATAATCCGCCAGCCATTGTTGGGTTATTTGTTGGACATATTTCTGGATCATAATCACAATCCCGCTCAATACGTTCTTCTTCAAATTTTGGTATTTTAATCCAATCAAAATCTCCATTCCAATTAAAACCGCCGATTCTAAATGTTTTACGTCCATTTTTAACATATTTAACATTTTTAACATATTTAAAATCTTTTGAATGAATACGATCAATTATTGGTACTAAAACGCTAGTTCTAGATTCTTTTATACGATTAGCAATTGGTTCTAACCATCCAATATTACATTCACAATGTGCATCCATAAAAAATAAAATATCACCACTTGCCAACTTAGCTCCAGTCAAACGAGCACGGATTAGTCCCAGTCTTAAGAAAAATGTAATATAAAAAAAATTTAATATTTTTTTTATTAAATAAAAAATAATTAAATAAAGATAATAAATTGAGTATGAAAAAAACAATTAACAAATGTAAATAAACATAAAATTATGAAAACATGTTTTTACAAATTGTAATTGAAAGTGTTTGAGTTGTGATACTTAATGCTACAATTATATGCAATGCGTTACGCAACCAAATTTCGATGTATCAAATTTTGATAAAAATTGTTAATTATGAAGCATTTACCTATACAAAATTTAATCATATCACTAAAATAGACTTTCGATGATTCACAGGTGCTTGCAACATAAGTTGTCAAACAACTTCTATGAAAATAATTTATTTCATTATCTAATATTGCACATATTTTGACAGATTGAATCCTTGAAAAGTGAATATTTTAACCTAATCACAAACTAAAAACATGATTTGTATTTGTGTATAATTGTAGCTTAATATTATTTCTATCTAATTAGAAGATCTTGTTAATATTTATTCTTACCTTTCTTTTAAAGTAATAATTTTTACATTTTTTGGAAATCGTGTTTCAATATAATGATGTAATTTTCCTTCTAATTCAACATTTGTACTAGCATCATCAACTAATATAATTTCTTTTAATATACGTTCATCTGCTGTCCTAAGGATACTATGTACGGTCCTTACAATAACCGAATATGGTTCATTAAAATAAATTATAATAACACTTGTTGTTGGCATATTATTTAAATCATAATTTAAATCTGCACATAATGGATTTCTTGCATCCGCTAATGTACGATTATAACTTAATTGTTCACTTAATTCTTCATTTAATGCTATCAATTTTAATTTAGCATCACCACGTTTTTTATCTTTACCTGTCAATTGAACTGGTAAACCACCATCACCTAAACCAATTACTTGTTTTTTCAGATCAGCCTGTATAAGTAATTCGTTGGCGACAGCATTTACACTTCTACGATTTTCACTTGGATCATTATTAAAATATTTATCTATGAAATTAATTTTATTCCGTAGATTAATGTGACTTTCTAAATCATTATTTTGATTTCCATCTAAATTTAATGTAGAAACTATATAAAAAATCACAAAACATATTATTACTAAACCAAATGTTGTGAATTCTATATAAAAGGGTCGGCAAAATCTCGGAAACATAATTGTAACATATAAAAACAAAACTAAATTTTAGTTTTTACGTATAAATTTAAGTTAAGTTTTTGTATAAAACTAATCCATGTCACAGATTCTTTCGTTTTCTTGAAAGATATAAGAACTTTTACTTGTTGATCATAATGTGCACACCATTATTTAATTGATGATCACTTTGAATATCCTCCTAAAATGAAAATTTAAATAAATCTCTTGAAATTCTATGAGGGCATTCACATTAATTATTAGAATTTGATATTTGAACAAGTGGTAAACATTTGTTTTTGTATTTACCATTTATTTCAAGATCACTATTTTATTTCGGCGCTGTAAAATCTAAATAAATATAATGAATATTTTTGAATAAATTATTACTTTTTAATATTTTGATGCTGAAATCGACAATTTTTATAATTTTGATGAGTAAAAAAAATTGTCACTAGATGGCGCCGACGTTAACAGAGAAGATTGTACACAAACCATTTGTTAAATGATCTTCATTTAATTGGTTCCTGTACAAGCTTCGACCGGTTAAATAAAAAAAAAAATGGTATAAATTTGATTAGAATTATGATAATTTCCCAATTTTAATAATTAAAGTTTTACTTTTTTTATATTAGAATTGTGACTATTTACCATAAATTTTTAAAAGTTACTTATTGTTGTATTTAACTGTTATATTGTTGTATCTTAACCTTCCTTTATGAATATTAATGTACCAGCAGATAGCATGAAAATGTCATGATTTGTAAAATATATCAATTGAAATTTTGCCTTTAGCATTTGATTTTGTCGTATCATTACAATTATTTGAAACATTTATTTATATTATAACATTTCTATATATAAAGCATCACTGGAGAATTACTTCTCGCATTTAATGAAAACTAAAACGAAATATTTTTTTATATTTTAAGCTATTTTAAAGAATATTCAAACCAAGAAAGATGTCAGTTTAATATATTTAAAGAACACCATTAAATGTTGAATCATTTGTCTAGAATTGGTTCATTATTTAAATTTCCAAACATTGCTTTATAGCTCATTCACATACAGCCACAATTATTTTGCACTATTAACTCAGTATGTAATTTTTTTTCTTACTTTAGTACAATAAAACTATTTTTTCATTATTTGAATTTCCACTCTGAAGGGGACGTGTAATGCGTCTGCCTGATTCAAGTGATTCAGAACACGACATATCGAATTTAAATCAAGACTGATAGGCGAAGAAAGATAAGGAATTTTGAAGTTGCTGGTTAATTTTGCTGGTTTGAATGTCTTTCCAGAAAATCCTGAAAGTATCACATCTCTATTATTAGTAATAATCTTTTTGCTTTAATTTGTGAAGAAACAAATAAATATAATTATAAAACCCAACATAAAAAATGGTTTGCTTTAATAATTTTGATGGGATTAGTAAAAAACAACTTGTATAAATGAATACTGGTGTACTAATCATCTTTTAGAAACTAAAATTTTTAGGAAAACCATTGAGCCTGCGAATTAGCGTGGAAATAGCTTTGTAAATTATTTAAATAATTTTCCTGTATATATAAATAACAAAACTTTCTATGTCATCGGAAATTAAGTCAAATTTAAGTTACAATAGTTTTGTTAAATTTAATTATAGTTAAATTTAATTATAAATAAAATGTGAATGTTCTTACATTAGAATTAGACTAATGTAAAAGGCCGTCAATTGATATGATTTAATATTTAACTCAGTATTTAAAATATACTTTACAATCAATTTTATTACATACCTTTTAAATGTAGTTTTAATGTTACTTTTGAGCGCTCTTCCAATTTCAAACTTTAAAACAAATTCAAAGAATCCACAATTTGATAACAAATTGATTTACAAAATAATATTTTTTTTTTTGAAATGTTGATTAATTATTCAGAGATATTTGATTAAATTAAAAAAAAAATCTTAACTATATAATGCTGGATTCGGAACGCTGTATTTGTTTTAATGTTTTTCCTATTCAAACCTCATTCAAAATCTCAATATTTCCGCGATATTTTATATATCAAATTCTTCTTCTTAAATAAATATATAAATTAATTTACATACTTTCATGACATATGTATAGCAACATTTATTGATAACGTATTTTTATTTAACTTGAATTAAATATTAAATAAAAGAATTTTGTGCTGAGAGCTTATATTAATTAAAACAAAAGTGACTATTACTACAAATTTATGCTCCCACCGAAGTTGCTAAAGATAGCGTTATAGAGGATTTTTATTACACTTTAAACCAAACATTGAATAACATTACGTACGAAATAGTTTATATTATCGGAGACTTTAATGCAAAAATTGGTAAACGTGATGGTGATTTTGGTTATGGTCATCATAACGTTAGAGGCGAAAGATTAATTACATGGCTCTGGCAACATAAACTAGTTATTGGTAATAGTTTGTTTAAGAAAAATAATAATATTAAATGGACTTGGTTGTCACCTGATTTTAGAACCAGGAATGAAATTGAATTTATTATCACGAATAGAAGAAAAGCGCTACAAGAAGTCGCAGTTTTAAGTAATTTTGCATTCGACAGCGACCACAGACTAGACAGAGCAAAAGTTTTAAATAATCATAAAACATCGAGCAGACATATAATCATAAATTAAAATTAAAAAAGAGTCACATGAAGGTGAAGATTGGATCATAAACTTAAAAAAAGATAAAACAACAATTTCTGAGAGAAAAGAATTAAATAATACTGCTACTATATTTTATTCGAAGATCTTTATAAATCAAATTTAACACCAATCCAGAAATATTTTCAACCAATATATTGGTATGCAGAAGAAGAAGTCCTACGGTTCCTAAAAGAAGAAATTGAACAATCCATTGATGAATTCAAAGTAGGGAAATGTTATGGTAATTATGTGATTAAAGCAAAAATGCTTAAATATGGAAAAATTTAATTATCACCAACCTATCATCTATTTAATAAAATAATGGAACAGAACATTATACCACAACAGTGGAATGAATCCGCTATTATAACATAAAAAAAGTTGCAAATCAAATATGAACAATTACAGACCAATAAGTATTTTATCAAGAATTTATAAACTTTTCTCAAAATGTATTATTAAAAGAATCAAATCAATACTTAATGAAAATCAACCAAAAGAGCAAGATCTGGTTACTCTACATGTGACCACTTACAAGCTATTAACCAAATTTTTGAATAATCAGCTGAATACCAAATAAAAAAATATTGTGTGTTTGTATATTTTTATGAAGCATTTGACTCCGTGGAACACTTAGAAATATGGAAAGCATTGCAAATTCAGACCATGTAAAATAATATTTATTCTGTTGAAATTATATGAAAATTGCTGCGCAACAATGTCTACAGAATTGAAAGGAAACGAATTCAAAATTGAAAAAGAAGTGAGACAAGGCAATCCTATCTCGCCTGATTTATTTTCGGCTGTATTAGAAAATATGTTTAGGAAAGTATATTTCACCAATTTAGGTATATATACTAATAAATTGCTGGAGCATTACTATCTTACCTACGATTTGCAGATGACATCACTTTGCTAAAGATTTGCAAGTGATGCTAAATAAACTTTCGAAAGAGTGCAAATATATTGGTCTGCAAATGATTAATACTAAAGTAATAACCAATTCTGAAGAAATTGCTATTACGTAAATTAAATGTAAAAAATGTAGAATATGTTTAGGCTTATGTTTACTTGGGTGAGCTAGTGTCTTTTCATAACAGACAAAAAAAAGGAAATTGATCGACGCATTACAAATGCTTGGATTTCAATTTTGTCAATAAGAGGAATGACAAATTTAAAAATGTGGTTGACAAATTGAGAATTTTGATAAATTGAGAATTATTATGAGAATAAATGATGGAATATGGACCAAATCAACTACGGAATGGATTCCAAGAAATTCTACAAGAAAAGTTTGCAGACAGTTAAAGAGGTGGAAAGATGACTTAAATTTTTTTAATGAAAATTGGGAGACATTAGTGGATGATCGGGATCTTTGGAGATCAATAGCTGAAGCTTATGACCTGCTCATGAAGAAAATTTGCACTTATTTAATTATGTAAACTTTACTAACAAAAAATTGAATTTTATTACTAACAAAAAATAATATATATAAGTATATATATATTTTTTGAATTATAAATATTACTAATTTACATTATAAATAATAACTTTCAATTTGTATACTATGGTAAATTAAAGGTAATAATAATAAAGGCAGTCCTATATATATTTTATTTGATCTTCATTTTCAATAGACCATTTTTGTGTTTCACTTTTTGGATTACATGGTCTTAATTCAACAAAAACTTTATTATTTAGTCCATGACTGTCTAAACATAAACCAGTTTTTAAATGCATTAAACTACCATGTTTTTTATATGACCAAAATTCTAGATTTTCATCGTTATCATTGCATGGTATCATTTCAATATAATACTTAACATTTGACATTTTTTTAGCTACAGCACAGGAACGATCTCTCCGAATCGCACCATCATTTGTTAAACTGAAAAATTGTGAACTTGGAGTCTTAGCTTGATGACAACCATATACTCCAATTATAAATCGCTCAAATCGATTCTGTTGTAAATCATCTAAACATAATTTTTTTGATCTAAATCGTCCATAACCTTGAACATTTTCTGTTGGTATAAATTTTTGTGGAAACACATTTTTAAGGAACCATTTAAAACTTTTACATTTCAATTTTTCACGTAACATTTTACGATGTGTTATATCACCAACATCATAATTTTTTAAATATGGATGATTCATATAAAATATATCAATATATTCATCCATCCATACTCTAGCCATTCGAACTGTATTAATGCCATGAGAGTCTTTACTTTGAGTATGTCTATAAAATAAAAAAAGGAATAGAAAAAATATAATTTAGAATAGTTAATTTAATATTTTGTAAATATATACGTATTAGGTGGAAAATCTCTAAAAATATGACCAATTCGTGAACAAGGTATTGTTTCAATACTACCACCACATTGCCATATTCTAAATGACATTTCAAGATTTTCACCACCCCAACCGTCCATCTGCAATATAAAAAATTTGTAAGTTATTATTACTAAACCTAAATTCAACTATTATCTTACTTGTTCATCATAACTTCCAACTTCCCAAAAATATTCTCGATTTATAGCAAATAATCCGCCAGCCATTGTTGGGGTATTTGTTGGACATATTTCTGGATCATAATCACATTCCCGCTCAATACGTTCTTCTTCAAATTTTGGTATTTCAATCCAATCAAAATCTCCATTCCAATCAAAACCGCCGATTCTAAATGTTTTACGTCCATTTTTAACATATTTAAAATCTTTTGAATGAATACGATCAATTATTGGTACTAAAACACGAGTTCTAGATTCTTTTATACGATTAGCAATTGGTTCTAACCATCCAATATTACATTCACAATGTGCATCCATAAAAAATAAAATATCACCACTTGCCAACTTAGCTCCAGTCAAACGAGCACGTATAAGTCCCAGTCTTAAGAAAAATGTAATATAAATTTTTTTAATATTTTTTTTATTAAATAAAAAATAATTAAATAAAAATAATAAATTGAGTATGAAAAAAACCATTAACAAATGTAAATAAACATAAAATTATGAAAACATGTTTTTACAAATTGTAATTGAAAGTGTTTGAGTTGTGATATTAAATGCCACAATTATGCAACGCGTTACGCAATTTCGATGTTATCAAATTTTGATAAAAATTGTTAATTATGAAGCATTTACCTATACAAAATTTAATCATATCACTAAAATAGACTTTCGATGATTCACAGGTGCTTGCAACATAAGTTGTCAAACAACTTCTATGAAAATAATTTATTTCATTATCTAATATTGCACATATTTTGACAGATTGAATCCTTGAAAAGTGAATATTTTAACCTAATCACAAACTAAAAACATGATTTGTATTTGTGTATAATTGTAGCTTAATATTATTTCTATCTAATTAGAAGATCTTGTTAATATTTATTCTTACCTTTCTTTTAAAGTAATAATTTTTACATTTTTTGGAAATCGTGTTTCAATATAATGATGTAATTTTCCTTCTAATTCAACATTTGTACTAGCATCATCAACTAATATAATTTCTTTTAATATACGTTCATCTGCTGTCCTAAGGATACTATGTACGGTCCTTACAATAACCGAATATGGTTCATTAAAATAAATTATAATAACACTTGTTGTTGGCATATTATTTAAATCATAATTTAAATCTGCACATAATGGATTTCTTGCATCCGCTAATGTACGATTATAACTTAATTGTTCACTTAATTCTTCATTTAATGCTATCAATTTTAATTTAGCATCACCACGTTTTTTATCTTTACCTGTCAATTGAACTGGTAAACCACCATCACCTAAACCAATTACTTGTTTTTTCAGATCAGCCTGTATAAGTAATTCGTTGGCGACAGCATTTACACTTCTACGATTTTCACTTGGATCATTATTAAAATATTTATCTATGAAATTAATTTTATTCCGTAGATTAATGTGACTTTCTAAATCATTATTTTGATTTCCATCTAAATTTAATGTAGAAACTATATAAAAAATCACAAAACATATTATTACTAAACCAAATGTTGTGAATTCCATATAAAAGGATCGGCAAAATCTCGGAAACATAATTGTAACATTTAAAAACAAAACTAAATTTTAGTTTTTACGTATAAATTTAAGTTAAGTTTTTATATAAAACTAATCCATGTCACAGATTCTTTCGTTTACTTGAAAGATATAAGAACTTTTACTTGTTGATCATAATGTGCACACCATTATTTAATTGATGATCACTTTGAATATCCTCCTAAAATGAAAATTTAAATAAATCTCTTGAAATTCTATGAGGGCATTCACATTAATTATTAGAATTTGATATTTGAACAAGTGGTAAACATTTGTTTTTGTATTTACCATTTATTTCAAGATCACTATTTTATTTCGGCGCTGTAAAATCTAAATAAATATAATGAATATTTTTGAATAAATTATTACTTTTTAATATTTTGGTGCTGAAATCAACAATTTTTATAATTTTGATGAGTAAAAAAAATTGTCACTAGATGGCGCCGACGTTAACAGAGAAGATTGTACACAAACCATTTGTTAAATGATCTTCATTTAATTGGTTCCTGTACAAGCTTCGACCGGTTAAATAAAAAAAAAATTGTATAAATTTGAAAGTTACTTATTGTTGTATTTAACTGTTATATTGTTGTATCTTAACCTTCCTTTATGAATATTAATGTACCAGCAGATAGCATGAAAATGTCATGATTTGTAAAATATATCAATTGAAATTTTGCCTTTAGCATTTGATTTTGTCGTATCATTACAATTATTTGAAACATTTATTTATATTATAACATTTCTATATATAAAGCATCACTGGAGAATTACTTCTCGCATTTAATGAAAACTAAAACGAAATATTTTTTTATGTTTTAAGCTATTTTAAAGAATATTCAAACCAAGAAAGATGTCAGTTTAATATATATAACGAACACCATTAAATGTTGAATCATTTGTCTAGAATTGGTTCATTATTTAAATTTCCAAACATTGCTTTATAGCTCATTCACATACAGCCACAATTATTTTGCACTATTAACTCAGTATGTAATTTTTTTTCTTACTTTAGTACAATAAAACTATTTTTTCATTATTTGAATTTCCACTCTGAAGGGGACGTGTAATGCGTCTGCCTGATTCAAGTGATTCAGAACACGACATATCGAATTTAAATCAAGACTGATAGGCGAAGAAAGATAAGGAATTTTGAAGTTGTTGCTGGTTTGAATGTCTTTCCAGAAAATCCTGAAAGTATCACATCGCTCTATATTGGTAATAATCTTTTTACTTTAATTTGTGAAGAAACAAATAAATATAATGATAAAACCCAACATAAAAAATGGTTTGCTTTAATAATTTTGATGGGATTAGTAAAAAACAACTTGTATAAATGAATACTGGTGTACTAATCATCTTTTAGAAACTAAAATTTTTAGGAAAACCATTGAGCCTGCGAATTAGCGTTGAAATAGCTTTGTAAATTATTTAAATAATTTTCCTGTATATATAAATAACAAAACTTTCTATGTCATCGGAAATTAAGTTAAATTTAAGTTACAATAGTTTTGTTAAATTTAATTATATAGTTAAAATTAATTTTAAATATAATGTGAATGTTCTTACATTAGAATTAGACTAATGTAAAAGGTCGTCAATTGATATGATTTAATATTTAACTCAGTATTTAAAATATACTTTACAATCAATTTTATTACATACCTTTTAAATGTAGTTTTAATGTTACTTTTGAGCGTTTTTCCAATTTCAAACTTTAAAACAAATTCAAAGAATCCACAATCTTCGTTCTGTATGAAAATTTGATAACAAATTGATTTACAAAATAATATTTTTTTCTTCTTTGAAATATTGATTAATTATTCAGAGATATTTGATTAAATAAAAAATATTTTTTTCTTAACTAATATAATACTGGATTCGGAACGCTGCTATAAAAGCAACGCAATATTTGTTTTAATTTTTTTCCTATATTTATTACCTCATTCAAAATCTCAATATTTCCGCGATATTTTTTATATATCAAATTCTTCTTCTTAAATAAATATATAGAAATTAATGTACCTACTATCAAAAATCACGTATGTATAGCAACATTTATTGATAACGTATTTTTATTTAACTTGAATTAAATATAAATTTATGATTTTGCTTATATAAATATTGGAAAGGTAGTTTATATGTATAATTTATTTGATCTTCATTTTCAATAGACCATTTTTGTGTTCCACTTTTTGGATTACATGGTCTTAATTCAACAAAAACTTTATTATTTAGTCCATGACTGTCTAAACATAAACCAGTTTTTAAATGCATTAAACTACCATGTTTTTTATATGACCAAAATTCTAGATTTTCATCGTTATCATTGCATGGTATCATTTCAATATAATACTTAACATTTGACATTTTTTTAGCTACAGCACAGGAACGATCTCTCCGAATTGCACCATCATTTGTTAAACTGAAAAATTGGGAATTTGCAGTCTTATCTTCATGACAACCATATACTCCAAGTATAAATCGATCTACATTATTCTGTTGTAAATCATCTAAACATAATTTTTTTGATCTAAATTGTCCATAACCTTGAACATTTTCTGTTGGTATAAATTTTTGTGGAAACACATTTTTAAGGAACCATTTAAAACTTTTACATTTCAATTTTTCACGTAACATTTTACGATTCGCTACATCACCCACTTCTTCGTTATGCTTTAAAGTTGGACGAAACATAAAAAATATGTCCATATATTCATCCATCCAAACTTTAGCCATACGAGCAGTATTAATACCATGAGAATCATTATAAATTCTATAAAACAAAAACTGCAATTAAATTTTGTTTTCAATTTTATAAAATTTTACTTATAATGATGAAATTTTCTAAATATATGACCAATTCGTGAACAAGGAATCGTTTCCAAAGTACCACCACATTGCCATATTCTAAATGACATTTCAAGATTTTCACCACCCCAACCGGTCATCTACAGGAATAAAAAATGTGAATCTGTTAAATTAAAATTTCTATGTAATTCAATTAAAATTATACTTGTTCATCGTAACTTCCAATTTCCCAAAAATATTCACGATTTATAGCAAATAAACCGCCAGCCATTGTTGGACTTCTTGTTGGACATATTTCTGGTTCGTAATCACATTCACGTTTAATACGGTCCGTTTCAAATTTTGGTATATCAATCCAATTAAAATGTCCATGCCAATTAAAACCACCAAGTGAAAATATTTGTCCATTATGTTTATAGGAAAAATCTGTTGCATCAATAACATCAATAAGCGGTACTAAAACACTAGTTCTAGATTCTTTTATACGATCCACAAGTGGCTCTAACCATCCAATATTACATTCACAATGTGCATCCAAAAATATTAAAATATCGCTAGTAGCTAAACGAGCGCCAGCCAACCGTGCACGGATGAGTCCCTGTCTAACCAAAAATTCATTATAAAAATAGGATAAATAAATAAAATTCAATATAATTGACGAAGATGTATAAGTAATTATTATATAAAATGCTGAACTAATGAATCAATCCGCTTTTAATTTTCGTTCGTTTCTGTATATTTTGCTGATTTTTTCAAACATATGTGACATTTATGTTACACGTAAAGCATATTATAAATTCTGGCTTCTGTTTCTGTCACCTAAATCTGATATTCTAAACTGAAGTTCAGTTCCCATCGAACTTCTCGTTCTTTGGATTGCGCTTGCTTTATCAAATAAAACAATTTGTCGATGTAATTTTCTTGGAATTCTACTGTTTTTCTATATTTATTCAATTTTTATTGACGCCGCTCATTTATATGTCGGTATAATGTTTTCAAGTTTCTACATATTTGCAAAATGTCTTGAAAAAGATATTCCAAACAAGAAGCTATAATGAAATGAATTTGAATTAAATATCTACCAAAATTACATTACATAAAGTTATGTAAATTTAATCGCGTTTCCAATAACATAACACGTAACATGCTTTTAATATAACGTATAGTAACTTTTTGGTTATAACGAATTAACTTAATTGCTTAATTGTGTAACGAAATTGGTAACGTAAATTGTTAATTTTTATGGTTTATTCTAAATCATTGAGCATTATAACATAATTATTACTTTTGCAAATCCCCAGTTCCTGCTACAGTATAGCAATTCCTTAATTCTATTTTGAAACAATCGAAGTCCTAATGCAGTTAACCTGAAATCACATAAATATGATCTTTCCGATTGTTACGGATTGTATCCAAAAGTTAATTTATCAAATAATTGTTGAGATATATTTCCTTTAATCAATTTAAATATTAGCAAATATAATTCAAACATTTTTGAAGTTGAATTAATTAAAACTTTTAACTTAATTTGAAAAGGATCAATTTATTATATATAAAACTCAACTTAACAAAAAACATGATCGCAGTGCGAATCGTCACCTAAACTTACGCTTTGGAAATAATTGTAACTTAAATTAAATAACTTTTTCATATTTATTCTTACCTTTCTCTTAATGTAAAAATCTGAACATTATTAGGAAAACGTGTTTCAACATAATAATTTAATTTTCCCTTCAATTCAACATTTGTACTGCCATCATCAACTAATATAATTTCCTTTAATAAACGTTCATCAGTTGTCCTAAGGATACTATGTACGGTCCTTACAATAACCGAATATGGTTCATTAAAATAAATTATAATAACACTTGTTGTTGGCATATTATTTAAATCATAATTTAAATCTTTACATAATGGATTTCTTGCATCCGCTAATGTACGATTGTAGCTTAATTGTTCACTTAATTCTTCATTTAATGCTATTAATTTTAATTGAGCATCACCACGTTCTTTAGCTTTACCTGTCAATTGAACTGGTACACCACCATCACCTAAACCAATTACTTGTTTTGCCAACTCAGCCCGTATAATTATTTCGTACGAAGGATTAAAACTCATATGATAATCAACAAGTGATTCATATTTAATATTTGTTTCTATATTATTATTTATTAAATCTTTTTCATCGTTATTATTTTGATTATTTATATGATTATTATTGTTGCTATTAAAATCATCATCAATTCGATTTTTATTAATTCGATTCATCCGATTTATATGAATTTCGAAATAATTATTTTGATTTTGATTTAAATTTGATATTGTAACTACAAACATCACAAAACATATCAATATAATAAATATTTTTATTTTTCCATAAAATGATCGTCGATATTTTAACAACATTATTTTAACATTAAAAACTAAATAGAAAAAATTGTAGTTTGACATAAAAAATTAAATGTTTTTGTGTATAATTCTAATTCATGTCACAAGTAAGACTAATTGATTTTGTTAAAAATTATATTTATTTAAAGATCGGAATTGCTTTTATAATTTGTTGATGTCTCTTCAAGATTAACATTTTACAATATCGCCTAAAAGTATGCTAATTATAGAAAAGTAAGATCAGAGATTATAAGATTGGTTAGACAGAAATTAGTCACAAAATTTGAGTTTTTCTATTTAACCGCAACTTTAAAATTAAATACAATTTTCAGGCTACCAAACAACTAACAACTTGTTTGTCGAAAGACTGTCTCTGTGGTTACATTGAATTGTTTAAAAGGAGCCTAAAATTATATAACATGTAATAAAAAATAAACTTTATATAATAAATATTAAACCAAATTCTGGAAATAAGTTAAAATATCATCTATTGCAAAATATTATACCGCAGGAGTACTTAAATGTCGTATTCTTCTGAATTTTGGATAAAATTACGACATTTTTATTGTTTTATTAACATTTATTAATATTTTTTAAAAATTATTGAAAGTTTTTTTTTTTTTACTTATTTTTTAAATTTTATTTTATTTCATGTTCAATAATCCATTTTTGTGTTTCACTTTCTCTATCACATTGATTTAATTCCACATAAAATATTTTTGGCTGCCTATAACTCTCTAAACATAAACCAGTTCTTATGTGAATTAAATTACCATGTATATAATACCAAAATGCTCCATTTTTATTGGGATTTTTACATGGCACCAACAAAACATCAAAAAACGAATTTTCTTTAACTATGACACATGTATTTTCTCCTCGAATTATACCATTATTTGTTAAACTGAAAAATTGTGACTCTTTCAATTTTCCTTCAATGCATACAAATAAACCAAGTTTATTTATATATGTATTATCTTGTTGTAAATCATCTAAACATAAATTATTTGATCTAAATCGTCCATAACCTTGAACATTTTCTGTTGGTATAAATTTTTGTGGATAAACATTTTTAAGAAACCATTTAAAACTTTTACATTTCAATTTTTCACGTAACATTTTACGACTCGTTACATTACCAATTTTATAATTATTCTTTAATTCGGGACGAATCATATAAAATATATTACTATATTCATCCATCCAAACTTCAGCCATACGTGCACTATTAATACGAAGATCATCATTGCCATTTCTGAATAATATAAACTGTTATTACATTTATTTATTTTTTAATTTAAAATTTTCTAATATTTTACGTATGACGCATAAATGTTCCAAAATAATGACCAATTCGTGAACAAGGTATCGTTTCAATAGTACCACCACATTGCCATATTCTAAATGAAATTTCAAGATTTTCACCACCCCAACCGGTCATCTACAGGAATAAAAAATGTGAATCAGTTAAATTAAAATTTCTATGTAATTCAATTAAAATTATACTTGTTCATCGTAACTTCCAATTTCCCAGAAATATTCTCGATTTATAGCAAATAAACCGCCAGACATTGTTGGAGTATTTGTCGGGCATATTTGTGGATTGTAATTACATTCACGTTTAATACGGTCCCTTTCAAATTTTGGTATATCAATCCAATTAAAATGTCCATTCCAATCAAAACCACCAATATCAAATGATATAGCATTACCATGTGGTTCATATTCAAAACTTGTTGTATTAATAATATCAATTATTGGTACTAAAACACTAGTTCTAGATTCTTTTATACGATGTGCAAGTGGTTCTAACCATCCAATATTACATTCACAATGTGCATCCAAAAATAATAATATATCACCAGTAGCTAAACGAGCGCCAGCCAAACGTGCATAGGTTATTCCGTGTCTAACAAAGAATTTAATAAAAAATCAAATAACAAAAATGACGTGAAGCTAATTGACCGAAAAGAATTTACCGAAGACACTTTTAATCGAAAGAAAATATATTGAATACGTGCAGTAAATCATTATTTTTTATTTTAATGTATTGCAACATTAATTCTGTGTTGTATAAATTTAAATTGTGGGATCGGTTAATTGTGTGCTGTCAACTAACCGAATAGTGTTAATAATATATACGATTTCCATTAAAAAAAAAAAAATAATAATTTTGATAACAATTAACAATGTAAATATGAAAACATATTCTAAAAATTGTAATTCAAAGTGTTTATAAAGCTACAATTATATGCAATGCGCAATCAAATTTCAATGTTATCATATTTTGATAAAAACTTGTTTATTACGAAAGATACGTCCACAAAATTTCAATTTCGTTTAGGTCCAGTCATATCCGATCAGTGTATCTGATTTATATAATATTTCAATATTTTTTTTTTTTTTACTACCAAGCCTTAGAAAATAGACTTATGATTCGCATGTGTTTGCAACATAAGTTGTGAAACAACTTTTATGAAAATAATTAAATTATTTCAATATCTGATATTGCACATATTTTCACAGATTTAATAAAGTTTGAAATATTGTCAATGTAGTTAAGATAAATAGGAACAAGTATGGTTTGTATATAATTGGACCTTAATATGTTATGTTCATTTAATTAGAAAATCTTGTTAATATTCTTACTTTGCTTGTATAGCTAAAATTTTAACATTTTTTGGTAATCTTGTTTCAACATAATAATTTAATTTTTCTTTCAATTCAACATTTGTACTGCCATCATCAACTAATATAATTTCCTTTAATAAACGTTCATTTGTTGTCCTAAGGACACTATGTACGGTTCTTAGAATAATCGAATACGGTTGATTATAATAAATTATAATAACACTTGTTGTTGGCAAATTATTTAAATCATATGTTCGATTTTTACATAATGGATTTCTTGCATCTAATAATATGCGATTATAACTTAATTGTTCACTTAATTCTTCATTTAATGCTATCAATTTTAATTGTGCATCGCCACGTCTTTTAGCTTTACCTTTCAACTTAACTGGTACACCACCATCACCTAAACCAATTACTTGTTTTTTCAGATCATCCTGTATAATTATTTCGTAGGAGAATTCATTTACACTTCTACGATATTCACTTGCAAAAATATTAAAAAATTTATTCCGTAGATTAATGTGACTTTCTAAATCATTATTTTGATTTCCATCTAAATTTATTGTTGAAACTTTATAAAAAATCACAAAATATATTATCACTAAACCAAATATTGTAAATTTCCCATAAAATGTTCGACGAAATCTTGGAAACATAATTGTAACATTTAAAAACAAAACTAAATTTTAGTTTTTACGTATAAATTAAAGTTAAGTTTTTGTATAAAACTAATCCATGTCACAGATTCTTTCGTTTTCTTGAAAGATATAAGAACTTTTACTTGTTGATCATAATGTCCACACCATTATTTAATAATTGATGATCACTTTGAATATCCTCCTAAAATGAAAATTTAAATAAATCTCTTGAAATTCTATGAGGGCATTCACATTAATTATTAGAATTTGATATTTGAACAAGTGGTAAACATTTGTTTTTGTATTTACCATTTATTTCAAGATCACTATTTTATTTCGGCGCTGTAAAATCTAAATAAATATAATGAATATTTTTGAATAAATTATTACTTTTTAATATTTTGGTGCTGAAATCAACAATTTTTATGTTTTTGATTAGTTAACAAAAAAAAATTGTCACTAGATGGCGCCGACGTTAACAGAGAAGATTGTACACAAACCATTTGTTAAATGATCTTCATTTAAATGGTTCGTGTACAAGCTTCGATCGGTTAAATAAAAAACAAAAAATTGTATAAATTTGATTAGAATTATGGTAATTTGAATTTGTATGTATTTTGACAATTCGTCGGGTGTGAAATTGTTTGATCCATAAGCTATTTCATTTCTTTTATTACTTGCGGATTGATTTTATGATTTTGAAGCATGATCTTCTCAAATTTTTGATCAGTTTTAAGCTTTCTATTACCAGAATAGAGAGATTTAGCAAAGGGTTTACCTCACATAATATCAAGATAAAAATAGTAATAATAAGTTATTAATAATATTGAAGTTTAGGTTTTTTTTTTTTTCATTATATTAGAATTAAAAATAATTATTTAAAAAAACAGTGAATCTAACTTTTTTTTGTATTATTTGTAAATTTAATAACTTCTAAACTACCAGTTTTATAAGATATCCAAATCGTTTTTCTCGAAATCAACTGAAGCAAGCATATTTTTAGCCGACGAATTAACGTTGATAGTTTCGTAAAATTATTTTAATTATTTTTTAAGTTAGAGTAAGAGATTATAAGAATTTTAACTTTTGTTTATAATTTAAACATCACAGATTCAATAAAATGTTGGCATTTTTAGTAATCTCGTAATTGGCAGAATATTTAACAAGCATTTAAGAGTACTTAGCAATTCATTGATAATGTTTACATTATACTAATATAAAAGGTCATCAGTTAATAGAATTTGATAGTTAACTCCAGTATTTAAAATACTTTACAATCAATTTTATTACATACCTTTTAAACGTAATTTGAGCGTATTTCCAATTATAGGCTTTAAAAGAAATTCAAAGAATCCACAATCTTCGTTCCGTATGAAAGTTTGACAACAAATTGATTTACAAAATAATATTTTTTTCTTCTTTGAAATATTGATTAATTATTCAGAGATATTTGATTAAAAGAATATTTCCTAAAACACTTAATATAATTATGTAAGTTTTACTGGACAATATAATTATATACAAGCTGTCCCAGTACCCTATGAAATATTTCTGAGTTAATTTCAAGAATAAAATTCCACTACAGATTACAGACATGATTATTTAAAGCTCTTAAGTTATAAAAAAAATATTTATAGAATCATTTGAGATTTCAAAGCGCCAGAGCGGAAAACTTCAACTCGAACGAATTTTTCTGCAGAATAACGTGTACCAATAAAGCGGCGATTACTTTCAAATATTTTTATATGTTTCAACTTTTTTGCAATGCTGTGAAAGTATCTTCAGGATAAAACTGAACTATTTTTTAGAAAATTATTGGAGCTATATTAAAAAATAAATTTAATTTTTTTTATTTTATTTTAATGTTCAATGAACCATTTTTGTGTTTCACTTTCTGGATTACATGGTTTTAATTCAACAAAATCTTTGTATTGTAGTCCATGTGTATCTAAACATAATTCAGTCTTTAGATGTATTAAATTACCATTTCGATATGACCAAAATTCCTCAATTTCATTGTTTTCCAAACATGGTGTCATCTCAATATAATATTTATCTTTTGATATTTGTTTAGCTACAGCACAAGAATATTCTCTTCGAATTGAACCATCATTTGTTAAACTGAAAAATTGTGATTTACCAATACCTTCATTACATCCAAATAAACCAATCATAAATGGATTCCCACTATCTCGTTGTAAATCATCCAAACATAAATTTGTTGATCTAAAATGTCCATAGCCTTGAACATTTTCTGTTGGTATAAACTTACGTGGATATACATTTTTCAGATACCAATTGAAACTTTTACATTTCAATTTTTCACGTAATATTTTACGATTCGTTACATTACCAATTTTATGATTATGCTGTAATTCTGGACGAATCATATAGAATATATTAATATATTCATCCATCCAAACTTTAGCCATACGAATAGTATTAATAGCATGCGAGTTTTCAATTCTGAAAATTAATAAATTCGATTAAATTTTTTTTTTTTTTTTATAGAATTTGCAATTTTACTCATAATGATGGAATTTTTCTATAATATGACCAATTCGTGAACAAGGTATCGTTTCAATACTACCACCACATTGCCATATTCTAAATGACATTTCAAGATTTTCACCACCCCAACCGGTCATCTACAAGAACAAATTTTTATAAAATTGTATAATTTCTTAGAATTAATTTTACTTGTTCATCGTAACCACCCATTTCCCAAAAATATTCTCGATTTATAGCAAATATTCCACCAGCCATTGTTGGACTTCTTGTTGGGCATATTTCTGGTTCATATTTACATTCACGTTTAATATGTTCTGTTTCAAATTTTGTTACACTCATCCACAGAAAATGACCATTCCAATTAAAACCACCAAGGATATATGATAATTTTTTATAGCTAAAATCTGTTGACTCAATTTGATCAATGATTGGTGTTACAACAATAGTTCTAGATAATCTTATACGATCTACAAGTGGTTCTAACCATCCAATATTACATTCACAATGCGCATCCATAAATAATAAAATATCACCAGTTGCTAAAAGAGCTCCAACTAACCGTGCCCGGATGAGTCCTTGCCTAATAAGAAATAAATTATAAAAAAAAAATTGTTTGTTAAATAAATCTCGTTAATGTTAAACATAGCATGCTATCATATTAAAAGCAATTACTGATTGATATCTGAATCTGGTTTCTACCTTAATTATGAAAATTAATTTCTCCGGATAATATTAGAATTAATTTAACGTATTTCATAATATAATTTGTATCTGCACGCTATTAAAAAAACTGTTCAGTTCTTTTAAAATTTCTTCTTACTCTTCTTTATATTGTATTCAGCTTCCTGATGAAGTCATAAAGCACATAAACAGAATCACATTCACATATCACATGTCGATTCGTTTCTTAAAGTTAACGATAATTTATTAATTTGTAGTAAGATCATCAAGTGTTAGCAACTGAACTTTTAAATAAACTTAGATAGGTCAAATAATTTTTAAACATTTTTAAAATTACATTAAACCGATTATTTTCTTATATAGAAACTGAACAACAGTGCGTGAATTCACTTAAATTTACTCTTTGGATATAATTGTAACTTAAATTAAATAACTTTTTCATATTTATTCTTACCTTTCTTTTAACATAAAATTTTTAACATTTTTTGGAAATCGTGTTTCAACATAGTAATTTAATTTTCCTTTTAATTCAACATTTGTACTGCCATCATCAACTAATATAATTTCCTTTAGTAAACGTTCATCTGTTGTCTTAAGGACACTATGTACGGTCCTTAGAATAACCGAATACGGTTCATTATAAAAAATTATAATAACACTTGTTGTTGGCATATTATTTAAATCATAATTTATATCTTTACATAATGGATTTCTTGCATCCGCTAATGTACGATTATAACTTAATTGTTCACTTAATTCTTCATTTAATGCTATCAATTTTAATTGAGCATCACCACGTTCTTTATCTTCACCTGTCAATTGAACTGGTACACCACCATCACCTAAACCAATTACTTGTTTTGCCAACTCAGCCCGTATAATTATTTCGTACGAAGGATTTAAACTCATGTGATAATCAACAAGTGATTCATATTTAATATTTGTTTCTATATTATTATTTATTAAATCTTTTTCATCATTATTATTTTGATTATTTATATGATTATTATTGTTGCTATTAAAATCATCATCAATTCGATTTTTATTAATTTTATTTACTTGATTTATATTTAAATTTGATATTGTAACTTTAACAAAACTCACAAAACATATCAATATAATAAATATTTTTATTTTTCCATAAAATAATCGTTTAAATTTTAAAAACATTATTTCAACATTAAAAAAAATAGTTTTACATAAAAATTATGTATTTTTGTGTATAATTCTAATTCATGTCACAAGTAAGACTAATTGATTTTGTTAAAAATGCTATTTATTTAAAGATCGGAATTCCTTTTACAATCTGTTGATATGTCTTCAAGATTAGCATTTTACAATATCGCCTAAAAGTATGCTAATTATTAGAAACCAAGAGATTTATAAGATTGATTAGACAAAAATTAGTTACTGATTTATTTCTATCTGCACGACATTATTTGTTAAAGATAAATTGTGGCACATACGAGAAGCATATTCAAAATTTGTTATATCACTATATAGCATCAATGACAAGCTTAAATCATAATCACGGTAGTTGAAAAACGTTCATAACACGTCCATAACCTTGACACATATAAAATTCAGATAATCCGATAGTTTTTTTGATAGACAAGTTCATAATTCCGAAACTTTAAAAATCATTTCGTAGAAGGGAGGTATATAAAAGGACATAAATTATTATTAATATTACAATTAACTGGAGATTAATTTATTTTGTCGATTAATATAATGACTTTCTAGATAATTGTTTTGACTTTTATATAAATAATTAATTGAAAATCAGTTTGAATAACCTCTTAAATAAATTTCTTAAAATTCCATGAGAGCATTCACATTTATTATTAGAATTTTGCTATATGAACATTTAGAAAACATTTTGTTTGAACTGTCTTTGAATTTGCTATTTATTTCAAGATCAGTATTTTATTTTGGCGATATAAAATCAAAATAAATATAATAAATTTAGCATAAATTTTAGCATAGAACATAGAACCATTAGCATAAATTATTTCGTTCATACTTCGTAGTTCATAATTATTTTGTTTTTCGGACAAAACTTTGTTCTAAAATCACTCAATTATTGTATTTGGTTAGTCAGTAAAGTAAAATTATGTATAGATGAGACACCGACACTGTGAATATAAATAATTATCTTAATTTACATTTAAATGATTTGTTTACAATCGCAACTATTTAAATAAATAAATGAAAAACAAATTGTATGATTTTTTAATTATATATTTTGATAATTTACTAATTATTCGATTTTAAATAATACAGAAGACTATAAACATTTTTTTAAGTTTTATTTGGATTAAAATTCATAAATATCTATAAATAACATTCAGTAATATATTAAATTTTGTTGATGAATATTGATTTCCCAGCAGACAATATGAAATTTTCATGATTTTGTAAAATTATTTCAATTGAAATCTCGCCTTTACCATTTCATTTTGATGTTATCTTATCTTTATGTTACGTATCTTATATACAATAGTGTCACTGTGGAATTGCAGTTCCATCATATAATAAAAAATAGCTTATTACAGAATTTATTAACTCATATCCTTAGTGACTAAAATTAAATCTGATTGCATAGATACTAAATCTAAACATAAAGAATTTTGTTTTGATGAATATTAAATGCAATAGAAAAAGAGGAGTTAAAAATATTTAAGAAACATTTCATTAAATGTACTTTGATTAGTGATGGGATAGACACCGAGTACCGAGGCTATTTGCGTTCATTGTACCCTCGTTAGAAGGCTTCTTACACTTATTCATTTTATTCTACTTCGTTAGTAACCTTTTGGCCGTTGATAGTAAGTAATCTCATTAAATGTTAAAATATTTGTCTAGAATTGATTCAAATCTGAATCAAATAGTAATTTAGTAGAAATTATAAGAATTTTCACTCAATTTTATAATATAAATATCGATCTAACTATGCTATTCAAGAAATTGTTGAAATCTTTAATAAATCCATAAATTTCTGATAAATCTTTCTATTATCCTTTAATAATTCTCTGATAATTTTTATCGTTGTACATAAATTGATAGGATTTGATACTTAACTCAGTACTTAAAATATTTTGCAATAACTTTTATTTTACATACTTTTATAAACTGTGAGCAATTTTAATATGAAAGTCTCGCCGTTGCCATTGACGGTTTAAAATGTTAAACGACGTTAGTGTCGCTGAAGAAGACTTGGAGTAAACAAACTCGTCGCAATGTAAAATGTTATAAACATAAATCATAATAAAAATTGTTTATTGAAATTGAAATTAATTAGATATACATACTTAACAAATTAAATTAAGTTGAATTTAAGTAATTAATAAAAATAATTGTGCCAAATTTTATTTGTCAATATGACATTACGAAAAGCCATGATAAGTTTAAATAGAACGAACTTGTCATGACAGCGGCGAATTTGTCTGCTTTCATATAATTTTATACATTTCAACTTTTTCCTCACATTCCAAACCTTCAGAGTCAACGACGCAGACTTCGTCAATGCGCAATTATCTTTAGGGCGACTTGAATAAACTTCAAGTTTTAGTTTTGAAAATAAATTCAAAAATTTATATCTATTTGAAATGAATTAATTATAGATCTTAAATTAAAATAAAAAAAGTTAATAATAAAAGTGTAAAAATATAAATAAATTTTAGAATTTTTACAAAATTTAATTACTTATAATACAATAAATAATTATAAATTCTATATATAAATGTATATGAATTGTGATTAATACTTAATAATATTAAACTGTTACAACAATGTTGAAAAGTGTTTATAATTTAATAATTTTAATAATTATAAAAATATGTTTTCATCAAAATCAAAACAAAAATTATCATTATTACCTTCTGGTATCTATAATAATAAAAAACCATCAGATGATAACACCACAAATTCATCAAATAATACATCAACAAAATTATCATCAGAAAATCCAATTCAACAAATTGATGATAGTAATGTATCAGCAACAAAATTATTACCATCAAAAAATACTGATAATAAAATTAATACAAATAATGGTAGTAATAATACTACTAGTGGTGGTGGTAGTTTATCTTATTTTCGAGCTGGTAATTTTACAAGAATTTTTAAAAATTCAGCAACATTTATCCAAAATCCATTTAATTTATCTATATATAATAGCAACAGTAATAGTAGTACCAGTAATAGTACCAATAATAGTACCAATGATAATAATAATACAAATTCAAATTCAGTTGATAATATTGATTGTAATAATATTAAAACAAATAGTACAACAAAAATTGATAAGGAAAATCCATTATTATTTGTATCATCATCAAAACAATCAACAACAAATACACAAATTTTATCATCATTGCCAAAAACATTGGATACAATCAATACTTCAAATGATATAATAAAAATAACCCCTTCAGTTAAATCTAATAAAGCTGAACCAAATTTAGTACAAGAAAATGTTATCAAAAAATTTGATAAAATTATCGAAACCAATGAAAATAGTAAAAGTAATATTAAGAAAAATGGCATTCAAATAATAAAAAATGATAATTTAGTAGTTGATGATGATAAAATTGACAAAATAATTGTAGATAATAAGAAATTAGATATTTTGGCAAATAAAGATTTGGTATTATTAAAATCAAAAAATCAACAAATTGGAACAACTAAAACGATATCTTTAATACCTCAGGCAATTGGTAAAAATAATATTAGTAATACGAAAAATAAAAATAATTTAGTACAAATAAATCAACAAAAATTTATTGATAAATCAATAAATAATACAAAAAATGAATTTAATAAAAATAATAGTAATAGTAAAATTAATGAAAATAATATTGAAAAATCATTAGATGAAGAATTTGAAAATTTTCAAATTGATAATAAAAATTATTTAATTAGTAATAATAGTTGTAATAATTATCAATTATTATTAAATAATAATATTAATTATGATGAAAATGATTTAAATGTTGTGAAAACAATTGAAGAAGTTGAAGAAGTATTAAATCATATAGAAAATAATTCAATATATTATGGTACATCATCATCCGAATTATTGAATAATCAATTTGTACAACAATCATCATCAAATAGTACATTAAATGATATTTCATTAAATCAACAAAATCATAATAAAATTGAATTAAATACAAATAAATTAACAAATTCAACGATAATTATTAAAAATTGTACAACAAATCGTTCTAATAATAAAAAAACATCACAAATTTCTGGTGTTGGTAATAATAGTAATAATAATAAACCAGAAATTACAAATTTATTTATAAGTAATTTAATAAATTCTTCAACTGATTTGCCACCAATTGAAGAAGAAATCTATCCAGTAACAACATCAAAATTAATATCAGCATTACCAACTAATAATAATAATAATACAATTTTAAATAATGATATTGATGATGATACCAAATTACATAATGAATTTTTTACATTAAACAAATCAACATTATCGTGTCGTTATCCATCACATTCAAATTTAACAAATTTAGTTAAATATCAAGAAGAAAATATATTAGAAATATCAGATAAATTATCACCAAATGATTCATATCATAGTTATGGTATTAATATTGATAATATATTATTAGAAAATTCAAATTATCATCATTCAATTATTAATGATAATGATATACGTCGAAAATTACAATTAGAATCATCAGCAAATTTATTATATCAACAATTATCATCACAAAAACATCAACAATCGATTTCAACAAAATCATCTTGTCAAAATTTAATTACTAATAAAAAAAATCAATTAAATAATATTGATAATAATGATGATGATATTAATCATATAAACTATAAAAATTTAAATGATAATCAATTCAAATATAATTTAGATTTAGATAATAAATTAAATGTTACATCATCATCGGTCAATGAAATTGAAATTGATAATAGTTTATTTAAAATTTTTGGTAAAAATGATCAAATTCATGATTTTAATAATGGATTAATTACATCACAGAAAATACCAATTCCATCTCATGTTATGAGTGCCGTACAAACATTTTTAACTGAAAATGGCAATGATTATATTAAGCAATTTTTAAAGGTAAGTTTTATTATTAAATATATTTTCAAAATTAGTAGTTCAAATAACTATTAAAGCTGACATAACATTGTACAAACTGGTTGTCAACATAAAATAAAATAAGAAACGTCATTTTGATTATACAACTTCCATATACAGTTTCAACTTATAACCACGAACCAATGCCAACATTAAATATTTTAAATTTTCTCCCAATCGGCAAAATCGTTGTCAACGTGTTGTAAATTTGCACATAAACGATACAACTTGATCAAGTTGTCAACTCGTTAAATAAACATGTTGTATAATGTAAAGTTTGCTTAAGTTATATTTTCGGTTCAATGTCGGTTACCTATGATATCAAAAGAAGTTGATTCGATGCTGCTTATCAAATAAAATAGCGGTAGTGGTTAAATAAGTCGACAGTCACGAAACGACTTTTCTCTAAACACCTAAAAATATTGCGGTTTGGTTTCTATGCAACGTACGAACCATATGCCATGCATGCTTGCTTCAGATGTAATATCGGTGCCACTAAAATTGTGATTACATTACTTTACGATGTAAGCTTTTCATCACCACAAAATTAAGCGATGTAACATAATAGGATAGCTGGGAAACTAGTAAAAAATGTAACTTAATTTCTCTAAAATTAGTGGTGCAATGAACTAGTGTATTAGATGTTAATTTGATGCTATTTTCATAGTAAAGATGTATATAGTGAATGATAAGTAGAGAAAAAATACGACCTTTTCTGTACTGAACACAAGCAATCGAAACTGTTGTCTTATATTGCAAGTTCCGATTACACGAGTTATCTTCCCCCCATTCATCAATTGACACTGTGCAAATAAATCCAGACAAAAATAAAATGGAAAATCAATGGTTTCACTTTGCTATAGCATGTGATTTTCAATAAAATACGTTTGAGCTCTTTTTGGTATGTTATTTGTGATGATATAATGAAATTAGATAGTTTTCAATTAACAAAACTTGTCCTAATGTTTGAACATTTTTGTGATATTTCAGTTCAGCATTAATTCGTGACATTCCTTGTTCAAAGTTTCTGAAATGGACATTGTACTACAAACAAAATCAATAAATTTAATTATTCTGATTTACAATTAATGAAAATTTATCGATTCAGATATTTCAGCAAAATATATTTAAAAGAAAACAAGGAAATAAAATCATCCCACATAACAAATTGTTATTCCCACATAACAAATTTAATTACATCCGGAAATCCTTTTCATTGAAATTGTATTTTGTTATTAAGTTGCATTGGCTTTTCTTTGTAATATAAAATTTACTGATTCCACATTTTTAGAGCACGTGTCAAAAAAAAAAAGGTTCTTAGATTTATAGAATATAATTTTGATGTATATACTAATTTCCTTATATCAAAAACACTATACAATCTTCTTATATGCAGTAATTTCATTGTTTATTGAAAAGATATTTGTTTTTTGTTTTGTAATTTTTTTTCTTTCTAATGAATCTTATAAATTATATCCTTAGTTAAGGAATAAACAATAACAACAACAAAAAATTATAATATGTAAACTTAAGTATTTAACTTGACTTAAATTTTATTTCGTTATATTCTTCATATTTGTATACAACAAATAACCGGAAGTTTTCTACTACCAGACTTTATCTAAAAAAAAATGTCCTTTAAAAAACTGAAAACTATTATTGTCTTTTATAAGATTTTGTTGTATATTAATGAATAAAAAATAATAGTAAAAAGGAAATTTTGATTTTAGTTTTTAAAATATTTATTAAGAGACGACAACGACGACAAAAATATAATAAATAATTTGCAATGGGAATACATGACAGGAACAATAAGAAAATTGTATTGTTTAATATTCAAGATAAATTTTAGATTGTTTTTAAAAAAATTGAAAAAAAAACTATCATAATACAACTATTATGTTTGTATGCTTAAGCTTAGTATGAAGCTCGATTAAATGAAATTTTCATATAAATTTATCGATGGGAAATCAGAAATGAAAAATTATCCTTATGATTTCGCTGAAGTAGTAAACGCAGTTCCCATGAAAAAGTCATGAAAAAAATGTAGTTTTGTAATTAATCAACAAATAGCATGCGAAATTTTGTAATTATTTTTCACATTATCTTCCAAACATTTGACATTTCATTTTTGTTGTTTATTTCGATAGAAATTTGAATAGTTGACAGGTCAGTATAAAATAATAAATTATATTCAATTTTCAAAAAGATCATATACCGTATTATAAACATATAAAAAAAACATTTGAAATGTCAAAATATTAAAAAGCAACATGTGACTTTCTTACGCCTTAAAGATATCGCGTTAAAATTCCATTTCATTCAAGGTACGTACTAAGCTTCAAAGTAAAATGAAATTTAAATCATCAAACTTCTGAAAACTTTCCGGTAAAATAATTTTAAAATGAAATTTTAACGCGTTGTAAAAAAATTATTGTAGAAAATAATTTGAGAAATACTCGTAGGTAATTTTGACGTTATTTGTGTAATTGTACTCACCTCTTTAATTTGCATTCAAATAATGACAAAATCCTGCAGTTAAATAATGTTCAAAGCATTAATTGTTTCACGTGAAAAAATGTGGAGACTTTTGGTTCGGAAATTTCACAATGTTAAATTTGTATAACAATTACACTTTACAGCGAACTCGATACTAAGCTTTAAGTTATTATATTTGTAAATTTACGTTTTTTTTATATATTTTTATTTCTTAATCACAATCTCTATAGAGTTTCTTATTATGTATAGATGTCGTCGGCGTCGTTTACTAATTAAAATCATAACAAATATACAATAGTAAATTGTCCAGTTGAATATTTTTTATTTAATGTAAAACGAAGCTGCAAACAAATAACGTCAAAATATAAATTATATGTCATTTTTATATTTCTTGAATGGTTCTTTGTACCTAGGTAATAAAAAAAAATCCTTTGGAATGCTAATAATTATAGGTGGGTTTTTATAAGTTTATCTTTTATTACAAAGTTTAGTTCAACTGAAATGAAATAAATTATGACATTGTTGTAGACATTTTTTAATGGATTTAGTTTCATTCTATGAACTGTGGAAAAAAAGTTGAAATATAGTATAGAAATTATATATGGAATCAGTTATACTGTAAGCCATAAACATTGGATTGATTTCTTCTTTGACGTTGATTAGACTAAATTTCCATCTTTATATGGATATAAAGTTTACATATCCCGTTCAGTACGGTGCGAAAATATATCACGGGAACAGCGGTACATATATGATATATATCTACCATCCTGTATCGAGTAGAACATTTATTTACTATTATCATCCCATATCGAAAGTATTAAAATAACCTGGATTGATTTAAATCGTGGAATCGCGATGATATTCAGACCAACGTTTAACTAATCTACTTACTCAAAATTTCATTTTTTCACAATGATTGTGAACCATTGGACTGGCCAGTACTTACTGGCCAGATGTTGATCACTAATATCAAAAATAATCTACATTTTGATAGTACAATCGCATGGTGAACCAGGAAACCTTAGAGATAGTTGAGAATTTACTAAATAGAAGAAAATGTTCAACTAAAAAATTCTACTAAATTGTATATTCTTTCGGTCTATCCAACTGGCACGTGACATTGCCACTGAAGCTTTTTCAACTTGATAAAATGGATGACATTTGGACTTTAGATCCTGATATTATCCTTTTAAGCAATCAACCTAAAAACAATCAAAAATTAATTTATGTATGCAGTAATTCTCAAAATTCTCAACTTTCATTCTTTTGTTATTATTTTTCTGAAAAATTTTCGCTGTTACGATTGAACTATCTATAAATGATTTTTGCTAATAGAAATCAAAACTCTTAAGCGGTACAAACATGATGGGCAGGAAACACAGAAAATGGAGAATTGTCTCGTTATTTCCTCAGTCTCTGCAAATATTTGAGTTTAGTGAACACCTCATTTTGGTATGATCATTTAATGTTAAATACCTTAAAACCTTAGTCTATCAATAAGTTAGGTCCATTGCCAAAATGTATTTATGTTCAAATTTATATAGTTGATCATGAAATTAATTTGTTCAGAGTTATAAAAATATATTTGAATTTTTTAATATTATAATATTAATTAAATCTTTTAAAATATATTTATTGTTAATGATTAAATGATGATTAATAAAAATTATTATATTTCTTTTCAGGTATGTAAAATTTGATTTTGATTTTAACTCATTTGGATTTAAGTCATCTTGGTAAGATTGAAACTTTTTAATTTATTTTCGTTTGAAATTAATATTTAACTTAATATCAAAACCTAAATTAGTCATATATATAATTTTCCGGTTAATAAAATTTACAGATTAAAATAATAAATTTATAATTGTAATAATAATAATTTAATTAAAAGATAATATTTTGCAAAACTTAGTCATATACAAAACACTATCTCGAATAGAAACATCAAAGTTCTCCTAACAATTAGAAGTACTCGTATTTACATATGCTATAAATATGACTTTACCTTACTGTCATTTTTAAACTTTAAATTTTGTAGAATATTTTAGTATTTTAAAAAAGGATTCAAAATTATTAAATACATTTTATTAAAAATCCTTTCAAAAAAGTTGTATAGCAGATTTCATCTTATTATATGAAAATATTTGTAAATTTTCTAAACTAATGATAAAAAGTTCTAATGCATACAATTTTAGATTCTGTATATATACTTTTAAAAGAAAGTTTTGCTTTGGTGTTTTTATATGATTTTTACAATTATCTAAAGCCTTGGGTTCATTTAATAATATATAAACTTTTATAAGTCCAATTCCAAAAAAAAATCTGTTTTACAGAAATGTTAAAGTTCTATTCTTATTTTGAATTAAATACCAAAATTTTATCATACTAGAATTATTTAAATTTCGATATTAAAAGTAAAATTAACCAATAATAAAAAGGATTTTATTTCCAGCTTTGCTAGTATTTTATTATATAATTTTTTTCGTAAACTGCAAGAAATTAATTATAAAAATATAATTGAACAAACCGTAGTGTATCCTAAGTTCACGACTATCTATAACATAAACCAGGTTTTTATGTCGATTAATTTCCATATCGATATGACCAAAAGTCTGCATTATGATCTTGATCCTTACATGTTATCATTAAAACATATTTGATTTCGCTTTTTACTTGAAGTACAGCACAGAAATATTCTATTCGTAATACACCATCTTTTGTTCAAATGAAAAATTGTGATAATCTAGTATTAATCTTAATGGCATCTATACACACCAAGTTTCAATACATATTTCTTATCTTGTTGTAAATATCTTAAAATATTGTAGATTTTAAGCAAATTGTAGTTATTCACATTGCGGTTTGTGAGTAACATGTTACACGACATTCTGAATGTGAAGAAGCAAAATTATATCGACTGTTTCTCGTATATAAGATCTAAAATTTTAGATAGTGTTCCAAAAGTTTTATAGAAGAAGTAAAACAAAAAGTTTGAATATTGTTCGTGTGTTAACAATATCTCAAAAATGGAAACATTCTTAAACGTTTTTCAAATAAATCCCTGCATTAAATAAATCCCATCAAACTTAAAATAGTAAATCCTAGACTTAATTTACCACAAGAAAAAATTATACTAAATACATAGAATAAATATTCTTCAGATTTTCAAATCATTTTGGAATTCCATTCATACATAATGTATGTGTCCCGTCCCGTACATGGAAAATCTTCAATGCTGTTAATATATTTTATTTTAAATACACGCAATTTTAGTATTAAACCTTACATAAATTTTGTATCCTTGTTTCTATTTACTCACTTTTACATTTTATTAGAATTTTTGCTTATGTTAATAGAATTGTCAACATGGAATCCTTTCTATTGTGATTAAGTGGATGAAAATAATAATAATAAAATTAAAATATATGAAAATAATATTATGATATTATTACCTACATAAGGACGCAAAAACATAATTCCTTTGCCATACATTATAAGAACTGAATCCTCTATTAGCAGGAATAGTAAGGGTTCAATTAATTTTAACAAAAAATGATGAAAATTAGTTCTATGAAGAAATCGTTAAGAACTAGCATCATTATTTGCATATTTTGACACTTAGTTCAATGAAATTGATACTCAATAGTCTAAGGACAAGATTAGTCTCTATAGGACTTAGGAGCTACAAAAGTATAATATAAATTTCTTTAATAATATAGAGATTCCCTAACAAATACTAGAGTTTCCGAATCAAATGTCTACATATAATTAAATTTTCAGCATATTTCGTATGTTATTTATGTTCTGGTATTTTTGTCACGATTTTTATTTTAAAAGGGTTTTAACACTAAATTCTTGCCTCCAACTTTGTGTTATCTCTGCAAATATAATCCTTTGTAATTGACACAGTAAAAGTAAAGTGTGGTCTACATAGTTTCGATCTGTTCAGTTTGGATTCGTTCAGTAAAGTTTAAATTTGACGTCTTTGTATAGGAAATTAATTGAGTGGACACATAGGTCGAATCAGAACGAATCAAATCAAATCGAATCGATAGAGTTTGGAACGATCGGAATTTTACGAATCCAAACTTAAGGAATTATCAAGAGAAATGAAATTTGACAGTTTCAAAAAATAATAATATGTGATTTTATCGGTTGCAATCGATAACCATGTGTTCAGTCGACTTAACCAGTTAAACTGAACTGAACTGATAGAAACTATGTAGCTCAGCCTTAAAGTTTAAAATAATTACATAATTCATATTTCACTATTTGACAAAATAATGTTTTATGATGATTCCCTTTAAAAGTTTATGTCAAAACGAATTCATCATTGATTTTTTATGCTCCTTGTTTTCTTTTTCTTACGATAAAT
Source organism: Rhamphomyia laevipes (assembly GCA_963920725.1). Classification (NCBI taxonomy): domain Eukaryota; kingdom Metazoa; phylum Arthropoda; class Insecta; order Diptera; family Empididae; genus Rhamphomyia; species Rhamphomyia laevipes. Next base: position 38,819,405 of record OY987258.1, on the reverse strand, counting down.
TATTTGAATTTAGATAAAAAGCAAAATAATTAAAAGAAAAAAATCACTGACGTTTTAGATATGAATTACGTACGCTATACTTTAAAATTGAGTAATTATTTTTACTGCACCAGAAGCCACAAGACAAATTACCTGCAATTTTAAATATTATAATAATAAACTACATGAAAAATGTAATATTTATTGAAAATCAGTGCTTCAAAACAGTAATTTATATCCGGGCTTGTAACATATAAAAGATTCTGAAATTGTCGTGCTTAATAAACTCTGAGAGTCCAGGCTACTCTGGGGTTAATGATATTTTTGCGGATTGCTTAAATTTTCTTACGTGTCCTGTTGGGAAATATTTTCTTTAAATCGTTTCATTATTTGTTTCGAACCAAATTATAAGCAGCATTTTAAATTTTAAAGTTTTACAACTAAATTTTTATACCAATGTGACCCACTCATTTTTTTTTTTTTTGGAAAATGACAATTGAGATCATCATTTTAAAAATAAAAATAAAAAAAATTCTTATAATAAGGAAACGAAAAAATGTCCTTATAAAAATTTCTATTATTTTTATGAAAACTAAATAAGATATTTTTATAACAAGAAAAAGAAAAGTATGTAATAAAAAAATGGGAAATATTTTTATTGCTTTCTACTGGTTATACGTACATTTACTATATCTTATGCCTGGCAAACTAATTTTATGGTATTATCTTAGTTTTATTATTTAGTCGTTTTTCTTTTATTTCTAGCATATTTTTTTATTTTTTAAAAACTTCGAATTTACAAATTATAAATTCTGTTTCTGTTGTCAGTGGTTTATTTTGTCCTTAAAGATTATCTAAACAAAAAAAGGATGTTTTTCCTGCAATATGTAAAAGTGGTTTTTGATTCTCGGTTTTTTTTTTTAAATATAATGTAAAAAATATATTCACAATTTTTTTATTGTGAATTATATAATTCTGGTTATGTGTAATAAATTATTGTTTCTGTCTGTGTAATGAAAAGTGTCATCTTCATGATCTATCAAAAAATTCGCTGTAAATTAGTAATTTTTGTAAATTCAGTTTATACATGATTTAATTTATAAATTATGTTACGTTTTCTACTTGAAAAATTGTTTCATTTTTTATTCGAAAAAAAAGTTATATATGCAAGTAAAAAAAAGAAGATTAATCGAGAGGTCCTTTAATTCTCAAAAAAATGTAAAATTGTTTGCATCATCATCTTTCGATGGTCGAATATATAAAAAGAAATTCATTTTTCACATAATTTAAGGAAAATTTATTCACAATGCACGAAAGGAAACATGGAAAATTTTGGTGGAAGGTAGGAGGAATCGTAAGAATTTTAAATGCAGAATTTTCAATTGACAATGAAAAATTATCTTAGTATGGTTAAAAAATATAATTATATAACGAATAAACATATAAAAACTGCAGCTATAAATCAAATTAAATCGAGATATTATTAGTAGATGAAACAATAATCAAAAGATTTCAGCGGTATACAGATTTTTAGTTGGTTGGTTGGTTTTGAAGGAGTAGGAAATAAGAGACCCCACGAACAAACCACAGAAAAGTGAGTCCGTTGTAGACTCCAGTCAAACCCTAAATTTCTTTAACGAACGATATCAATTTAGTTGGCTTTATTTCACCCGCTTCGTCGAGGTTATCAGAAAGAAACTACCAAATTTCCTAAATCTTTTTTGTGGCACTGATGGGCAATAACCCAACAAATTTTTATTAATATTCCGAATACTAAATTTGATATTTAGTGTTTTTTGTGATTTACATAAATTTGACAATGATGCATTATTTTACAGTAAAAATTCGGTTTTGATTAAATCTAGATGCAATGCGTATTTATAAAATTACTTTTAAACTTTAAATCCTGGCTCATAAATTTGTAAATTTTGAAATTTGGGTTCATTTTGTATTAAACAGCTTATATAAAATGAACTAACATATGTAAAGTAATGTAAACTAATACCATCTAATTTTTAATTTAATTTACTTTTTTAAATAGAGTCGAAAAGTCCCTACCCGTGAGTATTACAGGGTTAATTGAAAATAAATAATTTTTTTCTTATATATTTCTTTAGTAGTGATAAATATCTAATATAATTATAACTTTTGTAGTAAAGAATTAAATAACACAACTGTCAATATAGTAGCACGAGTACTTTAAGGTATACATTTAAATGGTAACCTCAAAATCATTTTCTTAATAACCAAACTTATTCAATAGTGTTTCATAATTCAAAATTTATATGTAAATTATGGTAAAAAATTTCAAAAATCATAAATACAATACCAAAAAAGTAAAAATTTTCAATAAATTTTTGAAAACCTCTAATGGTATTACTGACTTCCCTTGAGAGTTTGATTGATATAGGACAAAGTTCTTTTAAATTGATTGATTTTTCTTTTATATCTTACATGATAACTGATACTAACATTTATATGTAAATTATGTATTTATATTTTTATGTTTTTCATCTGAAATTTTGTCACTTAAATTTCGGTTATATGTTTTGAAAATTTAATTTAAAAAAAAAAATATAAATTACAAAGATATGAAATTGAATCTAGAAAATTTCATATTTTGTTGTTGAAAATACAAAAAAAAAATAAAATGTTATCATAAAGAATTCAATTTCACACCACAAAAAAAAAAAAAAAATGGAAAATGTTAAATAAGAACTAACGCAGCTGCGGTGATGTTGTCGAAATGTTTAAAAAAAAATTCTTAAGATATTTGTTAAGAAGAACTAAAATATAGAAAATGATAAAAATATAACGAAAGAAATTATATTAAAAACGAAAAACATCTAAAGGATTATAAAAGAACAGAAATAATAAAAAAAGGATATCATCATAGAGTCATGGAAAATATTTGAAATATAAAAACTATATAAATAGAATTTGTATTTTGACCACCTTATACATAAAGATACCATCACATAGAAAATGTATTTCGTTAGCATAATTTTAAAATATTTTTTTTTTTTTTTACAATGCTTGAAAAATAAAAATAAATGTATGCAAATTAATGTGTTTGTTGGAAGGTATTCAATATATATGAAAATTAAAACGAAATTTATAAATACACTTCAAAGAGATATTTAATTTGAAGAAAAAATATGAAATACTAATTTTATTAAGCAAATAACTTTAATACTCAATTTTTATTGATTAATCATTATTTACTTTGGGGAACAGAGTAGGAAGAAGGATTGTAGTTGTAATTGTGCAAGAAGATTAACAATTAATTAATTGTATTTTACCGATTCGTGGTTTATGTCCTTTTTATAGATTGCGTTATTTCCAATATCCTGAGCGATTTACTTGCGAATTTCACTGGCCACCTCGTTCATCCGATTCTTAATCCTTGTAATTTTTTTCTATGGGAAAATTTAAAAGACCATGTTTACGTAAATTAATTGAATTGGAGCTATCCGAGAAAATATTTCCAATATAACATCAGGCATCATAATAAATGTATGTAGTAAACCATTCGCTCCTACAAAACTCCGCAAAATTATAGAAAATGAAGGTCATATAGAACGATTTTGAATTATACCATCTTTAATTAACTCTTGTTACCTTCTATCTCAAGCCAGTTTAATTTAATAAAAACATTTTCGAAATTTCATTGCAATTTTTTTTTTAATTTTTATTTTCAAAACTTAAACTTAGGGTGCCTTTTTTTTAAAAAAAAAAAAAGTCCCAGTATGATAAATGTCTTTTCTAGATTAGCTATACTCTTGGTTACAATGTTTCTCCTTTATACTAATTTCATTGATACCCCGAAACATTGCAACCAAGATTTTAGCTAATCTATAAAAATATTGCAGTCAAGATTATAGCCTGTTCTTGCTTTCAATTTTATTTATTAGATAGTATCGATGTATCCACTCCAATCTACATATGCGAATAAAACTCTAAATTTTTGAACTAAGGTATTGTAAATATGTCAAACAAATTCATTTCCTACGCCCTCCAAGAAATCCTCGACCTAACTTCAATGTCAAATTGCTGTTTAATATTATAAATAAGAAAATGCCACTAAACATAGCAAAAACTTAAAGTATTTGACAAATATAATGATTTTTAATCCTGTAATTTAGAACTTTCAGTTGATTTTATAACATCGATTAGGTTTTTTGATTTATTCCAAATTTAATTTTACAAGTATCATGACTTATTGACTTCTATTTATTTACTTTATTAATTCCGCTTAATCATTATTCCGCTTTTAAGAAACAAAACTCTATTACGTATCAATAGCTTTAAAACGACATCAATATTAAATTATACTTAAAGGTTATTTAACCTTAATTATATCCGGCTTTTTACACAATTATTGTTAGGCAGTGGATGCGCCATCATAAGATTGAGTTAAAATTATTGAAAAAATTGGTTGAGAATAATATCATAGTGTAAGAGTAATCAGCCTATAAAGAAAAAATGATGAGATGTTGAGTATTTCAACAACATTTTTTAAGTTGTTTGAAGAAGAACTTTTGCGTTTTGCCTATTGAATAATCACTTTTAATAACATTGTGTAAATAAAGTTGTAAGACTTAAATTTAAGATATTTATAGTTAGTACACTGATTTATTAATTCTATTCTTATAAATATATTTTTTATTTATATTTAATACTTTAGTAATCAATATTTATTATCCAATCCACAAAATTATTATTATACAAATAAAAAATATTCTTGTTTTAACCATAACTATAAAAATTTATAAATTAAGAATTATAACAAGAAATCTTATTCGTGACAATCAATCATAAAAACTGAATTAATAACAAAAATATTTTCATCATATTAATAAATTTTTATGATACCACGATGTCATAAGATAGTAAAATATATAAAAAATTAATATTTTAAGAGGGGTTCTTTAAAGATTTTTACTATATTCATTTAAATAATTTATTAGCCCATTAGTTATTATTAGTGTATATTATATAAATATAATTATTAATATCCCAATATCAATGTAAAAGAAATCAGTGTTTATAAATTTAAGCTATTTTTGAAAAATGGAACTATCAACAAATTAGCATTGAAAATTTGCAAAAAAAATAAAAATATAATCAAGTAAAACATTAGAAATCTTTTCAAAGGTAACAAAACAAAATTAACGTCTATGAGTCAATGATACGTGCAACAGCGAACCGCCAAAGAAAATGGGGCTATTTTTTAGGGAAATAGCTCATAATGTATAGCCAAGTTCCTAAGACTTTTGATCCCTAACCAAGAAATACATGAAAAACTGAATGAATACTATAGTTTATTACCAACATTATTGAGTCTGAAACGAAACGAATAACACATAATAATTATTACTATACGATAACTTCAAAAGCTTCTTTAATATTCCGAATTTTAATTCAATAAATTAAGCTGCTTTTCCTATAAATCTATATTAATGACCGTCTGACTGTGAAAACTGTGCAGCGGTTGAATTCTTGACCTTAACCTACTGGCAGCTTTTCAATTTTGTATAACCAGGTTTTCTTTGATGTGAAACTGGGTATTTAATTAATTTATATATCACACTAACATTAAAATTTAAACATTGATTTTAAAATGGAATTAAAATTATGTTCTTTTTAAATATATAGTTTTATATTAATAAATGATTTAATGAAGATTTTTTGAACAACATTTATTGAATGCATTAATTATGAAAATATTTTAATTATTTATATAATTCAATCAAAATTAATTTTTGATACCTTCTTCTTTGATTTATTATATTTTATTTCAATGTTCAATAAACCATTTTTGTGCTTCATTTTCTGGTTTACATGGTGTTAATTGAACAAAATCTTTGGATTTTAGTTGATGACCTAAACATAAACCAGTTTCAAAGTCAATTAAATTACCGTCCCGATATGACCAAAATTGTGCATTATGATCTTCATCGTTACATGGTACCATTTCAACATAATATTTCATATCCAACTTTTGATTCGCTACAGCACAAAAATATTCTGTTCGTAGTACACCATCATTTGTTAAACTGAAAAATTGTGATATACTATTCTTATCTTGATTGCATATTAATACGCCAAGTTTAAATACATATCTTTTATTTTGTTGTAAATCATCTAAGCATAAATTTATTGATCTAACTTGTCCATAACCTTGAACATTGTGTGTTGGTATAAATTTTTGTGGATAAATATTTTGAAGATACCATTTAAAACTTTTACATTTCAATTTTTCACGTAATACTTTACGGTTCGTTACATTACCAACTTCAGTAATAAGTTTGAAGTCTGGACGATACATATATAATATATTAATATATTTGTCCATCCAAACTTTAGCCATACGAAGAGTATTGATAGCATGAGACTTTACAATACTGGAAAATATTATTGATTAGATTTCTTATATAACTGAAATTTTTATAATATTTTACTTAAAATGATGAAATTTTTGTGTAACATGACCTACTACCGAACAAGGTATCGTTTCAATGCTACCACCACATTGCCATATTCTAAATGACATTTCAAGATTCTCACCACCCCAACCGTTCATCTAGAACAAAAAATTTTGTAAGTTATTATATCAAAAATTCCTGAATAAATCAAATAATCTTACTTCTTCATCGTAACCACCCAGTTCCCAAAAATATTCTCTATTTATAGCAAATATTCCGCCAGCCATTGTTGGACTTCTTATTAGACATATTTCCAGTTCATTATTACATTCAAGTTCAATACGTTCAATTTCATTTTTTGATATAGGAATACTTTCAAAATATCCATTCCAACGAAAACCACCAATTACAAGTTCTGTATTAACATACGTAAAATCTGTTGCCTGAATATCATCACTTATTGGTGTTACAACACTAGTTCTAGATAGTTTTATACGTTCAACAAGTGGTTCTAACCATCCAATATTACATTCACAATGTGCATCCATAAATAATAAAATATCGCTAGTGGCTAAACGAGCCCCAGCCATCCGTGCACGAATCAGTCCTCGCCTAACAAAAGATCAATAAAAATTAGATTCTTTCTTAAAATGTTAATTCACTTTGTCTATTTTAAATAGACCTTAAATAGACCTTAAATTCTATTAAATTAACTAAATATTTTGTTATAATTATTCTTACCTTTTATCTAAAGTTAAAATTTGAACATTTTGTGGAAATCGTGTTTTCACGTAATAATGTAATTTTCCTTTTATTTCTACATTGGTACTACCATCATCGACTAATATAATTTCCTTTAATAAATGTTGATCTGCTGTTCTAAGGACACTATGTACGGTCCTTACAATAACCGAATACGGTTCATTATAATAAATTATAATAACACTTGTTGTTGGCAAATTATATAAATCATATTTTATATCTTTACATAATTTATTTCTTACATCGAATAATATGCGATTATAACTTAAACGGTCACTTAATTCTTTATTCATTCCAATTTCCCGTACTTGAGAATCAACACTTTCTTTAGTTTCACCTGTCAATTGAGCGGATTGACCACCATCACCTAAACCAATTATTTGTTTTTCCAATTCAAATCGTATAATTATTTCGTACAAGTGATTCAAATTATTATAATTTCCAAAGAGTTTTATATTTTCAGATTGATGATTTTCATTAATTTCATTGCTATGCTTAATATCTGTTTGGAATTTATATAAATTTAATATTGAAATTATCATACCAAGTAATATTATCATAACAATTATCATAAATTTATCATAATATCTTCCACGAGGTTTTAGTTTTAGATTCATAATTATAAAAATATTAGATAAATGTTTAAATATTTATTCAACTTTATAAAATTATTCAGTAATTCCGAAATTGTCGTGAATATAACAATTCTCCTTTAATAGTTTTTAACATAATTCTGGAATTATGTGAAAGCTGAAGAACATTCGGATTTGAATCTTCACTTTAACTATAAATATTTGAAATATTTTACAATAAATTGTATTACATATATTTAAACTATTGAAAGTATAATTTATACTTTTGAATTAATTTCTAGTAAATATGTTAAAAATATGAAATTAATTCAAAAAAGTCAAATTGATATCAAAATTATTGTAAATTTTATGATATTTGAAATTTTGATTAATTATTCAAGGATATTTGATATAGAAATTTTTAAGAGACATTTTTAATTTCTAACTTTCCATTTCTTACCGATTACTTTACTTCACAATTTTAATTTTGAATTGGATTCTTTAAGATTAAGTTTAGAAACATTACATTATTTGGATTAGATGTCAATGACACAAAAAGTCTCATTGTCCGTGTTCGTATTGTTTTATACATTTTTACCTTGTGTATCTTAAACATGATCCGTCAGCATTGAATGTCCTGTTGGGAGTGCGGTCACCAGATATATTAAGATTTTGATACTTTGCAAGTATTTATCGTTGACTCTTGGCTCGGGACTACGTATAAGTTTTGCGTTACTTTCCCTTTCGCAATATTGTCAGCGTTGGATAGCAAATTTTAAAGCCCGCCTGCAGTAACAACCCGACTGTAATCGAGACAAACAATTAGTTGTGTAGCTATTGCGATCGTTGGCTTTCTCATTTTTGTGGTAATCACTATGGCCCTGGATCCTTTTGAAGGTGACTTTTTTTGAACGAAATAGGTTGTTAAGATTGTTTTTACATTCTAGGACAAGCCTAAATAATCAAATCTACCAGTAACGTCAATTTCAAAGAAGATGTTACAAACTGAGAAAACTGAGATGCCATCATTCAGCCGAAAAGATAGTTTCAGACTTATCTCATGATAGAAGACGTTTATGAAGATCACTAAGTAGAGCAATGTTTGAGACTACAAACTTCAGAAAATCCAGAATTATCGTGTGGAATGTTGGGTACAATATTAATCCAGTCCCATTTTAACTGGTCTTATTACTGCCTCTGTAGCTACGTGGTTATATGGAGATCTATCGGATGTAAGGGTGTGACAATGTCCAAGGCTCGCGTTGAAGATATTATCATCGTGCCAACTGTTAAGCTCGCGAAATTAATATTTCAAGATTGAAAGATTAAAGTTCTTTTACAATATTACTTATTCATTTTTTTTTTCATAGTAAATTTTCGGAAAGAGCCGGCACGGAACGGCACTAAAAACCACTTCCTTTTGCCGCAAGCCATAGGAAACGATTATCCAATGAATTGCATATTTTTAATATTTATTCGTATGGATTGACTGTGCGATTTAAAACTAACTCAAACATTTAAGTATTATCGAATTTTTATGGACGATAAGCTCGTTAGTTTTCGTCCTCATAACACGTCTTATGTTGGTGTTAACATTACTTCACCCATTTTCCTATAGTCTCACGCTGTGTTTTTCCACAATTCTTTTAACGTTTTCTACGTTCGTGTTAACCTGAAGGTCACGATGTAGATCAGCATTTCGTTTGTACCATGGTGCGTTCAAAATACAAAGTATAATACTTTAATTTGAAATATTTGAATCATTTCTGCACTTGTCCCCATTGTACAGCCCAACAACTATTATTCCAATTGTACAAACTTATTTAATTAATTATTTGAACATCATTTATTCAATACGAATCTGATTAATTATAAAAATATTTTATTTATATAATAATAAAATGATTAACAAATATATTTTTTTAAATATTTAATTTCAATTAAAATTAATTTTTGATTTGTTCTTCTTTGATTCGAAATAAATTTATTATATTTTATTTCAATGTTCAATAAACCATTTTTGTGCTTCATTTTCTGGTTTACATGGTGTTAATTGAACAAAATCTTTGGATTGTAATTGATGACCTAAACATAAACCAGTTTTTAAGTGAATTAAATTACCGTCCAGATATGACCATAATTCTGCATTATGATCCTTACATGGTACCATTTCAACATAGTTTTTCATATCCAACTTTTGATTCGCTACAGCACAAAAATATTCTGTTCGTAGTACACCATCATTTGTTAAACTGAAAAATTGTGATAAACTATTCTTATCTTGATCGCATATTAATACACCAAGTTTAAATACATATTTTTTATTTTGTTGTAAATCATCTAAGCATAAATTTATTGATCTAACTTGTCCATAACCTTGAACATTTTCGATTGGTATAAATTTTTGTGGATAAACATTTTTAAGATACCAATTGAAACTTTTACATTTCAATTTTTCACGCAATACTTTACGGTTCGTTACATCACCAACTTCAGTAATAAGTTTGAAGTCTGGACGATACATATATAATATATTAATATATTTGTCCATCCAAACTTTAGCCATACGAAGAGTATTGATAGCATGAGACTTTACAATACTGGAAAAAATTATTGGTTATATTTCTTATATATAATTAAAGTTTTTATAATATTTTACTTAAAATGAAGTAATTCTTGTGTAACATGACCTACTACTGAACAAGGTATCGTTTCAATGCTACCACCACATTGCCATATTCTAAATGACATTTCAAGATTCTCAACAGCCCAACCTTTCATCTACAACAAAAAAAATATAAATTGTATGTATTTTGAAGTCTTAAAAAATCAAATAATCTTACCTGTTCATCGTAACCACCCATTTCCCAAAAATATTCTCTATTTATAGCAAATATTCCACCAGACATTGTTGGACTTCTTATTGGACATGTTTCTACTTTATTATCACATTCACGTTTAATGCGTTCCACTTCATATTTTGTTATAGGAATCCAATCAAAATGTCCATCCCAATTAAAACCACCAATTAAATGTTGCATATTAATATCATTATTAATTGGTGTTACAACACTAGTTCTAGATAGTTTTATACGTTCAACAAGTGGTTCTAACCATCCAAGAATACATTCACAATGTGCATCCATAAATAATAAAATATCGCCAGTGGCTAAACGAGCCCCAGCCATCCGTGCACGAATCAGTCCTCGCCTAACAAAAAATCAATAAAAATTCAGATTTATTAAAATGTTTATTAGTTTTATCTATTTTAAATTGGAAAAGTTATGAAATTTCAATTAAGGTAATTTGTTTAAAATATAAATTTGGTACTATCTTTTAAAGCACAAATAACTTAAATAATAAATGACATTTAAATAGTATATTTAAAATATATACTTATATCTAATTTGTCAAATCGCCAGCCGATGCTTGCTTGAATTCAATCAAGTCCAAGTTGCATATGTAGATATAATCAAAAACCATTTACATATATGGTTTTTGATATAATGGAGCATCAATTTCACCAGAAATAAAACGATGTACAATCATTACTTTGGCAACACTATAATGTATAATGTTTAATATGCTATCGTATCTCGGTATGTTAAGAGTATCAAACCACATTATGCCATTTAAATCGATTAGTAAAAAACTTTTTTGAATACTCTCAATACGAGATATACTGTATCAACATACAGATCAGTGAAGTCACTAGAAAAACGTCATAATTCATGTTATATTAGATCTATTTATCATAATTTATATGATAACAGAATTTTTTGTAAACCCAAATTCCATAAATCGAGTTCTATATTCTGAATGCCATGACTTATATTTCCTTCCATTCTTTATCAATTGCAGCTATTTCTCTCATTATTGTTCTTCGCCATGTGTTTCTTGGGCGTCAAACACTTATTGCTACTTGAAGACTCCATTTCAGCGCTTGTCCTGTGATTGAACTATTTGATGATAGTCTTAGTGTATGCCTATCAGTCTCAATCTCAATATTCTTCTGGTGTACAATTCTACTGGGTCTGTTGTTGATGTTTTCGATGTTTGTGTTTTTGCTTGTAAGGCCTCTGTGCATCGACTGTGTTTATACCCATGTTTATTATCCTGACGATCTTTTTTGGTATCCCCTTATTGTGTATTCTCTTATTGTGTTGCTTAGCGTTCCCTTATTGTGCATTTCGTCTTAGTGTCGAATGCGCTTTTGAAGTTCACTAATACCAAATATCGAGATGAGTTCCAACCGATCGTTTGTTCTACTATTAACCGTAATGTGTTTGATATTGTAAAATTAAATTTTTCTTTTGACTTTATTTAGGTAAACCCTAATTACGACGTTTTGGTATATAAATGGATCTTTTAATTGTATTAAATTAACTAAATATATTTTGTTATAATTATTCTTACCTTTTTTCTAAAGTTAAAATTTGAACATTTTCTAGAAATCGTGTTTTAACGTAATAATGTAATTTTCCTTTTATTTCTACATTGGTACTACCATCATCGACTAATATAATTTCCTTTAATAAATGTTGATCTGCAGTTCTAAAGATACTATGTACGGTCCTTATAATAACCGAATACGGTTCATTATAATAAATTATAATAACACTTGTTGTTGGCAAATTATATATATCATATGTTTTTTTTTTACATAATTTATTTCTTACATCTAATAATATGCGATTGTAACTTAAACGGTCACTTAATTCTTTATTCATTCCAATTTTCGCTATTTGAGAATCACCTCTTTCTTTAGTTTTACCTGTCAATTCAGCGGGTTCACCACCAATTGTATGTTTTTCCAACTCAAATCGTATAACTATTTCGTAGAAGAAATTTAAATTACTATCATTTACAAAGAATTTTATATTTTCAGTATTTTCCATTTCCATATTTTTATTGTATACATAAATTTGATTTTCATTATTTTCATTAATTTCATTACTTTGTATTTTTAAATTTAATACTGAAACTAACACAACAAATAATATTATCATAACCATTAAACAAAGTTTATCGAAAAATGTTCCATGATACTTTTGATCCATAATTATATTATGTATAATTGTAAAAATATTAGAATATAATCTTTAAAACATGGATTTCCAGTTTTAGGGTTCAATATATCTGATTTTATTATAATATTATAATTATAATAATATTTAAAAAAAGAAATGATTAATTATTCAATGATATTTGATAGATATCTTAAAAGGATATTTTAATATAAATTGATTTCTTCTATGATTATAGCACATTTACTTTATATAGAAATTAATTTTAAAATTGAATTTACTTTTAAAGTTAATTTCCTTTTCTTATTAATTAAAGTTTTCTTATTTCACGGAAAATTATTTAATTAATTTACAAAATTATGTCAATACTAATTCACCGGCTAAGAATTAGCTTGCTCCAAAATTCAGTTAATTTCAAGAAAAACAATTTGGAAAACTTCTAAAACTGGTAGTTATTAAATTTACAATTAATGAAAAATAAGTTAGATTCCCTGTTTTTTTTAAGTTTTTTTAAATTCGGTCTTAATATTATTTATATTTATTTTTGGTAAAGGTGATTTAAATTTATTACCCTTACGAATACCAAATAAAATTTCAAGGTTGTGTCAGCAAAATCTCAAAAATGGAAACATTCTTAAACGTTTTTCAAATAAATCCCTACATTAAATAAATCCCATCAAACTTAAAATAGTAAATCCTAGACTTAATTTGGCACAAGAATTTTTTTTACTAAATATACTTGAGATTTTCAAATCATTTTGGAATTCCATTCATACATAATGTATGTGTTCCGTACATGGAAAATCTTCAATGTCGTTAATATATTTTATTTTAAATACACGCAATTTTAGTATTAAACCTTACATAAATTTTGTATCCTTGTTTCTATTTACTAACTTTTACATTTTATTAGAATTTTTGCTTATGTTAATAGAATTGTCAACATGGAATCCTTTCTATTGTGATTAAGTGGATGAAAATAATAATAATAATAAAATTAAAATATATGAAAATAATATTATGATATTGTTACCTACATAAGGACGCAAAAACATAATTCCTTTACCATACATTATAATAACTGAATGCTTATTAGTACGAATAGTAAGGGTTGAAGGCCAAACAGTGATACATTTTTAATTTAGTTATAATTTAATAATTATTTATATTTAAGTAAAGATTCTAATATTAGTTTAAGGACAAGCTTAGTCCAAAGCATTCAGCAGCTACAAAAGCATATAGGGAATTTTATTTAGTATAGAGATTCCGTACCAAATACAATATTTTCTGATTCAATTAATTTTGGGTTCATATTTCTGCATTCTTGGAATTTTCTGCATACGTTTTAGTCGTTTATTTCTTTTAAATGTTAAATAAAAATACTTGCAATTCTGTATTTGTCTCCATCTTACCATATTAATATCATTCTGATGGCGTTCAAATCTGTCTTGTAAACAAAATTCTTTGGACGAAACAAACAAAAGTTCAAACCGGCCAGCCAAAACATTTTAAACAATGTCCAATACAAGAAGACCTGCTGTGGTAGCCTTTAGAACGTGACGTTTTTAATTTTCTTTCGATTTCGATAGTCAGTGTTGTAGGTGGGTTGTAATGCATTAGATTCTTATCATCATTATTACTATAAAATTATTAACGAGACGAGACATTCTTGATTTTAGAATTTCCGGTTTTATTAATCTTTTTATTATTATAATTTTAAAATTTATCAATTTTTGGATAAATTTTTTTTTAATTTACAAATTGTTTTGTGATAGCCATTCATTTTTTAATCATTCATAAAAGTTTTATATTTTCTTTTTTTTTTTGTGATAACTCTCGCCCATCATTTTTCCCTAAAGTAGTAGGGAGTATAAACTATAAAGACTTGTTTTCTATTTTCAAATATCAACTAAATCTTATAAAATGCAGTCGTCAGAGTATATTGCCTTGTTTTTCTAGTTTCCATATTTATATATCAAATATAATATAAGAGAAACTAACCAGATGGTTAAATTTTGTATGTGGAAATATTTCATATGACGGTATAGTTTAGGTGGAAATCAGCCTACACACATCAATTACCTAAAAAAAAAAACTACGATAATTTTTCCGTTCTATATTTATTTGAGAAATTTTGAAATATTATCAGAAAAATCAGAAATTTTTTTAATTTTATCAATATTTAAAATTATATTCAATCTCATAAAAATAAAATTTATAATTAAAAAAAAAAAAATTTACTTTCCGAATTCCGACAGAAAGGAAACTGTTGTTATCAAGCTAAGTTTTAAGATTATTTATTGTAACTCACCAAGTTACACTGAACGAGTTCAAAAAGAACTCTACACGAAGCAGTTGTCAAAATAAAGTTGAAATGCATAATGAATAATAACATTTGCACGTTAGCGTTGGTTTAGTTGAAGTAAAAATATTATTATATTCATCATTACTTCGAAGTTCGAAGGGAGATAGATAAGGAAATAGGTCAAAATGTAAAAATAAAAAAAATAAATTAATGGAATTTCCTACAATTTTTATTTAATGAGGATTTAAAGTTACTGTCATGGAAATAATTTGAAAATAAATGGAAAATGGTCTACAAAAATGAATTATCCTAGAGTTACTTTGTCGTTTTCATTCCAGTGCAGTCTACGAAAAGAGTCGACACAATGCAATATTTGAATTTGTAATTATCTGATTATTAATACTTACTGAATTTAATTGTAAATCATTATATTTTGTCAGTATTAATCAAACGCGTAGATAGTGAAAATGGTTGAAAGTTAACCAACATTTTTCTGGACTGCGTGCATTGAACGTATGTACTTTCATACAATTCTATACATTTTAACATTATTTTGACAACTGGTTCACGTTCTCGTTCAGCGAGTCTTGATAACGTTCATTCTTCATTGTAACTCGCGTAACACGAGAGAGCACTGCGACCTTAACGATCTATTGTGCATTTAAAGCCCGAATTCCTCTTACCATTTAATAGATTTAAAGAAACCTAGTATGTTTGAAGGGGCAACGTTTCCCAGTTCTTCAGGGGTAAGGAGACCTTTGCCTAAGATATATAGTCTGCTTCTTGCGAGTTCCTCGCAGTGGCAGGGGATGTGTTGCGTCGTCGCTTTTGTCATTTAGGCAACTGTGGAGGTTACAATAATGAAACTTTTTTTAATTTTATTCAAATTAATTCAAAATTGTCAGTTAATTTTTTGCTTTCCCAACTATAATCATAATTATAAATTAATTTATGAGAGTTCGGAAAGTTTAATGGTGGGTACAACATAATATTATAAATATAATAGTTTTGTTGTCTATTTTACAATGTTAAATGCTTTGGATGACTTGGAATGCATTTTTATAGTTTTTGTAACCCATTGCCATAGTCAACTCTTTTTTATATCATAACTTCTTGTTTATTTTGCGTGTTGGTTGGTGGGTTTTTAGTTTAGCTTTAAAATTGTTGTCGTTATGACGCGTTTTATTTGTTGATACTAAGAGAGATTGATTTATTACTAAATAATAATAAATTATCAATGAAAATATCAATAACAAGTTTTATTTAATTTTGTTTTCAATTAAAAAATTTGTACTTTCTTTTTATTGACAATTTTGTTATATATTTGTGTTAATTAGTAAATATAAATAAATAATTACAAAAAAAATAGTGAAATAATAATTCTTAAATAGTTCCTGCTTTAAGATCGTTAAAAAATTCAAAATATTTAATTGATATGTGATGTAAATTGTAAATAAATTAATTTTCTTGAGAAAATTTAATCAAATTTATGTTCAAATGGTTCTTAACCATAAAAATTTGTGATTCAGAGCTGCAATTCAAATATAATAAAATTGGATTAAATAATTAAATGCGCTAGGCATATAGACAATCCGTTTTTTAAAATGATTCTTATGTCATTAGTTCAGTTCAGTTAATAATGATGTGATTATTCCAAAAAAACAAATGGAATATCTTTAAAATAGTTTTATTAAAATCGATTTTATTTATAACATTTTATTGTATTTATTTATGTGTGTAGTTCGTTGAAATTCCAGATTTTATTATAAAAAAGGCTGATTGAAAACATTTGAAAGCGAAAAAAAGAAAGAATTTGTGGATTAACAATTACTTTATTTTTCAATGCAATTTCCTTTAAACTCAAAACACTTAGTCCAACGTTTTTCTAACAATTCTACACTATGTTTATAATGATTTGTATTAAGACTTGTAATATATAATTATCTGTAGCATCAATTGGTTATTGATAATGTTGATTGGATGAAAAACGCCTTTCGGTAATGAATAAATGGTAGTCCGAGGGATCCCAAATCTGGTGAATACGGCGGATAATCAAGTTATTTATACTTCAATTCGTAACAAAACAATTTTGTAAACTGTCATAGTTTTGATCGAAAATGATTTTTTTCTTCTGTAAAAATAGTCTTTTCTCTTCAATTTGTATATCCAATTGGCCCATAAGTTTCTAGAATATTCAGAGTTAAGTATATTTTATCTTTCTGAGGATAATTAGTCATAAGCTATCCTGCTGATAAACCCGCCTTTATCTTCTTTGGTACACTTGAACCAGTTGTTTCTAATCATTGTTTTGTAGTGGAGGATCTAAGGTAAAAATATTTAAAGAAGTAGACATTGTTGCTTTACGACTGGACTTTCGGTGCTGTTTTTAAAAGTTTTCATACAGTAACTTCTTACAAGTTTTTGGAATAAATCAACTCTAAAACGATACTAATTTAATTTATGTAATCTCGTAATATTTCCTTTTATTTCTCAATATCATTGACACAATGTTGATTAAATTAGGAAATTGAAATTGAAATTTTCATTAACTGTTACAGTTGTTACAGTCATGTTTTTCAACCAAAAATACTTATGACTTATTATGACGTCTGACTAAATATTTGAATTATATATCCTTTAACGTTTAGCTTGCAAATATTCGTAGCACGATTTCTTTCTTCTGCATTTTTGCAAAAATTGAAAATGAATAACTTTTTTCATTGATTGATTGACGAGCTGGTCCATTTTAATGATTTCAATTTAACGTAAACTTGAACGGAAGTTACAGATATATCTAAAAAAAAAAAACTCCGATATTCTTGAGACTCTTTAAGAATATTTATTTAGTTCGCAAAAAAAAAAATTATTTGATTTTCCTTTTTACCTAAATAAACTTTAACTGTGAAGCAAAAAAAATAATATAATATAAATATTGAAGGAAATGACGGACACAGAGAAAATACGAAAAAAATTTAATCAAAGTTTATGAAAAGTTTACAAACTGGTAGAGCTAAATGAGAACTTTTGACTTGATATTGTTAAAATGAAAATTGTATCTATATAATTTTTATCTTATAACAGAAAATTATTTCCCATAAGATGATATCATATTCAAGGACACAATTTCATCAAATTTATTATTTATAATTTTGTTGACTTTTCAATTAAATTATTGAAAATCTTCTTAACATTAAATTTTGTTCATTCAAGAAAACTTACTACATAAACGAAATATAGAAAAATCATAGTTAATATTACAAAAAAATAAAAGAAAAATCGACGTCAATTTCTGTATTGAAATTCTTTCACATTTTTAGTTAACCTACTTTTTTTTGTATAAATTAACTTTTATATAAAATTAAAGTTAAATTTTATTAAATATAATCATATTTTTTATAAAATATTGTCACAATCTGTAATAGGACAAATCGCATTTGGAATATTGATTAAATTACAGTATTATAAGAATTTTTTTTTGTTACTTACGGATTGAGAATCTTTAATTGCAGAAATTATTAGATTAAAGATTGCAGTTGTGGACTATATGTAATAGTGGTAGCAATTTTGATGCAATATTGCATTTTCTATAAACTTTAAATTTTAAAATATTTTAGGCTTATTGGTATATAAAGTTAATACCAATTTCAAATTGAGACTGTTTCAAACAATGTTAAAATTGAGTCTAAAACTTACATCAATTTAAATAATTTGAAATTTGGGATAAATTAAGTTAACTTGCCAAAAAAAGGCCAATAAAAATTTAATTAATAATAATATAATACAAACGCTTTGTCATGTATCCATTGGAGTTCGCTTATGTAGTTGTAGAGACGAATTTATAAACCACTCTTACACGAAACTTAAACTTAGTAATTATGTACTTGGCTAACTGTAGGAATTATTTTCTAATTTATAAACCAAACTGAAATTCTTATTTACAATTATCTTTGTAGCTTTGACTGAATTGAGGTTATGTTTATTTTTATAAAATATACGACAGGCTGCAGTGGGTCACTTTGGCTGATAATACTATTTTGTTCTATTAAGCTTACAATTACGTGGGTTTTAAGTGTGATTTATAAATTTGGCCCCTAGCTCATATATATAGTTGAATATTGACTGTTCATTTGGCCAAGTATAATAGTAGAAAGTATAGCAAAACTGTAAAGCGTTATTTTGATTAAACTCCTTATCAGTATTAATCCTCTACATTGCATAATGAACGTTTTAATATAATTTTAGATTGAATAATCGAATAATTAAATCTTTTACATTTAAATGAAAGATAATGATTTCTCAAATATTGATTGAAAGTAAATATAGAACTTAGCTTTTACTTTACAATCTACATATACCGTAAAAAACTTAAAATATTAAATTGTGTATGATTTATATGCTAAATTAGGCTAATATTAGTTAAAAAGAAATGGTCATACACTATTACAAAAGTGTATACAATTTTGTAAGTTATTTACGAATTGTAAAGCCAATTTATTTTCTTGCCATTATATTACATTTATTACCTAAAATAATTTTAGGTTTGAACCCTGCAAGCTCCAAGTTCGAGCAACATAAATATTACAATCAGTCTCTCTCAGATTTACTTAATATTAAACCCGCAATGCACCGAGAAAAAAAAAATACTATAAAAATTAAATATTATTTTGATAATCTAATATATTTAGTGATTAATATAACATAAATAATAATTAATTAAATATAAAAACACTAAATACAAATAATAAAAAAGAAAAATAATTAAAGTAATATATATGCAGCCGCCTTCATGACCTCGTTTCCATTATCATTATCAGCAGCAACATGTAAAGTTCATGTAAATATTTTAGAATCATTATTATATCTACAGGATACATGCTCAATAAATGGACAAATAAATTATACAAATAACTTGACAAACAAATCTACAATTAAAATAAATAAAAATTGTATGTGTTCACTACATCAGATTTTAATAAAGGTTTGATTATTTTATATCTTTAATATAATTTTATAGTTTAAAAATGAAAAATTGTGTGAAAATTCTATTGTGAAAATAGCTTTAAATCAAAATTTCACTTCTTGTGTATAAATACTAAGGAAAATCACTTCTACTATATATACAATACACTATACGTAATAGTGTTGTCTAATAACGTGCATTTGAGTTTAAGTACTTATAAGGTATGCCAACATCTGCAAGTACTTAAGTATTTCTTATGGCAAAATTGTATATTTCTAAGGGTTTTCTAAGTATACTTTTCTCCAGTTATTCAGTTTCCTGGATTCATGCCAAAATATCATACAATTATGAAGAAGATTTTGGAAAAATATATAAAATTATTTTCTTGTATTTATATAGTAAAAAATAATAATTTTAATAAACTGTAATTTAAATATGTAAATTCAAAATTTTGATTGTAGATTTTCCAATCAATTGTTTTTCCTGATTCGACACTGTCTTTAGTGTAATTCAGTTTACAAAGGATCCATAACTCCGCACTGTTTATACATATCTGCATTGCATCTATATCTAAATATGCTGGGTACCTATGCTAGTATGAAGGTCAATGTGTACGTTGCTCATTAATTGATTATCAAACCTTTGATGATGGCCTCATAATCAGCAGTTTCCATGCAGAAGACTGTATAACTTTAAAGAAGATTTTTGACAATTCAGAAATATGCTAACGTAGGGGTAGCTCAAAACTTGAAGTTTGTAAAAACATTTCTTTGTAAAAAATAATAATCAGGAATTCGTACCAAATTCCAGATCTGTATAGGACATGGAAAATGTATTTTAATTCGGTTCGGGCATTTTTGCTCATCAATCTAACCAGTGGTAAGTGAAATTTTATGGATTTCGGATAGCAATGACACATAGCAATGCACATGTTCATATTACGCGTACGCGGATTTTATTAAATCTCCACTTTCAGAAACGTTAATCGTTTATTCAATCAACTTCATATAAATTATTCCATTACTCGTCGTAAAATTATTAATTCATATGAACTGCTTCTAAATCTTATCAATTATTTGTCATATTGACATTTTTATGATCTTAAGATTACATTTAAGTGTAGGTACTCGTAACTCGAACATATTTAATATAAACGTTTCAACTCGAACAATTTTTCAGTTATAATTTCGTAACATAATATCTTTTAAAATTGTATCTTATAAAATAAATTCTTTGTTGTCATTCAATTTCATTTCACCTTCAATATAATCCACCGAGTCATGGTGTATATTAAAAGAAGCAATAATTTTTTTTATGAACAGATGGTAAAATATATTTAATTTTATTTCTATTTTGTTAAAAAAATAACAAATGAATATTAAATTTCATCCTTGACCATATACGCAACCATCAGTTAATTTGAAAACAAAAATTGTATCATTTAACAAACAACACTAGACAAAATTTTCGTTATGATGGTTTATTAGAAATTTAAGGAAATAAGAAAATATTTTATTTAAATCTATTTAAAACAAAAATATATATTAAAATTTTCATATTAAATAATAGCAACGCCAGTCAGTCAGTAAGTGAACATTCTTTGAATATTATATGAAAAATTGATTTTCTCATACTTGACTTATATCGTAAATTTGGATGAAAATTGTTTTGGAAAATTAAATTAT
This sequence comes from Rhamphomyia laevipes, assembly GCA_963920725.1. Lineage (NCBI taxonomy): Eukaryota > Metazoa > Arthropoda > Insecta > Diptera > Empididae > Rhamphomyia > Rhamphomyia laevipes. The sequence goes on along the minus strand of OY987258.1, from coordinate 38,797,687 downwards.
GACTAATTGAATTTAGGATTATACAAATTTTACAAAATTAAGAAAACTCATTTAGAATATTTTATTTATTTTGGCCTTAAATTGTTATTGATATTGTTAATATTTTTGGTATCATTCGGTACTAGTCAAATAAGTTTTAACGATGAAAATTAAATCTTGTGTTAACATTAAAACATTTATGAAAAGAATATTTTTGATATACAATAAAAATTAATATTAATTTTAAATATTTTCAGGAATTCGCAACTTTAACAAAAGAATTGACACAAGCTAGAGAGGCACTTTTAGAACGAGACGAAGAAATTGCTGAATTAAAGGCTGAAAGGAATAATACAAGAGTATGTAATGATTTTAACAATTGTCACTATTAAATATTAAATGTATTTTTAAAAGTTTTGTATATTTAACTTGTCAATTATACTGAATTATAAAGCTGGTGTTAGAATAGGTCGCTGTAATTGGGCGAAAAACACAACGATAGACGACAAGGTCATATTCTGGCACCAGCTTAATTTAAATTTCTTTATTTATTAACAATTTTTAATCGTCTAGAATTCGAAATTCGATATTTTTATAGTGTATCCATAATAAAAAAAAATTTTCATACTGTCGAACTTTGAACTTCCTTTACGAAGCCAATTAAATGTTTATAAAAATTTTACAATTTCCATTTATATAAAATTAATCGGATTTAACTTCTCTGTACATACGAGTACGTTTTAATTTCCTAATCTATTGAGTATAAATTTATTCAAAATTTCTTCTTTTATGGCATCTATAAATAAGATGGGAAAAATTTTAACATTATATATACTTTAAAAATACGAAAACATTAAAATTTATTTTGTAAATACATTTGGAAAGGGTAATTAACTTTGTTTCTATATCTGGTATTAAACACCTGGTGAATGAAAAATTAACATTGACAAAGAAAAATTATCTAAATTTGATGGAAATTTTAAAGAAAATAAATATAAATTACAAATTATATTTATAAATTGAAGAAAAAGCTACTGAATGTCAACTATTAAATATTGTTAATTATTAATATTTAATGTACCACTTTAGCTAGAAAAATAAAATCTTGGATATCATTTACAATTTCAAAAAATAATTTATTTTCTGATGACAGACAGTGTTTTTATTTGAAAAATGCCGTACTGGTAAACATACAATCAACAAATTTGCATGCAACAGGCAGCATTTTTTAAAATTTGTAAATTTGTAATTAATGTTTTTTGTCCAGATCTATTATTAATGCTGGTATCAACAGCAATTTCGTCATTGTTAATTTTATTCATAGGATCGTTTAAGAAAGAAACTGTGTACCTAAATTATTGGTTCACATTCACATTTTCAAGCTTAAAAGATTTCTAATTAGTCGATGCTAGTTTAAATTTAAATATATTTCATTAGATTTATATATGAAATTTGTTAATTCATTAACATTAATAACAAATAAATATACGAAATCAATAAAAATTATGATAAGTCTCTTAGAAATATTGATTAGTATTAAATCACAGCTAAATTATTTTATAAAGTGTACACCTAACATGTTAACATTAGTGAAAGCCACGAAATTGGATGATTCAACCAACCGCCATTCATTATTGACTTGAACAGATTATGATGTAGAAATGCGTGAATCATCTGTGGATTCACATTATTTATAGTTAGTCCCCATTCTCACATGCTACTACTCTGCATAGTAGTTCAATCGTACAATTTTCTTTAGTATAAACGTTTCAATTATGTCAACGAATAAAAATCTTCTTGCAATAAATTACAATATTATAAAGCAAATACAATAAAATTAACGTTTTGTTAAGTACGTACTAGCTATAAAAAAAAAGAAGTTAAATGAACTTTTTATTCTTTTAACTTTTTCAGCTTTTATTATTTATAGTTTATTCACATTCAATTTTCTTTTATATTTTATTTGTGCCAACAACATTAGTTTTAGAAATTATTGTATACGTTACATAAAAAATAAAATTATTTTTTTCATTTAATTTTTTTTTTCTTATGTTTTTTAGCATAAGATTTTGTTGTTTTTTATCGTACATTATTTATTTTCATATTAAATTTTCTTTACTAATGTACTTCCTTCATATCAAAAAGAACAAAAAAAAAAATCGTATTTTTAGTACAATTTTTAATGGTTTTTGCTGCAGTGTACTGGGTACTGCCAATTCACATGCAATCTGATTTTTTATGTTTCATATAATAAATAAATATTTACAATTTGACTAAGAGTTCGACGAATATATTTTTTTTTCTATGTTATATTATGATAATTCCTTTTTTTATGAAGATTTTAAAATATGTAAATTAAATATTTAATATAAAAATTTAATAATAAAATTAAAATGATAAATCATTTTTTCATAAATTAATTCCGGTGGTTGCATAAAAGTAAAATCTGGTTAATTTTAGTCCTGTCCAATTTTTATTTCAAATTTCTGTATTGGTATGAAAATATTATAAAAATTTAATTGCTACAATTAACTTCAACAAGAAGAGATCCCTTTTCTAGAAAATTTAAATATTGTAATTGTTACAATTAACTACATCAAAAAGAGATCCTTTTTCTATTATCGTTTTTAGATGTATCGTGTACTTGAACTTTGTATAGCCCACATTTTCCATATTTTCAACCCATGCGGTCCGAGAATGTCTTCAATGATTAATTATAAAATAGTTTGCCAGTTATTTCTAAAGAAGATAACATTCATAATACTAAATGTTTCAAGTATTTCTGACATATTACAAAGAAGTACTATGTACATTTCTTCGTTTCAGTGACATGGGTCATTGGAATATCATTTCTAATTCAATAATAAAATCATTTAAAAAAGTCAGTATTAAATCTTACTATGGGTATCAACTTAGGAAATGCCGAATAAGATTAGTCACAGTATAAAATTGCCTTGAATTTTGTACTTATTAATTTAAATTTCTGCCCAAGCACTTTTAAAATCAATCAAATATTTAAATAGAAAAATTTATAACTAATATTTATATAAATAAATTAATCTTTTAATAATTAATAATTTATATTTTGAATTTTGTAGCTTTTACTAGAACATTTAGAGTGTTTAGTATCACGACACGAACGTTCACTGCGAATGACAGTTGTTAAACGTCAAGCAGCCGCACAAAGCGGTGTTTCTAGTGAAGTTGAAGTATTAAAAGCTTTAAAAAGTCTTTTCGAACATCATAAAGCTCTTGATGAAAAAGTAATACATTAAATTTATATAATCATAATTTTTATTGACAACAATTTTCTATATATTGACAGGTACGAGAAAGATTAAGATTATCATTAGAAAAAAATTCAGCATTAGAGGAAGAATTAAATTCAACCAAAGATGAGGTAAATTATTTAATAATATTTATTTATTTTATTTTAAAATTTTATATATTTTCGTAGCTTCAACAATATAAATCTGGTGCAATACAACATAATAGTAATGATGTTACGAAAGAAAATGGTGACAGTGAAAAGGTAATTTAAGTTCTTTGAATTTTATATAAAAATTACATTAAAACCATATATTTTAAAGATGACAGTTGGTATTAATGGAGAAAATCAAGATGCTATTGATTATGCTGCCAAAACTCATGAACTACAGACAATTATTGAGAAACAAGTAATAATAATTAAACGTATTTTTAATTAAATAATATTAATAATTTCTATTATTTGTATATAAAGACGGCAGAATTATCACAATGGCAGCGACGTGTATCCGATTTAAATAATAAAATTAATGAAATTGAAGAAAATTTATCAAAAGTTCAAAAAGAATTATCTAAATCACAAGAACAATGTTTAAAATTACAACGTGATTTACGTGAAAATGTTGCACAGAAAGAAGATCAGGTAAAAAATAGTTGTTTTTTTTTATAATGATTTTAATAGATTAATTTTCCTTCTTTCTATTGTGATTTTTTAAAGATCGTTTTATTGATTATGAGAAAATTGGAATTTTTTAAAGCTATAAGTATGGAAGTTATGACCAAAAAGCATATTTATTAAGAAGAGATCAAAACTTTGTATGGAAGCAAATTTGGAGATTAAATCCCACAAGACAAAAGCTATGTGCCTTTGAGTTGTAGGATTTAATCTTTCAATCTTAATAAGATTAAAACCCACAGTTAAAACTTTTATATGAGTTTTGATCTCTATTTATATATTCTTTTTGGTAGATGAAATAATTATTAATAGATGACATAAATGTCAAAAACAGCATTTGTACCAATTAAAAAGCATCAACTTGAAAATTGGAATCTTTCTTCTAGATTCGAGACTAGCTTGTCTGGTCAATTCTATTAACGATTAAGTTATGGCTTTGTCATCCCTTGGCCAATTATACTTTTTGTTGTGGATGTAATTACGCTTACTCTCGTGTAATTTTTTCTTTATACGTAATTTACCATCACAAAGTCATTTTCACTTTTAAATAAGGAATTAAATTATAAAACTATAGGTTTTTATTAAAAGTTTATATTCCCAATTTTGATATTTTCCTATTTGCCAATCCAAAATTTTGTTATATAAAAACATTAATATTTCATAAAATATCCTTTTAGCCGGCAACATACTTCCTGTTATTATATCTTAATTTTAGGCAATTTTAAAATGAAATTAATAATAAATAGCTTTAAAGCTATTAAAAGTTTTAAATATAAAATATAAATTCATAATTTTTTTTTAATAAATTTGAAACCATTTTTCCGTATAGGAGGAACGAATAGCCACCTTAGAAAAACGATATTTAAATGCTCAAAGAGAATCAACATCTTTACATGATTTAAATGAAAAATTAGAACAAGAACTGCGACATAAGGAAGCCCAATTGAAGGTAAGATATATACATACATAAATAGATCATAATCATTCTATTTTCGTACAATTTTTTGAAAATCGATAAATTTTTCGTGTTGGGGAAAATATAATAATTTGTTTTTTCTAATGCTATTTTTAGACAAATTTTCTAAAGAAAAGTTTGTCTAAGATAAAAAAAATTATTTATAATTTTTCTTGATGCCTCCCCCAACATGACATTTCAGGTGAATTATGTAAACTTGACAAATAAATGTTTATAATAAATATATAAAAAAAAAATTACCTTCTATCCCATTTCATCATCATCCTTTATATTAAAAAAATATATATAAATCCTTTAGCTTGTTTTATGCTCTTGAAGAGGAGGTCATGAATTTGTATCTAAAAAAAAAATATTAAAAACATTTTTCTTGGTCAAGTATTTTCTTACTGTTTTAAAATTTTTATGTTTTTAATTTTTATTTTTTTTTGGTTTAACATTTTTTGAAAATTATGTTATTTTAATAACAAAAATATAACAACTAACAAATATTTATTTTAATGGTGTTGGGTTAAAAGAATTTTGTTTTACTTTGTTTTTACTTTGAATTTGGTTTTACTTTTACCATCACGATCACAATAAATTAGTGGAAATATATAAGAAATAAAAATCAAATTTTAATTTTCTTATTGCATGATCGGAAGAATTACAAATTAAAAATATAAATTATATTTTTAAAATTGAGTAATTTAAATAGGAAATAATTTAATTATTTGAAAACAATTTGAATAAATGAAAGAAATTGTCCTTAATTCAGGATATTTTATATAGTATACCAGAAAAAATAATTACATTTAGTGTGTAAGAAGGAATTATCTAGGTCTAGGATCAACAGCGACCACCATGTTAAAGTTTATTAATAATTCTCTGTTTCTTAAGAAGCCTGAATATTAACCAATTTAGTAGGCTATACATAAAATTTATGATTAAGGTAGCAATGAACTGACAACTTAGTTTTAACTTTAGTACTCAATTAAAAAAAAAGCATCGGGTACAATTGTAGGTAAAACCTTAATACTCAGTTCAATTAATTTATGATTTTCACAATGGAAACTTATTTTTTTTTCAATGGCTTGCTGTATGATGTTATCTTTTATTAATAACTTCCCTCCATAATTCATGCCTCCGAATTTGAATCTGTAAATTTTTAAAATATTTTGCAATAGTTTTGAGGTTTTTAAAAATTCTGTCATGGTTCAATAAAATAACTCTGTATACGTTTTATTCGGGAATTACAAATTTTTATAAAATTTATATTTTTTATTAAATGTAGGAGTAATTCCAGATTTTGCTGGAGCGAGCAATAGTTTGAGCTATTATGTTCTTTAAAATAAATTCCAAGCCAACTTCAAAATCATAAATTTAAACTCAGTCCTCGCTGAAGATGAGTATTAAGGAGCATTACAGACGAGCATTTGTATAAATTTTAAATTTAGTCCATTATTTTTTATTTTTTATTAATTTTAAATATTGCAATGAATTTCCCAATTATAATTTTATCCATTTCATTATTTCGTATACCATACGAAATTGTTTATCGTATACTAGAAAATTCTCAAAAATAAAATGATTATTCGAAAGATATACAATAAAAATCTTACATCCATCATGCAAAAACAATTTACCATAAAATTTTCACAGTTACATGAAGAGAAAATATCGGCAATCCAAGAAAAATTGGAACTATCAGAACAAAAATTACAACAACAAGCTAAATTACCTGAAATTGAAGAACAATTAAAGGCTCGTATGGAAGCGTTAACACAGGTAGGAAATAAGGTAGGCAAGAGTTAAATAATGTCAAATAAGATGTTTTATTACTTTGTTTCACACTCTACGTCAATTAAATCGAAATTTTTGAATATTTTTGTAATTTACCACAAATTTTTGATAAATTACAAAAATTCAAATTTTATAAATTTATTTGAACAGGAAAGCGTAAGCATAATTATTAATTAATTTTTGTTTATAATTTAAATATTGAAAAAAAAAATATGATTATTATTATTATTTTTCGTAAATCATTTATAATTTTTCGCCATAATTAATGCAATTTTGTATTTATTTATTATGTTCAATTATTATAATTTTGATTGAATAATTCAATTTTTTTTTTTTTTTTTGAATCTACTGTTTTTTTAGATATTTATATTTTAGCAAGATTTATTATTGATTATCATTAAATGTTCAATTACAAAGGTGGAATCGTAATGGTCTCCCTAATTATTACAATATAAAACCATTTATAATTTGGTTTTATCGCACACCTAAACTGAGATTTGGTTTCTAAGTTGGAATTCATTTTGTATGCCATTTCAAGAGTCTTAGAAATTAAGAGAAATGTAAACCAACTAATGTAAATCTTAGAAAACTCGTTGTAAACTGCAAGCTGCAACCCATTACAATAAATTAAATCTTTTTTTAAGAAATACTTCAAAAAACTAACATTAAAATAAACATTACGCTAATAAATTCATCCAATTTTCACATTCGGCATAAATTAGTTGCAAAAGCTTCAGCGGTACGGTACTGTTCTCATAGTATTTGCAGTAATTTAAATCGAGAGATGTGCTTCATACGAATGTCATATATCGGTAAGCTTATAGCGTTTACTATGATGATTCGGTTAGGAGCCACGGAAAGTAATAGCCGGAAAGTAAAAATTTCTTTGTGAACCGACTTATTCGGATTTAGAAAATTCCAGTAAACTTAACACTCGTGATTATTCGAATAAATCAAATGTCTCACATTTCATCATATCAGTTAGCCATGATACATTTCGTAATGACAGCTCGTCATGGTGGTAAACATTTAGTCACTGTGTACGCATAGTCCAGTGCCATATTCTGCATAGTCTTGCTAAAAATCGATATCTCATTAGAAAAAATCCAATAAATTTCAATCAAGTTTAAATTATTTCATTTTTTGAAATTGTTTGAATTATTTTTTATTTTTATTTTTTGTTAATTAACTCGTAGTTGAAATAAAAATGTTTAAATGCTTCATTTTTAAATTAAATTAAATTCATTTTTATTTTCATATGATAGAAAATTTCGTTAGACTTGCTTTAAAAAAATATTGTTTTTTTTTTTCGTATCATATTTTTAATTAGAATTTTCAAGAGAATTTGTGTAGTTTTGCATGAATTGAAATTGCAGGTTTTGAAATTAGATTATTGGCGAGTGAAAAATTAGTCTAAATTTTTTTATTTTTTTGATATTATTGATTATTATATTTAAATAAACTTTTTGTAATTAGCTACAAATAAAGCGAATTTTATTTATGAAATTCAAATATGAAATAATTTATTATGAATTTTATAAAATTTAAATACATTTCACATCTCGCTGAATAACTCTACTTAAATTGAATTTCCTAATGAAATTTTCATATTTTAATTTGGGTATTTTGAAAATTTGGATAGGGTCATTTATGTTTTATTTAAAAGTTTCTGTCAAATGTTGACGAAAAAGATTAAATTTTATTGTAATTGGGGAATTATTCACTGTGGGCTTAATGGGGATAATATTAAGAGAAATAATTTCTATATGATTTAATTTAAAATTTGAAATATAAGCTTCTAGAAATTAGTCAACTGATTACAATAATTAATTAGGGTTTATTTTTGTTATTTAGGTATTATAATTTAGTTTCAGATCCTTTTTTTATATATTCGTTTTTTTTCTGTTGATAATTGAATAATTTTATATTTTTAGAGCACAAATTTAAACCACATAAACTCATACTTACATTTTTTATATTTAAAGCACAGGAAATCTAATAATAATTTACATTTAATATAAATAAAATATCAAAATCAAAAAATTGATTTGCAGTTAATTGATCGAAAATAGTTGATCGAATTCATAACTGACCGAGTTCACTACTAACCGTATTCGATATTGACCGAATCCACAATTAAATTAATGTAAATTTATCGAATGCACAACAAACCATCATAAACACAATTGGCCGAACGTAAATTTATCGAATATACAGTGACAGTAACCAGAATTAAAATCATTGAATTATGCATATTGAATTATAAATTTATCAAATGGACTATAGACCATAAAACGTAATTGACCAAAGGTTTACTTACCGAATATACTTTGACACTAGCTAGTATTAAACTCATTGAATTATGTATTTAGTTAATTAACTTTTCATCAAACCATACAACATTAATTTTTTACAATAGGAACAATATTTTCCATTAAAGATCAAACTTAAGTCAATTATGAATTCGGTCACTTGTACATTCAGTGTATTGTTATCGGTCAATTAGTCGGGACCTAAAAAAAACTTGTACTTCTTTTTTATATTAATAAATTTTATAAAATATTTGCACATTTTATACTTTATTTTACATATTCATTTATTTATTTTAGCAAAACGTCAATTTAAAAATAAATATAAAAGTAAAACTTTAAAGTGTAAACAAAAACATTTGTAATTTTTTTTTAAATATAAAATATATAAATCTAAAAACAAAAGGTATGAAAACATCTTTTTTGACACACATTGCACTTAAACTTATTATTTTATCTACAAATTTATTATTTATTTAATTTATTTTTATTTCTAAAAACTAAAATTTACACGAGATCGAAATACTAAGAAACAATTTTATATCTTTGATTGGGTTAACCATTAAAAACCTCGGGCCAAATAATCAAATATTAGTTATGGCCCGCTAATTTGAAATGTTTTTTTTTTATATTAGTAAACTTCCAACAATATTTTTTTAAATTCCTTAATTTGAATATTTTTTTAAATTCCTTAATTTGAACATTACTAAAACCCTACAGTTTTACGAATTTTTATAAATACATAATATTTTTGTCAGTTAAAGTTACTGGGTAGTTAAAAGGTTTTAAAGATTTGACAGTTTTATTCGAATTTATTTTATTATATAAAACGTTTTTAAAATTTCAATAAAATGTGAGTTTTTAATGATTTTTTAAAAAAATCGGTACAAAACTGCATTGGAACAAAAAATTCTTAGTATTTTGAAGATTTTCAGATTTCGTACTCTTTTTATTTTATATACAGTTTGTTGTGAATATTCTGTTCAAAAAAAAGACTTACCATTCCATTATTAAGTCAAATATTAAAATTTAATTAAGCCCAATAATAAGGTAAGTAAATGTCATTTGTCAAAGTCAATCTATATTAACTAAAAGTAAATTATTGATTTCATTCTTACAAAGAATATGAATAATTGACGTATTCTTTGATTCAATTATAGTATTTTTCATTAAAACTACCAGTAAACAGCCCCAGTAAAATTATGGAAATCCAATGAAAAAGATATATAATTTCTATCTAGTATTTTATCTCGTTCAAAACCAATAATTAATAAAATTAAAAATTAAAATAAAATTGCATGTTTTATTAAAGGTTTATTTTTTTTAAATTGAATTCAAATTTTTGTTTGTTTTTTAGTTTTTGTGTTAATTTAATTTTTAATTAATTTTAAAATTAATTAAAAATTAAAATATTTTTGATAATTTGTTGTTCTTTTTCTAATAAGTTTGGCTTATATTAATTTGTTTGTAAATATGTGTGTGTGACTAAATTTTTTTGTAACTTTCCTTTTATTATAAACAAAATAAAAACAAAATTTAAAAATATTTCAACTTTTTTCTCCAAAAAGTTTATTTATATTTTCTTTATTTTAAAAAAAGTAGAAAATATTTTATAAAAATTAATAATAAAATGCAATAAACATTAAAAAAAACAAATATAATTTTCTTTAGGCACAAGAACGTCATGGTTCTGCTGAGGATCGTATCCAAAGATTAGAACAAAATTTGGATGAAAAAAATGGTGAAGTGATACGCCTTAACCAAAGACTTAAAATGAATGAAGAACATAATCAGCGATTATCATCAACTGTTGATAAATTATTATCAGAATCAAATGATCGTTTACAAGTACATTTAAAAGAACGAATGCATGCATTAGATGAAAAAAATAATTTAACACAAGAATTAGAGAAAGCACGTAAAATTGCCGAAGAATTACATCAAGAAAAAAGTGATATTGTTAAAGAATTGACAAAAACAAGATTAGAAATTGAGAATTTTAAACGTCAGTTATTACAACAAGAAATTGCATATAATATACAACAAACGGAAGCATTAACAAGAAGTTTATCACCAAGTAGTGTTGTAGATGGTACAGCATTTTCAAGAAGTACATCACATACCAGTTTTGATACGCATTCGTTAAGAAGAGCCAAATCTCGTTTAGATGAAACCGAACAGTATGCACGAAGTTTAGCAGAACAGGTAATTTTTAAAAAAAATATAAAAATTGGAATTCGATCTTGATAGTTACAATACCGAACGTTCGAAATACCGATTGTCAAAATTTATATAAAGAAAATTGGCAATAAGTCAAAAATACTTTGAAAAACTAGACAAATTAAAATTCTTCAAAATGGTGTCTGGCAATTGGTCGCCATACAATTTCGTTTAAAGCGAACAAATCTTATTTTTGTAGGAACTTTTGACTTGTAACAATTTTGAGCAATGGCTTAATAAATTCAAAATTTTCATTATTCTTATTTTGTTTTAAGGAATGGGGTAAAATGCAACAAGCTCATGTATTAGCGAACGTTCAACAAGCATTTGACATGTCTGGTGGACTTGATGGTGATGATGGTGTAGAAGGATTATTTGGTACTAATGAAGTTATGTCACCAACTGGTCATACAGATGCTCAAACACTTGCAATGATGTTACAAGAACAATTAGATGCTATAAATAATGAAATTAGGTAAAAAAAAATTAAAATTCCATGAAATAATTAAATAATTAATTTAATTCTATTTAGGTTAATACAAGAGGAGAAACAATCAACTGAAGCTCGTGCCGAAGAATTAGAATCACGTGTCGGCAGTTTAGAGCATATGAATTTATTAGCTCGTGGCCGTACAATAGATCGTCAAAGTCCAGAACTTAGTGGACGTAGTTCACCAAATAGCCCAAATAGAGATTATCTTCATAAATATCATACGGTATGTTTATTTCTATAATTTAATTTGTTTTAAACTTATTCGAAAAAAGAAAAAAAAATTATTCAAAATATTTCAAATTATTAGAAGATGTTAGCAAATCAAAATTGTGCATTTTTTTTTTCATATGCACAAATAATTTATTATCAAATTAATTAGCGCAAAATACAAAAAATTAAAAAAAATAATTGTTAACTAAAAATAATTGTTTTAATGTGATACTAAAAAAGAAAAATGTTTCAAGTGTTTCTCATTTTTTTTTTAAATTACTTTTAATTCTAATTTAATTGGTAATTAGTGTTTTAATTCATAATTTTTATTATTTCCTATATAAAACAAATTTATGCCAAACTCTTATTGTGTAAACAAACCAACATCAAACAAAACAAAAACAAAAAAACTATAAAAAATATTGCAGGCTCCAGCCTCAATGTCTCCAGCACATCTACATCAATATGCGGCCTCATTAAGTCCAGGCCAATTGTCTGAATCTCTTCCGTCAAGTCAGGTATTAACAACAACAAGAACAATCTTAAATTTTCTTTGATTTTGGTATTATTTATATTATTATTTATATTGTTGCTTAATTTTGTTGTATGAAGAATAATCTGCAATTTAATTACCAAAAAAAAAAGAATATATAATTAGATAAATCTATAGTTTGGCATCCATTTTTTTTTTATTTGAACAAAAACACGCACATATTAATCTCCTTGAAATTAATTAATTAATTAAAATAATTATACACTTCAAATTATTATACACATAATAAATATTATTATAACTTAATTATTTCAATCTGTACATAGCCCGATTATATTCTAAGCTGACGCGACTCATCTCTATCCGTAAGAAAATAGAGCTAACGATAATGAAATAACAATAAATTATTCGTTATTAATTCTGTAAGTTGATCAAATATGATGTTAAACTCCATTTAAATCGTCACCTCGTGTTTACCACTCCGAATTTCGGAAACAAGATTCGAATTTGTAATATTACCTATACCATGTAAGTTAAGGCGAAACTCGAAAAGAAATACGGATCCGAAATTTGATGATACAATAAATTACTTTCTTTCGTTGTCTCGTTATTAATTGTGTAAGTTGCTTACATACGATGTTTCATTTAAAAACAATATGGATACATAAAACTTACCGCCATCTTTCACCGACACGTTTACCGCCTACTCCGAATTTCGGAAAAAGAATTTGATTTCGAATTAACCTTACTATGAAGATAAACCCAAAACTCGAAAGAGATACGAATCTATAAAATGATGACATCTTAAATTTCGAATATTCGATAACTGGGTATTCCTAATTTCGCTTAAGAATACTTATTATAAATTTAATTCGATAACTATTTTGATTTCGAATGTGATTCGTTTTTTTAATTTAATTGTGGTTATTTTCTGTTTTTCTTCGTTTTTTTTATTTTCATCATGATCAACTTGAGAAAATATATTTTAATTAATATATAAACTTTTGCATGTTTCAATTTAGTCTTTTTAAATTTTGTTAAACTTATTAAAATTTATTCGCATTTGTATAAATAATTCAGTACTTCTTAAGTAGTAAATCCAAAACATTATTGTAAATATAACCGCCATTAATTTTCTTTGTAAATACGAGTCTAATCGCCACAGATTTTCTGGTGTATTTTCTTTGTCACAAATTTATATATGAACTGCCAATTTCGGGTAGGTTTAGTTTAAAGCTGTGGAATCAAAAATTCAATTTGATATTCTTTCTCCTTTAGGATTTCTATGATTTGCATGTTTTTCGCTTGTGATAGATAAAGTGTGATTTTATGATTGTGCAATAATTTACTTTACCATTTATTTATTTCCTAAATAACGACAAGGAACGAAATAGTTTTGCCTTCTTCAAATCTTCAAACTTATATACTAATTATTATTAATAATAATTTAAAGTGGCATATTTTAAAGGCCATTTAATTTCAAATTCAAATATATCAATAAAATTTACAAAATTTTATAAATAATTTTGTACATAAAACATTTTTTCTGCATGTTGAATAAAAAAATTTGCTTAAAATTCTAATTTTCTTTTTATTTTCAATGCAAATTAGCTTTTCGATCATTTTTGCTTGCCTTATTAAAATAAAAAATCATCGTAAATCACCAGCATGAATAAAATTGGAAATGCATATTTACATACAAAAAAAATTGGATTAAAATACAATTTAATCATATCAAAAAATTGACAATATTTAATATAATTTCTTTTCATTAATGTATAGCTTAATCTTCCGGCATTGTCAGCAGATGTGTCCCGAGATGAATTACATGGTATGACAATAGGTGGTAATGATTCTAGTTCCGGTGGTGCTGCATCACCATTAACAGCACGTTCATTACGTTTAGAGCGTGTTGCTCAAGCTTTAGCTCATAGTCAAGAAGAGCTCCGAAGGTACAAAATACAAATTAAATTTATTTAAAATAAAAAAAAAAGTTTTTACCACTATGACTAACATAAAATTAGGGTATCGAGAAATAAATTACATATTTCAAATTCCGGGATCCCTTAACCAATATATAGTTTGTGTTGTGGCACTATCGAAAGTCAGAGTTAATTACATTTCACTAATCAATTCTGTAATAAAAACATTAATTTATGTAAAATTAACAATTTTGGAACCTTCCTTCAAATTTAATTTAAAATTGAAAATATTAATAATGTTGGGTATGACCTAATATTCAACAATTACTCACAATGCATTAACTGAAGTAGATTGTCTAATACAAACTTACCTACTACGCAAAATTCAATAAAAAAATTGGTGAAATTATGGATTTTAGAAACTTGTCAAAAACATTTAAAAGTGTGAGCAAATTTTAATCGTAATTACAAGTAAAAATTGTCACACTTTTAAACAGTTTCGATAGAATTCGTAAATTTCGAATCTTAGAGAATTCGAAGGAATAAATAATATTGTTGTCAATAATAATGCCCTTAAATTGCATAACCTTATTGTCAACTGGGTTGTACATTTTCACTCTACACATTTCAACTTGGTTACAACAGATATTACAATATCAATCAATAAAAAATATAAAAATATTTATTTTTTGATATAAAACGTCATGAAACGTCACTTTAGTAGTAATACTTCCCAATATACTATACAACTTGCAACCAACCATTAACCAAAAGCACCGTCCACATAAATTAAAATATTTTAATATTTCTCTAACCATCAAAATGGTTGTCAACTTGCTCACAAACGATATATCTTAACTAAGTTGAAATTATCGAAACGTTGATAAACATGTTGTATAATGTATGAACAGCTTAATAACATATGCTTATATGCTATATATGTATATTAAATTTAGTCCTGTCTGAGACCCTCAATTTTGGTATATTGGAAGGACTCTCTATTTGAAATTGATTTATTAGATTGAAAACCATACAATTAAAAATAATTTAAGAAAGTGGTAATAACTTAGTTAATTTATTTATATATAAATTATTATTTTAAAATATTTAATTAATTTAATATCAAATATTTTGGAATGCATTTAATTAAAATAAATATTTAAAGTGATAACTTAATATAAGCTTATAAAGAAAGTTATTTCGTAAATTCAGTTTCAGGAATGTTTTCAAATTGATTTATTATTATTTATTTGGTATATACTTAAATTAGTATTGTTTTTATTTAAATTTATTTTTAATTTAATCATAGACGTTCGATGGGATTGCAGCCTAATCAAGGACCAAATCATAATTTAAGGTTAATTTACAACATTAAAACACTTAACATTTTTTTGATTGCACATTTTTTTTTTGTTATAATTTTCTAAATTAAAAATGCACTAATTTGATTTTATGGTTTCGGTTTCGAAATTTTATGATTACACTTCAAAAAAAATTATATTTTAATTTTAATTTTAATATATAATTAACTTTGTGTATTGCACTGCAAGCGTGCACTTTAAGTCTATTATAATTTCAAAATCAGCAGTCCAAATCAGCATAACAAATTAATACTAATTAAGATCTTACAGTTTGCTAAATTCTTACAGTTCTTACAGTTTGCTAGTTTTTGAAAGTTACTTCAATAAATTAGTTTGTTAAGGAATAAATCTTTCATCAGACCTGTCCAAAATTATATTTCAAAAGTATTTGGAATATAAAAATCATAAACTTATTCATTAAATTTGAAGTTTCAAGTAAATGGAAAATCATATTAGTAGAAATAATTCACATATCAAATAATAAACATTCTAAATTTTTTCTAAATTATATGAAAAATTTATCTAAAAGTATTTGAAATATTTTAAGTTAATTCAAACTCTCTAAAAGTAGTTCAAATACTGGAAATACTAATAATGATATTTGAAGTAATTGATGTTTAAATAAATTACATTTTAGTTTTCTTTATGGAAAATTTTAGTTTAACTTCGTTCAAATGCCATTTTAATTTCGTTTCTAGGACAAAATAATTTGAAGTAAATTTTAAGGAACTCACATACATTTTTATAGTATATTTTAAATAGAATACATTCTTTTATAATAATTTCAAATACCTAAAATCAATATCAAATTCAAATACTATCTGAATAAGCACTAACTTTGTTTGCCTTTATGTTTTATGTTTGGTTATGTTTGGGTCGGTATTTTAAGCACCGGAAAGTAATTCATTATTATTAAAGTAAAGACGATTTACTCTTTGATAAAGTATTGAAAAATTGCTCTAAAAAGTATTTTTCCAAAAATTTTAAATTTTAATAATATTAACATTTTTTTTAATCACAAGGAAACACAATAAAAGATTATTAATATGTCCCTAAAAATATTATTAATATTGATTGATAATTATGCATGTAAATTCCATTTTGCTGTCCAAATTATGATCTGCAATTTAAATTACTGAAATTTAAGTGTCAAAATTTACGTATTTCAAGTTATTTGTTAAAAAACCATTTATTTCATCGTGATAATGATTAAAAGTCTTCCCACTTTAAAGGTTTATGGCCAGTTACTTAAAATATGTAAATTTCGATGCTTAGAGAATTTGACTGGTGGTTCAAAATATAATGTTGCAGCTCAAATTTAATTGTATAATTAGATGCCGTAACCTGGTCTAATTAGTTATGTTTACAAAAACGTTTTATTATGCCAATTTAAACTTATTGATTCTTAAGTCAGATTTGAAATTGGACAGTAAAATTTATTACGTTTTGTTTCAACGTTTGTACTGTAGTATTTAATGAACTGAACTACTTAATGCAAATATTCAAAGTATTGTTACAATTACATAGTCTTGCTATTGTTATAATTATAATTAATACTTAAGTACTTGTAATTTTAATTTTTATGTATTAAATTTAGATATGTTCTTTTTAAAATTTGATTGCATTAAGGCTAAAAATTGATTTATTCTAAATTGTTATCTGAAGGTATTTGTTATCCTAAACAGAGTTGAATCGCTAGACAGTTGCTCTAGCAACGCAAATCTAGTGAGTGGTACTTTGTTAACATCTGTTTTCCTTCAGTTTCAGCAAAATAACAAGATTGAGCAGAGTTCAGAGCACAATTTATATTTGAATTTTATATGAAATTTTCTCTTAATGCAATAAATTTAAACTAAAAGTGAACCTATCAATAATTGTCTATTTCTACTAAAAGTATACAAAAATTGTCTTAATATTAAAATCTATAATGTTATTATTTTTTCTAAAAAATTTCTAAAATTCAGAGTCGGTGTTGGAAACTATATGCCATCTCCGTTAAGTTCCCGACATGGTAGTCAAGAGTCATTGCGTCACCTTAACACAATGGGTTCAATTAGCTCAATGATGCTTCAAACACCAACATCTAGTGTTAGTCGAAGTGATGTTGCCGCTGCTGCTGCTGCACAAAAAAAGAAAGGAATTAAATCAAGTTTGGGTCGGTTCTTTAGTAAAAAAGAAAAAGTAAAAGGTGTTAAAGATTCAATGCCAGATGGTTCAGCTAGTATGCTATCAATTGGTAATATATCTACATATAGTGATGTTGAATCAAATTACGATACAATGAGCATATCAACATTAAAATTGGGTAGTAAAATGGGATCTGTTGATTATGGCAGACAGAAAAAGAAGTAACAAAAATATATATTAAAAAAAAATCAAAAAAAATATTATAATTTTTTACTATTTTAAAGGGAACACGATTATCGGCACGATCTTTTAGGCGAAGCAATGAAAGCAGGAACTCCGTTTGCGTTATGGAATGGTCCAACAATAGTTGCGTGGTTAGAACTTTGGGTTGGTATGCCAGCTTGGTATGTAGCAGCTTGTCGAGCTAATGTTAAATCAGGTGCAATAATGAGCGCCTTAAGTGATACTGAAATTCAAAGAGAAATTGGTAATATAATTTTTAATTATAATTTTTAATGATAAATTACAATTTTGATTTTTTTTTAGGTATAAGTAATCCTTTGCATAGACTGAAATTACGACTAGCTATACAAGAAATGGTCTCACTGACATCACCGTCAGCACCACAAACTTCCCGCACAACACTTGCCTTCGGTATATTTACAAAATTAAATTTTTAACCAGTTTTATTTTAATGATTTTTGTTTTTGCAGGAGACATGAATCACGAATGGATTGGTAATTATTGGCTTCCAGGTTTAGGCCTCCCACAATATCGGACTACATTTATGGAATGTTTAGTTGATGCTAGAATGTTAGATCATTTAAATAAAAAAGACTTAAGAGGTCAACTTAAAATGGTTGATAGTTCACATAGAAATAGTTTACAATATGGTATTTCATGTTTAAAACGTATAAATTATGATCGTACAGCATTAGAAGAACGTCGTAAATCATGTGAAAATACATTATGTGATGTATTAGTTTGGAGTAATGAACGTGTTATACGATGGGTATCAAATATTGGACTTAAAGTAATATTAAAGTTTTTTGTTTTAGAAATGTTATTTACAAAATATTCTTTTCTTTTAGGAATATGGCAATAATTTATTAGAATCAGGTGTTCATGGAGCTTTAATTGCATTAGATGAAAATTTTGATGCTATTTCAATGGCATTAGCTTTACAAATTCCTACACAAAATACACAGGTTTGAAATATTAATAAACGATAATGTGCAGTGATGTATAACTTTACTGTTCTATAACGAAATAACCACAATTGAGTAACGTTACTTGTATTTTGAATATACGTTATTATTATATCGTAACACTTCAAATATCGGGTATTTCGATAATAGTTATATTGACAAGTAAACAGTGAACCATATGGATTCGCAGTTCTTTTTATACATGATTTAACATAACACGACCAATAACGCGAATTCACTCTGCATACACTCTCAAACGCAGTGATACCAAAACAACGTCAGAAAAATTTAATATTACAACAAGCAACTTAATATTAAGTATCATGTAATCGTAATGGATTTATAGTGAAGAAACTTTAATTGCAACAAGCTTAAAGCTGGGCTACATAGTTTCTATCAGTTCAGTTCATTTGCGATTCGATTCGATTCTTCTGGTATAGTACACTGAACATAGCTATCGATTAAATCACATATTATTTTTTATTTTTTTTAACTGTCAAATTTAATTCCTCTTGAGATTTCCTTCAGTTTGGATTCGCAAAATTCCAATCATTCCAAACTCTTTCGATTCGATTTCTTCCGATTCGACCTACATATGTGTCCACTCAATCGATTTCCCATACAAAATATAAGAAGACGTCAAATTAGAACTTTACAGAACGAACCGAAACTGAACCAATCGAAACTATGTAGCCCACACTTTATGCTTTTAATAGTGAGACACTTGTTGTCAGCAAATAAATGGTTTGAATGGTTTCATATTGGCATTCATTTAAAGCTTAGCTGTCTACAATGTAAAAACAGAGTTTGGTGCCAATATCGTGACCATAAGCATAACTAAGAACTATAATTAACTTAGGGTAAATTACTAATGCAAAAACTTTGCAGTGTGAAATTGATGTCCAAGCATTTACAAACTGAAGACATTGAATTTAAAGTTTCTATAATAAAAACAAATTTAATATAATTATAATGGCTCATAATTGAATTATTACAGACAGAATTTTGTGTTAATTAAATGTTACCTGTAGATTTTGCAATTACTCGAGAAAATCAAATAAGTTTTCGAATATCTGTAAATAAAAATTAAAACACCCACTCTGGAGTAGTATATAAATTATTCAAAGTACAACGAATTACTCGATAACCGAGTCTGGAAACTCTAACCTAACCAGCATTGAATTTCAGTGTTGACAATATATTATAAAACAAACAAATTTTATTATGTAAAAAATTATATTATTAAAATTAATGATTTTTCTTTTTAGGCACGGCAAACATTACAAATGGAATATAATAATTTACTACAAGTTGCTACTGATCGACGACCAGAAAATGAACAATTAGATAAATCCTGATCTAACGCCAGTCTCTCAACATTGAGCGATGAATAACAACAATTGTTTATAGAAGCTAATTAAAATATACTAAAATAAATAAATTTAAAACAAAACAAAACTAATTAAAATATAATTAATTAGTACACCGAATATATAAGATTGAAAAAAAAAAAAATTTATTCATTTGCAATTATAATTTCGGTTTTATATACAAAACAAAAAAAAAAAAAAATGTTTGGTTTTTCATCATTTTTTTGGGGTTGTAATATTCGCTCAATGTAAAATTTTCATCATTCATTTAATTATTGGAATAAATAATTTAAAATAATAAAAAACCAAAATAGGATTAAAAAGAATTTATAAAAATAAATGAAAATTTACGTATACCTACTTGTAAAATTTACCAAGTAATAACAACAAATTTGACTTGAAAATAATGAAACAAAAAAAAATAATTGTATTTTTACACGGAGAAAGGCACAAAAACAAACAAAAATTTTATTATCAAATTATAAAATATATTTATAAATTTAGATTTTTTATTTTAAAATGGCGACAAATTGTGTGGGAATACATTAAAAATTATATAATATTATATATATATAAAAAATTAATTATTAATTCCTTTATTATATTTAGAATTATACTTATAATTATTAAGGGCAAACACAAAAACATAAAAAGTATATTCAATTTTTTTGAATTAAATAGAAAAAAGATTTATAGCTTAAATTAAATTATTTTAAATTTTTATTTTTTATAATTATAAATTATATACACATCCCAGAAACAAAATAAAATCATTAAAAAGTATAATTTTATTGAAAATATTAAGCTCCAAAACCAAAATTGGTTGAAAATTTTATTTTAATTTGTATAATTAATACATTTTTTATCTATTAAGTTAAATTTATAAAATTTTGTTTTTATTGTTATAATTTTTAAAAGGATAACAAAAATTTGTGTTTTTAGAAGAACATTTTTATTATTGATTATGTAAGAATAAAATTATAAAAGAGAAAACTTTATTAAACAAAAATTTAAATTGCAATATTGTCAGAAATTGGATTTTAAGATTTTTTTGATTTTTTTAAATAAACCTAAAAAATGATGTAATAAAAAAGTTTTATACTTGATTTTCAAAATATATTTATCTAAATGTAATAAAAATATCTAAATTTAAATAGTTATAATGTAATTGAATTATTGACATTTTTGTTTTAGTAAAATTATATTATTGAATATAGTTGATTTTTTTCCACATATCAGTACTGATGTTATACATATCAGTACAGAAAACTCTAGTTTTATTTGATTTTTCAATGATTTTATTCATCTATTTATTTTAAAATTCATTTATTACTTCAATATCTACTAAATTTAATAGCAAATAAATTTTGATTTTAAATTATATAATCGCCTGATTCTCAAGTATAAAACTAAACAAAAATAAATAAAAATAAAAATAATGTGCTTTCAAAAATCTAACAAAATTAATTGTAATTACATAAAATTCTTGCCTGAAAAAAAATTGATTATGTATGTTTTCTATATAGCTAAAAGTATCAAAACAAAAAATAAAAAGCAAACAATGCAATTTAAATATAATCCGCATAATTTAGAATATTTCAATTTAAAATATTAAAAAAATATAAAAATAAAAAAAAGAAAATCTAAGACCAAGTTAATAAAAAAATAATATTATTATGAAACAATAAATATAAACTAAAATTAAGTTGTATAAATTAAACAATCAAAACTCTTAAAAAATTCTTAATATTCCTCATAAATATAAAATAAAAATTAATGGAAGGAAGAGACTTGTAAAAAAAAAGATTTACATATTTTCAAAACTTTTTCATAATCGTGAAATTTATTTTAAATTTTCTTGATATTATACAGAAGGAATAAATCATTTACTGACAATTCATATCAAATAAATATATTGTTGTACACTATCTGAAAAATTATGAAATTTATGTTTAACAAACATCAAAAATTTGTTTATTCATAATTATTATGTGGGTGAATAATCAATAAGCGTACAATTAAGATATTGCTCCTGTTTTAAAAATACCATTTAAAATAAATTTTATCATATTTGAGTCAAAGATCTCATATTTTTTTAGTTCTATAAATCGCAAAGCTCATATTTTTAATAATTATTTTAAATAATGTCTCAATATGTAATTTTCATGAATGTTCCAATGATCATAAACTAATTACACCATAAATAAATTATGTAAAAATAGTGCGATTCATTCTCCTGGTAGTTTCTTTTTATTTTGAAATTATAATAAAACAAATTTAAAATATTGAGCATAACTCAGCCCTCTAAGCAGTCTATGTAATTATATATTTTAAAAGTTATTATTTCCCTATAAAGCAAGTTTACTTAAATGTTGTCATTTTCCTGGATAATCGGCTTCCACTAGCATGAGTTTGAACTCCGGGTAGCGTAGAAACCTTGGTGGCTTATCTAAAATAACTGGGGATATATTAATAGCCAGAGGGAAATGATTTGGTATTATTTAAAACATTATTTCAAGCACTAATAAATGTCAGATGTTAGAATAATTCTCCTATAAAACAATTGCATTAGAAAAATAATAATTCGTGTGCTTTTTTGATCCATAAATATTCATTAAAACGCATCAGTCATTTTGTACTATTCATTTTGTACACTTTATTGATTATTCATCCATGTATCACATATCCAAAAATTTTGCCACTACAATTCGTAAATTACATAAATCACGTTTAGAATAAAATTCACCTCATTTCTAAATTTAATTATCAGCTTATGTGAAAAGTTTTTAAAAAATATCAATAAATTCGAATCACCTGGAAACGTTTTTCTTTTTCTCACTCTCTTTCTTAGTTTTATTTGATTTCGCTTGGAAATTGTACGTCTCTTCCGAAATAAATAAATTATTATTTTTCTGTTAAATATTATTATGTAAAAATTTGTAAACATAATTAAAAAACAAAGTAAAAACTAAATAAAAATATATATATTAAACAACAAGTTATAAAACTAGTCGTGTACACTTAATTAGATTTATATAAATATAAATATATATATATAAAAAATTAATATTAATTATTAATAATAAATAACATAAAGTATAATTGTTTTCCTTTATATATAAATATAAAAATAAAAAAAAAATTATAATATAATTTTAGTAAAAATCATAAAATATGAAGAAATAAATTTTTTTTTTTTACATATTTATATGATAATCCCCATAATAATTAAAAATATTTAAAATATTTAAAATACATAAGTAATATATATTTACATAAAAATCAACTCTAGTATATATATTAATAAATAACATAAAAATCAGTTTAAATAAATTATACATTATAAAGTATTATTAAAACAAAAAAAAAAGTGAATAGGTAAAAACTAAATAAACTGAAGCAAAAATATGTAAATTAAATGCTTAAAATAAAAAAAAAAGTTATATATTTTTAGTTGGATGAATTCTGCAGTTAAAATATTATTAATAATTGTACGGGGTAGTAAGTGATTTATATTTAAAATATTAGCTGTCAGTGAAATTTTTAAGATGGTACCAAAATAGGGTAAAGTAGTATATTATATTAATAGATTGATGAAAATATAGTTACAGAAATTTGCTTAAGGAAAATTATTGAGTTATGATTATGTTAAGTCAAAATGTTTTTTCGTTGTATATATCAGTTTATTTTATAAATATATTGTTTTTTACTTACTATTCTGATGTTTTAATTATTTAATTTAAATAGTAATTTCACATTATTGAAATTTCGTTGTACAAAATTTTATTAGATCTGTTGTGTAATTAAAATTTAGTAAAATACCATTTATCATTCCAGCATTAAAAACTGATTCTTTTTTGTATTAGTAATTAAAAAATAATATCGATTTGACAAACAATTTAGTATCAAATTATGTGTAGAATTCAAACAGAAATAAAAAAGAGAATTACATATAGTAAAATTTGAAAAATTGCTTTAGTTCTGGAAAAATAAAACTTTATAATTAAAGAGATTTTGCAGAAGTCAATTTCTTTTTTGAGTGAAACATTGAATGAATTTACTTCTTGTAAAGTTTTGGTTATAGTTAGATAAACTTCGTGTAATGTTTTGGTTATAGTTAGATTATTCGTGCTATATTTAAAGAAACTCTCAAAAATGATCTTCAAACTATGAAATTTTAAATTGTTATTATATGCAACATATCGAATAAAATGTTGTACAACAGATTTCTTTATATATGTTACAAAAATATCATTTGTTTACAAGAATAGTTTTTCGATAAAATTGTAATGGAAATGATATTGTCATACCAAAAAAAACTACGAATTACATAGTAAATGCAAATTTGTTGTTCTTATCTCAATCATCAAATTGTCCTTTTGAATACCAATTAAAATTATAACTGACAGTAAATTATTTTTGAATAAATCCATCTTAATTGTTATTTCGATTAATAAAGAAATTGTTTTAATGAGAATTTTTTTATTTTATGTAAAATTTTAATTTGTAGATAAAAATATTTATTTATTAGGGAATTGAAAATATGAAAAATAAAAATTAAATATAAAACAATTTTTTTTTATTTTCATCAATAAATTAATAATTTATTTTAATTTTACCAATCTAATCACTAAAATTCAGTTAATTATGATTTAAATTACGAGAATCAATTTAAATTTCTTCTAAATTACTTTTAATTTATCTATTAAACTCTCCTCGTTCCAATCAGTTTAATTACTATTAGGTATTATATATAAATTCTCTAAAAAAAATTAAATTTTATTTTATATTTTCTCGAAAACCAAAACAAAAAATTGAATTACATATTTTAAATTTTTCAAACGCTTTTAAGAAACTTTACATATGACTACGTTTTTTTATTTTATTTTTTTTTTGTTAAATCTTTAAGATTTTTATTTACAAAACAAAATTATAATCATATATATATAAAACATCATCATATCGTATAGCTAAAAATATTATTAATGTAATAAGTTAAAATAATTAAAAAAAAAACAAAATGGAATATTATGTATAGAAAATGAAATAAAATAAAAATAAAAGTTATGAACAAATCTACACTTAAATATTGTTTAGGAATGGGAAAGTGTAGCCATAAAAAATATATTCGCAGTCTTCTTAGTTAATTAAAATTAGTAAATCAAAAAGAAAATTATAATTTTTTGTTCACCACAGTAAACAATATTTAATATAAATGAATATTTTTGTTTTTCTATTTAAAATATGCCATCGATTCTAGTCTCAATAAAAAAAAGTTTTAATTAATTATTTATATTTTGTTTCTTTTATTATATTTTATTTGAAATATTGGCGAGCTGGGACATAGGAGCAATAGTTTTTGTTTTGTCTATTGAAAAATAATTAATATTAAATGAAACATTTTTATAATGCTACACATTTACCCATTACTGAATTGTTATTTCTGTTAAACCAAACAAACAAAAATTATTATATAATAAAGATATTATTTATAATAAATTATTAATTTAATTAAATATGGTTTTTCATTAAAGTCTTATCAGCTACGGTTTTAGTTAATTATATTTTTTTTTATATGACTGATGTTAACCGATACGATTTTCAGTTGTAGATGTTTATTAGCCGGAGCCGGACCCGTTTTTATATATATTTCGATTAAAGTAAAATTAGACTTTTCAATTTCTTATTGTAAATACAACAAATGTCAAATGTGGGTAGCATCAAATTGAGACTACATCAGTCACATTTGAAGGCTAAAACTAGCTTCATAAACTAAATTTATTATTTTGTGGTTTCTGCTACTGATAAAACTCTATTGAAAAACCATCTTAAAGTGACAATGAAATCAATAAGATTATTAGACAAAATAACAAATAATAATTATACTAAAAAAATAAAATTACGGTGGCATGTCATTAACATCACATATATCATTATTACCATTATATGATTTTATAGAAATAAGTGGTAAGGTCATAATTAAAATTTATGTTCTTCAAAACTTCATTTCCAAACTATCCAAACTTTGCAGTTGTTTATAATTATATGATTTTTAATAATATGCTACCGAAAAAATGTCCTATATAAAAAATGTGTACTGAATTGACGTTAAATTATAAAATATTATTTTTAAAATTGAACTAAAATTGAACAACAAAAAATTAATATAATTTCTATTATAAATAATTATTATTAAAAACGATAAATAAAATATTTGTAGGAATATTATAATTAAAAGAAAAATATATGAAAATATTAAATTAATTTCTTTAAAAAATAACAAAAAAAACAAAAAAAAAAGTATACAACAAAATTATTATAAAAAAAAATTTATATATTTATTACTTTGTCAGCATTATAATTAAATTATTAAATTTATATACAAAATTAAAAAAAATGTAATAGAAAATTTTAAATTATGAAATACAAAATTATAAAAATAAATTAAATTTAAATAAAAAAGAAAAGAAACAAAACCTAAAAATTAATTTAATTACTTAATTTAATTATAATTAATATTATTACCATGATTTAGGATAGAAAATAAAACAGATACTTATAAAATAAAATAGTCAAAGTCATTTATAACTAAAACTAAATAAAAATATTAAAAATGACATTTTCTTATAACCGATTAACTAACTAATCGATCATTGATAATTATATAAATTACAGAGCTACTTTTACACAGCTAATAAATATGTTTTACTACCCAAAGTAGCGATAGTGTCTGAGTTACTTTCTATCTTCAATCAAGACAAAAGTATAAGGAAAAAATTACATTGCCATTTAATATTTAAAAAATTAAAAAATAAACCTATAATTTTACAGTCATATAAAAAAAAACAAGTAAATAAAAATTAATGAAAAAAAAAATAACAATAATAGCATAATAAATAATGAACATAAATGTTATTAATAAAATACATAAATTCATACATATATATATATATTTATTTAGTAACAATATTTAAAGAAACCATTGATTAAGTGATTAAATGCTGTAAATATTATTTCGGTTACTGCATAAAACATGAAATAAAACAAAAAAAAAACATTAGTATTATTGATACAAATAAATGAAATTGAAAAAATAAAAGCAAAAAAATAAATAAAAATAAAAATAAAATAAATATAAATTGAAAATTATTAACAAAAAAAGAAAATTTGAATTATTATTTTTCTACACCACTAGATATATACGAACACCCTCGCTGGGACAGTTCATATTATTGTGACGACCAAACTCATAACCCACTATATTTATCATTTAGTGAATGATTTTGAGTAAAGAAATTCTGTATTAGAAAAGCACAAACATGGGCTTGTCAACCATTGCATTCATTAAAAGTGACAGTATGGTGGGCTATATGTAATATGTAACACTGTTTGGTCTAGTCCTTACTTTTTTGAAAATGAAAGTGGTATTACTGGTATTGGAGAGAGAACTTTATCGTAACATGATTGATTACTTTTTGTGACTAGAATTGGATGGTTTTGGACTTAGTTTATATGTACTTCCAAGAAGACGGTGTAACTACAGGCAATGTTATAATGGAATTACTATGGAAGATCTGTTTCTACAACAAAATATTTTAAAAAATGGCGATGTCATCTTATTACCAGCTTCTCTATGATACACATAGAGTTAAAGCCTCCTATATGATAGACTTACGACTCCTGAGTATATATTTATATAATGTTATCCAAATTTTAGAATTTTGATTCGTTTATATTCTTCTGTGATATATATGTATCTTCCAGAAAGATTTTCGACAACGTTAAATCGTAAATATTTATCTAAAATATTAAGTGTCAAATTTTGCTAATTTTCTACGTACAGGATGTTTACCGGAAAGGTTTATTGCTTTATTCTATTATAACTTTATGGAAAATGATTTAATGCTGATTGCTGATAAAATGCTAATTAAATGTTGGGCATTACTATTACGTATATATAAGATAAATGTCCGCTTCTGTTAGCCTAATGCGGCTCCTTTTATAAAAAATTTCACTACATTTTCACAGAGTTCATTAATGTTTTGTAAAAGTTGCTTAAGGGTTTCTGGTGCGTTGGCACATCAAATTTTCTATTAATAGCTTCTCTCTGAGAAGTATATGTTCACAATTGTTTATTTAAACTTTTAACTTACCATCATATTTTACCTTGGATTTGGATTATAGTAATCATAACTAAATCTACACATAATAATGTTATGAAACAATTATTTATAACTATTACATAACCCACAGTTTCTCTAGAAAAATTATGCATTCAGTAAAACAAGGTAAAACTTATATTCTTTATTAAGAACGAACTTCTTTTAATTAATTTACCTTGCCGTTTTCTTTATCAAAAATATATATAAACAATCCTAAAATATAGAACACGTATCTAATACTTTCGTATTATTTACTGACCGAAGAAAATTATATCTTAATAAAACCGTAAATTAATGTGGGATGCATCAGTCAAATTATATATTTTGCTTTTGGCAATAATATTATTTTCAAATATTACCTTTCAATGTGAATTATATGATTTTTCTATATTCCTTAATCAAACGCATTATTACGAGTACCCTGCAAAAATTGATTTCGCAAAAAACATTTTTGATGTGCCATGTGCGTATCAGAAGTCGGAAAGTCCTAAAAATATGACAAAATAAAATGTATGCAGCAACAGCAACATTTCCTTGATCGCTCATCAGATTTTAATTAAATTACACGCATATTAATCCAAATATCCGTCAAACATAGGATCGGTTAATTAAGAAATAACTTTATTTCACAGATTTGGATTTCAGGTTAATTTTCTGGTTTGTTCCTCTGAAATTTGGAACTGGTAAGTTTAATCAGTTTATTATTGGAATCTAATATATGAGCAGCCAGACCTTCGATTCAACATAACTTTAACCTGCGAAGATGATTTACTTCATTAAAGAAGTGTGAGGGTTGAAACGCTGTAATAATGATGCATCGTTCGACTGGAGGGTACAACGGGTTCACTTATTTGTGGCCAAAGTAGCTTTGGGGTATTTTAATGCCTTTTCCTATATATAATAAGCTTAGTTTTCGAAGATTTTTTTGATTAATTTTGTAGTAGAGCATCTATTATTATCCGATTTCAAATTAATTACCTTATTGGTGCTTTAAAAGATGTAAATTTTTTAATATTACAGAGTTTTTTTTACAAAGCATCGGAGACACTATTAATTACAAATTTATGTTGCACATTAATCACTGTTGAATTGAATCCCTAGTTAGAAGCTTGTTTACAAATTCGAATAATCCTTTCGCCTACATAATTTCTGATTTGGAAATAATTCACTAAATTAAATAAATCATAAAGATTTTAAATAAATAATTGTATAATATATTTTTATTTATTATATTATTAAAATATTTACATTTTTATTATTTATTTTTTATTCACATTTTGTAAATTATATTTTAAATAATTTTTATTTTTTTTTAAATTTACAATTTCACCTTAAAATTAAAAGCTCTTATAAATATTATAATTTTTTGGTTATCTCTATATACAATTAAAATCTTTTTTATTATCATAAATTCATAATTATGTAATTTATATTATCTAAGAAATTCGAATTGACTTTACTTACTACATATGTACTTTTATTGTGTGTGTGTGTAGATAATGTAAAAATATCTTGTATAAATTTATTAAATTACATATTATTATATAATTAAATAGGTAAAATATATAATTTTCATAATCTAATTCATTTATTATCTAAAAATCTTATTTATTTACAAATCACATTATAAAATATAAATTTATTTTACATAAATATTTTTTTCTTTTTAATTGATTCATATTCATAATTTTTTTTTTGGTATTATTAAATTTTATGATATGTAGTTCTTTATTATAGTAGTGGACTTTGTTTGAGGATTAGTTATTGTCAAAGTTATTATTCATTTATTAGAACTTATAGCTATATATATTATTTACAAAAAAAAATAATAATGGATTTCCAACTGAAATAGTCATGTATTAATAAATAAATTGTAGATTCATTTATTAATAATGAGCTAAAAAAAATTAAGTGGTCCTTCAATTTCACTATGATTATTTTGAGTATATTATCTATAATTCAAAAACTACTATATTTCAGACTACTAAATGCTTTTAAAAACTAAATAAATAATATAAATATATCCTTACAATTTAATATACATTAATTTATTTATAAAAAATATCCTTTTTGACTTTCTGAAAAACTTTTCAATTACTATATGATAATCATTAAACGATTTTAACATTTTAACATAAGGATTTTTTATATATTAACATTTCTCAGACACAAATTTATGATAAACTTATTAACTGAATCTGAAAAGTTTATAAAAATAAAAAATTTCAATTACATTGTGTCGGTTATAGGTTTATAATTAGCATACCTATAACCGTCACAATAAACTATGCAACGTTTAAATTAGGTTATTGGCTGATTGAAACCAAAGTTTGATCGATTATCCTATCACTTTTCCGAACTTAAGACAATATGGACAAAAAGTTTGAAAGTCATTTACTATTTTTTGATGTAAAATTCAGAAATGTACTTCAAAATTTATTGTCGCTGTATTTTTTAAATTCGGAAAAGTGATGACATTAGGTTTTTGAATGAACTTAATTAAAACATTGAATCAGTTTTAAAGGCTTCTGTTTCGATATAGAAATGGCACTTCTTTAGATATTTAAATTACTTTTTTTTAATGTGGCAGTACTGGTGGTAAAATCGCCAAAAACTTTATAGTGAAGTTTATAATGAATGGAAACACTATTAGCCATATAGGTTGAATTAATTGATATTATGTGAATAGAAATTTATTTGAAATAAGGACAAAAGTCGGGGCTGACTAATGTAAAATGAAGCCAAATGAATTTCTGAATTCTAAAGATAAAAATCATTAGTAAAAGCAGTTTTTATAATTAAAATAAATACATTTTTAATGGATATTTTTCATTTCTTCAATTTATCGACTACCAGTATCGTCCTACAAACTTTTTATTTCTCTGTTTATCGTGTGCTTTATCGAGATGAACCATCCCTTAAATTCTAATTTTCAAACTTATATAAAAACTTTCATAAGATTTTACACGTAATTATTTCTCTTTTATATGATAATTTTCATTTATTTACATTTTTTGTGGGACCTTTTAAATCCGAGTTTAAAGTTTATAAAATAAATATTTATCGGTACTATTTTATAATATTGCCTGTGCTGTTA
Source organism: Rhamphomyia laevipes (assembly GCA_963920725.1). Lineage (NCBI taxonomy): Eukaryota > Metazoa > Arthropoda > Insecta > Diptera > Empididae > Rhamphomyia > Rhamphomyia laevipes. The sequence continues at coordinate 38,766,038 of OY987258.1, read as the reverse complement.
AATTTTCCACCAATATATTTTCTAATTCAACTTCAAATGTTTCCTGACATGTAGACAACCAATCCCATACTCTTTTCGTAATCATATTTTGATCTAATGTTGTATCTAATCCATAACTACTCATAAGTCTTTTTAATTTTGTCTTATTTTCTTCAACTGATGGACGACTACCACGATGATTCAAATAAACACACAATGAATCTAAATCCGTATCCTGTTGACCTAAATTCGATATTAATGTAGCTGATTTTGATGATGATATTTTACATTCAACCCAACGATCTTTCATATATTTTGTTATTTCGGTAACTTTACACCGATCTTCTGGATCATGATCAAAATATTTACGGAAACAACGAATCAATCGTACCGAAAATTTCTTAAAATTATCAGGAATTTTTGTGGTTTTCTTTTGTTGATATTTCATAAATGCCGAATAATTTGTATCTTTAACCCAATCAGCTGATGCCCATGGTGGACTACCAGTTAATATTGTATATAATAATATACCAAATTGAAATGAATCGCTTGATGGTCGACAAATAAATCTTTCATTTTTAACAATTTCTAAAACTTCGGGTGGTATAAATGATGTCCATGTATGTTTTACCCTACCAACTAATATTCCCTTCTTCATAGTAGCACCAAAATCACATAATTTTATACGACTAAAATCTGTAGCAAATATCAAAACATTTTCTAATTTTAAATCACGATGAACCAAACTCTTTGAATGCATAAAACTTAATGCAGCTGTTAATTGTGTTGAGATTAATTTACATGCACTTTCGTGTAAACCATTTGCACTTAAATTTGATGCCAAATCACCATATGGAGCAAATTCTTGGGCAAATACATAATATTCCATTGTCTGGAATGTTACATTGTATGCAGCTAATATATTTGGATGATGACTAAGCTGATAACTATAATGAAATTCTTTAATAAATTCTTTTTGATTGGTTAATTCGGTATGAACAGCTTTCAGGACTACAGTTGATTTAGTTTGACGATGACTGGCTAATAGAATTTTAGCAAAACAACCTTCGGCTAGTGTTTTTTCAATATCATATTCATCAGTGAAATTCATTAAAGGAATTGTCAATTCTGGAATTGTATGCATAATACCGCCATCTTTATCATCTGGTTTCTTATAAATACTATTCCGATGGTGAAGTGATGTTGTTTTTGGTTCTTCTAATTCACTGCTTTTGTTATTGTTAGCCTTGTCGGATAGTTTCATAGTACGGAATGAAGAACGTTTATCTGTAAAATAAGATTGGTTAATAAAAAAATATTATTTACAAATTAGATTATTAAGAATATAATTAAAAGTAGTAAATAAATTTGTATTTGCAGGGACTCAGACTATTTAACGAAATGTGAATCAAGAATGGCTCATAAAGTAATAAAGTTTAGAAATAAGTAGCTATTTATTAATATTCTTTAGTTCTCATTAATAATGTTTCCTTTAAAACATTTTATTATTATATGAAAAGTACAGGATTCGAAAAAGGAAATTAACTTACATTCGCAGTTCTCTCTGAAAACAGTATTTTTACTAGAAAGTATTTTTACTTAAACTCTTTTTCCCCGGATTATTGAGATTTATGGTCCAATTCTGCTCAAATTATTTAAAAATAGACGTACTAGAACTAGAAATGGACTACAATTATTTCAACAAGAATTCAGTTGATGTTTAGATGTAATTGTTAACATTATTGCAAGCTACGAGCTATTGTTTAGTTATACTTCTAATGAAAATTGGGTTAACAATATTTTTACTATTATTGTGGTGCACAGTCAATTACGATTGTACGCCAGCTGGAGAGTACAACGGGTCCTTGTTCCTCCATTCTAACCAACCATTGTGGTGCTCTCCACATTAAGCTGAAATGATAGTGCGACAGTCAGTGACAACGAGAGTGGACCTAAAATATATGATTGGCGATATGTACATTTTCCTGATTGAATCCTGCTCTGATGCTATATAGGAAATTTTCCTGTTCGAACTACTAAATAACTTCTACAATTTTTTATATAAAAATCTATTTTATGTGCACAGATGTGCGCAATGTCCTTACAGTAAATCGGCTTTAAACGCAAAATCAGTCTTTCCTTTTAAGGATCGATAGTAATTTAAAATCCGGGTGGTCGAGTGGCTAAAAAATCGTTATTTTAAATAATCTTCAACTGATTATGCTCTTTATTAGAATTACGCAGATTTTTTTTAATCAAATTTTCTTTAAATATATTTTATTTTCATATAAATCTATCAACTAGAACTGATGACGTTCATAATCTCGAAATCATAACGCATGTTTAGCACTTGCTTATAAAAAAAAGATATTTAAAAAAAAATTATTCGTTTATTATTTAAAAATAAAATATTTTTTGTTTGCTTTTATAATACTCAAAAAGAAATTACCAAATTTACAATTTGTGTAAAATGTGTTTTTAATTTTATATGCTTTTTATGATCATATTGATTGATTTTGTGATTTCATTCACATCAGGGCCATAAAAATTATAATTTTTTTTTTGATCATTTTTTAGTTTTTTTTACTAATAAGCATTTGGTATATGTCGAATAAAAAAATGTTTGTTTATTTTTAAAAAATATAAGGTAGTTTTTATGATAAATTTTAAAATAATTTATGGAGGTTAAATTATACTTACAATATAATTGAGATAATTTTTGTTTTTTAAAGTTTTTAATTAAATTTTATTATTTATTATTTTTTATTTCAATATTTATTGAATTCAATATAAAAAAAAAAAAACGAAAACATTATTAGTTGAAAATGAACAGATTTTTATATAAAGTGGGCTGGGAAATTTGATTTTAATGTAAATGTGTTTAATAATTTTAAGATAAATCTTTGGGCTACAATGTAGCAGTATCGATTCGTTCAGTAAAGTTCAAAATTATCCAGAATTATGTATATAATAAACAAAATAAACATTACGTGAACACCAGAAAAAGCGACGAAAACCAAATTTTAAACTGACATATTTAATGGATTATGTGTTCAGTCGATTAGCTACTGTAGAAATCGATCGGAACTGAACTACACTGATAGTGTAAATTGTAACCGACCAAGCTAAATAATAGTGTAAATTGTAACCGACCAAGCTAAATAATCTATTTAGAAATATTGCCAATTTACAATTATTCTATTTATATAAATGCAGTTCTTATATTACTAACAAATCATACGCCAATGCTTTAGGCTGACACAGACTTCTACATGTATGGGATGTGAAGAGGAAAATGAATCTTTGGAGCACGTTTTGTGCTATTGTATTCCTGTCAAACGTAAAAGATTTAAGTTTTTCGAGTATCAATATTATGAGTAGTCTGATTGAAGCAAGAGAAATAAAACTGGATAATTTTTGGTGGCCTTTATGAAAGATGTAGAATGGGCTGACGTTTTTAAAATAAAAAAAGGCAAATCGTTGTCAGGATAGTATATCGGATCTTTGTGGTCTAGATATGTTTTTGTGGCTTCGGTCCATTCAAACCAAGCAATTAACCTTTTGTGATAAAACAGTAGACTGGCAATCTTTAATTAATTATTGTAGATTAAGATTAGAAAATATACGTAATTAGTAGATGGTATACTTGATTTAGCAGTTCTGTCGAGTACTATCAACCACTATGCAGTTCTGATCAGTATTATTGATCATGTTGTAAAACCCATGGTGTTTTCACATCGCTTTGTATTACACAGTTTGAAATAACATAGTCTAGTAATGAATTCCGTTTTTATACGATTACTTTTAATTTAACATGGTCTGCAAAATGTCCTTAGGCTTTTAATAAGGGATTTAATATGGTTTTTAATACACGACTTTTTTTAATATATGGAACCAACGACTTTTTTCAATTCATCTTTTTACACGATTTTAGTGGAACGTATCTTATTAACTTATGGATTGTCGTGAAATTCTCTATGGATATAATAATTTATGGATTGTCGTGTCGTGAATGATTCGTAAAAAGAATATAGCAATTTTCATTCATGGGAGTTTGTAGGTGTATAGTCTACTAATCTAAAATGCTAAGTCTATGTTTCTAGTCTATACCAAGGTATGGCCAGAATTTAAAATATATTTTTTAATTTTCTTCTATATTTTTTTAACAGATAATGTCTACAATCTTTAACGACAATATGAAAAGTTTATTGGGGGAGAGAAAACTAGTAAAAGCATAATTTTTATTAAACTACGCTTTAAATATGAAACTAGACCTCAAACAGTCCAGAATTCGAAGGGGTAACTAATTAAACACCTTAAATTTATAGAATCTTGTGAGAATGACTATTGACAATGTTTTCTATATAAATTCTAAATCAATATAAATTCAATCATTTTGTATCTCCAACAGACAAGTACGTATTAAACTCTCTCTTAGCTAATTAATTAAATGAAACTTTCTAGACTTCTGTTTATTTCTGTCATTTAATTGCGCAATATTTTCAGAAAAATTGTTATAGCTATTAATAAAAAATAATATATTTTTGCATTTCATAATTTCATATTAAATCTTATATTTTATTTTAAACAAAAAAAAAATATATTTTATATTTATTTTAACCACGAATATTTATTTTTAGTAAATTTTGTTGAAAAAAAAAAATGACAGACAAAAATAAAATAAATAAAAATCATAAAATTAGTTTTGCAAAATGTATAAAAATAAACAAATTATTATTTTTTTTTTAAAAAAAAATAACTAATTTATAAAATATTATTTAAAAAACTTTATTTTATTAATATATTTGCAAAAATTAAAATATTATAAAAATTACGTTATTAAAAGTTTTTTGCATAACATTAATAAAAAATTAAATAATTTTTTAAAACATTTCATAATTTTCAATTTTAAAAAATTTGGAACTTAAATAATCTTCGTCAGTAAAATATAAGGACAAAAATTATGTGACAATTATGTTAACTAGTATCTAAATTTAAATATATGTGATATTTAATGACTCCAGTTACTATCAACATATAACTCAACACGAGTTATATAACTCAACGCGAACATTCACAACAAAGAAATTTATCGCAAGAGCACAGCTTTGAGAGTGCCTAGAAGCTAACGCCGTTGTAAATATTGTGTTGTACGGTTGTACCGCGTTGTGATTGTTGAGAGTAACTGGTGCATAATAGAAAGGAATAACATTAATTGAAACATTAATCCTTCCGATGTTAAACATTACTTACACATCGAGTTGCGAATTTGTATATAATGCAGAAAGTTAGAACTTCATTGCAGGGACTTAGCCTAGGGTGGGCCAGTAATATGATGGAAAATAATATCATGCCAAACACAATATAAATGTAAAATATCTACGAAATTTAAAAATTTAAATTTAATTTATGTAGTTTTGTAATTTGTAATTAATTTTACGGCTGGGTAATTGGTAACAATTAAAAAAATATATATTAAAAATAAATTTTGATACTTTTTCAAAATTTTCATTAGATTAAAAATGATTCAAGGTTTAAATTCTAAATCATTTAATAAACACAAACAGAAATCTTCAATATAGAAAGAAATCGTATTTTTTTGAACTATGTATAAATAAAAATCTTCAATATTTTTGATAATTATATCATTGAAATTACAGATTGTTTATAATCAAACTATAAAGCAATTATAATTATTTTTTAAAATAATAAAGGATTTATGTTACGTAAATAATATTTAGCTTTTTTTGTTGAGAATTTTGTAATTATTTAAGATTTGTTTCTTTTGTTCCAGATATATAAATATTATTGAGAAGAATATGCGATAACAGACAAGAATTGGTTAACAGATACAGGTCACCACTCAAACAGTAATAATCTAAATTGAAATGGTTGTTGAGCAAGAATCTGTTAAGTCAATTTCAGAAGGAAATATTGAATGTAAGCAAATATTTTACATCGAATTTATGAAATTTTTACGACAATATATTTTGAAATAACATATTCAAAAATATCACGCATAATACAAAAACTGATAGCACAACTTAAACCTTAAACACTATGTCTGACTGTAAATAGTTTAGCTTTAGGTTTAGAGTAATGCTCTATAGACCATATGCATTAGCATTCATAATCGCTTATTGTGATGTCTCTTCTAATTATTTGTTACTGATGTACTGTTGTTGAAATAGTACAGCTTTAGAAGAGCCTTATAGGTGTCGAAATTGTTTAGACATCCTCGCCTCGCAGCCAAGATGATTTCAACATATATGTAATTTGAAAATGCTCTTTCTTAACTCATTTTATGAATTTGAAAATTAAACCGAATATATAAATTAACTCTGTTTGCGAATTTTATATGTAATTAGCCTGATAAGTATAAACTTCAAGATTATGATGACTAACGCTACCTAATTAGAAATTACTTATTTACTTGTTTTACTAACTATATTGATATAATAATTAAAATTAACAAAAATATTTTCTTATTAATTGCTTGTACCTACTTTAAGTGTTAGGTCTAATCTTGTTAGACATGTGCTGGTGTAACTATACATATAATTCTATTGAATATATGAAAAATTGATGGTTTGTAATAGGAAAAGTACTAATGATTTCTCAATCTTCACGGATTTAAACCCAGTATTGTAACAGCAATAATACTCATTAAACCTTTCAGCTTTGTGGCTCATTCAGATTTAAAAGTTTAACTTTTAAATCGGTTAGGTTGGACTAAGGAACGATTATTTATATATCAGCATCATATTATACTGACCACTCGATGATACTGGAACCAATACCGAGTTCGTATAAAGAGTTTAAATCAGATGATGAATTTTGGCTATAGTAACTTCGATTGGCTTCGATAGTAAAGTAAGTAATTGAAGATAAATTGATGCCTTATTCCACATAATAAATAAATAAATGCTCACTAAAATTTCCAATAAAATAACATCAATTTTGAATAGTAACCCAAAATCACAACAACATTCTTAGCACAGGTCCAGGTGTGATGATTGATGCATAATATTTTTCTGTAATCATAAATCTTAAAAAAAAAAACTTTTCAATTATGTACTCACGATTTATGTACATATAGAAATATACAAAATAAAAATAAAAAAACCGAAAAAATTACTAAAAAAAAATATAAATATAAAAATGAAAACTTTGTAAATATGTTTTTACGAATTTTATAATGCACCCACGAATTTCTCAGACGCCAAACTGTCTAGCTAAATTTATAATATTTCGTTTTGTTGTGAATCTTCAATCTTCATATATTAATTTAAATTTAGGTTTTGTTTGTTTGTTGTAGCTATTGAAACAAAAGCGCCTATATCTTCAAGAAGCAATTCTTCTGTAAACCAATTATATTTATCTAAATATACGTAGAGAGATTGTCAGGGTGGGACAATTTTCCATATTATTTATTCTATTTTAAAATAATATTTAATTTTAACTTTTTATATTATTATATTTTAAATAGTTTTTGTAAACGTGGAGTAAGCGGCATCGGACACAGAACCGAAATATAATAATTCATTTTGTTTAAAAACCACGCGAAATTCATCTTATATTATAATAGTGGACATAAGTAGAAATTTTGTATATTTTTAAGATAGATTTCTATTTTTATATAATATACTTTTGTTATTAAAAAGATTTATAAATAATATAATAATATGAAGAAATATGAGTTTAACCTTAATCTTAATTTTTATTTTTGGTGAACAAATTTTGAAATTAAATTTGATGGCATATTTTTTATTTCTTTTAAATTTATTGTTTTAATAATTATTAAAAAAATAGATTTTCTAATGCCCAGTTTGATGACACAACAAATTTATAATTAGTGGGATTAAGATAATCAGAAAAAATTGATCGTTTAACTACTAGTTAAATTTTTAAAACAATAAGATATTAATATTACAAGCTTAAGCATGAACCAGGGATAGAAACCGATTTTTCAAATCGAATAATATGCAACCAGAAAAATCAAAAAACCTTAAAAAAGGTAACGAAACCTAAATCAAAACTAAATTCTAAAATCAATAAATACCAAAAACTAAAACTTAAAAGTCCTAAATTAATAAAAAACAACATAACAACTAGAAGTAGGTCAACGTACAGACAAATTACAGTCTTTTTAGTGGGAATTAAAGATGACACTATACACACTACAGTACTTCTTTATCTTAACGAACGATCTGTCATCTGTGTTTATATAAGATAACATAGACTTTTACATATTTAATTAACATTTTTTTCTACAGTATTTCTGCATTTCCCCTTGAATGCTAGCTGAAAGTTTTTATAAAACCAAAACCAAATCTTACCGGTCAGAAAAATCAAAAACCAAATAATATAAATGAGTTTCCATCCCTGGTTACAACATTGACAATAACACACATTTTGTGTTTAACTAAGGCAGTGGTTCTTAACCAGTGTTCCGCGGAACACTTGTGTTCCGTGACTTTAGAGATAGTGTTCAGCTGAAATATTCTTACATCCATTGACAAACTATCAGGATCAGCATTTCAAAAAAAAAAAAAAAATCGCTTTGGAGAACGCACATAATTTAAAAAAGGACAGAGTAGAAATGTTTCCTTCAATCCAAGTCCAAAATAGCAATATCGATGAAATATTTTCTATTATAATACAACATTTAACATTATTAGAAGAAAATATTGCAAAATACTTTCCCGCATGTAATATTTAAAATTATGTATGGATACGAAATCCATTTTCTTCAGTGAGCACATCAAATTATGAGTTTTCGTTACAAGAGGAGGAAGAATCTGTTACGTTTTTTTTATTAATATATATAATATAATGTTTTATTTTAAGACTGTTCCGCAAAAATCTTGTAAAATTGTAAGTGTTCCGTGATTCTAAAAAGGTTAAGAACCACTGAACTAAGGTTTCGTTTGTCAATATTTATTGATAAACGAAAAATGAGCTCTTAAGTTAAAGGTTTACATCCCTCCACTGATACTCAGTTTAGTAACGTTAAGCTTTAGCTCACACGATGAAATTGTGGTGATAATAATAAATATTTAATCACAGATTTAGATGAACTATTGTGACCTTTTTATACATATGTTAAACGGAATAAAATGCGGCGCCATCGTGAAACTATAATATAATCTATGATTAATACAATAATCGTTTAAAGATTTTAGCTTAAATTAGCATTACATTTCATAGAAGAAAAAGTTAATACCAATTAAATTGTTTACCAACGATGCCAATTAATCATAAAAATATAATTACTCACAACTTTTTCATATCTTTCTATAAAATGATTTAATATATTATTTAATAAAGTCACGTTGACACTAAAAAATACTTAAATCTTTAATGAAATGAAAACTTTCCCACAAAAATAATTAAATTAAGAAATATTGCGTAGGAACGAACGCAAATGCGTTCTATTTATTTTATTCAGCATTTTTATTTAAACTTGAAATAAACGATTTGAAAATTTGTATAATTTTGCCTGATGTTTCTTTCTCTGGACCTTTGAAAATATCGTGGATAAATTAACAGACCACCAGAAAGTTTTAAATTATTACAGTCAAAGTACATTAATTTTGGAGAAGTTTAAATGAATTTCGTCTGAAATTGAGATTGTAAATTGTAATTAATTCAGTTTTAACCAGCAGATGAACTTTTTGATGGTTAAAATGATTCATTATATTTTTACCTTCTAAAAAGACTTTCACAAATAATGGAGGTTATTAAACTGCACCATAATTATAGTTAAATGAATGCTAAGCTATTATCAGGTGGTGTGAAGGAAATTCTACTGCCAGGTGGCAACAAATGTTACTACAGATGACACTAAAAACTTGGCCACGTTTTGGTATATTCATTTTAATGTAAACAACAAGAACTTCTAGACTTATTAACTATGGTGACGAATCTATGTAAAGCTATAATTAATTATGAAAATATTTTTAGATATAATTTCAATTAAAAATATTGTTTATCAATAATTAATGGTTAGGAAAATTTCCAGGGAACGTCTTAGCTTAAACTGTTATAAACAACAAAATATTCTATTTATGTACCAAGTTTTGATGACATATTAATAGACATAATTATGTATTTAATTCTGATTGGTTTAGATTGGATTATTTTAGATAGATTTCGAATAATTTTGTTTTTTAACTTAAATATCGAATATATAAATTCAAATTTAATAATTCAATCCATAAAATAAAAATATTTCAAGGTTTCAAACTTTAAATTTTTTTTATGATTTTGATATTTTTTTTTAGCAATTTATTTAATTTTTATTTGTCACATTTATGGTTTTATTTATGTCTTTAATTCAGATGAAAAATAAAGAAAAATTTTAATACTAAAATTAATAAATAAAGAAATTATACTTTTTTTTAATGAAATCATATTTTAAAATATATTTCTAAGAAAATTTTTAAAGCAAAAACGTTTGAAATGTCAACGCTGGCAAAAAAGAAAATAAATAACTATTCTATCGTAAAAACGTATGAGACCAAATTAATAATTGAAATCATTTCGAACAACTTTTAATTATCAAAGATTAGAAAGGCTTTCAAAAATTTTAATAGATGGGATTTTCCATTTGAATAATTAATTACAGAAAACTTGAATGTTATCTGTAATTTTCCATTTAACAATCGGTTTTAAAATAATAATCCTTTGTGATGCCAACATTTTACTTTTCACTGGGAAATTTATGATTAAAATTTTTGTTTACATTTTCTACATAATCTTTTGGAATCCCTTTTTTAATGATTTACTAATCTTTGTTTTTCAAATTTTTGACAAAATTAAATAATTTATTATAATCTTTAAAATATTTATAGTTAGATATTTTTATAATGGTATCAACAGAAATGATAGATAAAATATAAATACGAAAACCAAAAGAAAGATCGAAGTATACATACAAGTTGAGCAAAGATGAACACAGCATCTAAATTCAAGTTCTTCAATAAATCAATCTGGTGTTGCCCCAAATAAACACTGAAAATTACACGTTCGAGGCACAGTTCTAACTAAAAATCCAAAAGATTATAGAGATAAAAGCAGAAGATTCATGGAATTAGTAAAATTGATTACAAAAATCGTGATTTATTTAGTTGGTATTAAGAGAACTATTGATCATAACGTCTTCATATTATTATATTATTAGAACTATTGATCATATTGATCATAAATATATTCGATGGCAACAATTCATAACATCGTATGTGATTTTTCCAAGGTTTTCAGGAGACATAAAATACTATAATCACTTTTGAATAAATGTTGTGGCACAAAATTTTGTTTCAAAAACTAAAAATGAGAATTAAATTAACTATAAATACAATTTTTTGAAGACATACAAAGTCCTGCATCAAAAATTTAAACAATTTAAACAATTAAACAATTTGTAGTTATGAAATAATCAAAGCAATTTTTTGTTTCCACAACTAAAGATACGAGTTACATATTTTATTTTGGAGCGTTTTTAATTAACTTTGATATAATTGTAGTCTAAATAAAAGTTATTGAATTAAAACAAAATTTTTCATGGTTATGGACTTGCGACACGAGGTTATGAATAGTATGGAACCTCAGAAATTACAATGACAATTGTAATTTATTATATCATAATGTTTTACGTGTTTGCTAAGTAAGTTAAAAAATGCGATGTGAAGAAAATTATATAGTATTATTTTTTAATAATTTCCACGAGCACAATTTTAAAAGCATTTACTAAAAATGATATAAATTTTGTTATGCTATAATATTAACAGAAACTATTAGCATGCCATTTTCACTTTAAGTAAAACACCCTTTTCCAATAGCTGTTTAATTCATTTTCACCTGTTTTCTAGCTAGGGAGGATAAAATTACAATATTAAATTTACAGTTTAAGAGTGATTTTATTCCTTCATTTAAACGCTGTCGTATTCATAGACATTTATACATACATCCAACATTCCGAAAATGGTCATAAATAAAGCTTTGAGGAACATTAAAACTTATAAATCAAAAAGTGTGAGCGGAAACAAATTATGGAGATAGGTTAGGTACATACAAAATCAGATATGTAACCTGAGTGAAATTAAATTTTCTTATAAATTTAACATCGTGAAATCGAAAAATTTCGCACAAGTTGTAAGTAGCTCGCGTGAAAGTCATGAAAAAAAATTAGTTTACTGTCCAATCAATAGATACCGCGAAAAAAGTTTCCAATTATCTTTGCAAGAAAGGTTCTGAATATTTCTTTCACTGCTATTTGACCGATAATTTGGAGATCGCGTTTAAATTTAATTTCACTCGAGCTACATACTAAGATTAACGATAGCTAGAAATTCTTTCGTGACATATTTGAACAACCAAACGAAATTCTTTTCGTTTTAAGCCCTGTTTATATTATAACAAAAAAAATTGTAAGCAAAATTTACAGATCGCGAGATATGAAACGTTTCGTATGGAGTAAATACGCTTCCTTTTTTTTTTGTTTTTTGGCATTCGATCATTTCGAATTCGGTACATTCGATGAAACTATTTATCATATATTATCTAATATACGCTAACCTTGAAAGAGTTCAAAAATAAATTTTTCATACATAAATTTTCAAAATTTTGAGAAAGTAAAAGTACAAAATTTTAAATATTTTTCATCGATATTATAAATTTAATAAATTTATGGATTCAAAATAAAATAAAATGAATTTTTATTTTTTGAAAAATTTCGTTATAGTTTTTCTTGTTACACACTTTGCTAATTTAGAAGTGGACATATTAGCAATAGTGTAACAAATTTTATATAATTACATATTTTTAATTGCATATAAATAGTGTGAATATTGATGAACATCTTGTCTTATTAAGTTGACTATAATTAAATATAAAAAAAAACATAGAAAATAAATAAATATCTAAAAATAATTTTTTAAGGAAATTCTACGAATATGAAAATTTAATATAATTTTTTTTTTATATTTGTGGCATATTTTAATTTATTAAATTTTTATTTATTATTTTATTTTCTTTAAGCTTTCACAATTTTTTTTTTTTTCATTTTTGTAAAAATAAACTAAAAAGTAAATTTTAAATATAAATAATTTTTCTTTTTTTTTTTTTGAAAATGTTATAATATTTTTCTTTTTTCTGTACAGAAATAATTCTTTTTGTCGTTGAATATTTTTACTAATATTTTTAATAAATGAAATGAAAATTTTTATTAAAAAAAAAGAAAAAAAAAAAACGCTTTTGAAACAAGCTAGCCAAGCTTGCTGACGTCAATTCAGTTGGAAAATATATATATAAAAAAAAAAATAGACCACAAAAATATAAACACAATTATTATTGCTTGTCATAATGTAGAGACACCGTCGGAGGCGAGCGTGGAAAACTTTTTTTTATATTATATATTTTCGATATCTAATTGTAGCTTGTATCGCCAAGAAAGTGACGCTGTTTAGTGTATTTATATAGGAAAATATTGAATTTTTAAAAACACATTATTACATTATTAATATTATAAATATTTAAAATTTTAGTAAAAAAAATTATTTGTTTTTTAAAAATAAATAATTAAATATTTTGTAAATTGTCATTGATTAATTTTTGGTTCCTTTAAAATAAAAAATTTTTATAATTAATTTTGTACAAATATATTTTTAACATTATAATTCTTTTTGGTTTTGATGGAAGCATGTACTCCGTCATAAGGTTATACAATAATTAAAATATATAAATATTATTTAATATGTGAATGAAGAAGACACAACATAAAGTTGAAGGTGAAGATTATATAAATAGTGACCGAATCTATAAATATATTAAATTTATATTATTTGTTTCAAAATGAAATATTGGTTACAAATAGATTAGATTAGATTATATATAAAGATTGTAAAGAACGAGGCTGCCTTTTCACTATTTTCACTATCCAGAGGTAAAAAATCTTTTTTCGTTGTGTTATAATGTCTTCCTAGACCGCTGACCCTTATCTTTTAAAAGTTATTACGAGCCAATAGTTTGATAATAAATATAATAAACTTTTTCTTTTTCATCTCATCTTAGCTGGAAAGAAACAGCGGAGTATTTATATAATAACTTCACACTCACAATGAATAAGCTCTTTTTTCCCTCTTACTAGTAAGCAAAATGAAGAGTCAATACTGATTTACTAATTTTGAGCATTGTAAATTGTAATATTCAACAATTTAAAATAAGTTAGAGTTAGAGTGTCAGAGATTGATAAGGAAATATTATACGCTGAAGGTTGAGGATCAATGACGCCAACAATATGATAATTATTAGCACTACATATTCTTTTATTATTGATTTTCTTTAAAGATAGTTAAATCTAATTCCAATCTAATCTAAATCTACCCTTCTAATAAGTCAACGTAATTTAATTGATTGATTGATTATATAGTGGAACCGGTAGAGTTCATGCACTAAGCACAGAATTATCCACATTTGTACCACTCGAAAACTATGTAATGTTACAAATGCCGCATTGGTTAGCAGATTCAGAGAATTGGTCTCCAACCAAGAACCCCTGTTTCATGTAATGTGTTCATGTAGTTGTAATAACAACCGAAACATCTACATCACAGGTACTTGAGAGAGGGACAATGACACAAAAAGTGTTCAATAGTCTAGCTTTTGTCTCCGCTCCTCTACATAAGTTTACCTCAGATTATCGTATCTTAAAATGATCCTTTATTCAACTGAATAAAGCGGTCTCGTTGAACGTGGTCGCCAGAAATTTTTATAATAGTTTTTTTTTTAGAATTAACTAGATTAAAAAAACCGCAGAAAAAAATCATTAGTTTCCAATTAATATGACAATTAAATGTGAAAAATCTTGGATTTAATTTTGATGGCTTTACCAATCAATTAATGGAAGCCTAACAAGGATCATTATATAGAGAATTATTAATTTGATAGTTTAGTTTAGATGAAGAGGTGAAGTAAATAAATTCGAGATAATGGATTTCTCCTAATATTCGTGAAAGCAACGACCCGGAAAATCTAAGGGTTTAATAGTTTTAAACAAAATTTTAATTAAAAAATAATTTATTAAGAATTGTTGATTGACTCTGTCAATTAAAGTTTTCACTAAAAAATTGTATTTTTCCTGCATTACTGAAATGGTCATTAGTTGCTGAATGTAATTCCTAATAAAAATATACGAACAACATGTTAAAAAATCAATTTTCCAGGTAAAAATTTTCATTATTTTTGATTTTAACTAACCTTTGTAAAGTTTTGTTTGTTTGTCAAAAGTTATCAAGTTTTTAATGAAAGTTATAGACAAATACAAATATTTATATCTTAAATTGATAAATGAAAATGAAAATGTTGATCATTTGCTATGAGAAAATATTAATTATTTAAGAACTTTTTGTAATTTCTAATTAGATAGAAACAAATAATTATAAAGTTTACATAATTTCTAAGAATTTATACAAAATGTTAAATAAAAATTAATTGAAAATTTTAATCAAATTGTGAAATTGAAAAGAAACAAACAAATCAAAAAAATTAAAAATTGTAAGTTCTTTGTGATAATTAGACAGTTTAAAAATAAATTTATTTATTTTGTTCTATTTGAATCGAATGATTCAGATTGAATCAATTATTTCGAAAGTGAGAAATCGATTAAAATTGTAGTTGATAATTTTTGTGGATTTTATATAGAAAGTATTTTTTTTACGATCTGCCTAAATAGAAACTATTTAAAAGCATTTAGAAACTATATTTAAAAGGAATTACGAGTTTAGTATGAATTGTAAAATTTTAGTACAGTCTTATCTATAATTATAAATTATTACTATAGAAATATGAATTTCAAAGCATCTATTTCCCTTAGTACTTTAAAGGTAACCGCAGAGTCTTCAGATTTAGGTGATTTTCAGTAGAACCTTTTCAATAATGGCATAATAATCAGGATTAATTTGTTTTGTTGTTATATTTATTATTTTTAATTAATAATTAATTATATATTTATACAAATGTAGCTTAGATATTGTGTGAAACTGTGCAAATAATTTGTCTTTTCAACTAAACGCAATGAAAACTGTCGAAAAGTCTAAAATAATATCGAAAACTGTAAGAACAGTGTCGAAATTTTTAACAGTGGTATCAGTGTCTCATTGATTAAAATGAACTAATTTCTAATTTAGTGAATGTTTTAAAATGAATGTTTCAATTTCCAACAACTACCGCAAAGTTTAGTTGAAAAAGGTAGAAAAATCATGTCGAAAAGTAGCCACAAACAGCAAAGTGACGAAATGGTTGTTCAAATATCATACTTTCCCACATTTCTTATATTATCTCTGTATGGCTGGCTTCAAATAGAGTCTACAACAATCACCAAATCAAGGGTTTACTAGGATTCTAGCTTCTGAGTAGTTAAAAAGCGTATCTTCCCCCTGCTGATAAGACTCTTCTAAAAAACCATCCTTTAATTATGAAAATATTTTATGCAAATGAAGAAATTTATAATATTTATAATCAAAAATAAAATAATAAAAATTACAAATAACAAAAATTACCATAAATATTTAGTAATCAAGTTAATAAAATTCTTGTAATAAATTATCCTGAATAATTTATTAATTCTATATAAATGTAATTTTTATGTTATTTTGTTGGCAGTTATTACAGAATTTTATTTAATTATGTTATTTTATTACATTATATTTAAAAAATTTATTACGGTAGAACAAATTTATAAATACAGTAAATAAACAATTATTTTTATAAATATAGAAATTACAGCAAATTTTAATAATTTTGAATTGTACAGAGGTAAAAATAGTATTTTGCTTTTGGTGCAGTTTATTCAATCAAAAATTATTGAATGATTTTTGTTTCACTAAATAGAATGTGAACAGAATTTTGATAAATTTAAATTATATATTATTAATGCATGGACTATGCTTGTAAATAGTATTAGTAATTTCATTTAGATGAAATTCAGTATTTATAATTGAATTAGATTGCCATATCACCAACCAGACAATAACAAATTACCACAAATTAATTACTTCATTTTTAATCAAATTTAGTTCATTTTAATTCAATTTTTGTTCATTTTTGTATCAGAATTAATTCAATTTGGATTCGATTTTAGTTCATTTAGTTCATTTTTGTATCAGAATTAGTTCAATTTTGATACCAAATTGAATTAAAAAGTTGAATCCAAAATTGTTCTAATAATGGATCAAAATTGTTTCCAAATTGAAACCCAAAGTTGATTCAAAATTGAACTCGACGATATAAAGCTGGGTTCATTTTTGAATCAATTTGGAATCCACTTCCTTAAAGGGTGATCTTTAAATACTTGTAGAACTGCCCATACATTATACAACCTGTCTGTAAACGTGTTGACAACTTGGTCAAATTGTATCATTCGTGGGTAAGCTTACAAGACGTTTACAACCATTTTACGACTATCAAGTTGGTTGATGATTTGTATGTTGTATGGTAATGAGACAGTTGTATACAACCAAAATTACGTTTCTTAATATTTTAATGCAAGTGAACTTACTTGTATTGAAGTCACTTTATTATTTAAATCAATTACTTGAAAGTTTGATATATAAATACAA
Organism: Rhamphomyia laevipes; assembly: GCA_963920725.1. Classification (NCBI taxonomy): domain Eukaryota; kingdom Metazoa; phylum Arthropoda; class Insecta; order Diptera; family Empididae; genus Rhamphomyia; species Rhamphomyia laevipes. The sequence continues at coordinate 38,748,441 of OY987258.1, read as the reverse complement.
TAAAAAACAGATTTTTGGCGATTTTAAACCAAATTGATATAGTGTGTGATGAAAATTTACAACTCGCTTGACAGTACGTTGAAAGCACATAATGTAATGTGTGGGCAATATAAGGTTTAAAGGAATCTTATTGGGCTTACAACTCCGCAGCATATAACAAATATTTAAGACAGTTTTTTCCCAAAGGATTAAACTATAAAAAAAATACTGACATTATTTATAATCTTTTTTTAGCTTTATCCTTTATCATCTTCATCTTACGTCAATTCTGGTTAAAATTTACTAAATATTGCAATTTTTCATTTCAAAAAACAGAAAAATATTGTCGTCTAATAGCAGATAATTTTGTATTTACGTCACCAGAGTGTGATTTTATATCCTCTTTAAGCATAATCCATTTGATATACCTACACAAAATATGGTGTGGGTATTCACTTTGTTAAATAGCAGCTTAGAGACGAAAAGTTTAACGGATTGACGAAGAAAACATTATACAAAAACAGAAGTAATTTTACTAAAAATAAAAAGATAAAAATAATACAAAATGAAGAAGCTTTACAAATAAATGCTAAGATTATTTTCTTGTTTTAAATTATTTAAGAAGAACGTTAATTTAGATCGCTAATACAGATATGAATACCAGGATCAGAACAGTATAAATAGTTCATTTTTCAACTTCAAAATCAACAATTTTATAACTAATGAAAAAATCGTACTATAATTTTTGCTTAAAAAGGTCAAATTTATTATTTTTAACTTAAAAAAGGCATGAAAATTTAACATTTTTATATTCAAAGGATATTTATTTGTGTAAATCTAAAAATAAAAATTAATGATAACGAAGGTTTACTTCAAAAGTTGACATTTTATGTAAAAATATTGTTTTCATTTTAACAACCCACTTAAATATTTTACAAATTTATTTTTTCCATTTTCATTTTGTATTTAATATCTTCAATTTTTTCGTTACTATCGTAACTGGATTGCAAAATTCTTGGTAAAATTTCCATTAATAAAATCTTTTGCAGGATATAATAAATATTTATATATAAATTATACACAGATGAATTATTTAATCCATATTCGGTTTTACGTCATTATATAAATATTATATAATTAATATAAAAATATTAATTGATATTTTTTGTTCAGTCCTTTTTTAATATATAATGCACTGACGTCATAAGCCTTATAAAAACGTTATACAAACATGGTTTGTAATACGTAATTTCAAGGAACGGATATTCTAGATAGCTTTAATATATTGCCAGTAGGTAAAATAACGAAGGATAAGCAAAAGTATCTAACGATTAAAAAAAAAAAGAAAAAAAGGACATAAAAATAGAATTTCTATTTGTTCAGATCCTTTTATGAGTTAATGAAATCTCAGATAAGAAGAAATCTCAATTTTTGTATATATATACAGAAAATTTATATATAAAACGAAAATCACAAGAAACGACAATTTTGCTTTTTTTTTATTTAAACGATTCCTTTCTAAAAAACCCACAAAACTTTTGAGAAGCAATCACTGAACCAATAATGTGGAATTCTTATAAACAAATATTATATATAAATTAAATTAAAAAGTTTGGTAAAAGTTATAAATTATTATTTTTTTTTTTGAATCCTGCATCATCTAAAAATAGACTCTAGACATAAGTTATCAGAAAAGTTTTTGTGATACGTTGTTGATTTTTGAATACATTGACGAATTTCTGGATAATTTCATTATTATTATTTTAAATAAATTTACATATTTTGTTGAGTAAAGATGGCTTTGTATTTAGATGATTTGAAGTGGAAGTATACTTAAAAGTTTAAGTTATGCTAGAGTTTCCAAAATGTAATTTAGAAAAAGCATTTGAAAAGAAACACTTAAGTAGGTAAAATAAAAAGCTATTATGAATAAATGAACATTATTTTAAATACTCTATTCCTATTGTAGCAATAGAGATTACAGTGCACTTACATTAAAACTGCGATGTAAAGCAGCTACTGAGTATGATTCAAATGTAAATTATAATGTATTTGTACAACTGTGATAAGTTCATTAAGTCTATTACTTACGGCCTCTTAAATTTTTGTAAATAAAAAACTGTAGATTTTTTTTTTTGACTAGTCCTTAATTTCCTTTAAACATATCGTAATTCACACTTCAATGAACAGATAAAAATTATTGCGGGCTGTTGAATTTTCGTCAACATTTTAGATAAAATTTTTGTATATAGCAGATAAATTAAATTATATTTATAAAAAAAATGCTTTAAATTTATAAAAAAAATGATTTCTACTTTTGCCATTACCAGAATAAAATGTTAACGAAAATTCGTTTCCTAATGTTTTGAATAAGGCCGTGTGACGTAAATACATCATGTCCTTATACCCATTTAAAATTGATATAAGACACACATTGCATTATCTCCAAAGATATAAAATCAGCAGATCGAGGTATACAACGTTGCGGCGTACACTTTTCCGAGCGGAATTACAATTTATTACCAAAAGAAACCGGCTACCGGGGGAAACTTCTTGGCACTGGCAACTATTACCTAATGTAATAACAAAAATAGTATCACTTATGATCTAAGATTATTGATTGACCGAATTATTGGTCAACCGAACTGAATATTTTGACTGTGACGAATTTTACAACGACCGAACCGAGCATATTGTAGAACTAAATGTAGCAATATTTCTTCAATTTCAACCTTCTCAATTATAACATAATCGAGAGATGATACATTATTAAGTTTTATTAAAGATATTAGATAAAGTTTGTATACTGTTACTGGCAGCAGATAAATTAAATTAAATTTATAAAAAATGATCATTTGCCAGAATAAAATGGTAAGTACAAAATTTAATTAAGTATTTTTTAAAAGCAAATCTGAAATAGTATTTCATTTTGACGGGTGATAACTTTATAGATAATAATTTTCTTATGTTTTAAATAAGAGAATCTGTCATTAATCAACTTAATAGCTTCACAGTTTTTGAACTACTAAAGAAAATGTAATCAAGATCCAACTAAAGTTTTGATATTTACTATGTAACACAATTATTAATTATTTAAGATGGAATTCATGGATCCTAATAAATTCAGTGGAATTTACTCATTATATCAGGTTTGAATATTAAATAACATATTTACGTATTTAGTTTTGAAAAAGTAATTCTTGAAATCTAACATTTTAATTTGATTATTCAAATTTATGTAAAAACTAAAATTCAGATCTTATGGTAGCAGAAATTAACCTACAGCAAAACTCACTTCTGTGTTCGCTTCTTTTTTTACTTCTTTGGTTCAATTTTCGAATTAATTAACATGGTTTTTAGGTCCATCGAAACTATATATTTTAACCATTTTTGGAATGTTAGATGTAGACCTAACGCAATAACGTCTAAACGAATGGAATTTAAATATCATCATACTAGAAATTTAAGACCATATTTCACCAGCTGGAAACCAGATGAAAGTAATCACTTAAAATTGATTATGCTACTATTCAATATTACTTAAAAAGGATTTCATCGTCAAAACATTTTATAATCAAAATTCAGAAAGTTAAGTTTTTAGCCACATCGTTACTTTTATTAATTTGGTATGAAATAATTTAATTAATAATAAACCCTAATAATTTTAAAATAGTCCTTTAAACATTTTCTTTTTTACTTACCAATTACACCAGCCATCATAGAATTATTCCTTATTACTTTGTTTTGCAGTTCAAATTATTTATAGAAGTTATAATCCGTTTTAATTAAATTTTTATAATTTATGTATATAAATTTTATAAATCAAATTTATGTTGTTGTTAACGAACCAAAACAAAAAAACCAAAACCTTCAAAATTTCAATTTAACTTTTTGCATAAATTTTAAAAAAAAATTAAAATTTAAATAACTTTTAGAGTTTACATTGCCACTTTTTTTTGTTGTTATTTTGGTTTGTTCTATATATAAAATTTTTATTTTGCAAAAATAAAATGACTTTGAATAAATTTTATATTAAAAAAATCAAAATTATTAAAATGGAAATTATTCATATCCCGAATTTAATATAAAAATTAATAAAATAAATAAATATATTATAAAAATGAAAAACCGTAACACCAACGCACAATTTTCAATTTTCACTGCGATGTATATTTATTATATTTGTAAAATTGTTTGTATTAAAAAAGATTAAACTCATCAATTTTCCTTATTTACTTTCAAACACTGATAATAAATTTTCTTTATTAGGTTATAAAATATATTTTTAGACACTATTTTTTTGTTGCTGTTGTTGTTATTTACTGGTACTATATTTAATTTAGCTTACAGCATCTTCAATTTTTTTTTTTTAATTATTTTTGGTGATAGTATCCTTGAAAAATGCCAGTTAATAAATTTGAAAAAAATATGAAATACATATAAAATAAAATTTTATTAATCTTTTAAGGACGAAAAATTTATGTTAATTTTTTTATGTTGTTATATGCGATTAAATTGTATAGAACTTGATTTTGAAAGAATAAAAAAATATTTTTTATTTTATTTTTATTTTTATTTTTTTGGTAATGATGTATCCGTGATTTAATTTTCATAACAAATGCTCTCAAAATTTCTCTGCTTCACCTTTATATATTAGCTTCTCAGCTTCAACAGATGATTATTTACTATATGACCAGAGAATGGAAATTTTGTACATTTTCCATTTATAATTTTCGGAGAGAATAATAATTTTCAATTTCAAGTTTAACATGTGGATGGAAAAGCTTATCGTCAGGTATATATCAAGAAAATGTGGAAATTAAAATATAAAAAGCTCTGGATTTATAGTATACATATACAGGGTATCGCAAAAGTAGGTTATAAATCTAAACATGAAAATTTTTATTTTGTAAGATTGATGGTCATTTTCAGTTTCTCAATGTTGAGCTGTTTGAAAGGCATTTTCAATAGCATAACGTATTTCTGGATATAATATTACAATTTATTCAAGAATTTTGAGTTGCAGGATGGTTTTTGGCTTATTATTGTACAATCTTTTTGTTTCTTACCGAAACGAATCAATTCGTTGCCTTATTAATGTATAATTATCATGTCCAGTTTCGGTCATTTTCGAAATTTTAATTGCAATATCAAAATTGTAGTCTTATCCACAACAAGGAGAGTTATTCATTCGTGTATAGTGTTTAGCAGTGTAAATATGTGCACTGAAATATAAGTCCAAGGTAATTTAATTCTTAAATGCAGAATAAACTTAAGTCGCAAAAAGCGAATTAAGTTTTATTTGCATTTATAAACTTCATAATTTTAAATAATGAAAACTAATGAACTGAATTTTAAATTTTAAATATTTTTAAAGTATTTAATTTGATAAGACTTATTAACTTTATTACTTTGAATATTGATTTGAAATATATCTTTTTATATTTTTATTATTTAAATATACATATTAATAATTATTAAAAAATAAAACATATTTTTCTGAGTTTTACAATTTTAATCCTAAGGCCAATTAATCAATGTTATTTCTTTTCAATGTTACAAAATCAAAATCAGGTGGAACTTTTCAATAACATTTTGACATAGCATAAATCAGCATTCAAAATAACCATATATAAATTATACTATTTCCCCATTCTTTTTTCAAAAAAAGAATGCGGAAATTTTATGTTTTGTTTCGTGTGATAAATATTAGTATCTTCAATTAAAATATAAAAAAAAAACTCCATTAAAAAAGAGAACAAAACTTTAAAATGATCTTCTGTAAAATTTGCAAAAATTGAGTTAGCGTAGTTCCGCATTAAGATGAAGACGAAAAAAAGCTTATTCATTCATTTTCAAATTTATTTTATTTTCGTATTCCTTAAAAAGTGTCCAATTTTTCGAAGTCGAAAATTGATATAACTTACAAAGTATCGTTTTCATGTTTATAAAAATTCCGAAGTCATGGACTGACTGTATATAATAAATTATTAAATATTCAAACCCCTAAACATGAAAAATTGTTTTGAAGAGGCAAAAATTCGTATTAGAATTTCGTATTTAGAACTATAGAGAATTTTTTATAAATAATCAAGAACATATTTAATACCAAAAAATTTATTCTTCTGATGAACCTAAACCTAAATGTTACCAGGTACTAAATTTTCGTTTTAGAGAAAGTTAACTTTCATATTAAAAAACTTTGAAAATTATTCGTTAAATAAGGTTTGAATATTGGATAATATTTATAAGTACACCAAATTTTTTTTTGGTGCTGTACGATACAAATTGACCCAAAATTGATAAAGGACCTTTTTTAAATTAAGATATAATTTCCAAAATGTTACAAAAGAAGAAAACGAATTTTCTTATACATACTTTAAAAAATGTATCCTGTTGTTTTGTTATATTGTGTATTTTTCAAATAATGAAGTGTTTCGCATAACGCGCAGGTATGAACTCATTAGTTTCTATAAAGTTAATTATATTTTTATACACATTGGATTACCTTGCTATTCTTATTGCGGCCAATTTACCTATTTTGTATAAAAATCATCTATAAAATATAATTTTAATAACTAAAGACCAATGATAATTTATAATCGAGACACCAATGATGAGTCTATATAATTTCATACAAGTTACAAAGTAGCCTTAGCTCCAGTCATTTGCGGTGTTTTCCTATAAGATATTTTAAAAAATTACAAAAAAAAGATGAATTCCAACCAAGCTTGTCTAAATTTACAATATTTTTCCGCTTAATTAATTTTTCTGATCGTGTAACCAGAAATATAATCAATTTTAACGCCTTGTATTACCAAAATATTGGAGGGACGGACAAGATCGGGCAAATGTGGATCGAGCAATGTCGACGTATGGATTTATTAGTCGATGATAGTACAAACAACTTAAACAATTTCTTTCATTTTTCAAATCACATTTATTTTTCAAATTTGTCAATTTATAAAAATGATTTTTTTTCACATCCGTTTCCGTCGAATGTTCAAATCAATTGAACTTATGAGTATCCGTTGTGATTTTGATCACTGTCATATATTCTTATACATTTCCACATTTGTTGAAATGTAAGTTTGTCAATATAATATTAAAAATTTCTTATTTAATATCTATATTCATACAAAATTTAAATAATCAATGGAATGGGAACAGGGAAGCATTTAATTTTATCCTTTAGATATCAAAATATATTTGGATATTACAGAGGTAATATTCAAATATATTACAGAGACAATGGGCAGAATTGAGGTTACAGTGCTTGAGGTTTTTCGGATCCTCCTCCTTACAAACCAACCAACCAACAGAGATGCAATGTAAAGTTGCCATTTTTAGGCTATGAACACTGAATATCCTGGAAATTACCTGGATAGACAGTAATGAAAATGCAACTTACTATAAATTCTGGGAACAATCGTTTGAATAATTTGCCTTAAAACTAAAACTATCATAATTTTGCCCAGATAAAATTCTTAATTTGATTTAAAAATTCAGTCAGATTTTCAGAAAAAATAAGACAATTTATGTATTTCTGTTAATATATTTAATATAAAAACTTTTTTGATCTCATTTATATATAATTAGATCGTTTAGTAATATTTGAATAAATATCTACAAAATATTTAAAATTTATTTCTTTAATTAATATTAAATCAAAAAATCGCAGATATTCGCGTAATATATAATATAAAAATTATTGGCATTTGAATTTACATCAAAAAAATCGAAATAAAAAATTCAAGGTTAATCAGAGAGAAATTATTTTCTTTTAATTAAAAATTTATTTTGGACATTTTCCAATAAATAAACTGGAAATATTTTTTGTCAATTTGTTTTCTATTTGTAATTATCACAACACGACATGAAAATTAGCAAATTTTAGTAATTAAAAAATGTATTTTTATTACATATTTTAATGTCGTGATGTATAAACAAAAACTATTGTTGAATCTTTATATTTATTCTATGATAATTAAAGGGTGATTCAACGATTGCGGAATAAGTTTTTCATAAATGTATCACATATTTTATGATCCAACATCTTAAAAATTTGATATATTTCAATTATAATGTGAAAAATAATATCATTTATATGACCACCACGGCTGTTTTTATATAGTACCGATAATCGGAAAGTACTTTAATAACTTATCGCAATAAACTTGGATCAATCGCAGCGAAAATGTTTAGTCTTTCCAGCACTTGAAACCTGAATTTGTGGATTATTTCTTTACATTTTTCATTTTAAATAACTCAAAAACAATTTTAAATAAGGAATCGATAATCGAATCACAATAAAGTTTGAAGGCCGTTTATAGAAATCATGCTACAATATGAGTGCAATATGGATTGTCTTGTTGAAACCAAAGTTGTTTTACACTTATTTAATTTAATTTAAGTTATGCCATAAAAATTATCATGTTATGGATTATGGTATGGCTTTAAATTGATGGTAACATTGGTATTTTAAATCGGGATGCGCAAGAATGTTGATATTCTTTAAGCTACTACTGATTTAGTTCTATAAAACCTTCACATTATATCATGAATTGCCATATAAATAAAGCGATTATATAATGAAAATAATGATTTTAGGAACTATATTTCTTACAGAACGATTAGTTTCTTAGTACATTTGGATAGTTATAACAAGTTGCGCGGTTGTAAACGATAAAATTACTATTATTTATATTTGACGATTTGATATATGTCAAAATAACCCCATAATAGCGCATGCAATATGCATTTATGTTTTATTTGAGATAAACTTTATCCTTAACAGTTGTATAACTTTTTTCGTTGCAATTTGTTTTTGGTTATATTACACTAAATTGTACTCTATTTCGTTGCATTCATCATTTCAAATTTTTCGCTGTAAATTATATTTATTTTTGCAAAAATTTCGGCGTATAGCTTATATCAAATTCCGTATTATTCTTACATTGGATTGATATACTATTTAATATTTTATCACGGATTCATGATTTAACTACAGACTGACATGATTTAACTACATCTAATTTTAAGTCATCTCTTTATAACATTTAGGCTTATTATGCTAATTGTAAATCAAAATTTCGCAAAGTCGAAAAGTTGAAACGAGTGAATTTTTCTGCAGAACAAACCAATTTTATATATTCTCGGTTACCTTTTTAATGCATTATTTAACTAATCTATGTACATTTTGAATAAGTTTGAAAATTGAAAATTGATTTCAGTGATTCAAAATTAAATCTCCATACAATATTAGGGCTGGTAAACAAATATCTAATTTTCTTAATATATTACAAATGTTAATCTTAATATTTTTGTCATCTTTTATAAATTTGTTATAACAAAACAGAAAAAAAAAGAAAATGAAAAACAAATCAAAAATAAATTATAGTAAAGAAAATTTTAATAAAAAAAAAATGCGTTCAAAATAAATCGAATTAAATCTACACATCACGTTATCACATCACATCACATTTAAACATCGGTTAAATTTATTGATTTGTTTATGTAAAAGAAAATTCTATTTCTGATGAGGAAAATCGTTTTATAAGTTATGAAAATTGAATCTCGCCAAATAAAAAATGATTTTCTATTTTATGTTTATCTGATTTAAAAGCTGTTTTGATAATATTGAAAATTTGTGGGTGTAAATTATACCTATAACTATTTTAGCAAATATATATTTAAGTATTTCATTATATGGAAACACAGTATGTCCCATAAGAAACTGAAGGTCTTAGCTTCTTTACACAATTTTTAAAATTTCATTTAAAATTAATGATTTATGCAAGCAATTATATTAGTTTCGTATATGAAAAACCTGAATAATATTTAAAATGTTCTTCGTAAATTCTTTTGTAGGATTTGATGCATTGCTACTAGATCAATAATGTCAGAAATTTCTTAAGTATATACGCGATTTTTGAAATATCCCCGCAGAAAAAACAATACGTAAATTCTAAAATAAGTTCGAAATTTTCATTGAATTTTCATTGAACTGTTTAGTCACTTCATAAAGAAATTTATAACCTAAAAAAAATACATTTAATAATAAAAGAATCATAAATATAATAAAAGTGACTTATGGTACACCCTGTATTCCTATTAGTTTTCATGAAATTGTCAATTATTATTGGTTTTTTAATTTAAATATTAAATTTAAATATTTTCAAAGAATTCCATATAAATGAATCATTATTTAAATTTTACATTTTCCAACTGATCTCTGGGTTATAAAATTAAATGGTAATGATTTACATTGGAATGCCTAATATTGTTATAAATCTACAGAAACTAAATTTCGTTTTAAACTTATCCACAGCTTTTAATGAGGTATTTAGGAAGGTTATGAAAATATTTGAAATATTTAAATATAATTTTATTAGGTTCAAATTTCAATTTCAAATTGGTAAAAGCAGTTTTCCTATAACAATTTATTAAATTCCCATTACGTTCTGATCCAGTTTTTACAAAAATATGCCAAATATTTGGAAAATAATTTAAGTTATTTTTGATATAATTGCATTTTAATGATCACCTCGTCATTATTTTTTATCCCAATTATTTTTATAACCAAAAAATTTCTAATTTTACCTGGAAACCTGTTTAACAGAAATAATTGAAAAAGGTTTCCAGAATAAAATCAAATAAATACAAGTGAATTTTAAATTTTCCACTTAATATTTATTGTGATTTTCAACTATAATAACATAATCGCTAAAATGAAATATTTAGTAAGTTTAATTCAAAAAAATTAAAATTAATATTTTAAAAATTTTCATATTTATATAGATAATATATTTGGGATATTTCTCATTAACACAAGCATCATTCTTCAATTTTTGGAGTAGTAAACCAGCAATTGAAGTTGTTAAAGAACCAGAACCAACTATTAAAAGTAATGAATATTTAAGTCCAGAAGAAATATTATTATATAATCGAATTTATTCAACAAATGGCTATGGTTATTATCCATCGTATTATAGTCAATTTCCAAATCAAGCAATTCAACCAATTGCAACACATTATAATTTACCAGCTGCTGTTAATATTTTAGATAATACAAAACCAATTGTAATACCAGAAATTCCAAATTTAGCAGAAGAAATTAAATATGAAGAAATTTCACCATTCAATACTGAATATGGTACACCAATTGTTGAAAAAGAAATTGTCGAAGAAGAATTAGCATTACCAGAATATGAATTACCAAGAAATTTTAATAAAGGTAATCTTTATTTAACTGAAACGTTACAGCCAACAAGTGAAGTACATTTGCCATCAGCACAAGTTGATATGGTACCGGGACAATATTCTCATGCTTATGTTCTGAGTGATGGTACGAAAGTATTTGAAGAAGGACATTTGAAAAAATCAGTTACAGGGAATGAAGTAATTGTTAAGTCAGGACATTATGAATATATTAATCATAATGGTGAATTACATAAAGTTAACTGGATTGCAGATGAAGATGGATTTAGAGTTTTAGAATAGTTTTTATTTTGTTTTTAAAAATGGAAAACTGTGTTTTAAATTTAAGTATAAATGTATTAATAGTAAAAATATTATGTATAATAAATTAAATTGAATTAAAATATTATTATTTAACAATTGGTTTTGATATGTTCTAAATAGTATTATAATCATAATCTCTAGATTGACGGTCTATTGGAACTTTTAGCAGTCTAATACATTTAAATTGACAGTTTTGATACTTTGTAATATCTGTGCAATGCAAATACTTTTGCAGCTACAAGTCCTGCTTAAAAAGAAACCAAATTTGTTAAATTTTAATATAAAAGCATTGAAAGTATTGCGTTTTAAAATTTAAAAATGATATCAAATTCATGATAGCCAACACTGATCTAAACGGCTGACCTCCTAGATTCTTCAGTTTTGGACCCTGGAGTTTTTCTTGTTTTGAACCCGGCTGTTTTTTGGTTGTTGTGGCAATAGAAAGTCTGTTTCTTTATATATGGTAATTAAAACATAGACAATTTTTCTTCGATTATAAAGTTTTAACTTATATTTAAATCAAACTCTAATTATGAAATTCAAAAAGATTACAAATTTCTGCATCATATAATTTTTAAATATATTTTTGGGTAAAATTTGATACATTTGTGATAAGTCACCATTTATAATTAAGTAGATTTATAGCGATAGCGCATAAAGTTTCTATTTTGAGCATCTAATGTTGCTTTTAATCCAACAGTTTGTAGCCGATATGTAAGGTAATTTTAACTGCATGTTCAATATCGCATACGCAATGACAACGATATTAGACATCAGTTACATAAACTATAAATTTAAAAATCACATTATTCCTGCGCAGAACGTGATGCTGTCATACTATTTTACAAAACTTTAAAATCTTACAAAATTATAATAAATATCAAAATGACATTTCCTGTCGGATAGAATTGAATCTTGGGAATGGAACTGGGTATCGTTTATCTACTGTCGTTTTAGTCGAATATCTAATGATGGATAATAAAAACGAAATTAGTTAGCCGATAACCAATTACCGGTTACCCAATAAATGGAATCTAGATATTCATTAATTTATAAGTTTTCTCCTAATTTATGTACAGGTCGAATTAATAAATTATTTATTTTGCGTTTTTAAATTTTTATATTACCTTAAAACATATTTTGCATACCTCATTAACAAATTTTCTACCTGAGAACTGAAATTTTTATATGTTTTGTAAATAAATTTCTAAAATTTCTATTTGTTTACTAAAAGATTGTAATTAAAATTCCATTAATAACGACAATATTTACCATAATTATTAGTTATTTAGCTGTAAGATATTAAAACATAATTTATGATAAGAATTTAAATAATTTTCATTTTTTTTTGCATTAATAAATTTTTATTCATTTATTTTTCCTTTTTTTTTTTTTTTGTAACTTATTTTAATATTTTTACATATATGATTTTTTTTTCTAACATTATTAATAATTATTTATACAATTTTTTTGTTTGTTTGTATATTTATGCGTTATTTTGTAAAAAACGCTTTAAATTTTCGTATTTTACTTTTCAATATAATAATGTCCAATTTTTTATAATCATTTAGTTCAACTTATTAAGTCATTTCTTTTTATATTATAAATAATTATCAAAATTTATCTACATAAAGACAGTTTATTCGTGTGGCGAACACAGAAGCTGTTTTTTGAACAATTTACTTTAAAATGAAAATGTTCAATTACTTACTTATATAAAATAAATTAATTTTTCAATTTTTTTAAGTAGTTACATCTTAAAGAATATGACAATTTATTTTATAATGTCCCAGTTACTCGCAGCATTCACAACGTCAACGCGCTGTCAAAAAAAATCATTTCATATAAAATGTATGAGATAGTAGATTAACTCAACGCAGATTGTTCGAAATATTCAAAAATTGAAGCAAATTACGCAGAAATTTGACATTTAAAATTCAAAAATTAAATGGAATATAATTAGAAGATAGATTATTAAAATTATTTCAAGAAATTAGTATGTATTACCATATTAGTATAGTATTACCATATAAGTCTTGTAGAAATTATAAAAATATAATAAAGATATATGGCAAGAAATCGCTAGAATATCTAAAAACTGCTAAATAATTATTTACAATGGTTTTAATATATATTTTAAAACTGCTGATTAAAATGACATTTATTATGTCATTAATGCAAGAACACAACTTTTGAGAGTTTTTATTTATAACGCCGTTGTAAGTGTTGCGTTGAAGCGCGTTGCCGTTGTGAATATTGAGAATAACTACGAGGTAAAGTATTTGAACATTTTCATATCAATAGTAAATCATCAAATTTCTTTTATCTTTCTCAGTTTGCCATACAATTGAACTATATATATGTAGATGATTTTTGCTATTACACTTTTTTTTTAATTTGTGTTAATTTTAACCAAACCTAATACATAATTATGTAATACAAAATTAATAAAAAAATTAGTAAAATTAATTTTTTTTTAAGAAAATTTAAGTGTGTGCAATTAATTATAATTAAAACTTAATTTTTTTTTAAAAAAAAATATTTATATAATTTCAAAATATTCGTTATAATTTTAAATTTTACATATTGTAGATAAAAAAAAATTATATTTTTCTTCTGTAAAAAAAAATGTTTCTTATATATTTAAAAAATATAATAAAAATTGATATACAAATATATATATAAAAAAAAATTAAAATTACATATTTTTACTAAGTATATTTTATATATTTTGATCTAAGTATTTACCAAGGGAGAATAATTTTAGATTAAGTATAAATCTACAATTTTTCATCATAATTTATAATATTTTAATACATTTTTCTTTTTTTTAATAGGTAGTCAACTTTAATAATAAAGTAGAAAAAACTACGAGTATTTTAAGTAATTTAATTTTAATTTTGTTTTAATAATTAAATTTAGTGATAAGTTTTTTGTTTTTTTTTTTTTAGATCTTAATAATTTTTATAATGTGCTTTTGGTAAATTTATAATTTTAAAAACTAAATATTTTACCATTTTTAAAGATTGTTTCTGGATTTACGTCATTTATATAGTAATTTATAAATATTTTCTGATAATATTTTGGATTTAGTAATTTATATTATTTGAGATGTAAAAAAAAAATGATGAAAATTTTCTGTGAGAAAAATTCGTTTTAAGTCTATCCAAAAATTGTGTTTTTAAATACATTTTTGTGGTGTTGTATAATGTGACGACGTCATAACAATGATATGATGAATTAACAAAAATCTAATAAAATTTTGATTCAAAGATCATTTTTTTAAAAAGAATTGTAATAATATAATTTTATACATAATTATATTTTGGCTCATTTAGTGTAAACGACTTGCATTTCCAATATTTATGATATCGATTCATTTCATCTATTGGATGACATATTAAATGATTTCGTAATTTAAACATTTGTGAATTATTGACTTATAAACTGAACTACATTAAAGTGTTTTTTACATTAGTGCTTAGACAATACTAAATGAGCCAATTTGAATTTAAATGATATAAATTAGAAAATACGTGCTAGTTAGAGAGCATCAAATGTCGATCCGATTTTGTTTTTTTTACTATTAATGCCAACTAAATAATAATTATAAAATTTATTATATTTTATTTAATAGTTAATAATTTTATTAATCAGAAAATTATAAATAATTAATTAATATTTATTTTTTCTTTATTATTATTATAAAGAGACGGATCGAATTTTATTGCTTTTTGTTTTACATTTTTTTAATAAGATTTTATTTTATACTTTTTTTTTTTAATTAAGAAAAATATTATATTTTTAAAATGGCACTTTATAAAAATATTAAAACTAAAGTTAATTTATTTATATAAATATTAAAGAGATTTGTTTTAATCAGACTAATTTATTGTGCAATATTGTAAAAAATAAAAAGAAGGAAATTGTGTTTTGCGTTTTTAAAATAAAACCAATTATTAACAAGTACTAATTATTGATTACAAAATATAATTTCTTAAATAATGTATATTAAAATATTAAAAAATTTAAAATTGTGTAAGTAGAAAATATTTAATTGCTAAATAATGTAAAAAATTTAAATACTTTTGTGACACAAACATAAAATTTACAATTTAAATCTTAATAAACAATCAAAAAAAGAGTTTAAAACAAGAAAACACCAAAAATGAAAATGTTAAAATAAATTAAAAGAATATTAAGATTTATAAAATATATTAATTAAATTAGAATAAAGTAAAAATCACTTTATATTGCAAATTGGAAAAAATAAATTCAAATTATATATTAAATTTATTAGTTTAATTCTTCGTAAATTGAACGTAGAGCATTTTATTTTGAAATTTAATGGAATTAAATTCTTGGAATGTTTATGTATATAGGAAAAAAATATTAAATTTTTCAATTAAAATGCAAAAAATTATAAAATTCTTTAATATAATCAATAATATTGTCAGTAATTAATTTGAAATTACTTGTAAATAGTTCAGTAGAAATTTGAATATTGTGAAATATCTTTTAATTTGTAATATAAATAATATTTATATTTTGAATAGTTATTATTAATCTTTAAGAATTTGAATATTAATTAGTTTAAATTATTTGAAAATTCATTTCACAAATAGTCACAAATAATAAATATTCAATAAATTTATAATTAAATTTTGTTCAAAACCTTTAATTCGAAAGTCTCTACTCAATGTAGAGCCACATTTACGATGTAGAATATAATTAAGGAAATTAAAATCATTATTATATCTGGGATGCGGATGGAGAACTTAAAAAATATAAAATATTAATAATTAATAATTATATTCCATAAATAATAATGTTTTATACGTGAAATATGAAATTATTTTAAATCTTTATGATCTGATTCAAGAATTTCATGTAAAAACAATTTATATTTCCTTTAAGAATAGAAAAATAATATGATTCGCCTAAAGCTATGCAATCTAATTATAATTTATAATGCAATCAATTGTTAAAAATTTATGTGAATGATAAAAATTAAAATAAATTCAATTTAAATTTTCTCAAACGTTCAATTTGTCATTTCAATTGAATTTTTCAATCATTCATGAAATATTAAAAGTGTAATTTTTTAATAAAATAAAAATTATATATAAATTTTTAAACATAAACTTAAAAAAAAAAATTGTGTTACATAAAGTTTTGTATGTTGTCCAAAAAAATTGAATTCTTAAAATAATTTTACATCTTAAAATTAATTTTTTTAAATGCAATTTTCACAATTTTTATATTTTTAATGTTGTTTATATACTGATTAAAATTATTAATAATATAAAATTTAATGAAGATAGTGTGTGGTTTCTTAAGATTATAATTATAATTAGTAAACTTAAAAAATAGTTTTAAAACTAATTTTTTTTATATGAATAATTTTTAATTATACTTTTTTTTTTAAATAAGTAAGAAAGCTTTGTATATTTTTTACGATTTTCTATATATTTTTTTTTAATTTTAATTTTAACTTAAAATTTAATATTTTCTCACGATATTTTTTAATTTTAATTTTTAGCCTTATAAATAATTATTTTCATTTTTAACATGATTTTTATTTTTCTGATATTTCTTTTTAAATATAATTTTTTTAATAATATATTTTTTTATAATCTTTTTTAATTTTTTAATGGCTATTAAATAATTTATTAATATTTAAATTTAAATGCCACTTTAAATAGTTTACTTTTGTTGTTCTGGATTTCTATATAATTTTTATATATTTATATATTAATTAATTGTCATAATTTATTAATTTATTAAATTTTTTTTTATATATTTTTAATCAGTATATTTTTTGAGAATAATAATTTTTATTTTTAATTTCAATTTTTAACAAATTTTATTGTGTTTATTTATTAGTTTTCATATTTTTTATTATTGTTAATGTCTTTTTAATTGGTGTAATTATCAAATGAACCCAAATATTCGAGAGCGGCTCTGTAGCAAAAATGATATTGGTCCTACAAAATAATAATAATAATTAATTAATATTTAAAATAATTTGTGATTTCAAAATAATTACCTCAGTTTGAACCATTGCTGGTCGTTGTGAACGTAAAATTCTAACTGTTTGAAATACATCTAATACACCTTCGTATTGCATTCTTTCTAATACAATACTGAGTGTTATAAAGACACCAGTTCGACCAACACCAGCACTACAATGTACAGTTATTGGACCATCTTGACCAAATTGTTCTTTTGTTTTATGCACTTGACCAATAAAATCAATAAAACCTTCACCAGATTTTGGTACACCTTGTTCTGGCCAATCAATAAATTGAAATTGTCGTACAGTACGAGATGAACCATCACGAGCATCAGTAACCTTAAATTCTCTTAATTTATATTGCGGCATATTATATTCCGCAATTGGATCAACAACATAATACTGATAACGAACTGAACGTTCATGTGGCCAATACTGGTAACATTTTTCCTACAAATATAAATGAAAATTAGTTTTAAGTTCTGGATAAATTTCATAAAAAAAAAATTCAAATTATCATTTACCCGTCCCATTTCTTTTAATTTCGTCAACATAACAACAATAGTAGAATTATGTTCCCATAACATACGCCAAAAATCTTCAGCTGTTTCTTGAACTGGACCTTGTGCAGCTATATAAGCTGTTCGATAACGATAACCATCAATAAAACTAGCATTTATATAATCACTACCCTCGATACCATGAATTGGTGTTAAATAAACTCGACTTGATTCATATGGTAAAATATGAACTAAACGATTTTTATGTTTATTACATGGTAAATTGGCCGTAACAAATTTCGATGATTCAACTTTAACATTTGCCAATTTCTTAAATTCAATTTCCATACCAGTTATATTTTCACCAGGTTCATTTAATATTAATTTTTGTAAATGTGTATGTAAATTACGTGCCAGCACCTCTGTATTACCACAAATAATAGCTTCCAATATCGCATCATGTATAAATATATATTGATCTTCAGTTTGGACCATATAATTACGTTGGGCTCTTAAACATGTCACATGTCCATAAATATCAATAATTTTTTCATGTTTCATACGTTCTAACATTGAATCAATAACAATATAGCAACCAGTACGACCGACACCAGCCGAACAATGAACAATAACTGGTCCCGATTCAAGAGGTGTCAATGTACGACAACGTCTTAAAAATTGTAAAAATGGTGCTGGATGATCTGGGACACCATGATCTGGCCATGCTGTAAATTGTAATTGTTTAATTTCGCGACGTTCATTAAAACCCTGACGGCATAACTGGAATGTACGTATACTATATGTTGATAGTTCTTGGGTTTCAGTAATTGTAACAAACATTTGACCATATGTTTCAGTGCCACGTGATGGCCAATATTGATCACATTTAATTCTAGCTCTTTCTTCTAGCCGTGTCATCATAACAATTGTTGTTGTTTTCTGTTCCCAACACATTCGCCAGAAATCAATGAATGTATCTTGAAGTGGTCCTTGAGTTGCTATATATGCATTATGTTTCCGATAACCATCACAATAATTGGCATTAATATAATCCGAACCAAGAACATTTTCGATTGCTTGTAATTGTACACGACTATGATCATAAGCTGTTACATTTGCATAACGGTTTTTACTTTTATTATATTCTAAATTCGAATGATCCCATGTAAATTGTTGTCCGGGCTCAATACTTTCATATTCTTGTGAAAATTTCAGATTATCATTTGCTTTCAGACGTTCAATATGATTGGCAAATTCGGATATTGGAATTGGTGGATGCGAAATCATACCAGGTGTTTGGAAATTTAATCGTCTCATATCAACTGGATCATTTGGTGTTGGACCAGCACCAAGATCAGCTGCCATAAGTGGTCGTGTAACAGCAGCTTGATCTGGTATTTTACATGGTCGTCGTCTTCGTCGAACTATGTAAATTATTACAAATGATGTGGATAAAAATAGTGCAGTTAATATTGGTAATATAACCCAAAGTAAACCAGGTTGTGCACCATCACGATGAACATGAACACCATCCATTTCTGGACCATTCCATTCAGGACCTATTTTTATATAATAATATTAATAATTTATGAAAAGTTTAATTTAAAAATGATTTTACCAAAACACAAAAAATTAAGTGAAATAGATTTTAGTGAAATAGACTATTAAGTGCTGAAGTTGGCATAAAGCCGTGAAAATTGAGAGATAGATAAAAATAGTGTTAAATTATTAAAAAATAAACTGAAGATTAAAGATTTGAATATTCCTCAAATAAAAATAATGAAGTATATAATTGAAATAGCACCTAAAATTAATGAAGACTTAATAGAAAAATGGATTCCCGCTGTTAATTAATTTTTACGAATTCCTTCTTGTTAGGCAATTTTAACATTAAATGAAATTATAGAAATATACTATCTTTACATAGAGACAGGGTTTCTGTTAAGTTTAAACATTAAACTTATATTTTCCGAGCATGTGGACCACATTTCAATAGTTGGTAAATTAAATTTTGTTAGTCTTACAAGAAATCAAATATTTCGTATATTGCAACAACGTGATTATAGATGGGATATTTAGTCGGAATTATTTGATTTGACATACCTACCAATATCACAAACAGCAAACAACTTATCAGTAGCCAAAGAAAGTGGATGTAGATTATAGTCATAGATATCAAAATAATGTTCATCCTTTGCTTATGTACAGAAGTCCTTTCTTAATTACATAAATAAATAATCTTTTGAATAATATTAAGGTCAACATTCGACGTGAAAAATGATATTCAACTATATTTAACTACTCGCTTGATTTGGAAAACTTAATACAAACTATTAAGAATTACAATTAATCATCTTTAAAATATTGTGGAAGAAGTTATTCAATCTAAATCACAAATTTAATTATTTCCCTACACCGAATAGCATGGTAAGATCCTAAATCTTGATTACAGAATTTTTAACGATATCACAGAAATAAACATATAATAAATTAAAGGATTAAGAAAAGTGAAAATCAAATCTTAAAAATAAAAGAAACAAAATAGTTAATATTAACTACAAAGTTTTATTAAACAAAAATATACAAAAAATAATAAAATACAAAATAAATTTTTACAAAATGATAAACTTAAATTTAGTTTCACAGCGTTTTACCCAAACATCAGCTATAACATTTTTATGTAAAAAAATTTAGAGAAATATATTTAATTACATAAATTCATAATTGCTGATGTTGACGCAAAGCCGAGTGATTAATTATTTGAAAAAAAGATAGCTTGTTAATTAGAAATTTTATTAGTTTCTGAGAAAATAGATTGAATAGATTTACAAATAAAATTTACTACTAACCTGGACGAGTTGGTCCTTCGCCGGATGGTGCTTCACGCATATCTAACGAAAGGAATTCTGAAAACGGACTTGACGTATACAAATGTTTTTGCGGTGTATCAACAATAGCACGAACAAAAACCCGATAACGTTTCTCCTTTTCAAGTTTACGATTTGTAAAATTATGATAATCATCACCAGTTCCTAAATGAAATGTAAATGGAATTGAACGTTGCGGAAATTTAGCAGCTATATAAGGACTATTCGGTCGTTCAGGTTTATTTCTGCCAGGTAGTAAATCATCTGTTAAAAATTGATCAGGATTTTTATGTAAATTTGATTTATCCTCAGGTACAACAATCAGAAAATAATGTGATATAGGACCATATTCTTCAGATGCTTGTGGTAATATAACTAATATTTCTTCACCATTAACAACACCATAAAAATCAGGTTTTACCATTGGTTGGGGTGCTGCCATTTGTGTTGTAACCGTAATTTTCGTTGGAGGACGATATGAATAATCTGTAGGAATTGCACTGACATTAACATTATACGTTGTAAATGGAGACAATTCATTGATAGTATGTGATTTGATATGATGTTTTAATATAAGTTCACGTTTTGCGACATTTTGGGTTTGAGAAACACCTTGTGAATCGACAAAAACTTTAATTGCATCAAATGAAATTTTATAATTTATGGGATTCAAACGAATTGGTGGAGCCCAACTCAATGTCATTGAATGTGTGCTTACATCATGAGCACGTAAATTAAGAGGCACATCTTCTGGCTTTATTTTTACAGTAACTTTATCACTTAAACGTCCCAGACCATTTTTAAATCTTGCTGCAATAGCTACAGCATATTGGGCAAATTTTTCTAAATTTAATAAATCAGCGGATTCGGTATGTCCAACAGTTTTTGTTTGCCATTCATCCAAATCTTCAACAGCAGTCATAGTGTAAAATATTTTATATCCTAATAATTTACCACGTGATGGAACTGGTTCCCACCAAACTTCAGCAGTTTGTTCTGATGTGGCAACAGCCTTAACTGACATCGGAGCACGTCCCATATCACGTTCAGTTTCAATTAGAATTTTATCACTAAACGGTCCACTGCCTTGTTTCGTATATGCCCGAACTCGAAAAACATATTCTGTATTTTCTTCTAAATTTGTAAAAACAGCTTTCCGATTCGTAGTATTCCGTTCAGATCCTAAACCGTGATCAATTTTCTTGTGAAATTGTACGTCATAACGTGTAATTTGTCCATTACGATGTTCACGTGTCGGTGAATCCCATGTTATACATACTACATCAGGCGTTTGAAAACGAACAGAAATATTTGATGGCGGTCCGGATGGTATACCTTCCGGTGTATTCAAATACTTAACAGTTTCCTGACCAATACCAATATGATTCATACCAGCTACTCTAAATTCATATTCAACACCACGTTCCAAATCTTTGATTTTCTTAACTGTAGAATGTGGTCCTTGTAAAATTTCCTCATTATACAATTGATCCTTTATACCCCATCTCAGTCTATAACCACGAAGTTCACCATAAGTTTGAATTGGTCTTTCCCATTCCAATTCAATTGAAACGGTTGGATCACGTTCCAGTATTTTTAAATTAACAGTCGGTCGTATTGGTACACCACCAGGTGTTTTAACAACAACTGGTAAACTTCGATCGCCATCACCTTTTCTTGTTAGTGCAGCTACTTGTATTGAATATTTTGTATCGGGCTGTAAACCTGATACATTATATTCTAAGGCATCAACTACGTCAAATTTTAATGGTTCATTAAGAAATCCTTTACCCTTTAAAAAGAAACGTTTTTTGTTTAGTTAATAATTAATTCTAGAAATTGGTATGCAATCAAAGAGACATTAAACATCAAGTACATTTCCATTTTGGTAAAAAAATATTGACAATTAAAAATGGAGACAACATAAATAACTCGAAACTCAAAGGACGATTGCAAAAAATGGTAACAGACTACAGTAATCATATCTGACAGCAATGAAAACTGGGCTTTACCAGGAATTGTATAGTAATTCGTAATTTTCTTTGATACTGTTCTTTAATAGTAGAGGCAGTTTCAACGGCGGGATGAAATAAAAGTAGGTATCAGTTCACAGAATTGTCGAATTTATGCCTACATTTACTATTCCGTTTAGTTTTTTTGGCATTATTCTTAAATTTTATATGTCAAAAACCGTCAGATTTAATGGATGAAATTAAAATCTAATAAACAACTCAATATCAAACTAATCAAAGAATAAGTCAGACTTGGAGCGGCGTTGGCGTGTAGTCGTAGTGTGCTATGAAGTGATACACTCGATTCGGTGTTCATATTTCGACCGATACATCGATTTCGCTCTAAGTTAAGTACCAGTAATAAAAATTTACAATATGAAATTGTGATTTTAAGACTGGGAAAAATGCTAACAGTTGAGATCATTTGCTGACAACAAATGTCTCACTATTAAAAGCCATTAGCTTGTTACTGGTAAAGGTTACTTCACTAAAAAGAAAATTATGTTTCGATATTCATATAATATTATAATAAGTTAAAATTATAATAAATTGTCAGGAAACGTGTATCTTTGGAGTCACTATGTTCTCAAGCTGCTGATTGAACAACGAAAAACTAAGTCAGACATTGATTGCATATTTTTTAAGTAAGTTTTTATATTTTAATTATGACATTAATAAAGAAATTTATGATTATTATAAAATGTTATACCTCTTCCTTCATTTCCTGAACATGAATATGATATCCACGAATAATACCATTTCGATCTTTTTCTAATGGAGGTTGCCAACTAACATGTATTGATGTTGAATTTAATGGTGATGCTTTAACTTCTTGTGGATCACCAGGCACTGTTAATTTTAAACATATTTTTATATATTTTAATATTTTAATAATTAGTAAAGACAAATTAAAACAAATATAAATTAAAAACAATTTTTTTTTTTAAAATAAAATATTAAAACCAAGATAAATCCTTTTTTATTTTGGTAAAGCTCTCGTATGTTTTATTTTGCGAGATTTATTATTTATCTCATATGATTAACAACATAATTTCTATGTTAATCATTTACATAAAGATATAATACGCACTTTCAATAGGGTTTTCTTAATTAAATAAATTTTATTATCACATGACAAATATTTTTTTTAGATGCAGAAAAGAACAGATGAAAAATACAGATTACTATAAAATATATATTTTCTTTTTTTTCTTTTTTTTTTTTTTTTTGAATTTTCCAAATTTTTCAAAATTATATTATAGTTTTTCCAAATTATGAAGAGAGAGGAAACATACCTGATTCCATCTTTTTTTATACTTGTAAAAATTTATTTTTCTATATATATATATATTTTATTTAAATTTAAAATCGATAACGAATAAAAAAATAAGTTAGTTTTTTTCATTAATTTTCCAAAAATTAAATAAAATTTAAATTAAAAAATATAATAAATAATAAATTAATGTTAAATTTCCACAAAAAAATTGTTTGCTTTTTCAAAATTCAAAAAATTATTTATGAATATTTTGTTTTAGTAAAAGAGAAAAATTGAAAAAATTTGATTATTTAATTGCAGAGTTAGTTAGTCATAAAAATTTGGTTAATATTATTAAAAAATATGATACAAAAATTCTTTACAAAATACAAAATCGCCTAAAATTCAAAAAATATTTTTTATTTTATTAAGTGTTAAATAGAATGTGACAGTTAACTTCATCATGTTAAATTGAACTTCCACAAACAAAATGTTTCCACTGTCGTTGATGACCGATAAAGCAGAAATACGTTAACGTTAACAATAATAGAATTACGTACGTTGACTTTAAAAATCTTGGACAATGAATTATAAAACTCGTTATGAATTAGTATAGCCAACAAACTTATGCAATTCGTAATGAATTGAATTTGACTAAATTGACTTGTGTCAAAGAATTTCCTGAATTTTCGTCAGTTTTCGTAAAGTTTTAGGTCCCCTTTCAATCATAAGACTTTTTTTTAAGACTGGTCGTATTCAATGTCAAAAAAGTAAAAGTCGAAAATATTATCCGGCAGATTTTTCATAAAAATCACATGCGATTAGTGTTTTTTATCTTCGATCAGACAAAAAATCGAATCAGATGTTTCATGAAATGATTCTCACAACTTTAATGCTGAAGATGCTCTCGTCTGCCGCTTTGAAATGTAAAGGAAAAGTTTAAACATAGAAAAATAATGGCAAAAATAAAGTTTTTTTTTATGAAATAATTTGACATTTCAAAGTGGCAAAGCGGAAAAGTTTAAATCTATCGAATCTATCGCAGAATAAAGCGACTCCACCTTTTATTTTAACATTTAAAAGCGGTAGAGTATAACGTAGCGGCTATATTATCTCCAGGTTAAGAACCTAACGAAAGTATTGTTATTTAATTAATAGTCATTTTCCCCTACAAATTGAAGCCGTTTCAAGAAAGATTTAATTTATTTCTGTAAGTTTATGATCGTTGTAAAAAAAAATTCATATTTCAAAAAATACAAATTTAATGGTTTTTTTTTCTAAAGTTGATATCAAGTTTACGCTGACATGAACATTTTCATTCAAGCTGACGCTGATGTGAAAAAATTCATTATGTTCCTATAACAATTAAATAGTTTATTAATCAATAGAAGCCAATTCTGTCACATTATATTTTATACACCATAATTATCAAAAACTCATCCAAATCCTCCAAATCATAATTCAAAATCCTTGACAAAATGATATTTTTATCGGGGCAATAAGGAAATTTAAACAAAAAAATATAATTTAAATTTTCCTCGCCGATTTAAAACACAAAAAAAATATAATTTCCCCCCAAAAATTCTTTCAGTTTTCTTTCGTCCAATGAATGAAAATACATTTTCCAACCAGATAAATTTCAAAAACAATAGAGGAAAATGGTATAAAAAAAATGTTCACACTCAAAACATAAGAAAAACAAATCTGAATAAAACCAAAAAAATTGAGGAAATCAAAAAACATTAAAATTAAATTCGGGCAAAAATTTTAAATTTTTACACTTACTGTACTCAATTTTCTTTTCTACTGTACACGTTAAAAGTTTTCCCATGTTTTTTTATTTTTAATTATTTTTTTTTTTTTTTAATAATTTTTTATTTTTTATGTTTTTCATTTTTTTGTTCGCAGTTTTTTGTTTATGATTTTTATTATTAGTTTTTGTGTTTTGGTTTTTTTTTATGGGGCCGGCGGCAAGAATTTTTAATATTTGATGACCCGGTGATGATCGAGAAAAATATATAGAAAAAAAAAAAAAAATTTTAAAAAATATTTTTTAACATAAAATTTTCTATTTTCTATTAATTTTCTTGGTTATTATATTATGAAAAAAATAACAAAAAATAATGAAAATTTATCCGGCGGCAGCAGCACAAAAATAAAATTTAATTTAAAAATATTTGATTTTTGTTAGTATTTAGAGCCTTAAATTAAGAATGGATAAGATGACAAAAAACAACAACACAACAAAATAAAACAAATTAAAAATATTTAAGTTAAAAAATTATTTAATTTTAAAAATTTTGGCGGCCCCACTCGCAAAATTAAAATTTTTCATGACGAATTTTTTAGATTGTTTTGATACTGAATATAAAAACATAAAACATAAAAAAAAGACAAAAAATTTTAAATATTTTATCCGATTTTGCTGTCACATTTTAGCATTTTTTATTTTTTATATTCTTTTTTAGAAGATTTTATTTGTTTTTAATGAGTTTTAAAAAAAAAATTAAGTTTCGAAATCAAGGATATTTTAAATAAAACAAAATTCAATTTATTTTAAGAAAAGAGCACTTTTTATTTTAAATTAATTTTAAATGCTAATGCTCAGTTGACATGACATTATATTGATGTATGATCAGCTTATTAATTAGCTGCTTGTACCAGCATATTTATCAGCATAATGTCAACACTGTGAGCACGCATTTGTAGTTGGTAATTTCCAACTTTGTATGCTAGTCAAGCAATAATCAATAACTGAGACAATTATTTCATACCTGATTTTTCCCATATTTAACCAGCACTAATTTATAATAAGGATTAGCAAATATGGGTCAGCCCAACTGACAATCTGGGCTGATAAGATCCTAACAATCTGTATAATATTTGCTCGGTATAAATTGGAGGTTTCACAAGAGAATAACACACCAAAACAATATTACCAGCAACAGAGTTGAGTTAACTTACTATTTGCGAATTACGATATGATAACTGAAAGCTTGTTAGTGGTTAAACAAACATCCCAGTAGATTGCAGAGGATGTACTTTTAAAAAAAAAACAACTATTGAACTAGTATGTAGTCTGAATAAACTGACCTTAAAGAAGAAGTATACTTTGTATCATTAAGTATAATGTTCATATACTTTGTACAGATGGATGACAATTGTCATTGTCATTACTCGCTATTCGAGTAATTTACATTTCTTGTCACGTTGTTTTTATTTAGATACATATGTATCATTAAAATTTATATAGCTTCGATTTATGTTGCCGATTTATGTTTTGAAGCCATTTCACAAATTATGTTTAAATATTTGTTAAAATGATTTCAAATTAATGAGTAACATTGAATATCCTGATTTAGTTTACTTGATAGTAAGCTAAACTTGCATAATATAAAAACAAAATGTAAGGGGATTCAGTAACTGACATTTTTTACTTATGGTTTTTCTTTAATTCAAATTTTATTT
Source organism: Rhamphomyia laevipes (assembly GCA_963920725.1). Lineage (NCBI taxonomy): Eukaryota > Metazoa > Arthropoda > Insecta > Diptera > Empididae > Rhamphomyia > Rhamphomyia laevipes. The sequence goes on along the minus strand of OY987258.1, from coordinate 38,720,821 downwards.
ATAATTGTTGCTGTTATTTTTGTTTCGGCTTGTGAAAATTGAAAATTTTGATAAGTGAATTTGAAACGAATCGCAATATGTTTTAATCGATTCAATTTGAATCGTATTACGCGTGCCGGTAATCGCTTCTATCATACAAAAATATATGAAGACGTCAAATATAATTATTACTTTTAGTTTTACAAATCAATACTTAAGAATTTAACTGACCAATGGGCGACTTATTTAAATATTGGGTAAGTAAAGAACGACAAGACATGAAATAAAAGTTTAATTACGAAATATATTGAAGTTTAATAATTTTAAATGAACTTTAAATGCAGATTGGTACAAATTATCTTGAACATTATTTGTAAGCTGTATACAAACTAGATAAATTTATATTAATTTTATCATTACCAAAATATTTTACAATTATTAATTTTTTTTTTTCAATTTCGTATTTACAAATGAGACTAAAAATTTCAGTTATCAAGACTACCAAACCAACTGGGATAAGATATGTATTGCTGAGTATTTCATGTATTTTATTAATGTCTATTAATTTATTTAGTAAAAGTTTGGTTATGTAAATTTATCCAAAGCCTCAATTTACTGCAGTTTTTTAGTTTATTTATTATTTAACAAAAATGTTGAAAAGTTTTTCAGAATTTCCATTATTTTTATAAATAGTAACTTTGTTTTACAAATGAAAGTTGACATAAATCATACTTGCCCTATATTTAATGAACCTTCCAAAGTAACTTAAATATCAAAGAAATAAGAAATTAAATTTCATAATTTTACATTTTCAAATTTATTCAATAATTTTGAATGGATAAAATTTGAATGGCGAAATGTTTATTTTTAATAAATTCATCAAAAGAATGTAAGTAATTTAAAATATTTTATAATTTCATTTTAAGAATCAATTTATTTCAATTAATACAAAACTAAAGAAAAACTATTTTCCATTAAAAAAAAAGATTCAAATAATTCAGATTTTCTTTAAATGTATAAATTTTTCTGAATCTTACAAAATATAAAATTGAATTTTTCTAGTGAAATTGGTAAAAAAAAAAATCAAACTAAAAACTTTCGTTAAGCAAATGAAAAATTTAGTAAATTGATTCTTAATAATTTCTTGTTCCTTGTCAAAACAATCTTTAAAATATTCTTAAGAATTATTATAAAAGGAAAATGTTTTTTTTTTTCAAAAGTTGTAAAATAATTTAAGTTAAAATTTTCTCATTTTAGTATTTCCGAGAATTTTTTACATGGCAATATCTTGTAATAATATTAATACTAATAGATATATATACATATAATACCATAGAGCTATAAAATACGCATCAAAGATTAAAACTTTTCCGAAAAGTTGTTAAAATTATTCTACTCTGTACGTGATATCAAAGTTAATACAGAAAAATATAACTAGAAAATTTTATGCTAATCTGATTAACTTTCTTTCGATTTTTTTTTTTTTTTATTATTTTTATTTTTAAATGTTTTACTAACTAAACACAGAAAAACCATTTCATCTTTATGCTACTATATTTTATATTTTGTCCAAAAACTTCTATAATAGTACGATTTATAACCCCGTCCAATACTGGCAAATATAAAATATTTAATCCTAAGAAACACCACTATAAAAAAAGAAAAGAGTCAATCGAATTTTAATTGGAACAAGAATAAAAACCAATGAGAAGATTTATCTTTATACTATGTAAAATTGTCTCGTGTCTCCTGAGTAAAAAGCATAAAAAAAAAATAAAAAAATTTATGCAAAAATTGGATTTACAAGGATCAAAATATTTCTTCTGGTGATGAATTTGAATCTTTTGGACTTGGTGGTTAAGAATAAAATTAGATTTTCTATTTTAATAGTCTTGTATATACGAAAATTTGAATTGCATATTTTGTCAATGGAAATTTATATGTAGTGAAAGAAAATAATTAAGATTTTAACAAAATACATAAATTATTTTGTAGTAAATTTTAAATTATGTAGACTTTAATAAGAATCAGAAATTTATAAGTATATCTCTAGATATACTTTCTACATATCTGACCGATCAGCACTTGACTTTCAGAGCTTAATAGTAGTCCCTTCGAAATTACATACAAATTATATGTTAATTTTCTAGTTGTACTTTTGGTTTGTATCTTTGTAAGAATGATGATTAAGGAATTTGTAAACAGTGACAATTAGAAACATAATTAAATAATAAGCTAATAACCCAGATAAGCTGCCTTGACACTAAATCTAAAGAAATTGGTTAAAGGCAGCTGGCTGGCTTTTACTTTTGTTATGATGACTTTTGCAATTATCGCTTCGGATTAAACCATCTTTTTCTTTAGAGGAATTCATTTATTTTTTAATAGACTTGAGCCACAAACTTAAATTCTGAATTTAAAGTCCTTTTTCCAAGCCTGGGTTTAGGGTTTAGGCGACTTCCAAATACTTTTCTTCCTATGAGGGAAGTAAAAAATTAAATTTAATATTAAAAAGTTATTTTATTACCAATTACAGATAATTAATTACTGATATTTTGCAAAATTTTCTTTGGTCATCATTGGCAATAAGTATTATGGTAATTTTAATGTGTAATGCCTTGCCAATGTAATTTTTGACTTGATAAAATTATTTTAGATAAATTTAATGCCGATATTCATAACAAAGAGTAGCAAGTAAATGTAAAGTCAAAAAATTTAAAATTACTACTACCAAACCAACTAGGATAAGAGATATTGCCGAGTATTTCATAGCTTGCTGTTGCATTTGCATTAAATTTTATTAATGTCTTTAAATTTATTTAGATAAACTTTTGGTTATGTAAATTTATGCAGAGCCTCAATTTACTTTAGTTTTTATTTTTAGTTTATTTATTATTTAACAAAAATTTTTGCAAACTTTTTCAGAAATTTTTATTATTTTTATAAATATAAACTTTAGTTTACATTTAATTTTAATTTATTTTTTTCATATTACAGCGCGGTGCCTTTATATACAGAAAGTATATAAAAATAATATTTATGATTAAATTTAAGTTTTGGAAAAGTATATTTACAAAAATACAAAGTAAAACAGAAAATTTTGTAAAAAAACTGCAATTTATATTTAATTTTAAAACAATAATTTTGTACAATTGCAAAATAAACTACTTTTTCTTAAATAAAATTATTTGGAAATAGGCTACAAAGATTATATCTGTCAAGGTGTGATGTTGACGCAACAATCTTCGTTTCTATATATTCATTTCAGGTCAAGTAACACTTTTGAAACAGATCTGTAAAGATAGTAACTATGGCTTATCTTCGAAAGTTTTATAACGATCATATTATCGCTAAGCACTTGATGTGGTCAATGGGAGGCAGTTGCCAGTCGGCATGACAGTCAATAATATTTAAAAATAAAGTATTTTCTGACATAATGAGCTTTTAAACTTTATACTCAAGAGACCCTAGTTATAATACAGTGTAAAGATAAATCTTCCATGTTCCATCGGTTTTTATTAGTTTTTTATATTGAAACTAAAATCGACATTCCAGTGTTGACATCGTATTTTTATGATTTAAGATTACGTATTTATTTGAATTATTTAAAAGTCCTTTACTGAAAATTATACCGGCTAACAGCCACATACAAAAATTAGCAAGCGCTAGACGTGCTAGATGTCATTTCGAAATTATTATACCGAAAATATAGCAGAAGGGATTAATACAAACCTGTTACAATAACAAAAACAAAACTTCAAAATAGATGGCGCTCATAAGCACTTTTTAGCCTTTTAGATGGTACTCATAAATCTTTTTAGCCTAAGCTAGATTTTACTTATTCAAAATTCACTCATCATAAAATATACACAACAAAATATAAAAAAAAATAATATTTCCAAATTTTTTAATATTAATATTAATTTTGGTGCTTTTTGGTGATGAATAGAATAAGTTTTTATAAAGTGATTTTTAGTGTACGAATATTATTAAATAAGTGCTATAATATTAAATATATTTTGTGCAAATATTATTATACACATTAATAATAAATAATTATGTTAAATAAAATTAATGGTTAAAATTTATTTCATTTAACACCACAAAAATTTCGTGGTTATTTTAATTTAGTGCTTATTAGCTATATAATATTAAAATAAAAGGTGCTCTCTTTACACTTCATTACACATTCATTTATATATAAAACAATTACAAAAATGAAAAAAAAAATAGTTGTGCGATTTTCAGTAATAAAATAAATAAATAAATAAAATAATTTTTTTTTTTTACATATGTTAATTTAATGTTAAAATTTTCTGTTATTTTATCAGAATTGTTAAATTATGATTTTTTAATAATATATAAACATATAATTAATAAATAAATGTTTAATATTTAAAACACACGCTAAGTGATTGCATGTTTTATGTATTTAAGGATGTTGCCATAGTTTTAAACGTCTCACATGATGGCATAGTAAACTCTGTGCAATGTTGCCATTTATATTTATATATAAATTATGCATTGTATACATACATGTATAAATGTTAATTTTATGGTTAAATTGTGCTTTAATATTATAGTATTTTTAAATAATAAATTATTGATAAAATTTCTAAATTAAAATAACAATTTTTTACATGATTATTTTCAATCTATAATTGGTGAGTTTTATACAAACCTCGTGCCCAATATTTTTCAAAAGAAATTAAAGTATAAAGAATTAGTGGTAAAATAAATATTATACGATCCTTTTGCTTTGTATTTATTTAACGCTAAATCAACATGTAACTGCATATGTTCCAGCTTGGAATCAAACTTGTGGCATAATGCCATAACGTTTCCAACGCCATTTCTATTACGAAAACTGTTGGTAACAATTTTCTGTCTGACAAATGAAGGACATTTTTATTTGGCCAGTAGTATTAATATGAGAAATTTAAGAAAATTGTAATAATAACAATTAAAACTTAAATTATTTGTTAATAAACATGAAGGCATTAAATAATAAAAAATATTGTATAGCTAAAAATTTTGAAATGTTAGTTACTATATTACTGAATTTAAAGAATAATTGCAGGCAATCCTGGATTCAATTCCGTGATAGGACTTTGTAACAATATTTTATAAGTAAATCGTATTGGAATCAAATTTGTGGAAATATAAGTGTCAGGATTAGCATTGTTTTATATTAACAACTTGTTTGTTATATTTAATTGTAAAAGACTTAGAATCCAGAACGCTACTAAAAGTGTTCAACAAATCTGACTCTATAAATTGTATCAAATAAAAAAATTAACTCTTTTTTGTAAATCTTGCAACAGCGCAAAATGAGCATTACTTAATGAAGAAAGATATGCCAAGAAAGAGTTCGATTTTTATTTTCCTTAATTTTACAAAGGTCAAAGGATCATATTATCTATAATTAATGCTTAAAATCATAAGGACATGCTTGACATGTTAAATTAAGATGTTGAAGTTTTATACGTTCATCTTCGGCAGAGATTAGATTCTGGTAATGCCAAATCAAAGGTAAGAACAATAATTTTGTATAACTTTGTAAATTTCATTTTAATATTACTGAACGACTGATTAATACAAAATTAAAAAAAAAAAATGCCAAAATGTGCTCAAAATGAACTAAATTACGGAAATCGTGTATAAATTAAAATAATACAAAGAATAAAAATTAAATTAAAGCTTAATAAACAATTCATACACAATACGACGCCAACGCAACTGCTGAAATGAATTACAGAAATAAAGTTAAATATGAAAAACTGGATTTCATGAATTTATAATACGATGTGAATTTATCAACGGAACTGCAAGCAATTCATATGTCAAAAATTGTAAATGTTTGTTAATCATACATGTCAAGATTTCGATATTGGAACTTTGGAACTACTTGCAGTTCCGTTGATAAATTCACATCGTATTATGAATTCTTGAAATCCAGATTTTAAATTTAATTAATTTTTGAAATCCAATTTTTGCCTTTGCGAAATTGAGTTGCGTTAATGTACTTTTTAGTGTTGTTGGTGAACGTTGCATTATGAATTCAGTATTAAAAATTTGACGTTTGCATAAAGTTATCATTACAAAATTTTATTTTAAATTTTTAGATTATTTAGTTGCACAAAATCTTTCATAATTTCTAACAAATTTTTAATATATATAATTATCAAAAAGTTTTGAAATTCTTTGATTGATTCTGTAATTATATGCCCAAATTATATTAAAAAAAAAAACTATAAAAATTTTTAGTCTACAAAAAAATTACAAAATAAAATCTAATAAAAAATGATTTTTTTTGCGGGTCTATCAAAAAATTAGCTACAATTTTTGACTGTTTATTTTTTCTGTACATAAAAATTTTGGGTTTTTCTTTTTTTGGTGTTCATTGTAAAGAAAATTAATATAAAAATTAAAATTAAATAAATTAATTTTTATTTATTATTTATTATTAAAGATGCACTTTTAAATAATTTTGTTATTTGGGAAATTTAAAATAAAAATTATATGGTGCAGAAGATTAAACACGATTAAACATACGAGTTTGTGCTAATATTTATGGTGATGGTAAAATTTAATTTACAAAATTTATATAAATATATTTAACTAAAAATAAATTTTAAAATTATATTTTAAAATATTATTGTATAAATAGTGGAGGATTTAAACAAAAAATATTAAAGAATTACGTCAAATTAAGGATTAGAAATGAAAATAATAAATTTTAATATAATTTGATTGTGATTATATTTAGGGTTTCATTAAAATTTTGAATTTAAAATCCAATTAATCAAAATCAAATTTTGTAGTAAGTATTTTTTTTTTTAAATGTCTAAAGAAAAATTATCTTGTTAAAGGAAAATTTAAAGAAAACTATATAGAAAATTATTCTTGAGATGCAAAAACAAACAAAAAAATTAAAATAAAATAAAAAATAATTGGTTTTTTTTTTTAAATATAAAATATTATTAATTGGTGCTCACAAAAATTCAATCCAGAGTCTTAATAAAATTATGGTTTCCAACAAAAAATAAAATTAACAAAAATAAAATTTGGATTTTCTGTTTTTTCGTTTGAAAATTTTAATCAAAAAAATATTTATTTTGCCTTTCAAAATTTTATGTAAATTTGCAAAAGTCCGGAAAATACGAAAAATTTTCTTAAAGATTTTTCCACGATTTTCTATTTTTAATAAAAAAAATTCATGCAATTTTAATAATTTTCATATTTTACATTATCCAACTTGGTTGGAATGGATAAAAGGTTGTACAAACTTGTTGTAAAAAATTGTTGTACAACCACAACAAGTTGTATCCAACCAAAATTGGATACTGTGTATGAGAACAGATTTTATTATTACAATTTAATTTAATTATATTTCAAATTTATGTGTAATTTTAAACAGAAAATTAAATTTATTTAAATCAAAAATATTCGAATAAACACTTCAAAAATTTGCTTTTGTGTATGATGGTAAAAAAAATATAAAAATTTCGTGATTTTGTATAAAAAAGTGCAAAAATATCTTAATTTCAAAAATCAAATTTCCAATATTTTCTTTTTTATAAAAATGATAATTTATTGTTTTTTAAAAGAAAAATTACAAAAAAAAAAAAAATGAAAATTGTGCAATTTCTAATTTTCAATATTGCGAGTGTTGCCGAGCACATCCAAAATTATATTTAAGTGCTTTTTATTATACTGATTGTGATTTATATTATTAATAAAAATGTTTTTGGTGAAATTTATATTATTTATTCAAAAATATTTGTTTTAAAATATAATGTAGAAGAATATAAAAAAGCAAAATTAAAAATATATTTAATTAAAATTTTGATATTTAAGTAATAATTAAATAAAATAATAAATATAAATTCCAAAATTTATTTATAATTAAAATTATTTTGTATGTTTTTTAAGTTCATCAAAGAAAATATTTAAATTCTACACTAGATCTTTAGGTTATGACGGGACGGTACAAGGGATAATAACATAAATGTCAAAGAAGGAATTATAAAAAGGTCTTCTTGATATTGTAGTTACTCTTGATCTATTTATTTTTCGATCAAAATTATTACTACAACAATAATTATAGTACAATAGCCAAAGCAACTCAAATTGTTTACTAGTACAATTAATTACAATTTTCCTAATTAGCTTAGCTTAATTAAACTTAATTAAGGCATTTAAACTGACAGCTTGTATTTTTTATATAGATAAAGGGGGAATTATATGCAATAATTTCAAGCAAATCAGACTGATATTAATTTTACGAACTTATATGATAAAAATTTAGCAATAACTTTAATTTATTGAACTTATAATATAAACAATTCCTTAGAGTATTGCCATTAATACCATGGGAAACTAAGCATAAAAATATAATAGATAAATTTCAGTCTGTAGTTAATATATATTACTTTATTTAAAATTAAGCGGTTTTCCTCATACTATTTGTGGTAAGAAGCAACTTCCTGGATTCACCCTTTATTAACTCTAGCCGTGACGGGAGAAGTAGAATGGTTAAGTTTTTTATTTGGCCCGTAACATATTTCAATTAGAGTACATATATTTAAGAGCGTGGTATTTTTGACAAAAAAGGCTAATTACAAACTTTCCGGGTTTGTAGTCTCAAAGAACGTAGAAATACAAAATCTTTCATAACTCGTTTTAAAGGGAATTTAATTACTAAACTAAAAATGACATATAAACCATACTTCGTCATTGACTCATTTTGAAGCTATATGAAAACAAATATCATGGTACTTTTTTTAAAGATCGAACCCGAAAATGGGCTGTAACTCGCAATGGGCTTTAACTCGCAATGGGCTTTAATCGGGGAAAGTTTTATTTTGTTTAGAATACTATACTAAACAAGAAAGTTGATAACTATTTAGTATCCACCCTTTTACACAAAAGTAATTATACATTTTATTTCTGAACTTCTAGTAGTTTAAAATTACTTAAATAAAAGGGATTCGTGTATAAAATTATTGTCCTTTAATCGACAATTTCTAATTCATCAGTTTCTATTTTAATTTTGGTAGAATTTTGGATAAATATTTAAACGAATCTGCTTAACCGTCTAAATTAAGACCAATCCTTTTAACTTTGTTAACATAGTTGAAATTTTTTTGGAATTTATATAACAACAAATAATAATTAATTCAATAGCTTAGAAATCTTTCGTAACTAAATCGATATAATTTCAATTTGATTTCTGTGATTCAATTCAATTTTTCAGTAATTCAATTTGATTTTTTAATAATTCAATTGTAATTGAGTAATTTGATGTTTACAAAAGAATTATGTATAACATTTAAATTACCAATATAAATGTTATTGTTATATGTTCTATGTTTAATGATTTATGCGGCGCTAATAGCCAGTCATTCATACCAATTATTTCACAGTATCCAATCAATTAAATTTAAACAAAAGATCTCTTCAGCCAGAAATTTAAATGCAACCGAAAAAATAATAAACTGAATAATCTTAATAACTATATAAAAATGATTATCAAAAATTAATTAATCATTTTATATTTATCTATTCAAAAATAAATTTAATTTTAATTTTTCCTGTTGAAAAATTTAAAAAATTATTTATGTAGACTTCAAAAATTATTTGTCCACTTTAGCTAAGAAAAAAAATTGTTAGTAGATTAATTTTAATAGTTTCAAATTAATAGTAATGAAAAAACCAAAAAAACTGAATAAAAATTAAATGTTGTCTGGAAGTTCCTTGATGTAGAAAATTTCTAGATTTATAATAATTTATATATTTTAAAAAATGATCAAAATTCAAAAATACATTTTGTTATTTTAACAAAAAAAAATCAATTTTCTAATTAAAGAATTTTGTAAAAAATTAAAAACAAAATTAATTAAAAAATGTGTAACATAAAAATTGTGTTTTTAAATAATTAAATTACAAATTAAAGAAATTAAAATTTTTTTCTTCTTTTTTGTGGTTTTAATTTAATAAAAAACAAGGTTAATAAATTATAATTTTTCAGGAGTTTTTTTTTTTATCATAAGGCAATAATAAGTACATACCATCTTCAAGTGTTCGTACAATAAATGGTAATGATCTTGGCCCGTCACCAACTGATGTACCAGCTAATACCCATAATTTATATTCTGTCCATCGTTTCAATTCATCTAGTATAATTTTTGTACCATTTAATGTTGATATTGTTGCTTCACTATCAGATCGTCCAACTTCAACGAAAAATACTTTATAATATATAATTCGGCCATTAGAACGTTCTGCCGGTGGTGGTAGCCAAGATACTGTTATTGTTGTTGGACTATTTGATTCAGCGGTTATATTTCTTGGTGGTGCACCAGGAACTATGATTAATATTGATGTGTTTTGTTTTTGTTTTTTTGATATTTTTTTCAAATTTTTATTTTCGAATAAAATTTGAGATTATTATGTTTAAAAAAAAATAAAATAAAAAAATGATAATTAATGAATAATAAATTATAATTAATAAATAATTATAAAAAATTATAATAATGAAATTAAAATAAAAATAATGGATTGCCAATTTGGTTTATGCAAAATAAGAAGATTTTTTTTTATAAGAATTTGAATACACGAAATATTGAACCTAACTAAACACTAAAGCAATTAATTTAGCCTGATAATGTTAAAAATTGATAAAACTAACTTCAAACTAAATGAATCATAATCTAATAAATTCTAATTTATTAAGGATCAAATTTCAAGGATATTCGTTATATTGCTAAACATTTTCATTTTGATATAAAAGAATTTCTTGTCAAATTAATAATTTTATAGATTAAGAAGAGCAAAATGTCAAAAATGACATTTATATATGTCAGAATTGACGCTTTTACTAATTTTATAACAATATGTATAAAAATTGTTTGTATATTTTGTAATTTATTTATAAAAATATGAGTAAATAGTAAATTGAATGCCAAATTAAAGTAAACCTCAAAAGTTAACTATGAAAATTGCATTGTTGCCCTTGATAATTCGATACTCTTTCGATGAAATTGATGATATTGGAATTTGTATTGGACATAAAAGTTAATTTAAATTAGTTCTGTTAATAGACAAATAATTATTAATAATCATATCAGCGGAAATTTTATAATTACTATTGTCATTGTTTTGAAATGTCAAACCAATTTTACGAACGAAATATCCTAACAAACGCAATATTCTTAGAGTAAAATTTTGAAAAATTAAATTTATTTAAATGCTTTTTCATGTACTCGTGTATTCATACCCTTATAAATATTATTTAGAAAATAAAAAAATAAAAATTGCTGTGATATATATTTAAATATTTTTTCTTAATCATTTTCTGTTAATATTTTGATATTTTATTAATGGCATATTTTATATTATAAAAGATTGTTCAAATGAAAAAACAGAAAATCTGCATTTGAATTAAATTAAGAATTAAATAAAATTTTATATTAAAATAGCTAATAATATTATTTATAATAAACACAGAGCTCTACTTCTGGTGCAAGCATTAATTACATCAATTTTTGTTTGTTTCTATAATATAATAAGAAAATTCTTTGAACACATAAAGAATTAAAATTAATTTATTAAAACATGCCAAAATAAAAAATTAATTTGTAAAAAATAAAAATAAAATAAATTTGAATTGAAAATATATTAAATATTTAGGGTATGCTTACACGATCATTAAATAATTTTGTACAAACTTTTACTTTAATTATATATTTAAAAATTAAAAAATAATTAAACTTTATTATTAGATTATTTAAATATATTTTTTAATATTAAGAAGCAAGTTTTTAACTAAAAACATACTGGCACAATTTAGTTAACTCTTCTCCAATTATAGAAATATTTTATTGAAACCATTCAGTCTCAGTTTCTGTTTCAATTTCAATATGATTATAATACTGTATTGAAATATTATAAGTAAATTGTCAAATTTTAATATTGAAAATTAAAAATAATTGAATATTTATCAAAAATGAATTGTAATGAAATACATATTTGTAATTGATACAGTAATTGAAGATATTTAACACTAAATGAATACATTGAATTATGTCTCTGTGATTCCTGTCTAAAATGTACGTTGTGAATTGATTGCTATTCAATGGCAAACTAACACTGAAAAAAAGACACTGAAACACATTGACTTATTATATTTATAAAGCCATTTTCGGACTCACTAGCGAAATTGGGCACAACAATTTCTCAAAATTATTTCGTGTACAATAGATTTGTACAAAAACTATAATATCTTCAAGTTACTTAAATTACTCATTCAATTGAAGAGCATTAAATTGAGTTACTTATTGACCTATATTATTGAAGTTGGTAAAACCTTAAAATTCAAGAAACTCATCGTATTTAGTTATCAATCCAATAAATTAGTATCGCTTATGAATCTATGTGACGCCTAAAACGGAAATTAACCTTGACCCATCAAGCAGAAGAGAATTTATATTAAAATTTTTGGTGTTAACTTTATTTAGAGATTAATCTTAATAATTTTATGAAACCTGTTAACAAACATAATATGATCGCAAACGGCTAGCGTTGGGTTTGAAAAATGTTCAAAATATTGTTAAATATCGTGTCACTTTTGACTACGTTCTAATGTGGAAAGTAAAATATTTTTACAGTTTGGATAATTTTCACAATTTCTAATGTATCCATTCCAAAAATTCTTATTCGGTTTGCGGTCGCATTACGATTGGTCCTTAAAGTTTACAAAATTTTCAAGATTATTACACTACCGAAATTATTTACATTAATTATTTTATATTAAAAGCATTTAAAATAAATAAATAAATAAATCATTTATAAAAATTAGGAAAAAATTAAAAAGTTAAGGAGCTCTGCACATAAAAATTATAAATAATTGCATTTTTAGTACCAATTTTATATAAAATTATAAAAATTTCTTTTTTTCTTGTTTTAAATTTTCATAATTTTGTTTTTTTGTTATAAATTTTAAATGAAATAAAAATTTAATAATTTTTTTTTATATCATTTTGCATAAACCAAATTTGTAAAATTTTCTGAAAAATAAATATATATGGAAAAACTTAATTTTAATTTTTTTGGTGGGGGGAATAAAAGAAATTATGGAAAAGGAAAAAAAATGAAAAAGAAAAAGAAATTAAAGTAAGAAAATAAAATTGAAATAAAAAATATTTTTTAATAAATAAAAAAATATATAAAAAAATTTGAAAATTAAAATTTTTTCGTTGTTTTATTTCTATAATAATTAAATTTTTTATATTTTATTTTTTTTAATAAAATAAATAAATTTAATTGAATTTTCTGAAATCATAGAATTTTACTATTTCCATCCATATATTTATTGTAAAAGTAAATCTACATATACTTTTTTTACATCTCCCATAATATTTTACTAAACTATTTACATAAATACATAAAAAAATATATATAAAAAAAATAATAATATTAATAATAATTGAAAAAAATATTTGGACATTCATAAAAGCACGTTTTACATCAAGGATTCAGATTAAAGGGTGTTCCAAATAATCATAAATATTTGAATTATTTATTTATATCGTGATTAATTGATTATCTGGGATCATAACATAATCGATAATCAGTTAAAAATTGATTTTTTTAAAATAAATATGAAAAATTGATTTAATAAACTGTGAAGCCTTAGTCCTTAGTGGATCAATTTTAATATTGTTAAGAGCAAATTTTGAAAGAATAATCTTTAACTGACATTTAACCAAAATTTCTAAAATTATATTGAAAATGTGAAATTTTCATTTGAATTTTCAGTTGATAAAATATGATGAGAAAAAATATTTCATTAAATTTTAATTGATTGTGGTTAATGACATTTCAAAATTTATCGTGATGGTGAACAGTCGGCCAAAGGGTTAATTTAAAAATTTGTTTAGGTTTTATAAGAATATTATATAAAATGAAAAACTCAGTGCAAATTTCATAGTTAACTTTTAAGGTTAACTTTTATTTGACATTAATCAGCAACAGCATCTGCTGTTGGTTTTAGATTCAATACGAATAATATATTTCGATCAATTCGATAATTTCGATTTCCATTCCACTACGGTAGCTTACCGGTTACCAGAGATTGTAATAGTTACTTTTTAGAATAATTTTCAGCAGTTTAAAAAATTAATAGTTTTTATTTACAATTCTGACACTCCCTGTTTTTAATAATCAACTATGTATGTCAAAATAACAACAATTCATGTAAATATATATTTTGTTATGATTCTCTATCAATTAACAGAATTACATTTAACCGAAAATTAATTCTTGAGATAAACAATTCATAGAAAACATTAATTTTGTGACTACTTGAACGAAACTTTGAAATTCTTCTATTTAAATATAAGTTTACGAACAGTAATGACAACGTCTATGTATTCCAAGTATTCGAAGTATTTATCTCTGAATTGCTGATCTGTGAATTTACTGAATGCCATTTTTTGTTATCAACTGTTTTTTAGGGTTAAAAATTGAAATTATTTATTTTCCAATATAAAAATTGATTTACATAGAAGATATTTTAAATGATTTTTGGATGACAAGTTGTAGACCGACAAGTTTTCCGGTCGGTCGGCAGTTTTTTTTTTAATAACCGACAAATTTTCAATTATAAAATATGATAAAATAAAAAAAAATTGTAATCAGATCCATATTTTTTTTTTATATAAATATTTTAATATTTCTTCTGATTTCAATATATTTTTTTATCAATTTTATTATCGAAAATATGAAAACAAAAGAAAATTTAATTAAAAAAACAAATAAAAATTCTGATTTTCCAATGTAACCAACAAATTTATATAAAAAGTTATTAATTAAATATTGTAATTAAAAGAATAATAATAATTGACAATAAAGAATTAATTAATTAAAATGATAAATTTAAATTTTTAACGAAGGATACAAAAGATATGAGTCATAATGACGTAGTTTTAATATAATATTTATAAAAAAAAATTTTATTTACAAGCTTTTCTACATAATTTAATATATTTTATTTTAAATATTACATAATTAAATTTACTAACATTTAATTTTGGTGCTGGGTGTTGGTGCAGTTTAAATTTTGATATTATATATAATTTTTTTATATTAATTTAAATTATAATTCTATTAATAAAACTACAATAATAATAATAATAAAAGTCCATGCTAAATAATAATAATTTATTTCATAAAAATATTGATAATTTCTTAATAATAAAATTAAAATTAACCTTTTGCACTCCATTATTACACGCAGGGACGCATTTGCCCACACAACATTTTGAATGTACAGAATTTGACGTTTGTATAGTTTTAAGAGTTGATAAATATTGCATAATTTTTCATTTAATCTGTTGGATATCATAAAATCGAGAAGTGAGAATGTGAAATGTGACAGTTGTAAGCGATATATCGAAGATAAAATTTAACTGTTCGTATTTGATTCGATTTTTCATACAACATTTAGACACATCAAATGAAAAGTTGTGCAACCGAATGAAATGTGTGAAGTGAAATGACTTTTAGGAATGATTTGAAAACTGTAATTTGTTTAATTAGTATAGATAAGCAGTTTCTGTAGAAAGCTATCAGCTCATATGAGAGCATAATAGAAAGAGTTACACATTTAAGCCATGAGAACACAGTAATATAAACGACCGTATAGTAAAGTTAACAGATATTGTCGACATTGACAACAAGAATTATTGCATTTATGAGCAGCATATGTTTTCATATTTGACAGGCGTTTTGACAAACATGTACATATTCTGTTTTGACAAACATGTACATATTAAAGTCTAAAACTTTAAAATCCGATTCGAAAAGAGTAGCCTGGAGATGTCATATAAATATTGATTTTTGGAGTGCAAAAGGTTAAAAATTATAAACTTATTTATATTTTAGAAGCTATTTTAAGTAGAAAAAAATATGAAGTTTTGACAAAATTGATGCTTATTATTTGCTTTTTTCAAAAACTGTAATGGAATTTTCATTTATTTTCCTATTTCTATGCATAGAATTGGTAAAATTATGGAAAGAGTTATTTGTCAAAATTTAAGGTCTAATTATCATGCGATGCAGTTCCTTCAACATAAAAGGAAGATAATTTATTCTTATTCATCTGAGAAAAATTTATAAATTCAATTTTTGTAATTATATTTTACCCTAAAAATATAATTTTAAGAAGTTCTATTTCAGCAAATAATTAGCATCATAAATAAATTAAATATTTTTATAAGTTGACAATAAAAATTGGTATATCAATGGTTCAGATATATCAAAAATATTTTGATATAAATTAGATTAAGAAGGTTTTGATACTGTTGTTAAAACCAAACATTTTTAATTTATGTAATTATAGAAATGTCAGTAAAACAAACTAAATATACCGAAAATTGAATAATATAAAGCTTGAAAAAATTTCTTAAATCAATTTATCAGAAATGAAAAGCGTTTTCCCACATGTTCTTTCAAACTATTTTTATTTTTGTAAATGAAAGTAGATGAAAATCTGCATGTAATAATTCAGCCAATTTGTTAATATATCAATCGTTACTGAAAAAGCTTTATAAAATAAAATATGTTACAAAATGACATCCTTAAATTCGTCTACGGAATAGCCAAATGTTAATATTACTGTTTTGTGATTTATAATAATCAAGAAAGCCAAACTGATACAGTAATCGAACATGTCTTTTTACATTTACATACCCTAATAATAAAATTGATATTAAATTGGAATTGTCAAATGTGATATTTAATTCACATGACAATATCAATTTAAAGTTAATAGAGCTTGAAAGTTAATTAATCATATGCAATTAACTCCACTTGGAAGCATAGGCGTTTAATGATAGAGGTATTGAGACATTTTTCCATCCATTAATTTTAAATGTATTTCGAACCAAAATTTACTTTATAGTGAAGAAATTGCACCAAATTAATGGCTTTTAATAGTTAAACTTTTGTTGTCAGAACAAATGATATCATTTAAAGATGTGCATCACTCTGGACTTTTTTAATTCGTAATTACATGCATCTTCAGCATAGCACACTACCCACTACACTGATTGATATATCATTTATCTTAATAAGGATGTGGATCGTCTAGCAAAATCAAAATATTCATTCACTTTCATTACAAATTTCCCTTAAAAAATAATGCTTTCTTCTTCTCTTTTCCACATATTGCATTTGTCATAAGTAATATAGTCGTTCTTTTCATTCCTGATAAAAATCTAATTTACTATATTTTAATAGTGACATTATTTTTATCTAACTAAAATTCAGTTTTATAAATACGAGAATGACGAAAAATTGAATTTTCAATTTGTGATTATTTTAATTTACTCAAATATAATAAAAAACAAAAATTTTATGATTTCTGGTTGTTAATTTAAATTTTAAATTAAAAAAAAAATATGATATGAAAATGTTTACTTGTTTTTTACAGCAATATTCAATTTTAAACTGTAAAGGATGTGTTTTTTTGTGAGTATTTGTTTTTTTTTTAATATATCTTTATTTAAAAATATAAATTTATTTAATTTTATTATTATTTTTATTTTTTGTATTCGTTATGGATTTTTTTTTTTTGTTGTTGATAATAAATTTTATTTGTTGTGGGCTTGACAAACCAAAAAAATAAAAAATAAATGGAAAATGGAAAATTAAAAAAAAATATTTAATTTTGTAATAGTAATCTGTATTTTTGTATTGGTGTATATTTATGAGTGTATTAGTGTATTTTAATATATTTATATTAAATTTGTTTTTATGTGATTTTTATCATGTTTTATGTATGGGTAAAATTTTATGTTTATTTTCGCCTTCTTTTTTTGTTTAAGGCCAACCAGGATTAATTTATTTTTAATTTAATTTTGTGATATGTTTTTCTTGTTTTTTTTTTTTTTTTTGTTACATTTAATGGTTTTGGCAATATAAAAAGGTAAAATTTATTAATTATTATTATTATTTTTGTGACAAAATTAAATAAATTTTTTGAATGGTTTTGTCCTGCAGCAAAAATATTCACAATAATTATTAGGAAATTCAGAAATATTGTAAAAAATTACAAAAAAAAATTATCTATTTAAAATATAGACAAAAATTATTTTTAATTAATTTAATATTTAATTGGATATAATGTATTTAAATGTCATTTATAAATTATGTAATTATGAACAATTTATAGAAAAATAATTATAAATTATTTTGTCTTTTTGAAGTCAAAGGATCGAAAATTAGCTTTAGGCATTATAGGTTACAAATTATAATTGATGATTTCATGTAATTAAAACATTGTGACCCGGAATAAGTGGAACATTGATAGGAAAACTGTGTTACATATATGATTATTATATTAATTAGAATTTAAATGTCCTCTTCATTATTAATTTTATGTTGAAACAAAAAATATTGTTACTTTTAAATTGAATCACACAATTATCACATTCCCAGAATAGCATATATCGTCAGAGAGTGTAAGTCTCACTCACTTGAACATTTTATTTTCAGGATAATGAAAATATGCTTCAGATTTTAACGCATTTTCTTTAGTAAGAGATCATAGACTATTAAATCTGCAGACTTAACGTCAATATTAGAAAAACTGACGTATTTTAATTAGTGCTCCACTGCCATTCGTGTCACATATAAAAGTATAATATAAATTTACTATTACCATGCTGACACAGCAGGTTTGTAACGTTTATAGAACCCAATTAAAAACTGGTACATGTAAAACTGAAGTAATTTGATTGAATAATAAAGAAAAGCAGCTAAAAATCTGGGTAATTTGTGGCTATTTCATATAATATAATTATGACTCATTGTACATTTTGAAATTCTGTTACAGACAAATAAATGCTGATGATTTGTGTAGCTTGTGTAGCGTACGACTGACAATTGCCTCGACCATTAAATGTACTAAATTTATAAATAAATTAAATTAATTCGATTTTTAATTAACAAGTATTTATTATGGAAAACAAAAATATTATTATTTATAAAATCTAAACTATTTGTAGAACTTGAAAAAATAAAATTTACAATTTTACAATGCAAAACAAAAAATTAATAAAATTCTGTTTTCTAAGATGGAAAATTCTGTTTTCCAAAAAAAAAATGAAAGTTTTAAATAAATAAATTTCCTTTTTCTAATAATAATAATTAAACTTTTATGCAAAAAAATTTGCGTATTTATTTAAAATTTTTATAAAAAAGATGAAAAAAAAAATAGACTGTCAAAATAAGCTTTCTACTTTATTTTGGTTATGGTAATGGTTCACACATACATCAGAATTATTGTTAACTGATACTGAAATTATTATTTAACGATTTAAAATACCCAAAATCGTAGATTAAATTGTAATTAATTTAAATTCATCGTTTTTTTTATTTGTATGAAAGGATTAAGATAATAAAGGATATTTTTGTTATTGGTGTTACCTGTATCCTTGCAGCATTACAAAAAGATATTAAGAAATAAGATAGTATAAGAGGAAAAAGAGGATTTTTAAAAGCAAACTCTTCAAAATCATTGAATTACCATTCCCCCATCATAATCAATGTTTTGAGAATTATAAAAGCTAAGGATTAAAAGGATTAGAAAGGAGTTTTTTTTATATATTTATATAAATATATGTATTTATAATATTTATAAATATATATATTTATATTAATAATTGTTGTTACTTGTTTATAGAACTATTTTTCATAAAAATTAAAAATAAATAAAAAAGTATTTAAATTCTTTAAATTATTTTATTATTGCTTACCGTATTGTTTAGTTCGGACGGGTATAGGTGGCGTTGTAGCACCTTCGCCTCGTTGTGAACGTGCTGCTAACCAAATATAATATAATGTATCAGGATATAAACCATCTAGTGTATATGATTCTGTATTAGATATTCTCCTAAAATTGATTTAGTTTTTTGGTTTTTTTTAAATTTTATTAAATTATTGTCTTACTTGTGATGTGCCTGATTGGCATATGTATCATTCCAATATAATTCAAAATGTACAATATTTTCACTGGAATGAGTTGGTTTTGACCACTGTAATGTAACAGCTGTCTCACCAATATCAGTTGTACGAAAGTTACTAGGTTGTGATGGGACACCTGTTAAATATTAATTTTGAATTTGTTATTTAACTATTAAAATTTTAAATTCGTTTTAAAGTCAATAGTTTAACAGAGTAAAAACATAGTGAGTAAATTGGATGACTATAAATTTACTTAAATTATTTGAAAACGACTACCGAAAGAAAATTCAAATAATATAAACTAAAATATGAATTTACTTAATCGGTCTCGCCATTTATTTCGTAATGCTTTCACTAGCCATTTTAATTATAGAAATCGCTACAACTCTTCTTATCATTCGATGATGATGAAAATCAAATTTTTCTAAATATGGAGTTACAAATTTACTAGATTCTTTCCAGGAAATGTGATAGAAATAAGAGAAACGAGCTTTAGAATGAAGGAAGACTTTTTTAACCTGATTTATTAAAAAAGTGGTCGAAGTTGGTGAATAAAAGTGGTCGACTTGGTAGATGACCTTTTAATCTGAATTAAATTTGATAAGCCTCATAAAAAAACGATTTTATTAAAATATTATTATGGATTTCAAAGGGATTTCAGCTTATAAATTCAGATTATTTTGAATTCAAGAAAAATTGTATCTCGCTCTATTACTTTTTCTTTTCATGCTATTTCTTTCCGCTCCAAAAAAATTGATAACCAAAACCCATAAGCTAATTAAAAACAGAATAATAATAATGTCAAAATTTAACTGCAATAAAACTCAGTAACATTAGCTATAGTTGAGTGCTTTCCGAATCCATTAATTATTATGTTTTAAGTGACATAATAAATGAAAGATGAAAGACCATAGATCCTATAAAATACTTTCGCTAAAAAACCACATTTATTTACAACAACGATTTCCTAAAAAACTTTTCCTCTTTCACAATTTGTATATAAGATTAAAATAGATCCGTACTCACAAAAATATTGAAAACAAATTGACTGACAATTAAAAACTTTTTTCCTGGATATAACGCAGAGTATTAAAGTTAATTATATGAAAATCACACTAAAGTTTTCATCACATCAAATTGTTGATTATAAATTTTCCAAAATTCTGGGCAAATTAACGTAATCTCTGTAAATCTTACGAAAAGTTGATTCTTTCTTGAAATTTTCAGTACTATATAATTAATTCTTTCAAAAATTATCAAGCCAAATAATACATGACAGTAACAAGTCAGTAGATTATAATTGCAGTTAGAAAGAATGCTTCTAAGCTAATTTTCAAAAATTTATTTTGTGAGAATATAGAAGATTTATTTAGTCCTTTGAATTTTTTATAAAAAACCAGAATTTCAGATTTCGTCTTTATTAAAATCGATTGCAAATATATTTTAACTCATACCAGGAATCGATTTTCTTTAGGGGTGTATAACTACTTTATATACGAGCTGTTTAGTAATGGGTGGTCCACACAAATACACTTCAGCTGGAATCACAGCGCCAACGTCCCTCGTATCTTCGCGTTCACAGCGGTGTAAAAAATACAGTTTTTACCTAAGAAATTACAATGCTCAACGTTGAGGATGGTGGCGTGGTCGAAAAATTTTACTATCAGCGATAAAAATGGAGTAGCATCAAATTACTAAGTAGCATCAAATTCACAAAAAAACTAAGTAAACGGAAAGTTTAAAAAGTTCCAATTATACGGGTACAATGTAATTTAAAATTTAATGTCATCGTCAATAGTCGTTCACGGTGACAATGGCACTATGATTCCAGCTTTATGTGATTTTATTATTTTGCGGGCAGTTGTTGGATAATCCGTTAAATAATTAACTATAGGTTCATCCTAAATATTTTTTTTTATTGATTATATAAATTTACCTTGTTGTGTTTTAACTTGTACTGGTGTAGACATTGGACCAGCACCCATTGATGTAAATGCTTGCACACGTACTGTATAAATAGCATGTGGTGTTAATTCTGATATTGTTGTTAATTCACTATTATCAACCATTTGTGAATCCCATGATGCTTCTGGTTGATTTGGATTTGTCGTATAATAAACTTTATAGCCCTAAATCATAAAATATACAAAATTTAATTAAAATTTTCAATTTAATATAACTATATATTTTAAAATAAATTTGAAAATAATGACTACCAGACAGACAAATAACATAAAAAAGTTCAAATAAGTTAAATATAAAAAATATAAATTCTAATGTAATTGTCTTTACATATATAATACTAAGATCAATATCTCAAAGTGTTAAAATAAAATTGGTTAAAATGTTATTTGAACAGAAGAATTACGCCTCTCTCTACACACCATATGTCCTTTTTACATACAAAAAGTACTTGTCTTATGTGTTATTTAATATAAAATATTGAATTTTAAATGTTTATCTAGGTTGGTTTTATATACTGAAACATTAAATATCCTTTTTAACTATTTCTACTATCATAAGGACTATAAATACTGTATATATATTGAATACATGAATTTTAATGGTTATTTAACTTACGGTCACTTGTCCATTTGGTGTTTCAGGTGGTTCCCATGTAATAACCATTGTTGATGAGCTTAATGGTCGTACTTGTACATTTCTTGGTGCGCTTTCCATTTCTATAATATTACATTAGAACAAGAATATAATAAATATAATATTTATATATATATATATAGTAAAATGAATTTAATTTTGGTTAAAATATAAAGTTGACTTCATGGAATTGCTAATAAAATGCAATAATAAATTTTATTGGAACAAGATACCAAAAATAAAAAAATTATATATAATAAACTTACATTGAAATTAGCTTTTTGGTTCAATTTAAATTTTGAAGTACATAAACTAAAATATATTATTAGTAGTTATATATATACGAGTTATAAGGTTCAAGTCCTATTATCAGACTACTTCAAAATGAAAACATAAAAAATCTATTAAATATATTTATTATGTTATAAATGTTATGCGGTAAGTACTAAAAAAAAATATTAATTTGAAATCTTTTTGGAAATATCGAAAATTTATTTTTTATTTAATATAAATTGATTTTCAAAATAACTGACATAAATCGTCAAGAAAGGTAAAACTGTACCAGGAGAGTAGAAACTGATTGTCAAAGTATATTTTGTGAATTGAATTGGACAACATGGTCCAATTTACAATTATTTGTTAGACATATAAATAATTGACGAAAACAATAATAATTCGTAAAGAATGGTAGTTCTGATTTTGACAGGGTGAATCATTTAATTCACAACAATTATATATATATGAAAAATATTACTTCTTATAAGTATATCTGTCATTTTCTGAGTAAATCTGAAATTTTACGAATAGTCTACACAATTATTTAAAGTAATTGTTCTATCATAAAGTTTGCCAAGGAAAGGACGAATTTCAAAACATAATTGTAAATTTAAAGTTATACAAAACATCACGAAAATGCGATTTTTCATAGAGATTAAATAATTAATTCTAATGTCGATATTTTAAAGGCAACAAAGACTGCAGATTTAGATTTAGCTGTGAGGCATATTAAAAATTCAAGTAATTAAAAACAAGCTTATACCAAAATCATTTTAATTAAATGTATAATTATAATTCTATTAATTCTCACGTTTTCAGAAAAAATTAGATAAATGTTAATTACAAAATAATTTGTTATACACATTTTGTTATAATTTTGACAGTACGCTAACATTATAATCCAAAACATTGTGCTATGCTGGAATTAGTTTGATCGGCGTCAGTTTTGTTTAAAATTTAATTAATTAAGTATATGGAATCAGTAATACTGTTCAGCGTAAAAGTTGAATTAATTTCCACTTTGACGGCGTTGTTACTGACTAATGGTGATGATACTATCTCTGGCCTTAGTTCCATAACAGTCAAGTTGGTATGGTTGTAATTGTGGTACGTAATAAATTTAATTTGAAATTAAAATTATTGTAATTAGATTTTTAAATAAATAAGTATATAAAAATTAATATTTATTATTTTAAAAATAATTTTAATTCAAATATATTGTAATTTATAAATGAATAATTAATATAAAAAAGTATGCTTTTTTAATTGTATAACCAGATTTGAAGTTTCCAAGTAAATTAAAAGTGTTAATATTTCAATAACACTTAATTTAATATTTATATTTTATATAGCAAAGACGGTTTTTGATTATGGTATACATTGAATTAGAAAATTATTTAAAAGTCATTTCTTGCACATGCTACACAATTACTTTCATAAGCAATAAATTACAAAATTTCAATTGAAATGAAAACTTTTCCAGAAAGAAAATTTTAAATTAATTATTATTAACTTTCTTTTTCCAAATTTGTTTTTCCAAAATATTTTGTGAATCGAAATGTTAAAATAAATATTGAAATAAAATTAAATTTTCACTTTACAATAATAAAAGATTTTTCTTTTTTCGATTAATTGAAATCAATTTTAAGCTATTTAATTATGGGATAAAATAGTGAACAAGTTAGAAGACGTACAATAAAGGTCTATAATTTATAATTTAAATTAGTTATCAGATTTGTTTCGTTATTTTTATACAATTTGAATTTTATAAATAATTAAATATTATTTATACTTTAAGGAAGTTTTCCATCCTTATCCAATTGATTTTGAAAGAATATTCAAAAAAAAAGGTGATAAAATCTTAGAATTTTGTTTTGTAATAGAGATGAAAACTTGAATAATATTATAAAATTATTAAAAAGTTATGTGGTTATGATACAACCATGGCAATAAAACTATCAATTTATATAGAAATGAAATGTTCCTTATAAAGTTTAGTAATAAAAGATAATTGAGATGTAAATGAGTCTTGTCTAATGTATTAATAAGCAAAACTTATTCAAGATAATTATAGTTATCGTCTCACAAATATTTACAAAACAGCTGAGCTATTCATGGTAAATAGCTTTCCATTTTTGATGTCTATAGGAACATTACATCATTTAAATGGAGGAACGAAATCCTTTTACATATTTTAAAATTGTGTCCTGAGGAAACATATTTAAAATGAATAAAAATGATAGGCAAATTGGGTATATTTACTTGGCTACATGTTTAAAACATTAGCGTTTATATAGTTTTCACGTAACTTAAATTTTACTTTGCCTGTTTTCCTAGGAAAATGAATGAAATATTTACAAAGAAAGGATTTCTATAAATCAGATTGTGGAATATTTTATGTAAAAATTTCAATTACGATTCTTGTAATACAAAATTTGAAATCATGGATGTCGATAGCAAACGAATCGATTTTATTTTATAAAAATAGACTTAACTACAAATTTTGTAAAGTAAAAATATGAAAATTAAGTTATTTGACATTTCAAAGTTGATGAAATATGTATACATTTCAGTAGAAGCAGTAAAAAGAGGCTATTAAGAGATTCCAGCTGACCATAACTTTGGTAACAAAACGTAATTTTAACATTTAAATTTTGGTTAAAAATATAATACTTATTTTATATATAAAAAGAGGTTTCGATTAATAAAACAAGTATTTATTTTTATGTTGAATCTTTAATGAATTTATTTATGGACAAGCTACAAGGTCTTTTGTCAACACCAACACCAAAACAATTAAAATTGGTCCGTTTAAGCAACAAATAAAAAACAATTAATCGATAAAAAACAAACCAAAATGGCTATTCGATATTAAAATACTAATCGAAAGAAAATATCGTTTGACAGCTCGATCCATCGAGTAAGATCATCCAAAATAGAATAAATTTCGATATTTATTTACAGAATTCGACCCCAGATTAAAAAAACATCTGTTCCATATGTTTAATTAACTACAAATTATCTATCGACAGTACCAATATTTCAAATTACATATTTGAAAATGATCAAAATGCAATTTTAGAAAAAAAGCAAATTACCAAATATATCAAAAATTGAATAATAATATTAATAAATATCCCTGAAAATCAATTTGGTTTCAGAGCAAAACATTCGGCAATACACGCGGCAAATAAGTTGACTTCAGATATATGTTGGGCAATAAATAAAAAAAAATGTGTGGGGGCATGTCTTATAGATTTAAAAGAAGCATTTAATTCAATTTGGAATAATGGGTTAATATATAAATTATTAAAATATAACTTTCCAATACATATGGTTAAAATTATTAGAGATATGATAACTGGTAAAAAATTTATTGTAGAAGATCGACAAATACAAAGTAATAAAATATTTAAAGTAATGAATGGTCTGCAACAGGGAACAGTTAATGCTCCAATCTTGTTTAATATTTATATAAGTCAGCTATTACAAAAACTCAACCAAAAACAGACCCAAACGGGAAATTTAGCCTTCGCAGATGATCTAATTATTTATAATGTAAATAAAAATGCATCAAAAATACAAGAGAGTTTACAACAAAATTTTAACGAAATTCAAAGCTATGTTGATTCTTGGAAATTGAGAATCAACTATAGCAAATGTGAAGTAATACTATTTAGAAATAGCTTAGATAAGGTTAATAAAAATATTAGGAAAACATGGAGGGACTTTCACATTGTAACAAGAGACAATACTAAAATAACAAACCAAAAGACAGTTAAATATTTAGGCATAAATTTAACTCATAACTTAAACTACAGATTTCATATTAATAAACAAATAGATAAAGCACGCAAAGCTTTTATGGCAGCGAAAAAGCTTTTCTATACAAAAGGTATAACACCAAGAGTAAAAGTCATAGGGTACCAGGCATTAGTAAGACCAATTCTTACATATGCTTGCCCAATATGGTACAATGTAAGTCCATCATGTATGGAACTACTAAGAAAATTTGAGAGGAAATGTATTAGATACTGCACAGGAAGATTCAGAAAACCAGAAAGTGAATATAAACACTTTATTTCCAATAAAACTATTTATGAAATTAGTCAAATAAACAAAATAGATCATTTTATATTACATTTAACAAGAAAACATTTTTCAAGAGTAGATAATGTTAAAGAAAATAGTTTAATAGCACATTCTATATATCCTAGTGATAATTACATTGAGTACACAATGCAAACAGGATATATACCACCTGAAGGGTTTATTTATTTAGATAAAAACAAGTATGTTCAAAACGATGAAAATATACCAATATTATATCACATATTTAGGAGGTCAACAAATAAAAAAATTGAATATGAACCTAATTTAAAATATATTAATAATACACAATTATTTAGATATGATACTTATGTACCAATAAGAAATTCAATAGATATAAAAAACTTTTGGTGGCAAAATTAAATGATGTAATTAATTAAAATTTAGTATATAAGAGGGTGAGGGTAATTTTGTAAGTTTTATTGTTGTTTTTATATAGTTATAAGTTATTATTAGTTGAAAATTAAAAAAAAAAAAAATTATAATATTGGTTTTAAAAACATAAATTTCCAATGTAAATAAATATATTTAAATTTAAATAAATAATATAATAAATAATTTAATAGTCAAAAACTAAATATATAATAAACATAAATTAAAAAATGTTAAAAACTTAGAGCATTCTAATTAAGAATCAGTAAGTTAGAACCTATATATTAAGAAAATTTTGATTTAAGTGTTTTGTACAAAATAGATATATTAACAAAAAAATTTAAATGGAAA
Organism: Rhamphomyia laevipes; assembly: GCA_963920725.1. Classification (NCBI taxonomy): domain Eukaryota; kingdom Metazoa; phylum Arthropoda; class Insecta; order Diptera; family Empididae; genus Rhamphomyia; species Rhamphomyia laevipes. Next base: position 38,693,104 of record OY987258.1, on the reverse strand, counting down.
TAAAACACTATTAAAAAAAAAAAAAAAAAAAAATATTAATAAATAAAATATCGATAAGATTTTTCGGTTCCGGTTATGATATTTTTAGAAAATTTATTCAAAATTTTGGATTTAAAGAAAAATAACAAAAAATTTACACACGTAATGTACATACAGGAAACAAATTATCAATAATACTGAATTATGGTCTCTATGCTGCTGATATAGCAAAAACGTCTTCTACATTTATATGCATTATGTCTCTTTACTGTCGCTATAAAAAATCTGAGCATAAATTATGTATTATTTTGCATATCCTTTTTCAAATACATATAATATAAACATAACATATAATGTATTGTGTCTATGCTAATATTGCATATATAATCTTCTGCACTATTCGTAAACCTTGTGCATAGTAAAAGTCTTTTTTTATCCTAGAGAGGAGTTAGAAATCAACTTTATGTGTAAAAGGAAGATTTTTTTCTTTGTTGTGTTTTGTGTATTTCGAGTATAAAAAATATATAGAAAAATTATTTGACTTATTACTCTTTCAAGTCCAGAGGACAATGCAGAAAATAAAAAAATTGTTGTGTAAGAAATTGAAACCAAATGCATTCGATGTGATAACAGAATTTTATGTGATGTAAAATAGTTTTTTTTTTTTATTTTTGCAGATAAGGATCTATTAAAATACGACATCAAAGACACCACTGGAGTTTGTATTTTTAAGAAAATCTTCAGGATGAAAATTTATTCAAGAAGAAAATTTTTCTATATATAAAATGTAAGGATTTGGTTTTTCAATTTTTCTTTTTTTGTGTACTCTGTAACACCACAATACCAGAATATATTTTGAATGAATATAATATTTTACTTAAGTTGAAAGGTCGAATTGGAAATATTGTGTAAAGTACAAATTGATGTGTTATTTTTCTTACCGGAATAATTTAAATTTTAAACATAAATATTTATTGTGACAAGTTTTATTTGTAAAATTCTATTAGTAGAAATAAATTTTTTACATAATAGTTTTAGTCAATTACATAATTTAATAGTTTAATAGAGTAGATATATTTATAATATTTAAAAGGAAGCTATTGGAAAATTTTGATATTACACTTTTTAGATAGATTAATAGGTTTTTTTTTAGAAAGAAAGTATGTTTGTAATTTTTTTTTAAAGGCCCAATCGTAAAGTTTTAGCGGTAGCTGTAGATTTTTTTCCCCGCCAAGACAAATCCAGTACAAACGCAATGCTGGCGGTGGCGGTGGCTGAGAAAATTATATTTTATTATATTATTATATTTTTGCGGGAAATCTTTATTATTTATTTAAAATGTCACTATGAAAAATGTCAGTCAAATTTAAAATTCGCTTCAGTTATTAAAATTTTCTAGCGCTGCCGGTTAATATTGAACATTGTTCAATATTGGCTTTAGCTTTTTTTTCCTTAGCGGTGACCGCTAGCATTATGTTTGTTTTCACTGATTTCCATATGTTGAAGAATTTTCAAAATTTGCGGTAAAGGTTTGCGCCCACATTACGATTGGGCCTATCATAATCCAGGAGCTAATGAGCCTAATTTAATTTTAAAATATTTAGACAAAATATTATCAATATTCCACGTTTAATTCCCCTTGACCTCCTAAAACAAATATTAATTTAATTTTTCTTTTCGCATTTGATTACTTCCAGTATGAAGCATATTAAATAATTTAAGTTATAGCACCATCTAGCGGACAAATTAACAATTAAAATGTTCTATCCTTCAATGTTTAATTAGATCTGCAATTATTAATTTCGTGGAATATTTACTATAAATATTAAATTAAAGGATCGGTAAAAAAGCGAAAATGGACGAATTTTATGAACGAATTACCATTTCAATAATTGATGTTAATTTCAATAATTGATGTAATCAACATTGATGTAATTTCAGGTATATTGAAATACCATTCTAGTGAACATTTTTACATAACGTTAAATAACAATTTGACATTTTATAGAATGTATAGACGGACAGAGAACAGTCGGACAGAGACTTGTACAAAAGTCCTAAAAAATAATGAATAATCATAAAAATTGAACCAAAAAGTTTCAGAATTTCTCAAAAAAAAAAAAATATCTTTCGTAAACCAAAGGTTAACGAATATTAAATTAATCTTATGATTAATACTTACTGGCACCTCCAAATGTGAAATCACCTAAATTTATATGTTTTTATTTTTTACCAGACATAATTCGAAAAAAAAGATTGAAATTTTTTTGCATTTTGATTAAAAATTTTGTATAAAAATTTAACAAAAACAAAATAAATTATTTAATAAAATTGAAATTTTGAAAAAAAAAAAATTATTAATTTTGAATAAAATTAAAGAAAATATATCAAAAATTAAAAATGATGATAAAATAATGAATTATTTCACAAAAATTCCGATGATTTTTAATACATAAAAAAAACTAAAAAAAAAATCTAATAAAATCTGTTGAACAACTTACGTTACATACCATTCATTTTTTGTTATGTAAATATTTATTATGATTTTATGTTTTTTAATTATGAGTTTTTATTTATCAAAATTTTCAATCCGCATCCAAAGTGTAAAATTGTGTAAAGAGAAAAAAAAAAATAAAAATTGGAAAATTCCAATCAAAAAATTTGTTTTTCATTTTTTTTGTTAAATATGCAAAATACAAAAATTTTAAAATTTTTTTTAAGAAAATGTAAAAAATCAAAATTTTCTTTTTTTTTTTTTATAATTAGATGGAAATATAAAAGTAAATTATGAAAAATTATATTTATCATAAAAATAAATAATGAAATAAATTAAATATTTATCAAAAAAAATGAGTGATAACTTACCAGTCTCACCAGTGGTACAAGTCGCAGGAATTGATGGTGGTCCACGTCCAATATTATTAACAGCAATTACATAAAATTCATATTCAGTGTAAGGACTTAAGGCTCGAACAACATAGAACATCGTAATAATTCCACTAATTTCACTGAATGCCTAAAAAAATTTATAAATAATTTAGTTTTAATTTTGTCAGTGGAAGATTCACAAAATCTAAGAGTTTTAAACTTGGAAATTAGTACACCAAGTATTTATTCATTTAAACATAATTAATTATCGGTAAAGGATCAAATCATTGTACACATTCAATGACCACTTAACATCGTGTACCTAATTACATTTTAATTGATTTTTAATTGATTTTAATTATGTCAATAGAATTGTTTAAGATTCTGACAACTTTTAGCTTGTGAACTTTTGGGTATTTGGTCAAGAATTTAACTTTATTTTACTTACTTGATTAGCATTTTTTGGTTTATATTGAATCACATAATATTGAAGATCTTCTGGTCCCTTGTATGACCATTCTAAACGAACAGATGTTGCTGTCACTTCAGAAATTTGAACATCTGTTGGTGCTGTCGGCAATGCTATATTTAAAAATAAAAAATTATTTCTATTTAAATTTTGTAATTCATAGTCACTTACATTGAACTTTAACTATTGCAACAGCTTCAATTTGACCAAGTGACGAAGCTGCTATACAAGTATAATTTGAACTAACTAATATGTTATTCAATTGTAGAACATTTCGACCAATTGGAATTTCATTTTCTGGTGTCAAATCTTGTGCACCTTAAAAAAATATTGAAATTGAAATTATAATATATTTAAAAATTAATTTTATATTAATATTTATTACCTTTCATCCATTTTACGTGAGGCATTGGTGAACCAACAGCAACACATGTTAAATTTAAATTAGCACCTAACATAACTTCATTTAATGGTTCTGGGGGTCGTGAAAATGTCGGCGGAACACGTCTTACTTTAACATATAAAGAAGTTGCTTTTGAATGTTCTGTACCAACTGAATTCTCTGCAACGCATTCATATTTGCCCTGATCATCTTCTCGACTATTTTCAATTTGTAAACTTCCTGTAAAGACATTGCCGAAAGAAAAAATATTGTAATTTTAAAATAAATGTTTTGTTATAAATATATAGAAAGCGAAGTGAATATTAAATGAACATTTTCCAATGCCAAAATTACGAATATTGAATCATTTATGAACCTTATAATTAATTAATTAAATCATAATTAATAAATTAAATCATATATTAATTAAATATTCATGTATTAAAACAAGAAAATGATAAATTCAACTATGACGAATTTTATATATTAATTATATAAATAGTTCGCGCGTTTATTCTTAGAAGTCTAGAATTACAGAGCCATTTTGTTAGTATTAAATTAATTGGTGTCAGATATAACTAACTTAAATAATAAGGAATTAATAAATTAGTATTTAAAAAATAATAATTTATTAATTGAAGAAAATTATTAACAGATTATGATTTAGATATGACACGAAATTGTCACGGAGATTTTATTATGATTAATTTATAGTGGAATAAGTTTGGAGTGAGAAAAATCTGCCAGATACGTAAATAACAAGATAACATATTTGAAAAGATACGAAGCATATCAATTTTTATGTATAGTACAGTATTATAATTTTTTTTCAGATATTCTATAGAAAATTCTACTCGGTTGTCTGGTGTTTCAAAGTTAAAAGCCACCTCTAGATTTAGCTTAGTTTGATTTTATGTATAATAATTTATTGTAATTGATTTTTAGGACTGTTTTGTATACTACAACACTTCGTAGGCCCTAAGTATGGGACATGAAGACGATTGCGTAAATTTTTTTATCAATTCCCAAAGACTGTAATTCAAAAATATTTTGCTATATATGAATTGGATTGATATCAAGATTGGATTAGTTTGAAGAGATGAACCGCTAGAGGGTTCACCTGCGTGTAGGCTATAAGGTCATGATTTAATAGGTCCTGCCTGAACCAACAACTCATTCGACTGAATTTCAGAATTAATTTCCAATCCAGAACTTCTGCTTCATGCAGTTCGATCATGTACTAAGAATCAAAGCATTTCCGTTTTTGTGCAAGAGACAGCGACAATTACACAAAATAGTGTTCAGTTGTATCACGTTTGTCTCTGCATCCTCGATCTCCGTATTTTAAAAGCATGATCTCTCCGCATTAAGTGTCGAATTAAGAGCGTGTTCGCCAGATATTCTAAGGTTTTGGGTTTGGGTACACAAACACAAATACCGAAATACTAAATTCATAAAACAGTCTATAGCATAAAACATTTAAGATTTTATGTTTTACAAAAAATACATTTATTTAAAATTTTTATAACGATCATAATTTCGAATTTCATTATATACGAGGAATAACATTTCCCTTAAAATTATGTAAAATATATTTCCCAGGTATGCAAAATAAAAAAAATATGAAAATTATTTTTATTGCTTAATAAAATTTTTCTAATTATGATTTTAAAATTAGATTGTATAGAATAAAAATATACATAAAAAATATAACTTATTGCCGTTATATATTTATGTTTCTATGCCACTAAAGATAATGTTCTTATAATTTTCATAATAAATATAGGGGAGACAGAAAATAATGTTAATGTTTTTATCAACACCAAATTAATTATATAGATAAATTATATTAAGAATCTATTAGTTAAATTCAAAATAAATTTGTGGTTAAATATTAAATTTTTGGGTCGTTATTTATGATTTCTTTTTTTTTTGTTTGGTGCTTGCAGTATTAGATAATCTATATTTTCTTTTTGTTTGCAGCTAAATTGTTGAAGAAAAAAAAAACTGTCACGACCTGAAAATTATTATAAAATTTTTTATTATCGTTAATATATAATATAAAATATGTTCTATAATAACAATCAGAAAAAGTCGCGTATTACATTAAAAACATAAAATATATAATAACATTAACCAACACTAAATTGTGATGTTGTGATTGTCTAAATTTAATTTTGTCAACAGATCATATTTTTTTAGGCATAGTTTCCAATTTTAGCAAATTACGAAAAGGATTTAAAAAGACATGAAATAGAAATATGAATTTAAAATTTCAAAGTGTCTGATGATCAACTGCAGAATTGCTAAAGTAGACATTGAAGAAAAATTAATTACATTTTAAAATCTTAAAAACAAATTACTAAAATAAAGGATTAAATTAAATTTTACGCATCATATGCGATGTTCTGCAATTAAAAAGCTTAACAATTTCTGACATTTGAGTGAGGACAATTGGCATTAGATCGTTTATTGTATTAAACTTCTTTACTATGGTCAGCTAATACATGTTCTATAAAGTAGTTACGAATAGTGTGTTTGAAACCATCAAAAATATTTTCTTGTCAAATTCTTACAGTGTTGTCAAATTTCATAATCTATTTTAACTACAAGTTCTTTAAAGAAGTTACCATGTTGCCAATAGTCAACATAGCTTTTCAAAAAAAAAAAGCAAAATAAAAAAAGCTTATACTTCAGCTTTTCTTGTCAAATCCTCACAGTGTTGTCAAATTCCAAAATTTGACCATTTAACTATATATATTTTTATTGCATATTTCCAAAGAAAATCAATAAATATAACACCAAAAAATTTACAACAATATTATCTAATATATTATTTATAATACTCAATATTTATATCGTTATAAAATCTATTAATTTTATTATAAAATATTTCAATATAAACAAACCCTTTACGTTTTTTATATATGAATGAATATTTTCATCCCTTGTTGCCAATCCTTGACGATTTTAAATATGAAAGATTGTAAAATATTCAATGCTGTAAATATGAAAAATCTTTAAAAGAATATTGTTCTTTTTATAGAAATAGATACATAAGAAAAATATTTTATTATAATATATTTGAACTTTCCTGGCATCAATTTGATATTTACAGAAATTTTTTCGTTTTTTGCCATTTTGTATGGCGGAAGTGATGGTTGGTGGGTATAATATTTGATAATAAAAAGTAAAACTCATATTTTTTATATATTTTATTTTCCAATGTAAAAATTGTTATATACATATATAAAAATAAATATATGTATATATGTATAGATAAGGAAATATTTGCAAGTTCTTTAAAATATGATACATTTAAGCTTAGAGGCATACAAGGAGTATATATAGAGGATTAATGGAATGGTTATATATCTTGCTGACTTATAAAATATATTCGTGATTATATTTTCCGCGTATTTTTTTTATTTTTTTTTTTACATATCTCTTCTCTACATATCTTCTGTATATATGTAGAAATTGTATTTTTGTTTGTTTTTATTATGGAGATTTTAAAATATACATAGAAAAATATGAATTTTATGATACACATATAATAAATCTTCATATCTGTATAATTCTTTACAGGTAAAAAAAATAAATATGTATAAAATTTTAAATTTATATGATGGTGTCCGTATATTGATATCCAAGATTTATTATTATTATTTCTATTTTTATGTTTATTCATAAAAAAAACGGGAGCTGTAGAGAAATGAACGAAAATAAAGATATGAAAACACTGCTGGGTACATGAGGATGAAATAACCTGTAAAATAATATTCTGCATCGTGTAGCATAAATGATTTCGAAACCTTGAAATGAAAGTTATATTTTCCCTCCTGTTCGAACTTGTGACGGTACGAAGTGGCTCTAATGCTGGTATCAACAACATTATAAAATTTAAAGTTCTTATATAATTTAAAAGGGAAATCACAATAATCCATTTCACTGCAGTTATTAGAATTGTCTCCCTCTTAATTCTATATTAAAATCATTGCGATGTCATTAAAAGAACATATTTTTTTTTTTGACATTTCTTATTTAATTCGGATATACTATATAAAAAATTAACTTTCCCAAATGAAAAATATCGAAATTACGACAAAAAATATTAAAAAATTACACTTTAAATATATAGATATTTTGATTGTATATAATAAAGAACAGCAAAACAATTTGATTCTAAATTCCTTCCTTGTACAACAATTTAGATATACTTTAAAAGTAATAAACATTTAGTACTTTATAAAATGAATTCTATGTTTTCCTTCTATATGGGGTTCAATTTAATACCATAGGCATATAAAAATGAATATCATCATGTAGTCTATAAGTTAATATAAATGTTGTAACAAAAATTATATGGCAGTTTAATATTTTGGAGTTTTTTATATATTATAAAAAAGGATATAAATAAAATATAAATATTATTATTAAAGTTTTAAAAATTTTGTCATCTGATTTGGACTTTGGTTTATGTTTCTCTTCTATTTCCCATTGGTTAATGGAAATATGATTTCTTTTAAATTAAAAAGTTTATTAAATAGTACATGTATAAAAATGTTATGAAAAGTAATAATAATTAAATTTATCAGAGTTTTTATTAATTTTGTTTAAAATTTTGTATTAGCTTGTATTGAGTTCCGGTAATGAAAAAGCATTACGAGTTGGTAAGAAATGGGGAAACGAACAACACAGTTGACACTTACCAAATAAGTTACCTATTACTAATGGCCGAAAGGTTAAAAAAATACATACTCTTTACACAAAATCTTTTGGGGTAAAAAAACAATAACAAAATAAAAACCATGCCTCGAATGTATACCGGTTCTGTCGGTATTGTTACTTGCCACATTTTAAATAGGAAACATCATGCAGACTAATTTCGTTGACGCATTCTGTGCCATTTTCCCTCCATGTGTTGCGCAAGACTGAAAAATTTGAAATGTTATTTTATGACCAGTCAGTGTGAAACAGGTTTGGTGAAGCTGGTCAGCCTGATTTAATTCATAAGAGGAGTGGGCAGGTTGATGTGCTGTACACGTAAGTCGTATCTTCAATTGTGGGAACAAGCGGTCACGGTGCGCAGTGTTTTTTAGCCACTCTGCACTCAAATCAACCTACTAACAAATTTGAATTTATAATACTTATTTAAAAAGTGCATCCGATATGAATCGGGAAAATTTTAGTTAACTCTTTATATATTATATATATAAGCATGAAGTATGAATTTTTAATATTATTAATAATATTATGAGATGGAATTTCGTGTACATAAAATTGTTCCTTATTCAGCCATTAAACCATTAATTCAATTTTTAAACTTACAAAAGGATAATTTTTTTATTATTCACTAATGGTTCTTATTTTTAAACTATAGTGATAGTTCATTAATCATAAATATGCAGTGACACATGTAATGCGGTAACAAATTAAGATGAATCACATAGAAATCAATTCTACTAAAATTAAAGTCATTAAATTTACATGAAAAATGTTGTTATTCTGCATCTTGGACCAGGAAAGTGACGGATTGAACTAGAAACTGATGTGGATTAAAAGCACAATTATTATTTACTTATACAGATGGTTTCCTAGAGACTAGCATCACATAAAAGCGGTTTTTTTCATATTATTATCATATACAAAAAAAGGAAATAAATATCAACTCTCAGGGGCATCAATAAATTCAATTATTTATTGTTAAAACATATTACAATCATTTAATTATTCTATCAATTAAGTAATTATGTTAAAATAAATATTATCCATTAAATATCAACTTTATGAACAATATATTCTGCAAGTTTTATTAAAATTAACCGACATTTTTTATTATACAATTTTAATATTGATTATAAAATTTAATTAGATCTAGCAACAAAAAAAAAAGCACGTCTATTCTCTTGATAAAGGATATAAGATCCTTGATAATATTTAATTTTTAATTAACGTTTTTATGTAAACCTTTTTTTACTATCCATTTTTATAACTAATTTACTAATTGTATCCAATTTACTAATTAAATTATCTACTTAAGTTAAAATGCATCTTCTTATAAAGTGAAGTTTTTGTAGATACATATACAATTTTTTTTTAAGTCATTATCTTATGATATAACATTAAATTTTACCGGGTATATTTAAACTCATATAGTACTATGACTATCCATATATACTTAAGTGGTAGCATCGAAAAGACTCTCTACAACTTCCACTACAAAAAAAAAGAAATATAAAAAAAAAATATGTTGGTTGGGTGTACTTTATGATTGATGACACCTTCTATATGTATGTATACATTACATATAGAACAGTTTATGAGAATTTTAAAGCTTTGCAGAATTCGCTGTCTAATGAAAAATGGAAATATATACTTAAAAATAAAAAACAAAATTGAGAACACAACGTGGCGCGATGATGACAAAAGTTCTTATGATTGTAGATGTATATATATATATATATAAGACGTATTACTGGTTGACTGGCTGTGGTATTTAATGGTATTATTCCGTTTCACATATGTGCGTAGGTACGTATTTAAAAAAAGTGTTTTTTTTTTTCGTACAGTCCTTCATAATATCTTGTGATACACCTAAAATTGCATGACATATTTTAGTTTGGAAAAATATAGAAATTTTGAATTGTATAGATATAGACCCTATTCTATCTAATATCCAAATTAGAAAATGATAATTCAAATATTTTCGGTGTTATGGGCCATTACAATTTTTAAAATATCACTTTTTTCTTGTTAAATGTGCAGCCGCATCTCATAGACTCAAATATTTTTGAAATGAATTCATCCAGAGGATTTTTTTACATGTGATCGAATAATGCTATTTTCAGTCATGATCCAGGGGGCGGTCGGTAGGAATACAATATTTAAAAAAGAAAACACCAAATAATTTTTGATCCATTAATTATTCTTCTACCTTTCAAATATCAAAAAGTTTCTTTATGATATTTGGAAGGTTAGATTATAATAAAGAATGAATCAAAATTACATTTTTTTTTTTATAATTGTATTTTTAGCTTCCGTTTCCGTACACTGTACTACAGATACCGAATTCTCTGATATTTGAAACTCTAATAGAAAATACGAAAACTCGAAAATATAAATTTCGAAATATCAACTGCACCACAAAACTGCTTATATTATAGTAGATATGAATAAAAAATGAAACCATATTGAAAAATAGATTCTTTATCCGTTCAATGCGGCACCGTCAGTTGAATTATATATTAATAATTTCTATATTTTGTTGGGTTATGATGTTTTTTAGCGTGCTGTGTTTTTTTTTTCTTGTCCTTTATTCTTTATAAATATCCTATAGAAATATCAGATATTTTTCATTAGCGGTGAATTTTTTATCTATGTTTAACTATAAAAATTTCTAGCACTTAATAAAATGAGAAAATATAAAAATGGTTGAGTGAATGTTTGGCTTGATGATAGTTCGTTGTGCTTTTCTGGGTGGTTTTTTATTTTTTTAATATGCGGTTTGATCTCTATAACTTACCCCAAGTAAAATAAAACAACATCATTTATAATCTTTTACATATCACACACCAGGTTTCATGTATATATATTTTCTTCTGGTTCATTCAAGAAGAATAAAACCCTTTTTTTCGTCCTGGGTTTTGTTTTTTGTTTGTTAAGGGTTCGTAATTTTAATGTAGAGGAATGTTTGGGGCTGTTTTTTTTCTTTTTTTTTCTTGTATTTTTCATTTATTTTAACATCTTGTATGGTAATTTTATTCTTAAGAGCTTAAGTGTTTTTAAGGTTATGTCTTATTTTTATTATGTGTGCGGTGGTTATGTTATATATACATATTTTGTGGTTTTACATATTTATTATTTTTCTGCTATCTTTTAAAATACAAAGTGTATTTTCTTACTAATTCACACCTGGATTTTATGATTTTTATTTTTTAAGTGTAGTGCATTATAATTTTTATGTTTGGTATTAGGGTGTGGAGAAATTACGAAAGTAAATTATCAAGATTAATGGAAGGAAATAATGTAAACATTTTTTTTTTAAATTTATTTAACAATATAGTTCCTAAAAAATTGAAGCAACTAAACGACTTCGAGAATAACTATGTCTTGAACTGATCACTATTTGAGGAATTTTAGAAGTCAGCATAAACTCGCCAATGAATTAACCTTATTTCTATGTAATAATAAAGAACACTTAAGTTATGGATATGGACTAGATAGAAATTAGTAAAGGTAAAGGTCTCAGTTGTGCCAGAAGTAACTGGAACAATATATAGTAACTTTAGGAATAAGTATATCTTAAAAAAATAGGTTTGAAAATAAAATTAAAGTAAATTTCTGGACAGTAATAAAGAAATGTAAAATGAATAGCTGATTTTAATTGATCACTAAGGGAATTTCTAAATTTGAAAAGTGTATACCTAATCATATTATAGTATAGCAACTTTCAGAGTATACAATGATCTTTTCACGGGACAAATCATTGATCTGTTCACTGATGTCAGTATCTGTTAAAAATTGAAGTTTTAATGCATTTTATATTATAACTATGCTTCTCTACATAAGATTAGAATATTTTCAGTGTATAGCTTAGAATGCAAACAGTTCAACAGAATAGAGACAATCTGTTTATGTTAATGTTCTTGTCCCCATTTCCTTGGTTAACGAAAAGGTGGATCTTCTAAGGACTAAAAATTGAGAAATCCACAGGAATGTAAAACAGGATAACCCAAATTAAACAAACTATCAGCAAATCAACCAAATTATAAACCAGAAGAATACACTTCACTAACCCAAAGAGTGAACTGACTTTTGTAGGATCTTTATAGACTCCATAAAAAATATATATATATTTATTTTTCAATACGTAACATCCTTACAAAAATATCACTTTTACCCTGTAACACAATTTTTATAAAATTATATCTGAATCTGAATATAAGTCTTCTACCTACTTATAAGCGTGTTATAAATCCACTTTACGTATGTAAAAAATAGGAGTAAAAAATATTTTTGTTTACATTAATTTTATATTCTGAAAAATTCTTGAGAAAAGAATAATGAAGAATTCTAACAAGTGTTTTATAATTGGACCTAATGGTGGAAAGAATGCGATTTGATTCAATTTTTTTTTATGTATAGTAGTTTTCTCAAGAATTTTTATGTTAACAATGTGATTTCATTTTTGGCTTTTTGTTACCTTGGTCCTTGTTGTAGTATTTTAGTATATGAAGATATGTTTTTTCTAGTACTACATATTTTTTTTTTATTTGTAATTTGTTCTAGTGTTGTCTTGTTATCACATTTTCGAGTAAATTGCTTGGAAATCTTCATTTCTTATGTTTCTTATCTTACTATTCTATTATAAACGTATACATAATTATGTGGAAAACAACAAAAAAGATTGTTTTTTTTTTTTTTATGTTAGAATGATAATTTTGTGTGTATAAAAAATATGTTTTCTAAGAAAGGACATGACAATATAAATATAGTGTTTTTATTGTAGTTCTTGTTTTGTAAAGATAATGTGTAAATTGGCTTGAAAGTATATATTTTTATAAGTTTAATGAAGTATGAGTAGAGTTGGTAAATATAATTGAATTGTCATAATTATTACGAAACTATTATATAAAATAGTAAAGTGGAAATAGTCACTTTAAGTCTATTATTCGTTTCACTTCTTTCTTTACTGAACAGTCCTTAGACAGATGTTAGTTACCTAAAAAAACATGATCTAAAATTTTCTGATTAAACTTAGTTAACTACAAGAAAGTTTGTAGTCTGGTTTAACAAAACTTGGAGCAATTTCTTCTCCAACAATTTTGAGGGACCTGCAACTGCATTTTATATAACATAAATTCTTAACAAAATGTTATTAAATTTGTTAAATTCTTAACATTATTAAAGTTTGTGATTAAAAGCAGGAAAGTTTGTGATTAAAGGCAGGAAATCAGAGACTGTGGACTGTGAATGATTTATAAGGAATGAATCTGCGGAAGCAGTTTATAAATTTTCGAAAAAGAGAGCTAAACTTGATACTCGTACGAAGTTAAAATAAAAACTGATCTATTCACGAAAATTACTTGACGAAAATTATAATTCCAGATAATATTAACTGTTGGTTCTGCTAGGACGAGGAAAACTCTGAAATACTTGAGTAAAATGTTTCTGACTCCTTGGTAAGTTACAGCCTTCAGGACAATTCTAAATTTCTATTAATTTTTTTGAATTTAATCATTTCTTTTCCTACTATACCTTTAATAATGAATTTGACTACTCGTATATTTAAATTACCTACACGTATAATTGGTAGTTTTAGAAAAATACCACAATTTTTTTCAAATATTTTGTTATCCCTATTTTATATCCGACAGATATTTTATTTTTCATTTATAATTTTCAAAAAACATTTTTTTTTTTCGTCTTGATTTTGATTTCAATATGTACGATGTGTACAGAACCAAAAACAAAAAAAAAAGGTCCTAAATCTGAAGTTAAATTCCTTTCATTTCATCCTGTAAAGCAATTGAAGAAAAGCTTTAAAGATCGCCATTGAAATTATATGTTTTATGTTTTTTTTTCTGGTGTGTAGAAATTACGTGTTAAAAGCATTACAAGAATACTAAAGAAAGTATTTCGCCTTTCGAATTTTATTTATTATTATTATTATATATTTTTTTTTTCATGCTCGAAATACTATTTTGGAAATATCTCGCACTAACTTTAATACCCAATAAAAACAGTGTTTTTATATCTAGAGATATAGATAGAAAATCCCTTTTACAAAAAAAATAAAAAAAATGTATAAGCTAAAATTTCTAAAAACAAAAGGAGTTAATAAAAATTCATATCACACAATTTTCTATTTAATTCATTCGTATCCTAATCAACAGGATCATATATTATATTGGAGGGCAATAAAAAACAATGAACAAATGGAATGAAAGATGATATTATAACATACATATATACATAAAATATATTTATGTTTATATAATGAAATATATATAAAATACGAAATCATATATAAACCAGGATCTCATATTAACATATTAAAAGATGTAATAAAACAAGGTAGTTTATTAATTTAATTATCCAAAAAGGGATAATACGTAATTGAAATCTAGATAGTTAGAGAGAGAACGACAAAAATTAACAAAAATATGTATATATAGATATTGTATCTTTATGGAATGAATGAATATGTTTATAGCAAGCAAGTATCAATGTTTGAATCAATAATGAATTTAATATTATATACGAACGATAATAAAATAAAATACAAAAGTTTTAATATACCAAAAAGGAATTAAGATCATAAATAACAAATAAAACTTTTGTTTTGATTACTTTAATGACATAATGAAAATATTAATTTTAAGTTTATGTTACAATGTTGCTAATATATGTAATAAAAAATGTTTTTTTGGTAGATAGATTATTGTGTACACAAATTGAATGTAAAATGTTGTGATATTTAATTCGTTTAAAATACTTTAAATTAAATTTCGGAATTAATATAATAATAATTTGGTGTCAATTAAATATTTATAGTGAAATACCTTTTCTATATCTATATCAAGGATTTTACATTTTAGGAATTTTGTATCAAAACTTTACATATAGAACATTACCTTAACTGATATGAGATGTTTGACATATAGTTTTTTTGATGGTAACAATTACCCTTGTCTTTAAAAATTTAATATTAAGGTTTCAATTAAATAATTTTTTTTTACACAATTTCACATTTTTTAATACTGCTATAAAATTTTCAATAATAATTTAAATTAATGGCTGATAATTAATTTAATATATTTGTCCGAAAAAGTTCCAGGGGGACAACAAGAATGATCTTTTTAGTCGAGGTGGTATAAGGTGGTCAGAAAAATCTTAGAATTAACTTCAACTTATCCGAAAGCTAAAAATAATATTATTTCCTGATTTATGAAGAGTTTTATATTGATGAAGCAGTTTAGTAAAGGTATATCTATGAACTTAAGAATTTACTCTAGCCATAACATTGATATTGCTATAAGTAATGGCTTAAGTATGGGCTACATTGTATCGACCATTTCAGTACTAATTCGTTCAGTAAAGTTAAATTTTATGGCTTCATATATTTTGTATGTAAAATCGATTGAGTGGGACACATAGGTCCGATTGAAATCGAATTGAAACAGATTGGAATGATTGAATCCAAACTGAAGCAAATGCGAATAATATGTGTTTTAATCGATTGCAATCGGCAACTATGTGTTCAGGCTACTTAATCGTCGTCTTCAAACGAATCGTGCAGTCTAATGTTACGTCGTCTTCAAACGAATCGTGCAGTCTAATATCGAATCGTACAGTTGTTTAATATACAACATTAAGAAAAACCATTAACTCTAAATTATATTAAAATAAATCGAAACCATTTATCAATAGCTAGTTTCTATTTCTGCCATTACAAAGATGATCCTAATAATCACATTTATTATACCACTGACATGGATTCTGGAGCGTTTAATTGTTTAAAATACTTTAAAAAATAATTTCAATATCTGCCACATTTAATATTGAAAACCGATTAAGTTTTCCCTACAACCAAATAATTGTTTTCAACGACAGAAACCCTATCCGAGCAATAATTAATCATATGTGATTATAATTTTTCCTAGTATATTTACATAGAGTTCTCTCTATTTCTATAAAATTATTTAATATTTATGTTTCTATTGAAATTCTATTTGCCTAAATGATTTTCTATTTGTAATTAATATATTTTGAAAATAATATTCAACCGAATAAACAGAAATTTTCATATTTATTTATTTACTAATTGGAAAATATGTTTACACCTCATAATTATTACAATATTTCAACATAAATAAAACCTAAATCAAGGTAAAAAGTTCTTGTATATTCTTTAATTAGAAAGACTGTCTAGACTTTTACGCTAACAAAAATTTATCTTGTACTCGTTATTAAATTTTTTTTACATAATTTTTTTTTTAAAGATTCATAATTGTACATAACATTTTCATTTTTGTATTACACAACTTTAAATCTTGTGATTTTTCATGTTTATATAAATAATAATCCTTGTTTCATATAGTCGTGTAGGACTTCCATTTCCATTATATTATGAAAAATATATGAATCTTGAAAATAATAACAAAAAAATAAAAATGGAAATGAATTTTTTGTAACAAAGGTTTCAATTCATACTTCGTAAATTATAAAATATAGTAAGAAGTACAAAATTACTCAAAAAAACCCTCTTTAAAAAAATTCATCAGCATAAAAACCAAATAGGATCACATAAGGATGAAATATTTTTGGAAAAAAAAAACTTTAAAAAATCAAACCGTCTTCAAAAAACAAGAAAAAAAAAAATCTGGTAACTTTGGGTAATATTAAACCTGGAGTTTGTTAAAATATCGTTAAAGAAAATTTGATTTTCGAATTATATAAATTAACGTTCATTTCATGTTCTAGAAATATGTTATTTTATACACAAATTTTTATACTAAGTCCTCCGATTATGGGCAGATTTTATTATACTTGGTTTCGATCGAAAATTCATAAAATTACTTACCTTTTATGAAACATATAATTGAATTTTTTTCATGAGACTGAACGCAATTTGATGATTTTTTGAAGGTTTTTTTTAGATGAATGTTTAGAATGACTGACTTTATTGCAGAGAAAGCGAAAAGCAATAAATTCACCTAAATATTTAATCAACTAATTTATACAGGTCAAATTAAAATAGAGTACTATTTTCGAAATATATTAAAATTACCAATTACAATGAAATATAAGCTTACAATGTAATATAATTTTAAATAATTTTTGACACACTCCATAGATTGATGCTAGATTTAACAAATATAATTGATTATAAAATTTTTGTGTAGCAATAACAAAATACCGACATTACGTAATTTTAGCAATAGTAAAATTAAACTACAAAAACGAAATTATTTAAAATTATATCAAATTTTTGGGTAAATTTTGCTGTAAAATATATTTAAATATCAGCTGGTAATCGGAATTTCAGCAACATAATCAATACAATAATAATTTGTTATTCTTAGCTTTATTTGTGAAAACATTGCTTTAATTGTGATAACGTTAGTGAATTATCGATTTCTATTTCACTATTATGTTAAAATTTTATTCAATTTGAATAAAATTTGTCATTACATGTAGAAAACATAGGAATCATAAAACCTGAGATCTTTATTTAAAAAAAATAATGTATGCACATAAATGAATGAAGATCGGTTAGGTGTTAGAGGTACAAACTGTGGAAGAATACAAAAAGCTATTGATCGGAAAAGTCTTAGATGGTTTTTTAAATGCTGATAATACCCAGAGATTGTCTAAAGACTATAAAGTATGGAAATGAAGATTACGAGTGCTTTCAAAGAATTATAGTAGATAAATACACAATAATTCTGTAATGTTGCAGTGTAAGAATGTAAAATATTCAAATAACAAACCATCATTTTTAATATATCAAAAGTTTATCATATTTCTCTATTGCAATTTTAATATTATTTTAATAGATAATCCACAAATCCTTAATTTAAATATATTTATTAAAGAAAATTATATTAAACTCATAAAAATAACAATATTTATCAAAAAAATTTATTAAAATTTTTGGTTGAAATTGTTTTTATTAAAATAAAAAAAAATCCTATTTAAAATTGTTTCCATTTTTAATAATCTAGTATTATTGAACACTAAAAGGACAATTTCAAAAAGTCTAAAAATGAATTTTGCATACCAAGTAGTATAAAAATATATTACTTATCATTTCGATGGTCAAAATACATGAAAATTGAACAAAAATCAAATAAGAAAATTTTATTAAATATTAAATTGTAATTTTTGTATCCCATTTAATAAATTATAGTTTATGAGTTTTCTGAAAATTAGAAAATTTCATTTCATAAATTTATTTTGAATGAATAAATTTGGTATGCAATTATATGCTAAATAAATTGATATTATTTAATACTAGAGAGTTAGTGAATATTAAAAATGATTTAACCACACAAGATTAATTTTCGGCATTCATATCTAAATTTATAGTAAATTATAAATTAGTAAATTATATTGCGTGAAGTTTCAATAACAATTTTTGAAATATGGATATTTAATTGGTCCCTGTAAAACGTAGATATGACATTTGTGAAATGTTGATAATTAAAGTAATATAAAAGATCCATCAAAAATCAAACTAATATGTTTCTACGCAAAGCATTCGATTTTCTGTTCTAAAATGTCAAAAAATACTTTTAATTGTCAAAAATACATTGAAATGTCAAAAATACTTTTAGTTTTTGACATTAGAGTATAAAAAAATATGTGGTTTGATGAAATATGTGAATATAATTATTTATATATAATTATATTCAACTATCTGTCACTTTTATATATAACCATGTGTCAGATTCATATATTTCACTAATAAAGGTCA
Source organism: Rhamphomyia laevipes (assembly GCA_963920725.1). NCBI lineage: Eukaryota > Metazoa > Arthropoda > Insecta > Diptera > Empididae > Rhamphomyia > Rhamphomyia laevipes. The sequence continues at coordinate 38,673,922 of OY987258.1, read as the reverse complement.
AATTGGCGTTTGTTTATTATGATGTCTCGTGAGTGAAGTTGGCCACATTCTATATATTAAGATTTCAAAGGAAGAAAACGTATTGGTTTTGGCGATTTTTAAATCATATAATTTTTAATACAATTTTATATGAAATAAAATATTGTAAATTTTGGTTAACCACGACTATTAGAATCTTATTAATTAAGAACATAAGTTTCACATGTAAATTATGTCCTTGGTAACTTTTATATCTATAATAATAAAAATTTCCAATTAATTTACAAACCGACATTCTTTTGAATGTGACTAATTAAAATTTTATCGAAATTTTAAATATAATTTATATAAAATATGTAACCATAAAATTCATTTTGACATAATCATGTCTTTATATATAGAAATAAATTAAAATTTGGTTTGAATTATTTAAATTATTTATATTAACAAAATGAATAATGTAATTCTGTAAATGTTAATTCATTTTATTGTTTTCTACCAATCACGTCAGATTCACTTTAAGGTACCAATTTTTTGTTTTATATATAAAAAACTGATATTGATTTATGTTCCTGTTAACCTAAAGGAAATCAAAAATTGAATTAAATTGTTATGGAGGCTATTCTTGTACAATATCCGATAATTTTTTTTTAAAATAATCTTTTTTTATTAACTTTATGCTTGTTCGGAAAAATTAAAAATATTCAATTGAATTAATTATAAATTGAATGGCAATAAAAAAATATTTTATTATATAAGCTAACAAAAATACAATTTCATTTCAATTATATAACATTTCATTTTATAAATAAATATGTTAAATCAGGAAGTTACATCGAAACTTTTAGTTAATTTTTTGCTTGTTTTTAATGTTTTGTATAGTTTGATTGATATTTCGACTAATTTTTCATATAGCCGGAGAGCTAGGAACAGATTTACATTGGTTTTATTTCAATCATGAAAATGAGAAGGCAGATTTAAGTTTTCCTCATAAAATTTGTAATTCTCATGAATTTTCATTCTCTTTTCTAAATGAAGAACGTCCTCTCTTCATTGCTTCAATACTGCATTAAGGCATCGAGAAATTTTATATATTAAATTTTGACATTCATCATTAGAAAAGAGAATGAAAATATATTAGTATATAGTCCAATTTTTATAGCGAAGGGCTCGTAGTAAGTTCAAAGGTTCTCAGGCTTTTGAATTCTATATATAGTAGGTTCATAGTTGGTTTGCGTACTAATTTTCATGACTTGATAGCTCTTAGTGTATACGTTATTTCTGTTTAATTTAATTAATGACTCTTTAAATTGAACGTGCATATTTTTATATAGAAATTTAATAAAAAAGGAATCAATTAAAATTTGTATGTGAATATAGTATTAAAGAATTAGTGCTAAATTTGTATAAAAACATAATATTACATTAATACATATACTAATAGTGTTAATGATTAAAATTTTAAATTAATCAGCTTATTTGTTTCGAAAGGACAAACTTTGAATAAATTTTATAAATTATTTATGTAATTATAGTTAAGTTGGATAGAAACTGGGACTTTCCTGGATAAAATCGAAAATTATGTAATTTAAAACTTGAATATTATACAATTGTTCAAACCTTATAGTATAACAATTTTAATACTTGTAGGTAGTTCTTTTTTTTTTTTGTATTATATTGCCAGATGACTTATGGTTTCACCATTTAATTTTATTAAAATAAATACTTTTGTTTGAATGAATTTGGTATGGATGAGCCATCGACTGCAATTAGCAGAGATGCCTAACCTTTCTAAAAATTCAGAAAACTTCAATATTGGAAAGGAGTGCCCGGATTTGTGAATGTCTATTTATTACTGAGTACGAATACTGTTCACGTATAGGTTAAAGTTAAACTGACGTTCTATGGAATAACATATCACATTAATATGTCAGTAGTGAATTGAACCAAAATATTGTATTTTCTGCGGTAAGTTCAATATCAATTCTTCCACCACAGTGTTTACTACCAGCTTCTACATAAAAATATCTCATTATATCCTTTTACAGTACGTACAAACTAACATGATAAAATTAAAGCAAATAAAGAACAAAATTTCACATAATTATATTAAAATGAACTTTGCTCTATAAATTAAGAACAACATTATTAAAATGATTACCCAAAATACAAAATTTAATAAGGACTTTAATTATACATTTTTAATTAGTCATATGCAATTTTTGATATTTATTTAAATAATTATTATTACTTATTCTGAGTCTCAAAAAATATTGAAATGTTTTTTTTTTTGTACTCGTTATTTTGTACTGCTCTAGGGTTAGAGTTTGTCTATAATAAAAATTTCTTGAACCATATTTGTAATCAAGAATAGGAAAATTCAAAAAAATCGTGTGTTATGAATTTATTATTATTAGGATATACATATAACAAGTAATACCAAACAGGATGTAAATTTCCCCCTCAAGTCATAAAATTTGTATAGAAAAGGATAAAAAAATGAAATCTCAAATACAACACAGAACTTTGTAAAAGTTTTTGCAAAATAAAATTATATAGAAATTTCGAGATGCAGCAAAAATATATTCAGAATTTTACATGCAGCATTTTATAATACGATAGAACAGAGCGGCATCACAGCAGCAGCATGAAAATATGAACCATTAAGCCTCAAAAAGGATTTTTAAATATTTTCTTAGAATATTTTTTTTTGTGATTTACATATTATTTTAACTTAGAATCCTGAAAGTCTTATAACAACTTCAATAAAAATGTAACTTCTATAAAATATAAGAAAAATATATAAATTTTGTGCAGTATTAAAAAAATTTGGAACATAAAACTGAAGAAAACTTCGCGACTTTATTTAAAATTTTCCAGAAAGAAAATTATATTTTATATAAATTTATAATTTTTGCCATGGACACTTAAATAATTTTTTAATACTTTTTGGTGGATGGAATAAGATATTAAATTTAACGTATTAAAAGTATCTTAGGAAACATTATTTTTAACATTGAAGCTTTTCTTTATTGATATAGATATAGATTTATGAATTACTGACATTGGTAATTTACTAATTTCATGAGCAAATTCATGAGGAAAATATTAAAGACTTTGTTGTTTTATTAATAAATTTCAATATTTTATGACTAATATTTTGTTTAACTCTTTCATAATTACAAAGCCCTCACAAATATAATTTATCTTTTTCTTGGTTCCTTTAGCTTTAAGTAAAATATGAATTCAGAAAAATTTAATATCTTCACTGGTAATAACTCTACACTAAGTAGGAAAAATCTCCATAAAATTAAAGTGAAGTTATATATTTCAGAAAGTGTTGATTAATTATTAATCCCACCAAATATTGATTGTAATTTCTTATAAACCAGAAAAATATTTATTATTGGAATTAATTCCACATGGGAATTTGTTAATTGAATATACTTCAAAATAAAATTGTTAAAAGTTATTAAAAATCAAATTTTTTCCAGAAATTTAGTGAATACTTTGCTTTTAAAGGAATTCCCATGCAAAAAGTTATTTTTAATACAAAATTTGGTGTGGGTGTAATAGGCTACTTAATATATTTAATTCTCACTAAAAAAGTTGAGCTAATTTCCACTTTGTATGTAAGAAATATATCTAATTTTGTATAGTTATTTCTCAATTGATGTGAAATTAGTTCAATTTAAGTTATTATCCTTAACTTAAAAGCGCTTATCAAAACACAAACCGAAAATTTAGATTTAATGGTGTTTAAATATTTGCACTGACATCGGAAACAAATAATTTTTTTTTTTATAAAATATCAAGAGCATTAATTTAATTAACCCTTTCAACACTGAATAATTATAAACGTCCACAAAACAAAATTTACATTACTGACAGGATATCGTTATTAAAATAAATGGATAACAAATCAATAAATTTTGTAATAATTTTCTTAAAGCTGAAATAATTTTAAATTCATTTTAAATGGCAATACTTAATTAATTTTAATTACTCTTCAATTAATTTAAATTTTTCACTAAATTTACTTGTAACATTTTCGATTCTGTTCATTTTAAATATTATTTAAAATTTTATATTTCTACAAGTTCATAAACATAAATGACTATTGACTATTTAAAGACAATTTAAAAAAAATTTCTTAAAATTTTTAGAATCCTTGAAACTCAATTTAAGAATGCATATTACGAAAAAAAACACAATTTATAAATTTCAGCATAAAGCATAAAAAAAAACCATTAAAGTTATATAAAAAATTTAATCGTAACAGTTCAAGCGGGCAGATAAATAATAATCTGGAAATAGGATTTTTATTTGTACGGTATTGAAAATTAGAATCAAGTAAGTCACGTTTCAAATTGCACAGCTTGTGCTGAAAGGGAAAGAAAAACGTGATATTTTTAGAATATAAAAGAATATCAAAAGGATAACAAAAAAGTGAAAAAAAAAAAATTAAATATTTTCTAATATATTACATCTTTTTTACAGGGTGTTACGTAATTAACAGATTAAATAGAAATTTGTTATGCTATTTTTATAGAAGCATCTTAGAAGAAGTTAAAACCTTTTCAATCAAATTCTAAGAACTATTAGTAATTCATATTTCAAATTATTATGGATACTAAAACTTTCATTCACTAGTTCAATTTAAGTTTATAAAATTGTAAAAGATTTTGTCAGTGATTGACCGATTGAAGAATATTTTTAGGATTAAGATTTCAAAAAAAAATATTTTAGATTATTGAAAATCAATAAAATTAATGATTAATATTCATTTATCAATTTTTTATTGCCATCCCACCCTATAAAAATATAAGTAAAAAAATTTATTTTCCAAAGTAAAATACATATAAAATATCTGCATTCCCTTCTGCAATTCGTATAAGGATCAAATCCATTGATTCTCTTCAACAACAAAAACTATACAGAAATAAAATCGTACAAATTTTTTTTTTATTTTATGACTAAAAATGCAGAATTTTATGTATTTAGATTTCGTTTTTATTTCATTTTTTTACAACCCACTCCACCCCACATCTAAAAAGGATATCTTTTTAGGAAAAACTATACTATCAAGGATAACGATATAGTTATTGGTTATAACCAGAAGATTCATGATTTTGATTTCCTTTGCAAGTCCTTAACAAGGAACAGTAAAATATATAATAATATCTACAAAAAATTTATATAACAAGGAAAAATAAAAGAACTAAGCAAAAGAAAATAAAAATGAAATTTTTTTTTTGTGAAATATTCACTGCCATAAAATTTGCTAGGATGTACAAAAATTTTACACAATATAAGAATATTAAATGTAAAAAATATTGCAATTTTTTGCATTTGAACTATCCAAAATAATAAAAAAAGAAAAAAAAATGGAATAAGGAATAAATAAAGGATATTATTCCGTTCCGTGTTCATTTCACACTAAAAGAAAATCTTTAACAGTTCTTAAATTTTCATCTTTCATTCATTCAAATTTGTTGGATGAATATTTTAAATATTTTGAATGGCGAACAAGAAAAAAAAACCATTGATTTTATTATATCGTCTGACACTCATGTCCTTTGAGGATATAATTTATTTTAAATAGATAAATTTGGACAAAAGGATTCTAATTTTCACAATTTTTTATTTTCGTTCTTTTAAGTTGATTAAATTAATGAAAGTGTAAATCTTGTCAATACGCTTTCGGATATATCTAAATGGTACTATCGAAATAGAACAATTTTGAGGGTAATAAGGAAAATTATTTAGTATTTTATGAGTCGACGGCTAAAAGTTTTTTTCAATAAATTTAATTTTTGATGATACTTTTATAACCGATTATTCAATACTATCATAATTTAACTGCTGATATTGTTACTAAAAACAATTTTGATTATAATTATAATTGATTCTTTCAAGTTCATTTATGTATTGAATCAGTACTTTCTGATTCAATGACAATACATAAATGAACTTGAAAGAATTAATTATAATTATAATCTCGTTAATTCGGAAGTGGTCTGGGTTAGGACAGATAGGGTAGACTCTGATCGGTAGCTGACATAGATTTGCAACTATTTGATTCTTGACCAAGTATTTGCTTTACCTCCCCGTGGTGGCCACTGGATACTAGATTGATAACACCTGTTAGTAATTCGGAAAACTTTTCCCTCGACCATTCTGTTTTCAGTAAATTTAACAAAGATCGAAATCAATTTTTTATATCTTATATTTTAGAGCGCTATTTTTATAACTTATACAGACTAACTAAATGTAGAATATATAAAGATTGAATATTTAAAGAAACGATAAAGAAACATTTAAAAAATATGAAATCAAGAATTATAAAAATAAAATATTTAATTATAGTAAGAAATTTAATGTTGCCAATTCAAAATGTGAAAATTTAACAAAATAATTGTAAAAAGATAAAAATATAATTTGGAAAATTTCACCATAAATAAATTCACAATCAATAATTAAATAATAATAAATAAAATAAAATATAATCAATTAATTCAACTCTGGCAACTGGTGTAATGTATAAAAACGATGTATTACATAAAATATTAATTGGAAATTAATTTACATTGATTAAATTAATTCAAAATGATTTTAATTTGTACATATTTATGTATTGAAAAAATAACATTATGAAAACTGAAATATAATGTTTACAATTTTTATGTAAATTGTCAATCAATATCAATAAATTATCTGATATTCGGATTTTCATAAATTATTTTTATATTGTACCGTATTAATAAATTTATTTCGGGTACGTAATTCCGAAAATCAAAATCATGGAAATTGAAAATCGTGAATTAGTCAGGAGAATAAGTATTTTATCTTCTTATTTTTGGAATTTTCTGGAAAAAGTTGTTTTTAAAAAATTTATGGAAAGTGGAAAATCATTTGCCGGTACAAAAATTAAATAAAAACTCATAGATTAAAGTTTCCTCTTTACGGAAAATAAGGTCTATATTGACTTCTATGAAGAAAGACTCCAATTCAAATTTCACCTCCATTTTTTAATTCCCAGAATTTTTCAGTATTTCCTTTTCAGTATTTCGTTTTCCGGTATTGAAAATATTGAATATTTTAAGTAACTCTAGTGCCCTTTTATTAGAAATAGAAGGTAGAAATTTCTTGATTTGTCTGCAGTTTGGGGGTTGTATGCTAAAACCTTCTTCTTTCTCTGATTAGCCACTTATTTATGGCTGATTTAACCGAACTAAGTGGGATACTACAAACGGAAATAGTTTGTTGTCAGAACGCTGTCTAGCCAGGAGATCCGATATATCATTTCCCTATACAAACTTTAATGTTTGGTATGAAAACTTTGAAAAATTGCAAGACCTAAAACCTTTGTATAAATATTGATATATAAAATCAAAATTCGTCTGTGTACGTACATTGACTTTTCCCAGAAGATAAAATTACAAATTTGTTGAAATTTCAGTAAAATTAATTATAAATAACATATTTATACAAATTCATTTATTTTATTAGAAATCAAAGATTGTTTCATTATTTAAATTTTGGATTTGAATTACTAAATATATAAAACTTTCATTATCATTCTATAAATATGTAAAGCAAAGGAAATTTGTAAGTCTAAAATTACAATTGAATGTTAGCAAGTCTTAATATATTTACTAAAAAAAAATATATTCATTATTGACAGTAGTTGACACACAATTAGATTTTGTGTCTGTAATAACTGCCCAAAAAACATTAAACTCAAATTTATGTAAAATTATGAAGTGTTGCGATGAAAACATTAGATAAAAATATAAAAATTGCACAAAAAATTGGTTAATAGAATACTGTTCCACCCAATATCATAAATATTAACTCTTATATATCGTAATATGTAAAATGAAACTCTGTAGCAAAATTAAGCAGTAAATTCACATAAAAATATGTAAATTTACTTTTAATTCACGTTTATTATTTTAAATTGTGTATAATCACCACAACATTATTATATTTACCGAATCAGTAATTCGAACACACATGAAATTAAATATAAGTAAACACCAAGGACTTTTGTGACCATAATATGGAAGTATGGAATTATCTAGTCCAGCCTCTCGAGATTTGAATAATAAGCGACAAATTTGACCAACAGAGACAGAATAAAGTGAAACCATAAGAAATTTTTTATTTCTATATTTTCCGGTCTACTAAAAATGAATCATAAATCCTTAAACATTTAATTATTTATTGTAGTTAATATTTTATTAATAAATAATAATTGATACAACATAAAATACTGTTGTGTACTGCAACATAAAATATCCTTTTATGTAAAAACTTCAACTAATTTTATAAATTTCTTTCCTATATCTATATAAGTAAAAAAACTTAAAATACCGCGCTGCATCGGATAATTTGAAAGGATAATGTAGGAATAAATATATTAAATAAGTTGGACTAAAAAAATAAAACCAACTAAGATGAAATTTTCCAGGTATACAGACAAAATTTATATACAAGAATTATTTTCATAAAAATGAAAGGCGGCCAAGACAATGTTCACGATGTTATAAAACCAGAATCTTTTTTTTTCATTTTTCTTCCTTAGGATTTTTTGTTGGCAAATCTTTATATTACATGTTACTATTTTTTGTTAAATTTGTACTTCTCTGTTGTTAAATAATGGTAAATCGGATATAAATACAAGAACCTAGATAAACATTACAACTCTCTTTAAAATTCTGCAACAGTAGGGCACAAAAAAAAAAAACAAAAAAACAAAAATTATTTATGTTTGTTGCAATAAGATGACGTGGTTATTATATCTGTATAGAAGATAATATATCTTTGAATATTTTAATACTTTTACCAAAAAACTTACAAGTTCAAAATGCCCAAAGCATAAAATGTTTACTGATTACATAAACACCCAATCCTTAACAACAACAAACTATGTATAAGAAGATAGATATCGGTAGAGTTATAAAATAATGTGTCTGAATTTTTATGTGTTTATATGTTTTTTTTTGGGCAACATTTGCAGAAAAACGATATAATAAACAGCAACAAAAAAAAAATTGTATTAGAAAAATATAAATTTTATGCCAAGAGTTCATGTAGTTGAATATTATAATAACTCTGTTGTCTCAAGGATTTACGTTTAGTATAGATACACAAAAATAGTGTAAAGCATAAAATCTTTTTTTTTTTTTGTAAAGAAATTTTTATGTCCAATATTTTGACAGTGTAATTTATGCATTCCACAAAAAAATGGATAGTACAAGTACTAAAAACCAAGTTTGTTTTGTATATAAAATGTTTTAAAAAAAAACAGGATATCATAAAATATGTAGATAAATATTTATAATTAGAATTTAAATATCCTGGAAAATAAAATAAAAAAAATGAGATATAAAACTAAAACATGATAAATATTTATATCTTTAAAATGTTTACTATTAATCATGTCGATGAATATTTACAATTTAGAAGGTTTTTATATGTTTGCATTTTGTAGACCTCTATTTATATTATATTCTAAATGTGGATTTGATCAATCTATTTATAATTTATCAATATTTTAGGAATAATTCGGTCAATAATTTTAAGCAATTTAAATATAGTGAAATGTGTCGTAATGAAAATTTGCTTAAAATTAGAACAATTTTGTATGGAAATTGACATTTTTAGAGATTATCATTTATGTATGAAATTTTTGTATATTTCAAAATTGCAATAGATTTTTAATTAGAAAATTGTGTTTTGGGAGTTCATATATGGGGATACAAGTCAAATTAGCAAACCCCATCATGATTGTGATGTATTGAAGGGACTATAAGGATTAATATTTATAATTACATGCCTGAGTCTGTAAATTCCTTGTGAATTTGTCTTTTAGGTGAATTTTTTAACATATATGGCCACAGGATTAATTTTTTATGGAGATATTTAATTTATTATTTTGGGTTAAAGTTTCATAATGAAAAATAGTAAAAATAAATTTTTTTTAAGATGATTTTTAATTAATCAAAATTTAAAATGGAAATTTAAAAAAAAAAAAACGTTGTCTGAGGATGAAATAAAGTCCATTTTTGACTTTGTTTGTAACTACTATTTGTAATTATTTAGTTAAAGCTAACCGATAGTCAAATATTGATTTAACTGGATATGTAACTAAACTGTTTGTGGTAAGAGGAAGATGAATCCTTGGAACACATTCTGTGTCATTCCCCCCAGGCAGATATACAAGATTTAATTTTAATTTTATGATTTGTGTGAGTAAAACTGGATAAATTGGTGATTGGTGATGGGTTATCGGTTTCTGAACAAGAAGGGCAACGTTGGCGGGAGTGTATAACTCGTCCTTGTGGTCTAGATACGTGGATTTTGTAGTGGTCTCTCTCCAAATGTTTGCATTCTTCCGGTTAAGGCTCTAGTTAAGTTTATTTGGGATTGTTACAAAGCAAATTAATTAATTTAATTATTTTTACTAAAATAAATTTTTTTAAAGTTTCTAAGTATTTAATAATTTACAGAATTTGTAATAAAATTTATTTTTTCTCTTACTTTAGATTCACTAAATTTTTGATTATTTTATTGGCAATTCGAAAATATTTTTCTATAAAGTATTAAAAATCTAAGACAATATGAAACTTAATTATTCCAATAAATATCAATTAATAGAATTTAGTTATAAACTTTTCAACCCTAGAATTATCCTCGTATAAATTTTGGTTTTATCCCAATATAATTTTTTTCACAGAATTTAATTAAAAATTAAAAGAAAATTAGAAAAAATGGAAGACACAAAATTTTAATATAAAATAATTTTACAATTATACATAGTTTTTACATTATATACAAACTACAAGTTATTACATTACAACCAGGTGCCATTATTATCTACAACACAAAATATATATTAAGGACCTTGTGTAAGTCTTTATTTATTGGTTTTTACATTTTTCAGGGTTGGATAAGGTTTCAGAGATTTCATAATTAAAAAAAAAACTAACTATCTACTTTATTGCCTTTAGTCCTGTACAGGATAAAGATGAAAAATAATAAAATTTTGTGCAGTCTGCATAATACTATTCGTATTCCAAAAATAAATGGAATTTGTATGCAATGTAATTGAATTAAATCATTTTTCAAATTTATACTAATGACATCGAAACTATCGGCGTCATTTAGTATCTTTAAAATATTTGGTATTATTGTGAATGAAAACAGAGAAAATTAATGCAGTTATAGGGAAAAAAGAATGAAAAATTTGATCATATAAAATGAAAATCAAGAACAATTTATTGGTTTGTATAATTTTCGAATAATTTAGATAGTGCTGGAAAGCTTATGAATATCAGAAAAAGATAAACGAAATAAAATATTAGAAATTGAAATGGGAAATAGTTTGCCCGTTATATATGTGAACTTTTCAGTTTATCTCCATCAGCATTAATTAATAAATTTTTACATAAATGACAAAATTATTTTATATAAATTTCCAAATATTAGATAACAATCAGTCACTGGTGGCTCTTGATGGAAAATAGTAACAATTTCGGTACCAGAAATAAAAATTATCAACAATTGAAGCATTCTAGAGACTAGATCGCAACCATTATCGAATTCATGGTACTCAAAAAAATGGTCAGGTATTGGCAGTAAAAACTGAATCACAAATCGATAAATTTAGAATAGTACAAATCGAAATTTACTGCCAGTAAATTGTCGTATGTGACATTTTATAAAATTAACAAATAACTTATAATAAAATATTTTAGAATTTGTCAAACGTTTGAAAAGGACCCATTGTAGAAATAGCACGACCATCTGTCAAATATTAATTTAATGTTAATAATACATTTTTTATATGGTAACTAATTAATATTAATTATTAAAACATATTTTTATGTAAAATAATCAAAAGCTGAGATTTAATTAATATTATTTATATAAAATTCTAACTTTTATATAATAATTATTTTTTTTTTTATAAAAATTATAGGTGGATCAAAGAGTTTTTCAGAACAGAACACATCATAATTCTACAAAAATATGGACATTTATTAGATACGTAAAAATGTATCTAATAAATATTATATGTGTATATGGTGTGTAAAAAGGACGTAAGAAGGACGTAAAAAAAAAGTATAAAATAACAAACAAACGAAAGTAAAAAAGAAATATTTCCTTATTTACAATAAAATATTATGAGTGGATTGCGTGATTATTATAGTTTGGTTTTTGGTTCCTTTTTTTTCGGTGATAAATATACATAAGTAGAGAAGTATATGAATAATACTATACGTATTTTTTTTCCTGGAGGGTGTAAAAATATCGTTATGTATGCGGAACACTAAAACATAATATATTGAAAAAAAAAAAAAATCTCAAGAGCCTTTTTTACTATAGGACATTTTATGAAGGAAGTAAAAAATAAAATAAAATAATTTAAGTCAAAGCAAATATTAAAAGACATTATGGTTTTTATTTATTTCTATTTATATTATTATTTTTGTTGTTTCAAAAATTATGTACATAATTATGTATTTATGTATAGTATATATCTACATATTTATGTATATGTAAAATATAAATATTCATTATTAACTTTGAAAATTTGTTTGATCCTTTCTCAGTTTATTTAATATTATAATATATAATAAAAAAAAAGACTACTAAACTAGGGGTAGCTCAAAATTTGAAGTTTGTAAAAAAATCCAGGCATTTGTATAAAATTTCATATCAATAAGACATCGAGGAATGTATTAATTCGAAAAATTTGACATGAAACTATCACTGAACTGACCGACCTCAAATTTTACAGATATCAGTTAGAGTCACGCACGTTGTATTTGATTTACTATTTCGGTATTGCGGAGCAGAGAAACATGATCATAAAACAGATGAACAGTTCAACAGTACTCGCATTTATTAAATATAATTAAAAAACGGGCTATTTAGATTGGTTCTTGGTTGTTAATAAAAGGATCTCTTATACGTAATATAATTGTATTGTCCGTATATAGTTTGTTAAAATGTATGCTCTGCTGGCTCATCAATTTCAATCTATCAAAAATCAAGTAAGTCGTTTATACCATATACTATGCAGCCGATTCCCATTTGAATTATTACTCCATGAATATGAAATTCTCATTTAAACCTCCAAATACATTTCCCCCATCTTTAATAATGATGCATCAGTTAAGTCTGGGCTACATTGTTCCTATCAGTTCAGTTTCGATTCGATTCGATTTGATTCGACGGTTAAGTAGACTGAACACATAGTTACCGATCGCAATTGATTAAACTACATATATTTTGTTTTTGTTATTTTTGAAACAGTCAAATTTCATTTCTCTTGACATTTCCTTCACTTTGGACTCGCAAAATTCCAATCGTTCCAAACTCATTCGATTCGATTGGTGTCCACTCAATCAATTTCCCATATAAAATATATGGAGACGTCAAATTTGAACTTTGCGAAACGAATTGAAACTGAACCGATCGAAACAATGTAGCCCAGGCTTTAGGGTCACTCGCTGTCGGTTTACTAATGAAAAATATTACTTGATTAATTTCCATTTCTTCAACTGATCTGTCCATCATTACAACATTTCATAGTTTTATATATAGCAAATAACTCCTCGTAAAAATAATATTCAATATTTTGTAAGAAGATATAGGCATTATTATTATACAAGGGTATAAATATTAGCTATTAAATTAATTGGATTTTCTTGTTAAAAAATATATATATATATATACAAATATGTTAGGTTTAGTATTATAATTTCTATTAATAAATAAAATATATTTTCCCAAAAAAAAAAAAAAGAAAATTTATTTATACTGTGATTTAACTGGCGATGGTGTGTCCATAAAATATATTATTACAAATATATCAATTAGGATAATTTGCTTATTTTTCCACCGATAAATTTGTTGTTTTTATTTATTTTTATATTTATTTTTAGGGGATAAATTAAATATTTAATAAAAATATATGTTTAACAAAAATTATATACAATAAAAATCATTTTTTAGTTGATATTTATCCTAAAAGATTTTAATTTATTTAATTTTTTTTTTTTTTTATTTTGGGTTAGAATTAAATAATAATTTTTATAAAATTTTTTTTTTTAATGAACACCAAAACACAACTGATGCTCCTTCCACAACCACAAACTCTCTTTATTTTGGACTATGGTATTATATTGAATATTTGCATGGAGTTGTTAAGTGTAGTACAAGAAATTTATTATTTTACAGCTTCCATTGGTGCTTGCCGGAATACATAAACAATAGTGTCACTATTTAGACCATATTCAATTGATTATTGAGTTGTTCAAATTATTGGTTACATAAAATTCTATGCAACTGAGACTTGTACATTCGACAAGTACAAATAATTATCTTTTACTATTGGATGTCTGGCACCCTAGAGTGAATTTTTAAATTATCCGTTCTTAGAATGAAAAATGCTTTTTCTGGCAATATTTCCATAATTTTGGGGGACGAATTGATAGTAATTGGTATGCTATTTAGCCTTTAAAAAAACAAAAAACGAATTTGGATTTAAATTGTTTTTTCTAATCTTGTTATTCCTACATTTATGTTTAGGATACGTTTACAGTTCGCTAAAGACGTAACGAAAAAGGAGAAAATCTTCACTAAGAGAAAATCTTCATTAAAAGTTAATAATGTAACGTTTTTCTTATAATATTTTTAACCAGAAGCTAGAATATACTTAAGGGGGAAATGTTAAAATTTTCCAATTACAAAAACTTCCGAAATAGACTAAAAATTTCAAATTTCTGACTAAATTTACAGCTTTCGTTAATTGGATAGTTTTTTTCAACAATAACGCCAATGACATAAGTTTTTTTATTTAATTTTGTTTAAATCAATCAAATTTCAACCTATTGGGCTATTTAAGAAAATATATTTCAATTACCCAGCATTAAATTATAAAATTTTATATGAAATTTTCTTAAAATATGAAATTGTATTATAACTAAAATTCCTGGACTATCATTACGATTATATAATAAATAAAATATTTATTATAAATTAAAATGTTGTATAAGGATGAATATTTTAAAAGCCAGGAAACAGTAGCGGTTAAACCAGCTGTGAAAATTTATAAATAATCAAAAATTCTGCCTTCCTAGCGGTCATCAAACTCATTTAGCATTACATTTAATCCATTTCTATAGAATAATTTGTAATTTTACATAAAATATAGATATAAAATACATGTCGATATAATGAACTATAAGTGTCAAAAAAAAAAAAATATCGTTGGCGTGAATTCAAATTAAACATTAAAATTGTTGATGTTGTTGACTCTCATAATAATATATACAAAAAAAAAAAAAATTATATGATTTTATATTTCATAAATTATTAATATTTAGTTTAAATTTATAAATATTTTTGTATTTTACATAAAAAGAAATTAAATTATAAATTATTAATATTACAAATTTTTGTATTTGTGCGGATGAGCATATTTAAAAATGATATGAAATTATTGAAAAATGTTCACGATTATAACAAATATTTTATATAATAGTAAAATTTGTGGTGATGTTCGGAACCAATATTGTTACGGTTTTAGTTACGAATTAACATATAATTAAATTTTCTAACTAATTATATATTTCAATTACATACAATTAAATAATATTTATATTGTAATTAAAGTTGGTTATTTCATAATTTTTGATTAAATACGTAAAAGTCTTACTTTAAAGTATTGGAAATAATTAATGATAGTTCAAGTAATTGATATTTATTTCAAATACTAAGAACATAATTTAAAAATGTATACGAAATAGTGTTTTTCAAGAAAATAAATAGTGAACGTTAAAGCATGAATAACTTTCCCCAAAAATTAAAAATTTCCGAAAACAAACAAACGCTGTTTGAGAATTATTTGAAGTACATATTTCAATGGCAACAATTGATAACCTCGTTAGTTTTATAGGGCCGATCATCTGGCTTATTCTATTTAGACTACAATTATTTCAAAGTTCATTAAAAACACACCAAAATAAAATTTGTAACTCGTAACTTTAGTTTTATTAACAAAAAAAAAGTTTTCAGTACCTGGTAACTCCAAATTTTGGATGCAGTACCACGGATTTTTTTAAATTCTTGAAACAGGACTTTGTAGATATTCAAAATAATTAAATAAAAAGTATTTATAGTTTAATTTTCACTGTGTAGACACAAATGTTTTAACCCAATAACAAAATTTTGCGTAACAAAATATTTTAATGCAAAGGTTATTTTAATCCTGAAAAACTTGCAAAATTTACATATGACATTATGCATTGTTGCCATCGATTTGGTTATTTGAATTCTATGTCAAATAATTTAAAACACTTTAAGAAGATATTTGAAATATTTTGTTTCACAATTTTTACTATCAGAATTATGTTATTACGTTGACTGTACTGTTTTGACAGATCAATAACTACCACTTTGACAATTTGACTAATTCTTTAACTTCTATCAATTTTTATGAACGTATCTGAATTTATGAATTTATAACCAAAAATTATGTCTCAATTGTGAAACACTTGATTCAAAACTAATGCATTTAAATGCATTTATGACTTTATATCAAGAGGTATTTCGCTATAACAATTTCCTGTCGAAAAAATCATGCAAATCTCCTACAAATACTTCTGTAGAGAGAGAGACAGCAATTTTTTTCATATGCTTTCTAGCGCACACTATACTTTTAAAGTATATAATACCGAAATCCACTAAAAGGTAAAATTTCTTGGATTTATTGCATTTAATAATTGTTTATATCCTGATCCTGTTCATATAGAAGTATAAATATGTGCAAGACGTGATATCACGTATTTTAAGGATTTTTAATATATATATTAACAATATTTTAACACTTTCATAATTAATTAGTATCCACAGTCAGTGGTAATGAAAGCACTTACAGAGAAAACCAATGAAAAACACATTTTCTTTCAACTGGGCTGCTAATTTCCACTGGACTAGTAATTTAATTTGTAAATTCATTTAATTTTAAAAATATATTTTATATTTATTTCTGTTTATTTAAAAATAAAAACAAAAAAACCAAAACAAAATTTCAATTTATTAATTTTTAATAATTAAACATTATTGCATAAAAAAAAATGTTTTTCCACATTTGTTTATTTTCTTCATTAATCATAAAAATGATATTTCCCGACAAAAATAAAAACAATAATTTTTTTTTTCTCCAGTTTTTCCATTTTAATAAAATAAACAATTTTTTTTTTCTGTTTTGTTTGTTTAATAACAGAAAATTTCGGATGTCACAACAAAAAAAAAAAAAAAACCTCATTTCCGGTTCTTAATATAACAAAACAAAAAATAAAAATTATTTCTTTTATATTTCTGTCGTTATAAGGTATGCCTTCTGTGCATCCGGCAAATTATCCCCTGAGCTATTTTTCATCATCATCATAGCAAATTTTCCATTTTTCGCCATTTCATTCATATAATTTTTTGTGTCTCTGTTGTAGGACTATACAGTAAATACCGAAAAATCTATCTTTTAGAATGGATTTAATAATAACAAAATGTATATAATAATAAAAAAAGATACACTATAAAATTACCGGGATCTTAAAGTTCTATTTGCCTTTTGTATATGGGCAAATTGGTGGATGGACACGTGCATTCACAAAAACTTCAAAATCAAGTGTACAATAATTTTTTTTTATGAAATTTTTCTTATTGTTATTATTATATGTCACCTGTCGTCACGTTCTTTTGAGATTTGTTTTTTACCATTTCATAATTTTTTATTCGTTTTCTTATTTCTATTTATGTTTTTTTTTTAAAAAATTGAATTATGCTTTTCAGAAAATTTATATTTTCTAACTAAAGTGGAAAATTCAAATTTGAATGAGTTTTTTTTTTATTGTTTTAGTGTTAATTGAAGAGTTAGAGTTGAAGAATTTTGAAATTTGTTTTTTAATTTAATTGATGGGTTTTTAACATTTTGACTTTTATGGAATTTACATAATTTACTAAGTTGATAAAATTTGAGATTTTTGGATTAATTATATTGAATTTAAATATTGTAACTTCTATTATTAAATGGATTCGTTTAATGGAAAAGGGATAACTGCATTACGACAACTAATGTGTTGTAAGGAATCTGATGAACTGAATTTAAAGAGGACACTCTGGAAAAATTATAATACTGTTTGTTTAAGGTAAATTTTATTAGTGCCATCCCCAGAATGTATATCTGAATCCACTCTTTATTAACTGACCATTAATATTAAGATATTTACTTAATATATTAATTATTCATTATCACAATTACATCACAAATATTACAATATTAATATTTCAGAAAAATACAATGTATCATCACTTACATTGGACCTCAGTGAGTAACTTCAAAACTATAGACACAAACTGTTGTCATTAGAATTAGCCTATAGAAGCTTAGTTTACTGGCGCAACAACAGCAGCTTGTAATTAGCGTAGAAGCTTCGTTTTTCTAATGTAAATGACAATCTGTTATAATGTGGACTATGTGAATTATCACATGGACTTACTTCTTTTATAAAGTTTTATAAAGATTCCGAATATTGTGTTTCTTTATGTGGAACATAAAGAATTATAATTTAACCTCTTAAAATCACATTAAACATTTTCAAAATTGTTTATTACATATTTTATGGCATATTTTATTCACAATACCTTATGGACCCAACAAATAATCTGTGACTGCGGAAGATGGCCTGAATCAACTATAATTATATTCCTTTTTGCAATGGTGAAAATAATATTAACATACAAATCATGTTTAAAGTTTTTATCATTTCTGTACTGTAGTACGAATACCAATTATTAATTTGTCGAATTGCCAATTAAAAAGAACTGTCAATAATTTCTTGATTATTGAATATTTGATATTTCTGTATTTTTGCTTACTAAAAAAGTACGAAAATAAATTTTAATTTTTCATAACTTATTTCCATCAATAATCTGATAATCTTTTTTAATTGGATTACAAATTCTTTGTACTTTTCCTTCGAGAAAATCAAGAAGTACAACAAGAAAAATTGTAATAATTGAAAAATTTATTTCGTTAAAATTATTATTATATTAATTTTTCCAAAAGTTAATAATTTCTTAATGTTGGTATCGTTTTTTTTTTAACAAGTTATCTTTAGATTATTAAATAAACCTTTCATTTTTATTATTAAAAAAAAATTACAAACTTTTTTCATATATATTTTATGGGTCTTTTTTTCCCTCTCTAACTTTGTGAAAATTCTTTTGTATTAATTTAAAAAATTATTATTATACAAAGAACACGAAGAAAATTTAATATGAATTTATATTTTCGCAAGTTCATTTTCTTGAAAATTATTTTTCTTATATATGATAAAATTTTTTTTTTTTTTTATTATTTTATTTTCATCGCTATCAGCTACAAATTCTCATAACAACATAACTTTTATTTTCTTGGTCATGGAGCAGAGCATATATGAGAGACACCAAAAAGAAATTATGCCCAAAAGGCTAAATTTATATTTAATATTAACAAAAATTCACAGAAGAAAACAGTGTAATTTTTATCATCCATGTTATTTCTATGACTTTTATTGGGGGCTGCTGTTCCAAATTTAAAAATTGTATTTACAAATACAATTATTTATTATGTATAAAAGTTAGTTATGGTGTGGAAATATGTCTTATAACCAAATGACAAGATTGGTAAAGCTGTAATTGACAACATTGTGTAACGATATATTGAACGGAAAAGATAATGTAACTAAATAGTAATAATCTACGAATTATAATTTAAATGAATCATAAACTGAAAGGATGACTCTACTTCTCGAGAGTTGACAGGATTCTAAATGTAACAATTAAGATAATTGTAGATGTTATAGTTACATGCTTTCTGACTGTTTAATTTAGGACATACGTGCGTAAAGTTAGTTAGTCATTAATTTGATATAAATGAACGTGGTAGCAATCGACAACTATAACTAACGAACTAACTCACTAAACGTTTTTGGTTCTTTAATATTACCAAAAATGTGAATTAATGAAAACGATTGTAAGATTTTAATAAGTTAAATATCCATGTCAATTCAAAATTAATTCTGAAATTGACCATGTCAATGTCCATGTCAAAATTCATCTATTATGTAAAACACCGCAAAAGACTAAGATAAGATACGGAAATGTACCAAATTTGAAAATAATGTTTAATTTGATACCTTTAAAAATACGGAAACTAATAAAATTGCTTTGGCTGAACTATAGTAATAGAATTACATTTCGTTGAATTCTATAAAAATTAATTTGACAGATAAATGACATTAATAACAAACATTAAATTTGTTGGATTAATAATAAGTATGCATTAAATTTTTGACCAAATTAAATTTCATTGAACCAATACAAATAGTTATTTTTACCAAGACCTATTACCGACATAGTGTCGGTAAAAGATTGCTGTTAGATTATTGATAATTATTATCATCATGTTTTTTCAACACTGACTACAAACTAGAAAATTCTATATTGTCATTAATTTTTTTTTTTGTTATTATTTCGGTGTGTACATTTAGACAGTGGACATATCAAAATTTTTATTATTATTTTATACTTTTTATTTCGTTAAATTAAAAAACTTTTACAATATAAATATTTTCATTTCCTGGACGATAAAGCAAAATTAATATTGCAGTAAAAGTTTTTACTATGAAAAGTAAATAAATTTTTATTATTATAAGACAAATGAGCAAACGTATAAAATATAAAAATATTAAATAATATAAAAAATATTAAATTATGACGTTAAATGCAATTGCGTTTCTTTAATATTATTTAAGAAATAATCGATTTTTTTAAATAATTTTCATATTGAACTATAATCTGCGATAGTACATTTCACTTCTAATAGTTTTCATTATAATGAACTTTAAATAATCCCTACTGTGACAAAGTCCTTTAATGTAGCATGAATAATTTTATAATTAATTCCTAAAATAATTAATTAAACTAAAACTTTTACATAACAAAATATTAAATTATATAGTAATTAAACTAAATAATAATTTTCCATTGATTTATAATTTTGTTAAGTTTGAGTTGTTTAGTTACATAAAACAGGATGTTAAAATACAAAAGTTTAAATTGATGCATTAATTAAAGTTTATATAAAATTGTCAGTAAAATTTTAGTTACTCGTAAATGTCTGAGAATAAATTGATCTGAGATTAAATATAAATAGTCAGTGAAAATCCTATAATTGGATATGTCAATTTATCGTCTTCATTTAATATATTTAATTTAGGATTGTTCCGGAAAACGATTAGAATTTTCCAGAGTTTGTTATAAAATGTTGAAATTTGAATTATTATGTAGAAAAAGTAATTATGAAATTTTGTATATTTTAATGATAAATACGAAATTTTATTACGAACTTTTAAATTAATTTATGAAATTATGACAGTTGGCTATATCTAATGTATGACAGTTATATTACCATATAATCTCTTACTAAATAAAGTAATTATTCAGCATTTAGTTTAGCCTACAATTTTAATTTAGAGATCTGAATTATATTTACCGAATGATTTAAATAAAAACATTAAGGCGTAAAATTGAATTTTGATAATTTTTTTTTTCTTCAAATATTGTTATTGATATAATCTTTAATATTTCAGGATACAAAACTAGAGTATTGACGTAATACATACGTTTTAACAGTAACAGTGTAACGTTAACAGTATATAACCTTATATAGTGTAAACATTACACTATACTCGTTATAGTTCAACAGTAATACTACTGCAGAGTTCAGCACAGCATGCAAAATATCAATTATAAAACATTAAGTCTGAATTTTTTTCATTTGAAAATTATTTTTCTATGAATATTTTTTCTAGAAACTGACCCGTAATCCTTAAAAACATTTACGCATTCTAAACTTTTTTTTTAATATTTGTTTTTTGTTCATCCAAATTTAAATGTACATAGATAAAATATTTTTATATTTTGAACTTACCATCAATCAGCGAATAACGCGGATTTGTCATGTCAACTTTTGTTTGATTTTTAATCCAATAAATAATTGGTTGCGGATTACCAATTGCCTTGCACTGCATAACAGCTGTGTGCGCCACTTCAATTACTCGTGTATTTGGACTTTGGGTTATTTCTGGAAAACCAGGTGGTACTTTATCGCCTGCAATAAATATATAAATGAAATTATTATTAAATTATAATATAAAATAAATAAAATATTTAATTTTTTATTGCAAATTTTTTAATATATCAAATTTAAAGAATTTATTTAATTTAATTTTAATATTATTTTCAATATAAACAACATTTCTATCAAAGTTTATTATTTCCCAACCGAAAAAAGGATTATAATTATTAGATATTAAATTTTAAAGGATACTTTAACAATATCACAATTTAAATTTAGTTTGTATCTAATCTACACTACCACCTTTAACATTATACAAAATATTAGATAGTTTTAAAGTTTTATAAATAAATTGCCATAAATTCTAAAGAGTTCAAAGATTTCAAAAATGATTTTTAGTTTAAAAACAGCAAATGATTTATTACTTATTTTGTGACACATCACTAGCTAGAAAATCTGTTGAAAAAGTATTAAAATATCTGGGAATTTTAAAAATCGTCGAACTAGAAGTATTTAATGATTCTCTGTTCTGCATTTACTTTGCTCTTGAATGGAAAATTCATTTTCTATATTACTTTATTTATGTGATACAATATTCAATTCAAAGCTGTTTTTAGTTTCAACTTTTTTTTTTTTGTGTATTATTTATGTGAATCAGCCCCCAAGAAATGTCATAAATAAAATATGTAATATAGTTTTAGATGTAATAAAATAGTAATAAATAATTTTGTCAATTTGATTTAAAAATGAAACTTTTTATTTATGGTAAAATATTTTCAGTTTAACAAATTCAATAAAATTACTAAAAAATTTAATTGTGATTTGAATAAATCGAAGTTTTTTTAACTTTTCAAGGCTGCAGATCTGGAAAAATAATTATTTTGATAAATGGACCCTTAAAAAATATAAATTATCTGCAAATTAATAACTTTTATTATGATTGGATGCAATATGGTAATCCTGATAAATGCACCATTTAAAAATAGAATTATCTAAGTCAATAGTACGAGGGCTGATTGATAATTACGTGGACTACCTGTGATTCAGGTAATGCACAGGTATAAAGTAAGTATTTTTTACCTCTAAAATCATTTACTAGGCTATATATAAAATTTAAAGTCGATATCTTGTATACTTTCCATGTAACAGTCGTTTAAGTAAGTCAATCTCAGTGAATTTTTAAAAATGGATAAAAACGAATTTCGTGTGTTGATAAAACATTATTTTTTGAGGCAGAAAACAGCAAAGGAAACTAAAGAAAAGTTGGATGGCTATTTTGAAGGGTTGGAGAAATCATATTTTTTGGAAGTCATCAAAAAACTGGAACATCGTCTAACTAAGTGTATCGTCCTAAAAGGTGACTACGTTGAAAAATAAAAAAAAAAAACTGAAAAAAACTGTGTCTTCTGTGTCAGTCCACGTAATTATCAATCAGCCCTCGTAAGTTCTCCGTACCCTGCAAAAATTATTAATGTAATACAATATTACGGATGTTGACTGAACGACCAATTATTCCGACCGAACCTTACAGGATTCGTTGCAATTTGTAAACCATGAAATCTTTGGTCTCGAAGAACTAATAGTCGTATTCAATATATTGAAGGTTTCACTGTATTTTATGTAACTCTCTGAATCAATAACTTTAAAAGTAAAGCATAAAGTTACAAGTTGTTGGAATGTCTGCGAATAACACCCGAGTCAGAGAAAAATTCTACGTTTTCGATAATATCGATTTCGCGGTACGAACAATAAAACAGTTTTCTCTGTTGCCAAATTATTCTATAACGTTTTTAAGATAGAGTCGTCAGTAACTGCGGTGAGGTGATAAAAGAAATTGAGTTAAATATGTATTTATTATCTATCGAGTCTATGCTAACAGCGGCAGCGTTTTCATATTGAATTTTTCATATTTAACACATTTATCATCGTATGTTATGTAAAAGATTAAATGAAATTAATATCAAAATGAAATTATTAATAAAATATTTCATTTATTATTTAAAAATAATATAAAAATGTTTCAATTTTCCTCCGTGGAAGTAAATTTTCTTAATATACAAATTTTCCTCTATATAATCTATAGCTTTATTTATGTCATATTTAATATTATTATATATGATCTGTCTATGGCATTCTGCTGCAGTTCTTAAAAATAACAAACAAAATTTAAATTAGATCCTTTTTTACCATAAAAAAAAAATCCATAAAGTTTTATATTTATATATAAAAAAAAAAACCGACGAATCATTAATAAATAATTCAGTAAATTTGTAGTCATAAGAATTATATATAAAAATATTGCATTATTATAGAATCATCAGAAGGCATCACAGTCTGGAATTATGATACACGCTGATCTAAAAATATTAAACTACCGCAGAGGGAAACTTATTATACTCTGCGTATTAATATATTTAGAAACAGCACCAACAACAAAAATATAAATAAATAATTTCTAGAGGTGGTTATAAGAAATATATAAAGTTTATTTGTAAGAAAAATAGAATATATTTATTAATATCCTGTGTATCTGCAGGGATCGTTATAGTTTCCATCCAATCCAACCAAAGAATCAAGTAATTTTCAATAAAACGTCATTTATCAAGCCACCTCACCATAAAATCTTTTTATATTTAACTTTCATATATGAATTTTATTTATATATATTTTATTAACAAAACAAACAAAAAAGTAATAATAATAATGGTACCGGAAGTGACGTATATATTTCACCTTTTAATATAAATAGGAAAAATAAAAAAGATACTCTTAAAAAGATTGAAAAACATAATTTGATTGCGATAGGAATACATTGAGAAAATGTAAATAAGGTGAAAATATTTAGTAATTTATTATATATAATTTTAATTTGGAAAAGATAACATAAATATGAAAATATCAAGGATGGGAAAAGGTAATTTTTATAATAATTGTTTACTAAAAATTACTAGCAATTTTAAAATTTTTGAATTTTCACTATACATTTAGGTAAAATTATAAATTAGGTATAAAAAAAATCAAATTTTTTATTATTTATAAATATAATTACCAAGGAACTGTCGATATACACAAAAGCTTGAACGTTGAGATCAAATCAACATTAACGTTTTTAATTTATGTGTGGTTTATTTATGTAATGGGCTGACCCTGGGACCTCCTGCTTTATTATTTGTGATAAAGATGTACCGCCCATGCAAACTATCCACCTGCTGGCATATTTATATATCCTGTAGCCAGATTACAATACAGTTTTCCCAAAAAAATTTAGAAATTTAGTTAAAAACTAAGTTTTCTTTTAAATAAGTGGTGATAGAATTTCAAAAGGTTCTAGAGATCTAGAATATCTAATTAATGCAAGCAATGATAAAGAAATTATGTAAAATAAATACCGTTTAGGCAAACTATTGAATAGTTGAGTTCTACCAATAATTTAGGGTTTACACGCTTAATAACAACTTGAGTAATACACAAGAAACTATTTTAGTGGTAAAGAAATCGAAATCGTTTTATCTAGCTAGTATTTAATCACTAATGAAGCAGCAAATTATAAACATAAATCAGTGTATAATAAAATGTTAAAAATTACGTAATTACTGGCAATCAGTTTAACCTAAAACATAGTTAACTCCACACAAATAGTTTGTGTCATACAAAATAAAAGAAGCAAAAAATTGAATTTCGAAAATAATGGAAATTCTAAACGTTAAACAAATCTTATCATGATGTCCTGCTTCATCTTTGTTCGACTTGACCATTCGTCGGTAGAACAATTTCCAATTCTATAGAGAAAATTATAATTTAATGAAATTGTTAATTTGATAATTAGAAAATTTATTTTTATTATGCAATTATCTTTATTGTCAATAATTAAACTAATTAGAATTACGTACAAGCTATTTTAAATCTTAATTACCAAATCTGATTGCAGCCTAATAAACTTTTACAAAAATATTATAGTAATTTATTTCGGAAGGATACCAAAAATTTGTTAGATGATGAGATTTTTTTTTGTGACTACGCATCTTCTTCCCGGATATTGTAATCTAACAAATTTGTAAGGATAAATTCGAATATGTACGAAATAATTTTTACATTCATGTTTTTTATTGCGGATTCATCATTTCACATACAAATTTCTTATTTTTTTTTTATTTTATGGAGGTTTAATGGCAGCAGGTTTAAGGAAATTTGAAAAAAAAGATCGATAAAAATCAATTTGTCTTGATTTTCACTGATTTTTTTATATACTTAAATTTTATGTATATAAATATTTTTTGTTTGATTGTTTTGGGTTTAAAAGATAAAAAAAAAAATTATAATTTTGTATATTAATAGGATAATTTTACAGATTTTACGCGAAGGATAATGGAAATCGATTAATTTTTACCTAATATACAACAAGTTTCAATACGTTGGCTTTATATTTTTATATTAATATTATAGAGGCTAATATTTTTATCAAGTCATTTGCACAAAAATTTAGGTTTTAATATTTTTTTTAGATATTTTGAGATTTTTTGGTATATAGTTACGTAAATAATATTTAAGCTGATAGGGATTCAGATTATCAGTGTTTTTGTTGTTGTTGTTATTATTATGACAAGTAAAATAAAAATATTTGAGAAAGATAAATTGATAGAATATTCAGGTATTAAATATATACAAAAAAAAAGAAAAGTTCTTCTTTAATTTGGTTTTTTTATATAAATAATGTAATAAATATAAAATAAATTATTATATATGATTTTGTTGGGAAAATGATTTAGCAAAAATCTCGTTGAATTAATCAAAAAAGGTAGAAAATTTGTTTAGAGTTTAGAATATTAGTAAAAAAACAAAAATAAAAATAAAAGGGTAAAATAATGATTTAATGAAATATGTCAGGAGTTAGCTTAGATATAGATTAAAATTGAGGAAAGACAATGATTATTATTAAAAAGGTTAAATTAAATTATATATACAAAAATTAATTAAAAAAATTTAAAATGAAAAATTTCGTTATAAACACTAATGACAAGAGAGATACAATTATTATTATTAAATTTTAAAAGTACTGGTAAAGTGCGATTATTTTGGTAATATGATGTTAAAAAATTGTTAGAATTTATACTAATAAATTGCATCAATCAAGTTTTATATAATTTGTAATAAATTATAAGAAACACGAGTGAATTCTTAATACCATATTATTTCCAAAATACTTTTGGTTTTTTTTTGTCATTCTTTAATACCATTAACCATTAGTTAATTAATAAATTACAAAGGCCTCGATAAAAGTAAAAAAAAATCTGATTTTTCCATTTAATACCATCACAGCTGCGGTCAAAAGATATTGAAATTATATAATAGCAGAAATAAATTATATCAGAAATATAATTAAATTTTATATTTATATATATAGAAATAATTTTATAATTAAAATCTATATTATTATTTTATTTTTTCCAATCAAATGAATCTCGGTTTAACTAAATTCAAGTTAGGATAGGTTAGGTTAGGTTAGGTTAGGTTTAGATTAAGAGTGATGGGCCACATACAGATACAGACCTAATATAACTGCGGCTATTTGGTTTATAGTAATATACCTTCTCTTCTAATTATTCGTCACTAATGAAATCCGTATACTGTTTGATGAACTGACAGTCGCCACTTATTTAAGTAGTTGCTTTTTGAGGTTGAAGATTGCAGTGACGTGTAAGGAAGCCTACCATTGTTCTGGCTTTCTTCATATAAATTTGAAGGATTTAATTAATATCTAGCTAATAAGTAACTTGTATTTTTCGACCAGAACCAAGGAGCTACAAAAGAATAAATGCCAAATCCCAGGAATTATAATGGAACGTGCGTATAGTGCTAAGACATTCGAAGTTTTTTATTCCCTCCACCTTTAAAAACGCGACCAACAGGCTAATTACTGAGATTTGGAATATTTTCTTTTGTAGCGCCTTGGATCTGGTCGAAAAAATTCAATTTACAATTAATCAGATATTAATTAAATTGACATGTACTATTTATATTTATAATAAAGCTCATCACTTATACCAAAATTTTATTTTTTTACTCTTATGTACAGTTTTCCTATTAATTTACCAAGCTTTTCCAACCACAACAAAAATTATTGATATTATTGATAAAATTTATTTCCAATTCCTTTAATATTTCGGCCATTTAAAGATGAAAAAAATTAATAACCAAGAATTAAATCATCTGTGTAAACTTTGACAAAAGAATTTATAGGAAAACCGAAAATCATTTCTCGTCCACCGTATTTCTATCTATATTTATATGTTTATTAACCTTATACGCTATAATTTGATATGTTATTTTGTATTAGCAAATCACCCACATTTTAATTCTATATACAATTTATATAGTAAATATTGTGACATAAGCTAAAAGTCCCTAAAAGATGATGAAAGCAAAAATTATATTTTTACGCAACACATATTTTTTTATTTTTTTTTCATTACCATCTCTAGACCCTACTGATATTTATACATACAATTTTATACAAATTCTGCAGTGATATAAATATGTGTGATATCTTGATTAGGATTTTTTTTTTTTATTTTGGGGGAAATATATCTTTATTAAAACATAAATGGTAAATGATAATGTAGAAAAAAAAAAACCAACCAACACACAACAACAAATAGGACGATGGACGGTGGAATGAGAACTCAAAAAGGATACTTTTTTCTGTGAAATTTTTTGGTAATAAAATTCTGTGTGTGGTTGTTTCCTCATGGGTTGGTAGAAGAAAAAAAATTTGCTGATGTATGATGACTTATACTTATTATATATAAAAATGATTCGAATATTTATTTCTAACTCAAAAAGGAATACTGAGTGACTTCCTTTGACTTTTATTATTTATATACACAAAAAAAAAAAAGTAAATCTTTGGAAAACTATTCAGTAAGGCAAATCCAAGATAAAGGATATTTTAATATCAAAATTTGAACAAATATTTTTTTTTTTTGTTATTTTTTGCTGAATACTATAATAAGATAATCTCAGATGTAAAAATAATAACCTTAAAGTTGATAACCAACAAATATGAATTATTATTGTATATGAATTGATTTAATTAACTAGGTTAGGATTAGAATAAGGGAGGTATAGAGACAGATCTAACCACTACTGCAGACATTTAGTTTATTATGATAACTCTGTTAATCAAATATTTCATCAACAAAGCTCGTAGTGTTAATGCAACAGTACAAGCTACTTCAATGACAAACGAACTATCTCCGATAGAACGATAGTATAGCTATTGAGATGTTACAGGTGTATGGACTGAGCATAAAATACATGAAACTGTAACGCGGTTTTGTTTCGTTTATACATACTCTACACACTTACATAGTCCGCTGAAACTACGATTGTGTGTAGGTGTTTTTTAAGATAACATTAAGGAACCATTGAGCTATATTGCTTGCTTCTGAATAAACAGTTTGTTCGATTTGCCACGGGCTAACTCCTTATATCGCCAACTGACACGCTTCTTCATTATCGTTAAATTATTTCCACTTCCTAAGGGTATGAGAGCTTTGAACTTTCGATTTGATTTGGTACGAGATCAAGGCTTTTTAATTCGGCTTAGCTTTTCGAAAATATGCATTAGTTTAAGATAAATAAGTTGTCATTAAAAGTATTTGTTCACACTTTACTCTCTAGGTTTCTTTTATTAAAAGGATTCTTGTACATAAATATTATTTGTTATATAACATTAGAGTTTGACGTTAAAAGCAAATCTGCCGGAATTTAAATTGATATTTTTAAATTTAGTATTCATCATTTATTGCAAATCATCACAAATTATAGACATCTAACAAATGGTAAGCAGAAAATTAAATAATATTAATTTTCATAAGTCTGGAAAGTGTTCCTAATTTAATACAGCCTAATTAGAACTTTCTTTCCCAAATTAAAATACATCCGAAATAATTTAAAATTTACTTTATATTTTCGGTATTTCGGATGAAGAATTGCCAATTTAATTACAAATAGTTTCTGAACTATGAAAATAATTTTATCTTAACGTTTCCGAGACTGGAGATTATACGGAAAAGCATAACAAGGAGCAGTTTTCACACACACAGCTTTGTTTCATGATCTAGTCAACATGGACTTTGTAAAGTTTTTATTTATATTTTCTTTCTATAATTTTTGTTAATTTTTCATAAAATATTTTTATAAATTATATTTTTTAACTATAATTATATAAACATTTTTAATGCAACGTTTTATTTCAAAAACATAAAAATAAGTTTTCTTTTTAAAATAAAAAATTTCCTATTCTGTGATCATCACTATATACTTCCAATTTCCAAACATCCTTAATAACTTGGAAACGAACGTGTTTCAAATATTTAACACAAAACAAACGCTTTTGAAAAATAGAAAAATTATAAAAAAAATTATATTTTTTTTTTTTTGTAGAAATTTCGCTGTGCAATTAAAGATATTTTTCTTAAACTTCCAGATTGTTTATAAGTGATTTTATGAAAATTAAATATACAATTTTTTGTATTGGCTTTGGTATAAACAGAACATAAAATTTTCTCATTCCATGCGACATGACTTGTAGAAGATTGTTTATCTTGGTAGCATAATGAAGACGCGAAAATTATTAAATTTTAAAATTTTAAAAGATAAAATAACTGAGACAGCATTTTTAAAATATTATTATCAATTTACAACATAAACAAAATATATTTTTTGTTCGACTGAACCATCGTTTTGTAAATATGAATTCAATCTCATAATTAAATTGTCGATTTTATAATAATATCGAAATAATTTAAATTAATATACTGAAAATAAAAAATCATTTAAAGAAAAATGGAAATTAAAAAATTTAAAAGAATTGTCAAAAAAACTGAACTTTAGAACTGAAAAATTATAGTCGAAAAATTAAATAATTAATATCTCCATGACTTCCTTAGGGTTTTGAAACCATATATTTCATTTGAATCGACATCAAAACATTCCATTTTCTAAATTGATCAAATCGTATTTTAATGAACAATCCAAGATTCATTGAATTTTATTTAAACAATTTATTCAAATCTGAAACCATTTAAAATTTATATTAGATAATTTTTTGTTTCGCATTCGTGTGTCGTGTAATCCCTAGACAGATTATAACTCTATAAGTAATTAATGACATTTCCTTAGGATTTGCAGGAAACAAACAATAATTTATCATATAAAATGTAAACCTTACACACTCTCGGTCTCATTACTAATATAAATTTAAAATGTTTGTTTAAGGGTTAATTTAAATATTACAAATATAAAAATTCAGAATTTAATTAAAATTTTGATTTGACAAGCATTTTAAACTATGTGACCAAATTTGCTTTTAATTATTTTGGTTATCCTTAAACGAGAAATTCTAAAATTTTATTGGCATATTTCCAAAGAGTAAAGAATTTGATTTTTATTGTGAAGGCACTTTTACAAAGTTTACATGTAAAAAATGCTAAAATAATGAAAAAAAAAAATCTTGTAAAAAAACTACAATTATAAAATTGGTTAAAAAAAACTGAAATATCATTTAAAAAGGAGAGACATCCAAAAAAATCTTCCTATTTATTTAGTCAGCAAATATTTACATACCTAAAATAATATAAGTGCATAAGAAAAATTATTCAACATAAAATTTTAATTGGAAAACTGATTGGCATCTTAAATACTCATAAAAATTATTTTCCTCTGAAATTTTGGGAATAAGTTCTGCATTTTAAAAATGGTTCCTTAAAAAATGCTTAATTTAGTTTAATAATCTCGTAATAATAATTGTGGCTCTTCAAATTTCAAGTTACATAATTTATTGAGTTAAAATATAAATAAACCGAAAAACTCAACGAAAAGTTATTTGGTTGGTAAAATATCAAAGCTACAGAAAAATAATAAAATGCACTGAAATTCACGATAAAAACACAAATGAAAATTCATAGGAAAGTCATAAATGCCTAGAATTTCCCAATACAAAAAAAAAAAAACCATTCTGATACAAAACCATGAAAATTTCTAATTCACAGGTGCCCAACATCATAAAGTAACTCTTAGATAAGCTTAATATTACTAGATTATAGGTCTTTTAAGAAGCAAAACTCAACGATAAGGTGTTAATTCTTAGTATATGCAAAATTTTTATACATAAAAAATCCTATAATCATTCTGAAGTTTATCTTTAAAGTCTCCCAATGGTAATTCAAATATAAGAAATACATTCACATAAAAATAATAACAATTTTCTAATGACTCAATAGTTCTTTAAGCTTCTGAAAAGTACCACTTTAACTAACAAATTGTCTTTAATAAAATTATAAAAAGAAAAACCAAATTCATTTTTTTTTTTGTTCATCATTAAATTTCCTTCTTCATTTTCTTATATATACATTTCTACTTGCCTTGCCAAAGGAATTAAATATATCTGCAAATCCAAAAAAGTAACAGAGTAAATTATATAAAAATGTTGATTCCCATGAATTATATATACAAAATTTATATTTATTTTCTTGTGCGTTTAAGGCCCTAAAGAACATTTTTTTTTTTTTTATTTAAGGATATTTTTCTAACAACTTCTTTAATGATATTTCCGCTGTTACTTTTTATAAGAAAATAAAGAAAATGAGATAATATCTTATAATTGTATATTATAAGAAGTTATCTTGAGAATCCTGTGAGAAAAGACTATATAACTTTAATGACTTTCAATATATCTTTTTCCTGTAGGATTAAAATCTGTCCTCAACTAAAAATCTGTATTAAAATAAAGAAATATTTAATATAAATAGCAATTTACTAACATTAAATACATTTTTTCCAGTGATATTAGTAATATCGGTTTAATTTTTCTTTAATTATAATTTCAGTCATTAAAAATTCATTCGATTTTAAAAGCGTTGTAAGTTACTGAAATTCCAAATCACGAAAATTTGTGGTTTTTTATTAAATATTAAATTCATAATTAAATTATTTATATTGGTATAGGGTTAATTAGAAGATCAAATATTTGAGGAACTAATTAGCCTGAAATAACTAAAATTTACTTTGCATTTCATTAGATATGCAAATTAAATCAAGTTTGTTTGGCGGAAAAGTTTAGTAATCGATAAGATTGTTATTACTCTTGGACAAAATTATCTGTCTGACTTTTAACGTACTTTAATACCAAACTTTTGAACTACAAAATATGGAAAGTAAAAGTAAACTGAATGTTAATATGAATAAATAATCAATCCAGTAATCTATCATTTTATAGGTTCGATCAATTATTATCTCTATATAGTAAACTAGTTCTAGTTACCCTTCCAATATTCCGATCATGGCAAGAATACATTTTTAAATAAAAATCTTAATCTTTTTCGTCACTTTAATGAATTTTCTTGCACATTACATTCGTGTCATGCAAAAATACAAAATAAACATCGAAAATGTTTCGCTTGAGGTGACGGACCTCCAGTTTATTTGAATTGTGAATTCCAAAAATAAAAGCAATGATAAACCCATAAAATTGAAAATCGATTCATACAATTGGAAAATCTCAGTTGTACAATAATTTTTCAAAAAGCAAAAAAGTTTTAAAATAAAGAAATTTTCTAAGAAAATGTGATAATTTTAAGTTATTAAGAAATATATATTTATTTTAATTGCTATTTAAGTAACATTTAGATCCCTCAGCCAATTAACTTGAAAACATAACAATATTGATTTTGATGCTATAGGTTGGCCATATAGATTTCAATTGGGCTGTAGAATTGTTATTGATTCAACTTTCGGTTTCAATTATTAATAATAATTTCAAGTTTTCTACATCATTTAAAGCTGGAATAAAACTACCACCGTCACATTGTAACCAAGCGTTGATCTGTAATTTTAAATTACATTCTACGTTTAAAAGAAATTTATCTCAGTTGCCGTTTACCTATACGTAAAAGGCAACGCAGCATATACGTATTTGTGTTAAAATCGTATTTCAACGCTGATAGTATAAATTTTACTAGTACATCGTTACTAGTACTTAGGTATAAAATTATGTATTTTACACAGCTGTTAACGCGACAGTAATTCCACTTTACTATTAATTAATTGCATATTTTAATTACAAACAAAATAGATAACTGAAAAATACATAAAGTTATCTTTTCTGTCAATTCCACATATAATTTAACTGAAATTAATAATTATAATAATCAATTTATTTGATGAATTTAATTATTCATATTATACTAATTAACTCAAAAGTCACATTTATAAAATATTTTATAGCCTTGCCGAATTCTATGAAAATTATCATTTTGTCCTTTTAATTTGTCTATGTAAAACTGAAAAAAAAAAAAAAAACAGCAACAAAACATTATGAAATCTTTTGTCATTAACTGGAGAGTTTCGCTGAGGGAAATATAATTTTTTTTTTTTTTTTAAATAAGGATTTTTATCTTTACATTTACATGTAATGAAGAGATCATAAATTATTCTTTGATGTTTAACACTAAAAAAAAGAAAAAGAAAATCATTTTACATAAAAAACAACAATTACCAACAGCCAGAGCCATATTGTTAAATTTTTTCAAGTTTATAGGCTGTTCTGGTAATGAATTCACAAAAGCATAATTCTTTAAATGACATCATTGTTTATTTTCGTATACACAATGGGAAACATAAGTGATTATGATTATTATTATGCAATGGGGGCAATATAATAAATATAAAGATGAATTTAATTATGACGAATATTTGATTATTACAATTGTACCTACAAACAAAATTTTAAATTTGAATTCCTTTACGGATCATGTTGTTATCCAATTTGAATTTACACAATGATTTTTGTATTTGATTTTTGTAAAATGATATTTGTAATTATAAAATATTAATCGATATACGATAATTAATTTCACCTTTAGTAGTTTTTTAATGGTGAATGAAATGTATATGAAAAAATAGGAAATTGTATTACCAATGAAAAAGGGAAAATTTCAATTATGTATTTTACTTTTACGACAATGAAATTTTGAGTATTAATTAGATGCAAAATAATCTTAATTGCTTTAAAATTCCTTGTAGTTCTTTTGATATTTGTTTTCCAACTAAAATTTAAGCACACTTACGTAAAATTTGATAGTTTCCGATTTGTGATATGCATGAACTGTACTCTTTATGTACATTGTGTGCTGTGTATTAAAACTTATACCGACTTTATGATTGAAAAAAAAATGCGACGAATTATGGAGGTGACGTAATACGGCAATTACCCCGAATAGAATATCGCGATTCCGTAGCGGTTCCACTTAAAAGAAAAATTATCAATCTTAGAGTTATTATATATCAGCGTAAAACCCAGATTGCTTTAAAATGTTTAAAGTTTCCTTATGGCTATATTCTTAAATCTCTTTCGGCGGAGTGTGAAAACAAAGTATTTTCTAAGTTACTACGCGAATTCCCGATAATGGTACATAAAAGGAGTGCTCTATATGTTTTTCTTCTATATCTTCCAGTTTTTGCATAAATCATTCCTTACCAGATCCAATTTTCACACATTCTTGCTAATCAACATCAAAGCTGTGACTAATTTTCATTGTCCTCCTACATTGTAAGGACGATATTGTGAGGATAGAAAGATATTAACATAATATTTATTGAATATCGAAAGCTTGTCCCATGGCCAGCTAGTTAGTGTATATAATTTATCAATTGTCCTGGGGTTTGCCTTTAAAAACAATGAAAATTATGAATAATAAACTTGTAAAATTAAAAAAATTTACTTTATGAGTGAATATTTTTAATAAACATACCAAAAAATTTTAATTAAATTAAATTAGATTAACACCAAAATCAAATCGATAAAATCTGATAAGAAAAAAAAAAATCGTTATTATTATAACAAGGGAGAGTGTAAAATAAATTTCCGGATTTGGTCACATTTTCATATAAAATTATTCATTTTCTACCACAATTTTACATTTAATATTATTATACAATTTCCAATTTGATTGGTAATTTTTTTCCCCTATAATATCCATAATATTTTTCACATATACACTTTTCTGAAAATGGAAAAAAAAAAATTCAATACTAACAGGATATGTTTAATATCCGGTTTCAGTTCCTTTCCTAACTATCTATATCTATATACATCAATTTTATTATTTATATTTATTTGTATTTTTTATATAGTTTAAAATTGAATTTGTTATTTTAGGTACCATCGAAAGTTAAGTTTTATTTTTTTTTTTGTTATTGTGTTAATATTTTGATCTAAATTGAAAACTTTAAATTGAATTTAATAAATATACTTTCTCTGTTTTTCAATTACATAAAAAATTAAAAAAACACTATAAAATAACAACAATTTATTTATGTTGAAAAAAAATATATATCATAACTCTTCAAACAAAATAAAGTTTTGGATAGTGTTACGTAAGTGTTTCGTATAAAATGCTTTATTAAAATTGATTTTTACTCTGATGAAATAAAAGAGGCTAAATCACATCATACAACACTGAACAATTGTGCAGTAGTTTTATATAAATGAGATTATTGATGTGCTGATTATATAAAAATAATCTTAAATTTTTGTAATAATACTAAACTTTAAAATCAATTAACGAATTTACAATAAAATTAGATGCTATTAAGTTCTACTATTTAATATCTTTTCAACCCGGCCTCTAACAAGATTTTTTTGTTATAATTTCCCACATTAAATTACATTCAAAAGTTCTGATGTAGCACCTTCTAGTGACAAAACTCTTATTACTTATTACATTTCTAAAGTCGTGCCTAATATATTTTTTGTACAAGACTTGATAAATTACAATTCGAAATCAAAGTTCCATATAAAACAATATTGGAATTATTGTGCATCCTAGTGACGGAATGTAATATTATAGAGCCTGCTATTATTTTATTTACTCCTCATTATCTATACAATGTTAGGTGAGGTCTAACATCAATTGTGATCTAAATTTATTATATTTATGGGAATTTTCTTTTGAAAACTTGTTCAGACAAACGAATTAATAGCACTCTACTTAAATGTTGTATAGCTTTAAAACACAGATTCTACCAAGAGTTTAAATGGACATTTACTATGTCAAATTACAATTCAAAAACGATTTCAACAAATAAACAGACGAGTAGCGTTTAATGTAAGGGATTTATAAAATTACTTAAAAATAGAACTTTATTTGATTGCATTTTGGCTTCAATAAAAAAAGTGTGTACGTTATATTATACGTAAAAAATGTAAATAAATATAAAAAAAATATTATATTTATATGCATTCCGATCAAAAACCTAATATGCAGAAAAATGACAGAAAATTTCTGACCTTTTTCATGTTACAAACTTTTTTATATATTGCGTTAAATTTAATTAATAAAGAGGATTTTGTATTTTTGTTTCCAGTTACGGAATTTCACACTTTACATATTTAAGGTTCATTGAATAAATAAACATTTCCCAATAAAAATTAATTTAATTAATTCACTTTGATGCGATATTTCATTAAAAACGAACTTTAAATGTTTTTAAATGTTTAATTTTATTATACTTCAATAATCTGGGAAAATTAATATTAATTTATTGAAATTAATGTTTTATATAATAATGAAATTTCTAAATATTAAAATGTTATATTAAATTGTATATCAAAATTTATTAATTTTGAATCTGTTTTTAATTTATTGGATCACTAAATTGTTGTTTCATAAGCTTTAAAGATACTGTATATAAGATACTAATAATTATCGTGTTTAGCATTGCTAATTGCTTCCTTTAACCATGCCTTATACTAACTAGAACTATTGACAACAATTTTTACATGGCTTCAATTGCAAATCTGTTAAAACTATTATTTCGCTACTTTGTATAAATCCGAAGCAGATTCAAATTAAAAATACATCTGGCTCTAAGTGGGGTCTTTAATATAAAAAAAAT
This sequence comes from Rhamphomyia laevipes, assembly GCA_963920725.1. Lineage (NCBI taxonomy): Eukaryota > Metazoa > Arthropoda > Insecta > Diptera > Empididae > Rhamphomyia > Rhamphomyia laevipes. The sequence continues at coordinate 38,635,785 of OY987258.1, read as the reverse complement.
TCAATTTGGTAAAATAAAAATCTATAAAAATACGAGTAATTTTCATAAGAATACAGAATAATTAAAATTAATTTAAACATAATCTTTCATTATCATTTAGTATGTAATAAATAACAATTATGTCAGATGTCATAAAACAGAAAATTTGACATTGACATAATATTTATGATGGTATACAATTTTAAATTTTTTATAATAATGTCTACAGTTTTACTGATGTGTCATGGAGTATGATTTTACAGCGTACGTACTGTCATAATAATTAAAAACAACATTTTTCTTTTTAATTTCCAATCTATTTTCCAACAAAATTTATTTTGTTGCGCGGGCAATTTTATAATTTTCCAAATCCTTATTTATAATAAAATGTGACTTACAGATTTCAATTATTAAAATGTAAATCATTCTTCAAAATTAACATTTTCTGTGAATTTGAAACTATTACAAAAACTTTATACATTACAAAAATAAGGATATCGTCAGTAGTTGTAAAATTGTGATAATAATGAAGTCCTTTAAGTCAACGATTTACGTTATATGTCATTTATTTTAATAAATTATATTAAAACATAAGTTTTTCAAAAAATAAGTTTATAAATTTTTTTGTTGTACAATTATTGTTAGCCAGTAATTGTTACATTTTTAGATCCTTTTTAATATACAATATATAAAAACTTTATACAGAAAAAAAAATATAAATATATTTTTTATTATTTTAAATATATCTATTGTACAGAGGAACAAATTCAAATAGCGGAAAACAAAAAAAAAAAATCCTGGAAAAAACAGGATATTCACTATAAAAAGAAAAATAATAGAGATATTTAAAGTATGCCCTTGTGGATATGTATATGCAGATATAATAAAAAAAAAAAAAAGAAAAAAACATGAAAATAAAATTTTCATTTTACGGATATTCACTTAAATAAATGAAAACGCACTACTACTGCTCAGCATTCGTTTATGATCATTTCTGTAGATTATACTATATGTATATATATAGAAAGAGAGATTTTATGTGTCCTTTTTAACAGAATATCCTTTATTATTACAACAGAAATTATATGAACAAAAAGATTTTATGCAAATGAGTGTTATGTTTTTTTTTGTTGTTTTCCTTATTTTCATTTATATTTTTCAAAATGTTGTAAAATTAAATAAATGATAAAATATCAAACGAAATGAATTTTCTTATTTTTCTATTTTAATTTAAAAAACAAAAAAAAAAAAAGGAATAAAATATTTTTTTTTCTTAGTTATTTCGATATTTGTAAAATTGTGATGAGATATAGATTTAAGGATCTGTTTTACAATTTAATGAATAATACACAATTTAATATTAAATCGATATTTGTATTATTTCTGTTTGGTTATTTGTCAAAGTATACAGAAATGGTTCACTAACAAAATTATTATCTACAGTACAAATTGAATAGATAATTTGAAAAGGATTTTTAGATTACATTATACTAGGTGCCTAAACTGATAATTTTACTGCTACGAATGTAACTCTATTAAATTAAAACGACGAAAGGCAAGTGCTTTAAAGGTACAGTAAAACTTATTTGAGTGGATCCTAATTATGACCCATTTTATTGGATTACAATTAAACAATTTGATTGTGAAATTTGGTTCCCCTTTCAAATGAGTCAAAATTCGATAGAAGAACGAGTCTTAAAAAGGCATAATTAAACTTTCAGATCGTTAACACCGAAAATATTACATATAAATTTTACAACCCTTCTGTTGTTCGCATGTAGCTAGAAATTACATTTAAGGTAATTTTAGGAATTGTGACCCATTCAAATGGAACTATGTTTTGGGTCCTTTTGTCGGTCCTTTGGCCAGATTTCAATCATTTTTGCATATTCTAAATAAAGTTGCTCACTGGACAGCAAGTTTTATTTTAACGCTGTAATTTGATTTTGTAATTATGATAATTAAGACATGTAAGAAAAACATTTCGTAGATCTACTGAATCAGCCGCAAATCACGCATTTTTCACCGCATTTGTGGTCTAATATATTAACTAATATGATATTCAACAAATCATTAACCAATTACAAAATATCATCATAATTTTCATAAAATTTTAACAATTGTGTAAATTATGTAAACCAATTATAAAAAAAAAATATTATTTATTATTTTAATAGGCGTTGGTGAGCTTTATTTATACAAAGTGACACTATTTTATGATACAAATAATGATTTATTTAAAATTAAAAAAAAAAATATTAAAAATAAAATTAATTATTTCTATGGCGGTTATCTTTTATGGCTCATTTATATATTTTTTCATTAAAATTGAAATTTATAAATATAAAATTCTATGCTTGATACCGTGAAAAATCAGGTGTTTTACTGAATTTCCCAATAGTTAAAAAAATAAAAAATACTATAAAAAATAATGAAAATAATAAATATACAAAATAAATTATGTAACTATACAAAATTTGAATACGTTCAGAAGGGAATTTAGTTAAACAAACAAAAAATATGTAATTAATTTTTTTATTTAAATCTACTCGTGTCGCATTAATTATGATTATTAACACAATACTGAATTGTGTTAAATTAATTTAATTTAAAATTTAAATGTATTAATATAAATTTCATAAATTTAAAAGTGGCGGTATAAGTGCCAATAAATGTTGGTTCACGCCACAAAGTCTCTTAATTTTTTTCGAGACCAGTAATTCATGGAATTCAAATTCATAAAATAACTGATTTGATTATCATGAAATTTTCAATATTTTTATTCTTCAACTCTGATCAAACCTTTTCAGGCTTTCGATATGTGGGTTTTTGGTAGAAATAATCCGGAAGTAAAATTTTAACTCCCACTCCACTTTTTCTTCCTGCAGGATTAAAGGTTATTTTTCGTTCATGCATAATTCAAATCTTCTTCTAAGCACCACTTAACAAAATCATTTTACTTGCTTTCAGTACAATTTTTCGGAATAGGTTTATGAGTAAATTCCGCATTTAGCATGTAGAATGCATGACATTTTACAACCGGCAGTGAAAAAAATATAGTACCAAACAAGAGGATTATTAATTGCATTTTCATCTGTTGTAATCGGCTCGACTTCGTCTGGATAATTAAATTTTTAACTCGAGATCAAAAACACTCTTTAGTCTATTGTGACATAAAATACTTCAAGTTCAAAATTGTACTAGATTTTATTTAATATCATACAAAATTTATAAAGATCTCTCGCCCACAACATGGAATTTTTTATAATTAATTTATGTATCGTACTGAATGTTCGGAGAGTTTCAATATATTTATAATATGTTCTATAAACCAAATATTTATTATTAAACTAAATTTTGTAACCTTTTAAAGTTTTAGGGTTTCTAATTAAAGGAATTTTTATATTTTTAGAACCTATCAATATTTATATAATAATTAAAATCTGAATTATGATTTAACATAAAACACTTAAGAATTATTAAAGTTAAAATGTATGAAGTCGTATTACAACATTTATAAAAAAACGTTATAAAGTTGAAGTGGAAATTGTAGAAAATAAATTAACTTTAATTTTTCCTACGTTTTTACGAAAACTGTAGGTGAAAATATGAATTTTGTTATAAATTGGACTCTAACCTAGTTTTAATAAAACTGAATTTATTTTTATAAATTTTATTTAAAGAAGAAATTTGAAATATTTGCAAAACAATTTCGAAATTTACAGAAAAACAATTTTTATGTTATTTATATGAGTTATTTTCAATGAATTTATTCAATTTCATTCTCGTATTTTACTAAATAATAAAAAACTTAATAAAATATTATTTTTAGTAAGTGCTACTCGTGTTAAAACATAAGTGAATTCATAATTATATATTACACAATACAATTTAGTTGAATGAATTAATGCACAACTTTTATGTTTGATATGACAAGTTGTATTAAAAAAAGATATTTATATTTTTATGAAATTTATCACAATTAACAATATTTCAGTTTTATGATATTATATAACATAAATTTTCACAATTTATACCAAAAATATAAATAATACTGCAATTCAAAATAATTTGCACAACATTTTGAATGCAAACAGAGTAAAGTGCATTCGTAGATCGTTACATAGTATGGCGGAATTGAACCAATAAAATATTATAGAAAATTTAAGTGACAAATTTAATTAATATTTCAAGAGATTAATACTGAAACTATAAGTAAATAAAATAATTGAAATAAAATATTTTCACAAATAATTTAAATTTATTGTTATATAAAGTTCATCTGGCCTCTATAACGCCATATGAACTTTATATAGACTGAATTTTTTTCAAATTACATTAACCATATGTAAACTGATGTCCATGAGAACAATTTAAACAAATCTATGAGTTTTTATTGAGCTGGAAGGATTTCTATTAAATATTTTAATTAATTATTAAATGAAGGCATGTGCTGTTATCGGTTTTATTAGACATTTTCAAAATTGGACATAATTAAATTGATTAATTGAAAAATGTTAAGTAAGGTTAACTTTTCAGTTCAAGTATATAGAAAAAACTATCATGTGAAAATATTAATTGTTAATATTTAATATTAATTGTTAAATTATTTTTATTTTTCCTTTAAATTAAAACTTTTAAGGAGCACTCACTAATGCTAAGCATCAAATATTGGTGGAGCTATTACTAATTCTATTATCATTAGAATTCCATGAGAATTTTACACTCAAATGTCTAAAATTAAATGCCAGACATTTGGGGCCAGAAAAATGGTATACAGTATCGAAAAACTAGTGGAACTAGTGGAATCCTTTACAAAGTTTTGAATCAGTTCCATTTAGTAATAAACATTTTTGTGATTTTAAGACTATAGACAGAATTCTAACATTCAAAATGTCGTAGTAACAAAAAGGATTAGTTTGTTCCAATGAAAATGTCATTATATACATTTGCAACTAATTGATCAAAATTGCAATAAAATGTCAATTTTCCACTAGACTTGTGGACTGCTGCTGTTGACATAAATTAATTTTAAATTTGTCTAATTTACTTTATCAAATATTTAATTAAAAAAAAAATTCTTAAATTTTCATATTCAAATTTCATACACATCAAAAAATTGTAAATCCTTAAATTTTCAATTGAAATTAAATCTGATTCAAAATATAAATTACATTTAGGTTATCGTTATAGTTTCATTTCAAACCACAATATCAAATTATATATTTAATATATTCAACAAATGAAAATTAATATCTTCACATGAACATTTATGTAAAATATAATATTATAAAATTAATTGGAGTGTATAAAACCATTAATTATAAATGTGATATCTCACCTTTAATTTACACAAATAAAAAATAAAATAATCTGAAATTGCAATTTAGGGTCAAACTTACGGACAAAATGAAACAATAAAATTTAACTTTTCATATGACATTTTTATATTAAAATTTATTATTAGAGATTAGATTCTTGAAGTTGAACGATTATTTAAAATAGCATAATAAAATGAATAATTGAAGATGAGTAAATTTTGGATAATTTAAAATAATATGTTCATAAATTTTCTATTCTTAAGGTAATCTACACTTATTCCACTTGAACATGACGTTTATTTCAATTTTAGTAATTTTTAGAACTTAATGACCTATGTAATAAATTTCAACAATGTAAATTTGACACAATATATTGTAGAGAAAGTAATGCATTCGAACAAAAATGAAAATTAATTTATGAATTTTAATGGAATTGACAGTAATGGGAAAGTGATGTTGGCATAAAAGTATCAATATTTTAAAATTTGAGATTAGACGATATGAAAGTAGTAATAAATATTTAGGATTCATGTAATTAAATAGCTACTTTACTAAGCTATTAAGTGGGCTCTACAATTCACAGAAAATAATTTCTTTATTTACCACTGGCCCCAAAATATTCACGATTAGTAAAATAAAAAGTAATTAAGAATTCATTGAATTAGGACAAATTGTTGGAAAGTGTTTCAAATAGAAGTAAGTAAATTCTGACCTAGTTATTTTTATGTGAATACTCTAGAATTATTGACAATTATTCGATTTTCCGTAACTTCTGCGAACTTTTATTTAATTACATGGCGGGTTATGGGGTGGTTCACACCAGTGCGAATTTTGGCAACAACGTTTTCATTTAAATATCCACAATACTTTTGATATTATAATCGGGATACAAATTTGTTTAATAGGTTATGTTAAAATGTGGAAGTTCACAGTGGGCAAAACCCAACAGCGTGGATTGCGATACTGTAGCGGCATATCTTTACTACTTCGTAAAACGGAAATTCTCATATGCGATGTTGAAAAACGCTTTGGTTTTGAGTGAATACTTAATGGTATTGTGATTTTGTAATTAATTTAAAGTAGAAACCAGTCAAATATCAATTTAATATTCAAAATAAATTTATTTAAATATAAATTATGTAATTTAAATTTATTAAATTGTATTATAGTTAAAATCTTTTCTATGTTTTATGATAATATATTTAATAAGGATTACAATTTAATAGATTAAAGTTAAAGGTCAAACCATATATAAGGAATAAACATATTTACTTTTACAATTGGCTTTCAAAAATTATATTTATAAACCTTAACAAACAAATACAGGCACATATTTCCTAGAATCTTAAATATAGGCTGAGTAATTGTATCCCATAAAATAAGAATATTATATTATATATAAAAGGATATTATACATAAGAAGATTAACTTTATGCTATATTGTTTCTTATACCCTAACAAAAAAAAACTGAAAGGTGTTGTTCCATTAGTGATAAATAATAAATAATATTAGCACTTAGGATAAGTACATTTTCTCGGTAAATTAAATTTCATTTTAATCAAAAATTTTCATTATAACAATAATTCTAAAATAAAATCTTTTTTTATTAATTTAAAATATTTTCTACACCTTTTCCAAGTGTAATTCAGAAAGTATCAATTTTAATTCAGAAAGTATCAATTGTAATTCAGATTAATTCAGAAAACGTCAATTGTAATTCAGAAAGCCTTAATTGTATTTAAAAAACGACAATATTTATTAACTCTATAATTTTATTAACGTTTAAGAATAGGATTTATTTTAATTATTTTACAAAGAACACTAACCCAACGAAAAATAAACAATATTAAAAATTTACATATATGTAGAAGATAAGAAACTTATGGTTAATATTATTCTAAGTAAATTATTAAATTAAAGCATTCAGACTTTCAGCAGACGTTAAATTGTAGTTAACAACCGACATGCATGACATTAATTGTTAAAGCTGTAGTTTGATGTACTTTACAGTGTTGCACATCACCAGCCGAATCACCACCCAGTAATAGTGTTTTTAGCATTATCTATAATATTCTCCAAGTAGACCAATCTTTATTCCATCATGCCAGTACTTGCAAAGTTTTGAACCAAAAATTCTCAATTACAATTGACGCTTTCTGAATTAAAATTGACTAATCTGAATTACAATTGATGCTTTCTGAATTACAGTTGGAAAAGGTGTAATATTTTAAAATTGATGTGATTAAAGAATATCGATTAGTATTTTTACCAAATTAAATATAAAGTAAAATAAAGGATCCAATATTAAGGACATATTCTTCATTTATATGTTTTTTTTAATACTATACTTTTAGGAAACGGTTACAATTTGCTATGAAAATCAGTTTGAATATAGTTGAATAATTTGATAAATAAAAAATCATATTTCCGTTCTTACTTGAATTCTACTCTAAAGCGTTTGAACAAAATTACTTTTGATCTGTGTACATCGGGTACAGGAAACATTTTAAGTATATTCATTTTTAATTTATTTAATGAAATTCATATTTTCAAGTTAACAAGTTAATAAATGAAAGCCAATAAATTTCTTAGCAAAAAAAAAAATGCTTTTTAAGCCGCAAGAAATAAATACTTCTATAACTTATTCAGAAAGTTATTTAATCTAGAGATTAAAAACAACAAAATCCTCTAACTATTAAATAAATAAACAATTTTTAATTCATATTGACTTTAATAATTATTATGTATTTTAAAACTAAATAACATAATTTTTATTTAAATATAGAAAATGTAAATGTAACAGAAAAATTTATCTTTTACATTATACGTACAATATTTTCAATTATTTAAAGTATCAAACATTACTGCACTGCATCAATATTAAGTGCCATTAAATGTAAAACTGAAAATTTATATTTTATATCTGGATAAACATTTTGATATATACAAAGATAATTTTTAAACAAAACAAGGATTTTGTTAAAAGGATATTAAATATTTTTTTAAGATATTGTAATTTAAATGATTTATTAGGCTATTCCTCGAAATTACCAACTACACTCTATACTTTAAAATACAAATGGGCTATAATTATGAACATAATGTTAAATAACTTCTAATACCGATTTCGTTTTTAATCCACAACTTAAGAACTTTACATTTGAACTAGCGAATGAGTATATTTTAATATCAAAAGGATCACTCACTATCAATAATTTTCCTTAAAATGTTAATTTTCCCTAAAAAAAAGGAAATATAAATTACAAAATTCAAATTAATAAGATTCTCGACAAAAAAATGTGCTTATAATCGACTTTTTTAAATAAATACAGCAAATATCAATATCAGTAATTCCATAAATATTAGATGATGATTATTCCTCTTGATATATACTTGTCCCAAGCGGAAATACTCTTAAAAATTTGTAAAAATTGATGGATTTGAATTTAATATATTGAATATTATTTCTATATTCTGTAAGTATGATTTATAAATTGTTAATACGAAAGAAAACGTAGAAAATTTTAGTTCAGTATATTTTGAATTGATTTATTATAATATGAAAACTGCGTTGGGAAATTAAATTTTTCTGAATAAACAAAAATGGTTTATGATTTTTCAAAATTTAATAGTTAATAATGAAAAGTTGCAATTTTATTAATGTAAATTGAAAGGTAGAAAATTCAAATTTACATCCACCTCAGTTAATTTTTGTAACGTTGATAACTAAATTGCCATGTTTAGATTTTTAGCACAATTTGTAAAACTATGTCAATAAAAATATTACATAATTTTAAAAATGTCAATATAATTTGTTTTTAAATACGTTTTTGTAGAATTATATTAATGTTTACGCATTACATAAAATTAAAAATTTAATGATAGAAATTCAAAATATTTGTTTTATTTGAAATATTTTTTTTAATTTTATTTGAATTTTATTTTCAAATTTTGTAGACAATTTTCTTCTTCGTATTATATTCAAGTGCATATTTAGCTAGCATAATAAATAATTATTAATATTTAATTATGCGGTCACTTCATAAATAAGGATTCATAAAGATCTAGCTATACTTTAATTAGTAATATTGAGAATTAGTAATATTTATATATATATATTTATATATTTTTTAATTTTTTATGTCGTAATTCTTAGAAAGCCTTAAATAAGTAAGTAAATAAAAATATTTATTTACCAAAATTATTGATTTTTGTAAATAAGGACACTAAATTATTGAGGTATTGACTGTATTATTATTTCTGTATGTTTAAAAGACTTATATATAAGTTTTAAAGTACCGAAAGTAAATACTTTAAATAATTTAATGAAACACTTAGCAAAAAATCATTAATTCAATTGAATTTTCTCATAAAATTATTCTTCGATTTGTACTACTTGTAACTGTCATAAAAAAAAATATTGTCATTATTATTGGTTATGGAAACTAACAATTAGAAGGTTTATTGATTATGTAAAATGGAAGCATTAATAAGCTTCATTTCAGAGACAATTCTTTGACTTAAATATAAATTGAGTTAAATTTATTAAGAAGAATTGCCTATACCAAACAAATCTTCTTATGCAATTCTTATCAGAAAGGATGTCACAAGAAAGTGGTTTGTGTCGATTAAACCTATTAACATTAATATTCTAGTTTTATAGCCCCAAAACAGAAAACGTTCATAAAGGATAAGGCTATATTTAAATATCAATTTGAGATTTCCACTTTTTCTCATCACAAATCCAAATATTTAAATCTGCTGATTATTCAGCAGATTATTCAAAACTGAAATTATATATTTGTATTACAAAATCCAACAATTTAAAATTGATACTAAATTTAAAATTACATATTTAATTCATCAAACTAACAATTTTTTGGCTACTATTTTTCCATATTATTTACGTATTTATATATCAAAAATGTTATGCAGATAAGCAAATAAAATACAATTTTCAGTTAAATTCATGATTTACTGGATTCACATTATTTTTTCAGATTATTTAGCATTAAAATAAAAAGGTTACATTCACCTCTGCTTTTCATTTTTTGTAATAATATTTGAACCTCAAAATCTCAGTTATAATGTCCTTTAAAAAAACAAGTAAATTTTAATGTTTTTAATAAATTCTCTTATTTTTCATGGCATTTTATCAATATATATATAAGTATAAAACAAGTTTATATTAGCGTTATAAAGTAAATATAAATTATGCAAAGAAAGACATAAAAGAGAGTGTTGTTTAAATGGACTATTTTGAATGTAACATGAAAATTCATATATAAATAGCCTCAAGAAATATAACATAACCAACTAATCTGCATAACCGGGAATTATTCTACAAAGAAAAATATACATTTATATTTTCGTGAATCCAGAAATATATTTATACGCTAGTACGCTATACGGTATGCATTTTGACAAACAATCCAACCATAATATTTATATACAATTTATAACATTTTACATATAAATATCAAAAGGACTTAAACGGACATAAAAAAACAACAACAACAAAACAAACTATATACGTATAAATAAATAAATCCATTTATCTATGAGAATTGCGACTAAAAAAATAACAAACACCACCGAAATCCGAAACCCACCAGCGTTTTTGAACAGATCAAAATGCAAGTAAAAAAATATAAAAAACTATGAGGAAAAAAAAAAATATATTTAACATATGCAAAATATTGTAACAAGGCAAGAGAGAGTCCGTTTTTATTATGTAAAAACATTGAATACATAAAAAAATGAAAATTGTATAAATTTTCGTTTTGTATGCAAATTTATGATTTATAATTTTTTTTTTTTTTTTGGTTCGCAGGAGTGTTTAAAATTCGGACTTTACATTTCAGAAGTCATAATTCATTAGTAACAGTTTACTTTGCACAAGAAATACGTTATTTTTTTTAATGCTATATAATATGTTTTCATTTTATGAATTTATCCGGAAAAATGGATAATTTTTGTGTTAAATTTTTTAGCAGGGACAGAGACAATTTTTTTTGTATTTTTTTTTTTAATTTTAATTCACACAAAATTAAAACTTGTTTTAAATCAAATTTATAATTCATTTAAAAATTATGTTATTAATAAAATGTACAATTTTCGAATTTATTTATACATGTATGAATTTTGATAAAACAATTAAAAAAATATTAAAGCTAGAATTTTTAATTTTTAAAGGTACAATTATTGTCAACTCGTAACTATGGAGCTTTGAAATAGTTTGAATATAATAAAAATATTAAATTATTATCAGTTTTCTGACAAAAAAAAAAGAAATATCCTGAAAAGTTATAGCGTTGATGCTGACAAGTTGATAATTGCACGTTCAGAGTGACGCACGTTCAGAGTGACAAATCGGTTCTGCTTTATGGTTCCGAATCATGGTTAGACACAGAATTATTAACCAGCAAGATACAAAGTTTCATCAACCGCTGTTTACGACGGATACTTAAAATATAGTGGCCAAACACGATCTCCAATGTGTAATTACATATTAGATGCCAACAGAAACCAGTTGTAACTGAGCTCAATACAAGAATCGAAATCAAGTTGATTGCAAGGAATCGTACAAGATGGAAATCACTCAAACTTTGTGCTGCACCCAGGAGTAACAGAATCTAAGAAGAAGAAGCTTTTTTGGTTACTTTGAAATAAATTTATTTTAACTATTGAATCAAATTACATATGAGTATATTTATCGAAGAAAGGATATTTTTGGACTAGTTCACAGTAGTGTTTGTTGAAAATGACTCATACAAATATTGTTTAACAATTTTATAAGTTTGCCATTTACTTTTCCTTTCGTAATTAGGTGGCTTTATTATAATTAAATTATATAATAATATTAAGTCTGAGAGGAAAATTTTATCTTAAATTTCGCTACGATTCCTGTACCTAAACCATATTTACTTTATACATTTAATCTTATTACATATAAATAAAAAATCTCATTTACTAATCTAAATACCAAAATGTATAATGTTTTATTGACGCAAACCAATTATGCAGATTACTTTAATAAAAAAAAATTACAAACACTTATGATGTCACACATATTATTACAAAGACAATATCACAAAAATTTATCAGGAAAAATGTATAATCTGAAGCCCAACACCATTTATATATCGAATATAGTAGCAGCATACTGCACTATTACTGCATGCATAAATATTATAAATTGGCTAAGAATTGAATTTAGAAATATTGGCGGTTGCTATAGTTTATACAAAATTGACGCTACTATTTTAAATTTTTACACAAAGAAAACAAAAAACCATCAGCCAAAACACTAGGCCACATCCTGTATTAAAATAATGGAAATGGTCTTGCCTAATTGCATTTGCATTTTTTAAAAATTATTTATTTTCAAACCGCATACAATAGAAAAAAAAATTATTTTTCATTCATTTTTATTTTTTACATAAATTTATTACCTGGTGGTTTTTTTTTTGTACCACAATTATATATTTTTTTTTTAAATTTCATATTTTATGCTGCTATGTAAAAGAGATTTTTGAACTTATTTTTTATACCTGGGAATTAATTCATTTCGACTATGATGAAGAATTTTTCATTTATCAGAAATCAATTTATTGAATTGAATTCTGTTTTTTGTTGAATTTTCTTAATGAATTTAATAATTGGAAAATATTTTCACATATATTATAAAAGTATGAAAAGATTGAATTTAATGTGAAAATAAAATTTAAATTTCTTATTTCCATTCTGGTCATAATTTAAAATTTTATGGAGATGGACATGAAATACATCATCATAAAAACATATAAGAAGACTCGGTGTTCCAGGAGATTGCCAAAAACACTATTTCACAATTTCTTTCATAGTAACACATTTTAAATCCAGTTTATATCTATAATAATTGATTCAACCTGTTTATCCTAATGAATATAACGACTTCCATTGTTGGGAAATTTTCCTAATCATCAAAATCTGTTGAAAATAGACATCTAAAATATCTCAACAAAGATGCACTGCTCCGAATTAAGTTACATGAACCATGAAACAGTTTACAGAGTCCAGTCAAAATTACAATCTCTAGAATGTTTAATGAATACTCTCGGTATCTTATTGAGCATACAATTCTTTGTTTTACTAATGCTGCAAAATTTAAAAAAAAAATATGCTTTAAGTAATTAGCTTAGCCATGGATAGAGTAAACCATATTTGCCGAAATGTAAACTATGAATGATTAATACGAACACTCCACATGCCAAGAAGATGCATCTTTATTTTGCATTTGATTCTATTTTTACATGTCGGACGAGGAAGTGTTATGTAAATCCCACTTAAATGACCGGAGTAATTTTATTAGTTTTAGTAATAGGAACAGTTTTTTTATGATGTATTACGCTGAGGAAGATAACTTTTTGAAAAGCTACAAAAATTACTAACTCTTGTTTAATGATGCAGTTATATTAATTCATTTATTTCTTTATCAAACATGTGTTCGTGCATCTCTAAGTGCTGGTAATATGCAATGAATTAAGGAAATTCCAATAACTCAGATTCGTTTAGTATTTCCTAAATGCTGACTATTTAATGTCAGTTGGATTTAGAAACTTTTCATTAATATTTCATCAAAATTGGATTTAAATCTACATTTATAACATTGTGAAAATTCTCTTTGGTCAATTTGTTTTTTTATTATAATTATTATCAAGAGAATTCCTGATAATATTCTGAATCTATATAAATTAAATTTAAATAAATATTTGTATAATTTTCTAAAGAATTGTTCTTACCATCATATCGGAAATATTAATTTTATTTTTTCAAAAAATATTATTTTTAGAATTTTGCTTTATTTTTTATTTGTAGAAAGAATAATTTTCCAATTTATTTTATATATTACATAACCTAATAAACTATTGAAAAAAAAATTACTGAGAAAACCTATTCCATTGCATTTACCTTATAATAGTATTTTGGGCCATTAACTTTCTACAATATAAGAATTATTATATAATACATTTATAAGTATAGAATGTATTTACGAAATTCTTATGCTACCCATACACTATTCAATTTGATTGTACGACTTTTAATACAACCAGTTTTTAAGTCAACTGTCAAAGAAATGCTTTAATAAAAAGTAAAAATCATTTTAATTAAATTTAAATTATTTTATAGAATAATGACAATTTTTGATGAATAAAACAATTATTTGAGACAAGAAACGTCATTTTGGTTGTACATTTATCCTGAATACATTAACCAGCCTACGCCTTGAAAAAACAATTTTTTTTGATATTTTTCCAACCGATTTTCAACCATCAAAACAGTTTGTAAAGCTATACAATTTGCCAAATTCTTTCACAATTTGGAGATGGTTGAAAAACAAGTTATACAGCCAAATTGGATAGTGCATGGGCAGCATTGTAAATAAAACTATACCATAAAATGTTTATATGAACAAAAGATTTTCTCTCTGTTTTGAACGTAAGTAATAATTTTTCTATCGCATTGATATGTAATAAGGACCTATATACGTTACGTATATGTGTATATAATAAATTCATATAAATGTCGACTATTAAACATATTAAGATATAAGAGAAAAGTTTTACCTCGAATAGAAAAGTTTACTTTTTTTTTTTACCTCATAATTATTAAATAATATATGTGCGAGCATAAGAAAAAAAAATATGAATGAATGGCTAAATAGAAACCACAAAGAAAATATGTTATGTCAGTAAATTTTTCTTCTTTTATATATTATGTACTAGTACTATGTAGGTAATATGAATATATGTTCTATTACTATTATATAATATCTAAGGATAATGTAAGGATAATTTATATGTGAAAGAGAAATACAAGACAAAATACATAATAATGTGTAAAGGTTATAAGTTATAACGAATTTCTTTTGTTGCTAAATCATAAAGAGGAAATGGAAGGAAAATTATAAGGTAAAAAGTACATAAATATATTTCTTACCATAAATGGTAAATGAATGGTATAATAATATAGTTCCAGAGATTCGTGTCACTAATAATGAATTTTTTGTCAGAATATTAAGTTCTTTATATAGTCGATAACAACAAATTCAGGAAATTTTTTTACTATACTCGCTCGATTAGAATTTTTATTTGCTAAATTTATAAATCAATAATAATCTCCGAAAAATGTACGAAGCTTAGAAAGTTTGTTTATGAAAATAATAATAATTATTATAATTAAATAAGAAATATCATAATCATCATAAGTTCCAAGTGTCATTTATAAATTCAGACTCTAGTCCTTGACAGTTTCTAAGTTTCTTAATAAGTCGTAATGGTATCACGTCAGTGACATCTAAAATTACAATTGCTTCTAATACAGTCAGAATATATAGAAATATATAAGATAGCCACAAAGTTTATGTGAAGGTGAACCAATAATTAGAATTTTTTATATATAAAGCCATTATAAAACTTGAATTAATGTCAGAAACATTTAAAAAGCCTAATTAAAATAATCTTTAAAATAGAAAAGACAAATTCCACAAAAAATTTGATGAGTTTTGTGTCAGAGATTATTAAAAGAGAGATAATTGTGCAAAGGGTACTGCAAATTATCATTAGTAGTCGCGTACATAAGCCAATCCGTTTAACTCGATTTCTTAAAAATGTCGTAATTATGAGATATAATATTATACTATGTATATCAGAATTGATTAACTCCTTGAAAATTCAAATGCAAGGTGTGACTATGATTTCAAATTCAAGGAGTGATTTCACAAGAAATATTTCAAAAGTGGAGTTAAGTGGTTTGTCTTCTAGCCCGTCCCTCCAACATAGGCAAATATTATGAATATTTTTGAAATGTTTTAAATATCATTAACATCTAGAATGTTAAAAAGATACGATAATTTAGAACTGCACTTTATTAAATACGTTTTAATAAATTATATATAGAGAAGTGCTACATACGTATTCTAAACCAATTAACTTAATATTATATTTTTGTGATCCCGAAGTGGCTTTTTCTTTCAATTCTTCATCATAAAATAAATTCTATGATAATATAAATTAATTATTATAATTTATATTTTATGTATATTACGTATATATCTTCTATTTATATAACCATAAATGTTTTAAGATTATTATATGTATATAAATTTTGTTGTGAATTCTCGTGTGAATAATTAAAGCTATTGTCTAAAATTGCACACGTTTAAATTATAATATCGTTATTAAATAATTATATACGTTATTATTATATAGAATTTGTTATATAAATGATAATTTGTGAATTTTCGGTTTGATTGCCTTCCTCTTTCTATTTCATCAAAATAACAAAAAAATAAAACAAACAAGAAGATTTTTCAGTATTTTATAGATGAACGTATAAGGATTTTCAAAAAATTATATTCTATCGAAACAAAAAAAAAATGAATATAACAAAATTTATAATATTATTATATCCCAGAGGTAATTTAAAATAGAATATAAGAGAATATACTTTGGTTATAATATGTTGAAGGATAATTACCATGTCTATTTAAATTATGTGTATAAGGAGTTTTAAGAGAGGTTTTAATAATTAAATGCTATTAAAAGTATGTTTTGGTAGAAAATATAAAAGTGTTACCACTAAAATTAACTTATATAGATTAATTAAGGCGTTAAGGCGTTATTCCTTCTATAAGTTTTATAAGTTTTTTTTGGTTATATATAGAAATTTTCTTTATATATTTAGTTAAAAATTTAAGTTTATAAAAGATTTTCACCTAGAAAGGTGAAAATATTTAGTTATGCTTAGATGTTTATTAATTTTTGGTAATAGTATTTATAAAACGATAAAGTTATATTTCAGGAAATGTTTTTAAGAAAACAAAATAACATTTATTTAGTAATTGATGAATTTGTTTTAAATAAAGTTCATTTACATAGTCAAAATATAATTTAACAAAGACAGATATATTAAAATATAGTTCGGACGTTCCGACCTTCGGAGGGTTTGAATTTTGAAAATATACAGATAATAATCATATCTTTCACTCCAGAACTGCGTTTTATTAACCAAACTAAGATTCTAGATAACCAAACTAAGATTCATGCGTGGATGGTTTTGTTAATCCTCACTTCATTATTTAGATTCTAGAGTGGTTAATTGTGCGGTTATTAAGTTTCCAACCAAATTATATTTTTGATTCCTATTAATTTTTGATCTTAATAAAAGTTTTCTTAAATGAATTGTAGAATTTCTGAATAAAATGCACCCAGCAGTTGTCAGTTATGTAATTATGATTTTAAAATAATACATCGAAATCCGTTAAAGCAGTTAAATTCTATTGTTATTCTATTAAATAGAAACTTCTAAAATTATAAAGAATCAAAAATTGACTACCACGATATGCTTACAGTAGCTATAAATTATTATATTAACTTATATAGTTTAAAAAAATATAGATCTGAAGACGATTATTTACTCAATCAGAAGACGATTATGTAAAGAAATAAGAAGGAAATCTAATATTGATTAATCAGCAATTTTCGATTAGAATATCTTAAAATATCAAGATTTCTGCATTATCTTTACTATATGAGAATGTAATAAATAATGTAAAATTTTAATTTATGAATTTATAACCGACCAAATGCCAACAAATCACTATAATCAAAAGTCAACACTAACGGATTCAAACATATTTTCCTCTAACATTGTTTCTCACATTTTGATTATAATCCTCTTGGGGAATCTACTGAGAAAAATTAAATGTTTGATTTTATACTCTACGTGCTTGTAATTTGAAAAAAGGTGTTGCTTTTTTGAATTGTTTTGTAGATGGAAGAATGCTTGTGATGAGTCATGACAGATGGTTTGTTTTAATTGTAATTGTAATAAAATCGTATATGCTCATGGGACCTTAAAAAGGGTTTCAAGAAAATATTTTTTTTTTTTTTTAATTATATAATATAAATAATAATATCATAAAGTTTTCGCGCTACTTTCTACTTTTCTGTCTGACTTGTGGACTACAGAACCGAATTAATTTATGATCTTAAATTTAAAATTTTACATTAATTTCTTAAATTTTCTCAATTTTCTTTAAAAAATATTGTATTAATCCATATTTTTAGTTAACATTATACAAAGTTCATTATCATTGGAAAAAAAAACTTGTAAATAATTTATCTTAATTTTACTTTGTCCGGTATCTTTTTTCTATTAACTTTGTTGTCACCTGATAAATTAGAGAGTATCTCCATTCCCTGTTTACATTATATTTAATAGCCTTTATTAACATCTTTAATAATGTAAATCACTTAATTTTTAACATCAACACTCTTGGTTGTGTTATGTTCCTTATTATATAAAATAATCTTATATTATTCATGATTCCCTTGAACAGCAACCAGCAACACATAAACCAAATTAGCCAACTGTGAAATTTCTTTGATTCATTAATTGCATGATTTTCTTCTGTCCTATAACTTTTTCATTTTAATACTAATAAATATATTTTACCCTAATAACCAAAAACAAAACAAAAAAACCTTAAAAATTATATTTATGGTAATAAAATTAATGTGGAAATATTGGGAAAATTTAAATTACAAGCATTAAACATAAAATACAACAATATTTAAATATTAAATTTATTATTTAGAATATTCCAGTTTTTTTTAAATATATTACATATGTATATTAATTTTGATTCAAATTTCAATTAAATTCTTTAAATCTTCTAACTGAATTTAAATATTTATAGTTGAAATAAAATATTTACAATTCTAGAATTTCCTTTTCACAAAAAAAATCCTTAATTTCATTATTACTCAAATATATAAATTTAAAAATGTACGAGAGGTGATTGAAAACTTTTGAAAGCAAAACAGAATCAATTTTGTGCGCTATAAATTACTTTTAAGCTCAACATAATAAGTACAACGTTTTTCTTTGAATAATATAACATTTATAATGATTTACATCGACTCAAGGCTTGAAAAGCAACTACAGCATCAATTGCTTCTTGATTGCAAGAAACACTATTACCAGGCATGCTTTTTTTAGATTTGGGAATATATTTTAGTCCGAGGGAACTCAAGAATCTGGCAAATACGGTGGATAATAAAGTTATTTATACTTCAATTTGTTATAACACTTTTGGTGAACTTGGTGAATTTTTTGATTTTTTTCTTCTGTAAAGTTGGTATTTTCTCTTTAATTATTTTATTCAATTAATTCAACGGGTTTGCATATTCTAAGTTAATTGTTTCATCTTTCTGAAGATAAACGATAAACAAAATTCCTTTTGAATCCCAAAAAAAAAAAACTGATGACATAACCTTTCCTGCTAATGAAACCGTCATTTCCATCTTTACAGCACTCGAACCAATTTTTAACCATTTTGTTTCGATTGTTTTTTTGTATCTTCAGTAGTTGAGCCAAGTTTCATCTATAGTTATAAATCGAAGCACAAAATGAATATAGACGGATTTAAATGAAAATTGTTTTATATTCTTATGACAGCCAGAAATATTAAAAAAGGTTGAACGACTAAACTTTCGGTGTTGCTTTCAAAAGTTTTCAAATAGCCCTCGTACTGTAAATCTTGTACACATTTTAGATATTTTATATAAATAAAATTTCGATATTGGAATTTAAATAACCAATAATTGCTTTTTACCATAATCAGAATTTAAATTTATATAGTACAAAAATAATTTTATGTGTCTGGCAATTATATTAAAACATTTAAATTGGAATTATTTCCAAGAAAACTTTTGATATAATTACAAAATATTTCTGACAAGTTAATTATTATTCTAAATATAGGAAAATGAAATCTTTCTTATTTCTATAATACTGACAAATTGTCTACTATAACATAACAAAAATAATTTATCAGTTTTTATTATATAAATTACTATTTTAAATATTATTTACAATAATTTGAATACTATCAAAATATGGCTTTGATCTAACTGGAAGTTTGGACTATGGTACTGACAACTAATAACAAAATACTGATAAAAATATTGAAATTACTTGCATAGTCTAAGCTCTAAGACATTTTGTAAAAATTTATATTGGACTCAAATTTTAGATAATATCTGACATGGCTTCTATACGTTTACTCTGATTGAACATATTGAAATATCATTTTTAAAATATATAATATTCAATATTTGATACAAGGCCATTTCTAATTCTAAAAAATCGTACATTTTTGTTTTAATAATATTGACCTCTTCATTCCATTTTGTGTAATAATTTACATTTACGTCTTTTATTTGAATCTAAAACCTCTAAACAGAACTGGAACTCAACCTAATGATACTTCAATGAAATTAAATGATTAACTGATTATGAGTATCAATTTAGGATCAATATCAATGAATTTGACAATTCAACATCAATGAATTTATCAACGAATTTGAATCAATGAATTTGACAATCGCTGTTGATGATAAAATATCCCAAAATTTCTGGCATTTATGGCAACAATCACCGTTCAAATATAGAAATACTTAAAGAGGTTACTCATTTAAAAAGGAAGAATCTTTTAGAAATTTAATATTTTTAAATGTCAAAAAAATATTTTCAATATTACCAGAATACTTTACTTTAAATACCAAACTCACATAAAATTTTCCTATCTCTTATTTTAAGGAAAAATGAAAAAAGGAAAAATAAAAAAAATTTGTATTTAAATATTTAAGAAATTTATTTAAATCTTTCACTTATTATCCGTCCCTAATATTCTTAGTTCGTAGTTCGTACATTATACAACAACATAAAAGATTGATTGTTTTTACTGTGGGGGGATCAAAACAACAATTAATTATTAAAGATATATATAAAAAAAATTGTAGATTAAGAATAGATTTGTGTACAGTTAAAGCAATTAAAATAATTGAAACCATTACACTTTGTAAATAATTATAATATTTGCCCAGGTAATACAGTAAATCTTTATTTGTTTCCCTTGGTTTTTTGTATAGATATTTTTTTTTAATTAGATTTATTTATATATATCAAGTCTACCAGAAGATATAATTTTGCATATTTGATGGTTCTTCTTAAGCGGATAGTCGTATTTAATAATATTAAATTAATCGTTAGCATAGTGTGTTAAGGTAACAGAAATAAATGAGAAAAAATTGGAAGATTATTATATTTTCTTCTTTAAAAATTTACCTATAAATATAAAATTTTGTTTAGCCTGAAAATTAAATGTAAAATTATTGAAGGAATTTTCGAAACACGTACTGAAAATATTTTTGAATTGATGTTTTGTGTACTGGAAACATAAAAATTTAGAATTATATTTTTCAAAATGATTTATTAATGAAATTTGTTTCAACATATTGACTTTAAGTGTAGTTTTATATTACAACAATTTGTGTATACCTCATATTATGATATACATTCAATAGATTATAGGCTTTGGGATCTTACACTAAGTCAGTATGAACATGTTTCGTTATATCAATTACATAATTTTGAAGCTTATTAGATGAAAAGTTATAGCTGCATATATAAGATATACTACCTCATGACTGAAAGCGAGTTAGTAATTTAGTAATGTATAAAGTTTCTATTTTATTACAAGTTAATTTTAAATTTATCTGATAATTATGTGGGATAATTCAAGTAGCATTTATTCTATTTGATGTATTTTTATTTTGAGTTGAGCTGTAGTGAGTGTAGTTGACGAAAATTCGAAATATTTCTCATTAAATTATTTAATTATGTTATGTGAAGATGGTAAAGTGTAAATATGTTTTCAGCGAAATTCGAACTCACAACCTTCTCAGTGAGGATTACAACTATTTAGTATGGAATAATTAATTTATGTAAAATATAATATGATATAAGCGTTTTTCAAATATATATAAAAAATATTCTATTTTGCTTGAGTTAGGAATAATTCTAAATCATAATTCGAATTGTAACAATTAAAGTTATAATATTAGATCGAAATTTTTTCAAAACATAAGTTTGAGATTATAATACAAGCGCAAGTAAAATCATTTATTCTAACTAACATTTTTAATTATAATTAATTTATTTGGAATATAAGCTAATAATTTACTTTGATACCATGCAGAATTAAACTTTCTTTGAAAAACAACTCACTTTCCCTATAGCTAACATACAAAAGGATCAAGAACAAAACATTATATTTGTCATCTTTTGAAAAAAGTGGTAATTTTGAGATAGAAAGAAATCAAATATGCAACAGAATCTTAGGTAGCTCTAATCGCAGCCCTTGATTTCATTAAAATATTGAAGACTATGGGAATATGATATCTTTATAAATAGCTCGTTATGGTTTGGTTAAAAAACAAGTTGATAAATTGCAGTATTCCAAAATCTTGTAAAAAAAGGCGATATTATTTTCTGGGTTTCTTTGATCGCTCATTTTAAGCACCTGATGGTGTAGTGTAAAGTTAGGTTTCTGACTTTACATTACACATCATGCTTGGAAAAGCTTCTAGGAAATATTAAACTTCTGACACTATACTTTTATAAAATAAATATATATATATATACAATCAAACATTTTCGGTCACCTATGGATAAATAAATAAGACCATGGTAAGAAAATACAAAAAAAGGATATGCTCTCAAACGAACAAAAATAATTATGTTAAACACTATGACATTTGAGTACAAGATAATTTAAAAAATTAAATTATTAATATTATACATGAACTGCGACTTCACATTTAAAATTTAAATTTTTCCCAAAAGCAAAACTTTGAACTTTTTGATTTTATTTTTTTGCTCCTTCTGCTTTAAATCTGTAATAAAAATATTAACATATGCATATAAAAAATATCATATTTTTTTGTTATGTAGCATTGTTTAAAATTTCATTATAATAATAAAAAAAAATTGTTCATAATACAGGAAAAACGTAAAGCAGCCAGCCCCCCAGAAACAAAAGAACTATTTAAACATATTTTTTTTTTTAATTTTCGGTTTGAAACAAAAAAAAATTATATAAAATATACAAAAAAAAAAGACTCAAACAATGTGTTTCCTTTTCCAAGTCCTCCTCCTTTTTTCCATATATATACAAGCAAATAAGAAAATAAAGAAAGAGCAGGAAAAATAGCAAAATGCAATAAAGAGATTTAAATATTGCAAAAGGACCTTTAAAAGTTTATGTCCACAAACACAACAGAAAAAAAAGAATTTTATATTTAAATATAAAAAAAAACTTTTTTAAGTTTTTTTCTGCTTTGTTTCGTTTTTTTTTTTTTTTTTTATAGACTGTACAAAAACTGCATTTAATCTCTGCACATATTTTAATTGACATCCAAAAGTACATATACAGTTATTGCATGTGTATAAGGATACGTATCCTCTGTAGTCGTGTTGGCCAACCTGTGGCACGTAATTCACTATTATAAAAAACAAGAATTTTGAAATTAATTTAAATTATTTTCAAGTTAACTAAAAATAATTTATTGTTAGTGGTGATTTGATGTCTGAATATAAAATTTTTATGAATATTGTTTGATACCAATTAAGAAAACACTGAAATCGAGATGATAAATCTGAAATCAAGTTCAATATTGATAAATCTGAAAAAAATTATTTGAAATTTGTCGAAGTAGAAAAATATTCTATGATATAGGAAGCTTTTCGTTGCACGATCTTTCATTTAGATAAACGAATTTGTTCGAAACGTACTTGAATAACAAACGAACAAGTTTTTATTTACTATAAATTTTGTGGTTTTTAAGGAGTGAGAACTTAAATAAGCCACAAATTAGTAAGCTGTTTGAACCCTCCAGTTGAACACTGCATCATAATCACAAAGTATCAATCAATTTCAAACTTATATTTTATGAAAGTTTAGTGCCAGAAGTTTAATGTTTCATTCGTTGATGAAAGATATTACTTTAGTCGATTCAGTTTACAAGTGTTTTCAAGGTTTTATATATCGAAACAACTAAAAGTTTTGCGAGCCGAATTGGGATTCAAAATTGTATCATTTTTTGAAGTCGATTAAACATGAATTTGTAATTTAATTTCTGTAGGATTCGAAAACATTTCCTGGCCTTTTTCAGGTTTCTAAAATTATGTGAGAAAATTTCTGAAATATGTAAATAGTTTAAAGGTTGTACACCGCTGCTTTTATATACATATCAGACTTTTTAAAACTATGTGAAGACAAAAATATACAAATATAATAATTCTGAATAATATTATCATGTGTGGTTGGGTGGTTGAAAAAAACAAAAGCCAAACAAAAACATACCGGATGAAATTATTTCACCCTTTTTTTGACATCTAGAAATTGTTGTTATGGTATTTGCCAAGTTTTTCTTTCTTATGTAGAAAATTATACAAAAAAAAAATAATAATAATAATAATAAAGAAAAAGAAAAATAATTTGATGAGAGAAAATTTCAAGTCAAATATATTTTTTAATTACTTAATAATTATACATTTTCATTTAGAATTTTCTGTATGTATTTCATTTTTTCGTATTTGTAAAGCCGACCCTCAATATTAATAGTATACAAAATGAAATTTTTTTTCCGGTGGTCGGCGATGTGTCAATTTGCCTTTTTTACTTATATTTTTAGGTTGAGTAGCGGAATAAAATAAAAAATATAAAATCAATTATTTTCAGGATATTATTTCTAATGTGTAAGGAACATGCGAATTTATAACTTCATTTTATGGATATATAGAAAAATAAATTAATTTATACAAAGCTTTTTACATAGCCTATAAGTTTTTTAAAAATGAGACCTTGAATTGATATTTTCTAAACACACGCACACAAACCTTAGTTGATAATTTATATAAATAATATTAATTATAATTTTACGTGGTCCATATAATATTCACAATTATTATATAGTGAACTGGAAACAGTTTAACTTGTCAATTTAGTAGGTGTATAACTTCCTAGCTAGATACTTTTGATCTTACACTTAATTACAATATTATTTACCTTGATGGCTGGGGGGCTGGATCAAATTTCCGATTAAGATTTCATGTTTTAGAGCTTATAGTAATTATTATTTAATTTGAGTGAAATTTGTAAAGATTGTAATATCGATTACAAGATCAATATTCATCTATAAAGAAGCATTATTTCATGTAAAACGCTTATCAGAAAACTTGTGTTGCTTTAAGAAAAAAAAGGAAAATTTCACAAGTTCCCTAGAGTTTTAAGTAAAAGCTAAAAATGATGTAGCAAATTTAAGAAATATTAAATTTTTAGCATAAATATTAGAAATTTTTTAAAAAAACCGATAATAAAATTATCTCAAATGTAAAATTTTAATATAAAAATTTACCTGATTTGATCCAAATGCAAAATGGCTAATTATAAAAATAAAAATTTTGAAACTATTATTCACAACTAAACTAAAAAAACACTATTAATTATAACTTTAAAAAAAATTTCATTATATAATTAAAAAATTGGAAATATCTCCCTTTATATCATAATTAACAAAAATGTCTGGAATTTAATAGTAGCACAGTAGTGATGAATTTCGGAATTTTGAAAATGAATATTGCCTAACAAGAAAAGTTAAGGTAGCATATTGTAACTAGGACGTTAGATTGCTTAGATAGTGATCTTTCATAATTTGAATGCATATAACATAACTAAATAGTTTATTAAATATAATTAACAGATTCACATTGAAATATTTATCATTTTTTGTTACCAATTTTGTAAATGTTGCATTTTTCTATCCACACATAATTCACAATAACTTGATTTACCAAAAATCTTATTAAATAAAAAAAATAAAAATAATACAAAATTGAATTTATTTAATTAAGAGATAATTTTTTTATTTTTCATTTTTGGTTCTTTCTTTATTAATGTGTTAATATTTAAAATCTCGTAAACTTAAATTTGTTACACTTCAACAATTTTGTTCAAGTTGAAAAAATATTATATGAAAAAAAAAATATAATAAAAACGTTTTAATTTTTTTTTTTTTTGTGCCACAGTAATTCAAAATTCTCCAACATTTAAATACAAAAAAAATATATATCATAAGTTCACATCTTTTAATTTCATAATTTCGTAATTATAAAATCATCAAAAGGATATTCCTTATTACTGATGGTTTGCCCACCATTACGAACCTTTTTTATCGCCCATTATTAATATTTTTTATATATATAAATATATATATATATTTTAGTTGTTATCTTCTCATAATCATCATCACCAAAAAAAATTCTAATATTTCATTTTTAGCATATTTAAAATTATAACTTTTTATTTGGATTAAATAATGAACTTATTAAATAATTATGTTGTTAGGCGACTTAGATGATTTCGTAATAAAGAAATATGAGATAACAAACATTATTAGAATTAAAACTGTATTAAGCTGTAAGAAATGAAGCTGTAAGACTCAAAATGACAAAATTAATTAATTGGGACTATTAAACCATAACTGCAGAGAGTTGACACAAAACTACAATTAATTTGACGTTACAATTTTCAGCAATAAATCCAAGGTACAAAAATTTTACTTAATTTAATGCATACAGCAATTAAGACTTCCTTGTTCCTTCTTAATATTATAATTTGCCAAAGAATTTGTGAATGTCCTTCTAACATAAGGAGAATACCTGCCTTCTTTTAACAAACTAATTGTGCATATTCATATCTATAGCCTGAAAACCGTAACATAACTTTTAAGATGTACAGCATAACTAATTCCATATAAATTCATACATTTTAATTTTCTTTTTTTTTGACAGTTCACGTCTTAGTACACGTACAAAATGACGCTATGACCGATGCTGACGATGTGGAATTTTATATGCTACCAATCTGCTCACGTATATTGAAAGAAACGTAGCATATCGTAAGTCCTGCTTATTACGGCGTTCAGACCAGTATAAATAAAAATTACATTGACAATTCATCTTTACTCAAAAAGAATAATTTTCAAAATTATTCGGATTTATGGTCTCTTAACAAACTTTTACCTACATCAAAATTGAAATTTCATGCTTAATTCTATAATTTTATTTTATTTTCATTTTTTTTTCTTGTCTATTCTTACTCGGTCAGGACCAACACACAAAAAAAAAATTTGAAATGACAATATTAAATAAAATTAAGAAACTTTTTCCGCTCACTCTGCACAATTTCCTTGATGACATTCGTTCTATTCCCACCCAACCAAAGAAATACGAAAAGATAAATTGTTCATGATAACAAAAAAAAAAAAAAAATATCCTTATAAAATAAACGGGATTCATTTTTTGTGCTTTCTGAAAAGACCATTTTACATAAAGAACTGTTATAATATATAAATTATATTGTAGATAGAAAAGCAAAGAAAACAAAAAAAAATTATTACGAAAAACTTTGACAGATAAAGGCATTTTCCTAAATTTAAGTTTTCTGACAACAAAACGACAACACACAAAAAAAAACGTGATGTATCACTAAAAAATAATAATAAAAAATTGAAAATATATTAACTTGAACCATATCGCTTTATGTACAAGGACACAAAACCTACACATATTTACTACTAATGTCATAAATCCTGGTTGTAAATTTTTAAGACCAAGCGAACTAAAGTTTTATGAACTTTAACTAATCCACTTTGAAAATTTTATGATAAAAAAAATATTTGGACGACTAAAATTCACAATTTTTATGATAATAATTAATCATATTTCTGTAAATCTAGGTACAAACTTTTCCAACCTGTCGATAAACGTTTTTATGTCATCTAAAATACTAAAAAGTTGTCAATAATTTTGAAATTTAAATTTTTGTTTTTTATTATTTTTAGTTTTACTAAATTATATCATTAATAATTTACTAAATATTCTTTGATTGGTATCAAAATTAGCATAATTTACATAGACAAATGATATAACTTGAGTTTCTGTAGAGGTTCCGGGAATATATGTGAATAATATTTATAATATTTCAGCTGAAAACGGAAAGGAATTTCAGTTACAAAGTTGTACACAAAAATTTTATGATTGAAATTCCTTTCCGAGAATTGTGATTGTGATCCTGTATATAATATTAATTTAAATTTTTATAATAGTGTTCTTTACGTCAATTTTAACTTGTTTTGTATTTTACGTAATGTAGTACTTGACGTGAAACCATTTTGTTTATGTTGCCAAATGTTCTTAACAAACTCTATGCGATCTAGTGTCACATATTGATTTAAGCAGGTCTTGGTTTTTGCGTAAATATACATATTTGGGTAATGTGGCACTGTACAAGACGTCAAAGATTGTTTTTATTTTGTTATCCACAAATATGCGGTTGCCCAAAATAATCAAACTCGAAACTTATGCGAAATAAACAAAATACATAAATTAATGTGAATGGCACTTAAAATTTTGAATGGACGACGCCGAGTTCAACAGAGTTTTGAATACCTTTTAAGTTTTTTGATTGCATTATATTTTCTGAAAATGCATTTCAGTTAAAAATCTTTATACAGGAATGGCTTTTAATTTTTGACAATAAATTCATTTGTTTTTGAAAGCCATTTTGCTTCCCTTGTTTTATTTAAGCTTGTTACGACTAGAGACTTGTTGTAGTCAAGTATTCTGGATTATTAAACAGTATGTTATTAATAATCTATATTGGCAGGAAGCTCAAGCACGACACATTCGACAACATTTTCTACACTTTTATACTAAAGTATAGAATTATCAAAAATCATACTAATTGCGAAGTACGTACGTCAATATTTTGTCCAAAAAATTCTTTTTATTTGTTGGAAGCGGGGCATTTACAAACATAATGTAAATGAACTATCGAAGCGGAAATTATTTCAAACATTTTATTGTACCAACACAAATATTGCTAATATAGAATTATTAATCTATAAAAACAAAATATCAAGTTTGTCGAATATAATTATCGGAATGTTATAATGCTTAAAAATTGATTTTAAATAATTTAACCATAGCAGACAGTGAATTAAGTTCACCTGGAATATCATATCAAATATATTTACTATACCAAAGTGAATAGGACATAAAATATTCCAAATAAACTCTGTATACATAGAACTGTATTTACGGGATGCTTTAAAGGAAATAACCACGACAAGGCGGTGGGATATAAACATAAAATAATTCAGTAAACTCTGTAATAAAACAATAACGATTCGAATGACAATAATCATTAAATTTTCTATTAATTTTTTAACAAAATTAGACGACATTTCAGTCAATGGTATTTTTATGATATTTTATCATTTCTATCCTGTAATGGTAGCAGAAGGATACAAAATTATTATAGAAATATATAAAAAGGATGTACATATATATATAATATTTAGTTATGAGTTTTGTGGTTGATGTAGCGCGCCTTCTTGTATAAACATAAAACATTCAGTTTTCATATAAACATTAAAATAAAATTTCTGAAATGTTACATATGCGAATAATATGGAAACTTTACAAACAATATAAATAGAAAAAAATCTAATTGTACATTTTAGCAATTAAATCTGATATGTTTTTACAGGTTTTCATAAATTTATTTTTAGACGAAATATTTAATATGACAATTAAAAAAAGAAAACTAAAATTTGTTTTGAAATGTTTGTACAAAAGCGATTTAATGAAAATTATATGTGACGTGTATAAGAATAATTATAATATTGATTTTAAATAAAAACAGTATTTCCCACTCTAATTGAATTTATACATCAATTACTTCAACTATGGATTACCAAAATGAATCTAATGATTTTCATATTCATATTTCGTCACATTTTTCATACTTTTATCGATAGTTTGAAAGAATCGGGTCTTTTTCTACTGAAAAAACACATGATTCTTTATATTTGGATATTTGGACAGTTCCAGCGAAATAAGTCCAAGGCCCTATTTGAATATTAGGACAATTGAATTTCAGAATTACTTGAAAATCAATATAATTATGAATATATTAATTAATCAATAAATTAATTAATCAGTAAATTCAATTTATAATCTTTATTGTACTTCTTGCTTGTTCCAGCTGCCATACACTTTGTTGCAGTGGAGCTATTACTCTGTATAGTATCCGCAAACTATCTAACTCACAAACAAGAACATCTTAAAAGTGCATTGATTATTTTCAGAATTTACTAAAAATGCTGTTAACTAATATTTATGATTTACAGAAATTAAAATATTTACTTTTAAATAAATGGATTTAAATAAATTTTTGATGTATATTTTTTTTGATAAAATATTTAATTTAATATAAACATAAACTATAAATAATACTTGCATTGCACTGAATATGATTAATATAAAAATTTAACAATTTTTGCTTTAGCTCCTTATAATCCTTGTCGTGCTATTTCATAAATTTATATTTATACTACAACAAAATCATATTTTTTCATATACAACATTGTAGATACATTCAAATAGTAATAGAATTTCTTGTAATAACAGCTGAATTTGTATATTGCGAATTGTCTTCTTAACAAACAATAACATTTATAATTTACAATTTATGAAAAACATGAATGAAACAACATTTTCAGTTAGTATTTTATAAGTTAACATCATAATATTTACATAACCATATCCCAGTAAACATCATCACAGAAATATGTAATTGTACATAACAAAAAAAAGGGAAGAATTTTTTATCTCAAGTTTAAAATACAGAGAAAAGCTAATTTGTAATTTAATATAATAATTTTTCCATTTTCTCGGTATGATATTTTATAATGAGATTGTGTCGTGTATTACCAGGTGGAATGAATATCTTGTTTAATTCTCTTTTGAATATTATAATATGAAATTTTACACATATGATTTTTACTAAACATATAAAATAAAATTATTTGTAAAATTTTTGATTAATTTATGTGTTTAAGAAATATTTAAGAATTTACATAATTCATTTTAAGGGTGCTGTGTATACCAATTTGTTTAGAAAATGTTTAATAATTAATTTATTAAGAATATGATCAATTATATTTAATCCTTGGATTTTAATGAAACCCTAATGAGTTGATTAGTTGTTTAAAATAAATTAATTATATAATAGATTAATCTGGGGGCAGTAGGTCGATTTATGTTGGCAAAATTGGCAACCTTGTCTTGACTACTTTCATAAAATCTTAATTTTTTGTTTAATAATTTAATATGTAAACTAATTTCACGTATACGCAGAACGCAGTCATATTGATACGAAATAAAATCATTTAGCCTTCTTTTTCAGGATGTGTAATATACATATAATTGCAATTTAAATTTTATGTAGACGTAGAGCTGAAAATGCTTTGTATTTCACAACAAGCTTAAAATTCTATAATATTTAAACAATTTCATTCAGACGTTTTATTGGCCTCAGTCATAAAACCTTATTAAACTTTTAATATTCATTTAAACTTAAATGTTACGTAGCGTATAACCTTACTATCATTCAAATTGTGTTCAATCAAATAAATATAATTTAAAAAATAAAATTATGATTATTAATCTGTTGCTTATCGTTTTTCTTAAACCAAATTTTCCTTAGCATAAAAGAAAATTCAAACTATACACAAAAATAAAATAAAAAACGAAAATTTTTTATTCTACAAAATTTACGCCTTAAAAATGATTTATTTTTGTGAAAGGAATAGAGAACAATACGTAAAGGATTTTTATTTTAAAAAACAATTTCTACCTTTATGATAATTATATTATTCCTTTTTCAAGTAAACGAATTTCCCAAAAAAAAAAAAATATGTAATGTAAATAAATAGACAAACTCTCCCACTCAAGAAGAAAAATATTTCCTAGTATATTACCGAAAAGAAGGACCACAGCCAGCATCTTACCAGCCTGCATATACAAATGAATAACAATTTGTGTGGTAAGTTATGTCAAAATTAGTCGGTTAGCATCAGTGATTTTATAAATTTTCAATCGATATTTATAAATTTTAGGGTTTTATAAAGGAAATTCTGAGGTTTCGTGATGTACAGGATCCTTTTTTGGTAAAAATAAATGAAGCACAACTAATATTTTGCCTGTGATTCGTTAGTTTGCGTAACAAACACCCACTGCACATATAACCGATACGCCCCTGATTATTACATACAAATACATATAAAATTTTATATAACGAACGCAAAAGGATCTACTTTTGTTTTTATTGTTTTATTATACATATTTTGCGTGTGTAATTAAGACAACTTCATTATACAAAATAATAAAAGGATAAAAAGCATATTTAGAATGATGAAGGATATGAAAAAATAATAACAAATTCAACACAACAAATTGGATTTAGAAAAATCATTAATTTTTGTGTTACGTTATTGTGTAATTTTTTTTTTGTTTTCTTCTATACTCATCTTTCTATACGTATACGTAATAAGCGGAGCTATTGTTTTGTTATTTTTAGGATTTTTTTTTTTGTTATTATTAAGCGTTCGCGAGATGATTTTCAAAAGGGGAGGAAAATGACAAATTGTTATTATTACCAAGAGAAAATTTTTAATTGAATTCAATTTGTTTAAAAAAAGAAAATTAATAAAATTTAGTTTTTCTTTTTTTTTTTTTTAAAATAAAATTGTTTTTCATATTTTTTTCCTTTTCCTTTTTTCTTTTATTTTGTTTTTATGTAATGTTTTTGTTATTCGCGTTTTAGATAAATTGTTTTGGTGGGAAGCAATGAAATTAATAATATGGAAATTAAGTACACTCTAGGGGGGCCGAGAGGATTCTTGTATGTTTGGTGCCAATGAAAAAAAAAAAAAAAAATAACAACATTTGGGGAAATATAACTTGATACTAATGAGCGAAATTAATATAATTTATTATTATTATTATTATTATTTTCATTCTTTTTCGTTATACCTTTTTGGTTGTTGTTTTGTGTTATTATGAATGGTTTTTTTTTACCTAAGCCTTAACAAATTTAGATGTCCTGTAGTTGAAAATATTTATTTAATTTACAAATTTTAACAACGCACAAAGTGAAAATACCATTTAAATATTTTTTAAATTTATAAAACTTTTGATTGAGCAAATTGTTAAGCAATTTCATTTACTATAGCTATAATTCCGAAAATTAAATTAAATAACCATGAAATCGGGAAAATGTATAAAAAGGATCTTAAGTGAATCGATTTTGTAATTCAATATTAAAGTATTTTTGGGAAGGTTGTAGTTGTAAAAGTCTTGATAATCTTATTATTTAGGTCAAATCCGGATAATCTATAAAATAGTCCTCAAAAAATGTTTTAAGAAAGGGTGAATTTCTGAATCATTTTTCAAATTTTTGAATTCTTAATTGACCAATAATTGAAAGTGCAAAACTTTAATAATTTATTCAATTTCTTCAATATTTTAATTTTAACTTATATTTTTAAATATTCTTTATTATTTAACATTTTCCATATTTAAAATAAATTAAATTGAAATATATTTATATAAATCCAAGTTAATGATCAATTATTGCTATATAAAATTATGATAAATTTTAAAATATGTAATCGCTTCCTACTATGTCATCGCCAATTTGTTTACTTAACCTCGATAGAAAAAAATTCCAAGATTTTTTATTAAAATTGTTATTAAATATGTAATTTTTTTTTTTTTTAAATATTTTCCAGGAAATCTATAACCAATTCCACGCATTCTTAACGAAAATCAATAATTTTTCAATTAATTTATATATTAAATTTTTGCTACAAAATTCTTTAATAATTTTCATATATATAAAACGACTATAATGTTATTTATATATAATATAATAATTATAATATAAATGACAAAACATAATTAAAATAGTATAAATATATTAAGAAATAATTAATTATCTAGGTTCAATAGAAATCAAAAATTCTGTTCTCCAAAAACATCATACAATTAACCAATAATAAATCAAAATTGAAATACCATCGTTCAAAATAACAATTATAATAATAAAGTATTTTTAACACATCGAACATATTTCTTTGATTGCATAACTACATAAACATAAATGGAATTCTCATTTAACATTAAATAGCATAATAAATCATAAATTAATTTATGTTTATATATAGAATATGTTTTATTAAGTTTTATAGTTATGATATCATTTCCTCTTTATTTTGTGTGTGCAATTCAATATTCAAGTGATTTTATTATTATTATCAAGAAATATTATAATAATATATCATTTAAACATTTTGCCTATAACTGAAAACGTCAGCAATTATCATTATTG
The DNA here is from genome assembly GCA_963920725.1 of Rhamphomyia laevipes. Classification (NCBI taxonomy): domain Eukaryota; kingdom Metazoa; phylum Arthropoda; class Insecta; order Diptera; family Empididae; genus Rhamphomyia; species Rhamphomyia laevipes. The sequence continues at coordinate 38,601,293 of OY987258.1, read as the reverse complement.
AAGTTCCTTGAATTTCAATTTTATGAAAATTCTATATATTTACTTGTAAACCAAAATAATTTGCTGTATAAGGACTATAAGGACAATATTATATAACTAATATTATAGATATTATTATATATAGAAGTGTACTTATTATTATTAGTGTTCGGAGACATAAATATTTCCGATAATTATAATGAATTATAATTATTTAGGGTATGATGGTTAATAATAATATGGTTGCATTCCAGGAAGCTATCCCACCAATATTAGTTATATTTGAAACCATAATTAATAATATATTTGGGAAAATATATTGTTCTATATTAAGATGGATTATTTAGTGAATATCAAGGTTGTGTGACAATAATCAATTAAATTATTTACAATATATTACCTTTAATTATACGTCTTTTGAATATCGTTAGATATTTGATTTATAAAAAGTTAAAAAATTTTAAAGCTTTAATTCAAAATAGATTTACAGACTAGTACAGAATTTCAAAGTAACAAAATTTTGAATAAAGTTATTAACATACTTAATTAATAATACAACCCCGGAGTACAAACATCTGAAAAATTTAAAAATATATGAATTATATGCTGCACTGTAGCTCAGTGATTTCAAAACTATTGTCGTTTTTTCCCATTAAATATGTTAACTTTGTGATTTGTGGACAATAACTATAGTTCAATTAATAGAAGATCTGTTTTGTAATTCTTGATTTCAGACTAGAATTTAATTTAAAAGAATTAAAATGATTTAGTTTTTGGTTCGTTCTGGGATAAACCACGTTCTCTAATTTTCAAATTATAGCTTTCTACTAAAAAAAACTGGATCGGAATTAGGTATAGAGATGCCAGATGCGTAACAATCACATCCATGACATTTAAATTAATTAAAATTAAATGATAAATATATAAAATTTAATCAGAATTTGTGACACCAAATTAGCTATAATCACAATAAAAATATCATAAAATTACGCGATAGCTGTGACGATGAAGTTATGTGGTGCAAATATTTTGATTTTTAATAATCCACAGACTTAAACCATTTTACATAATTTCACTGATGATAATTTAATTGTTCTTTTGACAAAAACGAGAATTTAGTCAATAAGCTGAAAATTGTGACTGAAACTGTGAGACGTATTTTATTTACAATTGATAATTCTTTATATAAACGAGAAATGACAACACTTTTAAAAGTAATAGTATTAAAAAGATGGCACAAAGATATTGTTATAGCTTCTATACATTATAAATATATTTATCCTAACATTTGTATTCATTATCATTAGAAAAATTTATCATTTTATAAAAAAATCGAATTTTAAAAATATTCAAACTAAAAGAAAAAATTTTAATGGTCAAATATGTTAAAAAAAAATTATCGTATCCTTAATATTTATGATTATACCAAATGTAAATTTCCTAACAAAAATATAAACTTTTAAAGGATCTAAGGTTAAAGTCTAAAAACTTTAGTTCCAGTTTAAATTTCAAGATATTTCGACATGCCTTCAAAATATGCTTAAAATTATTGTAAAGTTTATGTAGTGTCTCTAAAAAAAAATTATTATTATATTGAATATGTAAAAGGGAAAAATTTCAATTTCAAAGTATCTATGGCTGAACATTATAATATATGCTAAATTTATATATTTTTTTTGGAGTATCGCCTGTTTTTTTTTTGTATATTCTAAGGAAAATTGTTAAATAAAAATTTAGGTCTAAAGGAAAAATAAAAATATGAAAGTTACCAAAACGTTAAACTTTAACACTTATGTTTAAAATTTGTCATAAAAGATGGAATATATTAAAAAATATTGTAAATCCTTTTTTTTTTACCATATCTCAATTTAAAAGAACTTCTCTAACCTTTTTTTTTGCTTAGTTTTTAAAATATTTATGATTATTAAATTTTACGATTTTCGACAATCAAATGACCGATTTTTAGAAATATTACTTAAAAACTCTTTAAAGTCCTTTAAAATGAAAAATCATTAATTTTTCACTACTTTTTTTTTTCTTCTTTGTATAAAGTTTTAATTCCCAATTGATTTTAATGAGAATTACAAAAATGAAGAAAATGAAAATTACTGCAGAATTAAAGATTTATCTGAAATAAAGACAGAAACAAAAAAAATCTTGGGGAATGTTTTATGCTTATTAAACAGAATTTGATGATTTCAAACTAATTAATATCAAATAAAATATTCAATGGAGATTTATAATAACGAAGAAAGTCAAAAGGATTTTTGTTATATAAAAGTAAATCAGGTCCTGGGACAATTTATTATTGCGTATTTATATAAACTTGAAAAGAAATTTATTTTTAGAAAGTTTTAAGAAACTTATAAAGTTAATTCAAAAACAAAATTGATTGTATAAGATAATAAGAAATATAAATTTTGTGTAAGAAAGTTTTATTTTGTTTAACCCTAATATGAAGAATGTCATTATCATTCTACAAATTGACGGCGATTAGAGGATAATATTTCTTAAATCCAAAAAACTTAAATTCATTTACAAAACTTTAATTTTATTAAATAGTTTCAATTTTCATTTGTGAGAGTTATAGATTTAAATTAGACTATTCATTCTGCTGTTGATGGATTGTATTAAACAAATCTGAACAATTTATAGAAACAAACCACAAAGATTTTATTTTGTTGTCCTTAAATTGTTGAGATTATAAGTTTATAAAATTAATCGAAGTATAATTTTATTAATTTTAAATAAACAAAACTTTTGGTAACTAAAATACTTTTCGGTCAAGGTTTTTAAATTATATATTTTTAACACTTATATAATAAAATTTAAGTTTTCTAATGGTCTTTAAAAATATGAAACTATTGGAATTTCAAATATTGTTGATATAGACATCAGCTTTGTAATACTTGAAGGATTTCAACAAAGATAGTGGCAACAAATTTTAATGGGAATGAACTATGTTGTTCGTAATTTACCAAAAGAAATTGCAATTATATTCATCAAAATTGATCCTGTTTTGAATATTATGTAAAAGTTAATGAAGAATAAGAATATATAATGAACTGTACAGCAGCTTAGAGAAGTTACTAAAATTAGAGTTTCTGCCATTTTGGACGATGCATGATGCATCACAAAATATATTAGTTACACTAAGTTGTAAATTTGCTACTAAAAATGATATTAGACTTTAAACTTTACAGAGTACGAGTAGAAGAAAATTGTGATTTAATTTGTCTGTTAAATAAAATTTACAGTGTGAGTGTATCACTATCAGTGCTAATGCGACTGTCTATAAAGATGAGTAAGATATACAAATAAACATAGTTTTATGCTCGTTAGCACGGTTTTTACATACACGCACTACCGCTATCGGCTTTATACTTCAACATTCCAAGAATATCTGGCGACTTCATTGAAGACAGTACTAGTTTAAATTAGACAATCAGCAGATAACAATAGTGCCAGTATGTAAACAATATATTTACTGTCAATAAAAGTATTTTAGTTTGTCGACCTGTAATTATTGTCAACCTCAAATAAGTTGACAATTACATTCTTTAAGTTAATTATTTCAAATATTTGACTTCTTACAAAATATTTGATTTGCCTTATTAACTTCAAATAGAAATACAGTTTTTCATTTAATTCTGTGCAATATCATAAAATTAAATTGATTGAAATTGATTGATTTTTTTCGTGAAACCAAATTTGTACTAATCGGTGATTAAAAATACTTAATCAGAAATTGTGTTTGGTGAAACCTGGCGTCAAATCAAATAATTTACTAATATTCAACATTTTTCAAATAAAAATACTTTTTTAGAATTAAGTATTTGAAATATTCAAAAATACTATAAATTCAATTCCAAAGAACTTTCTGTTCGAATTAAGATCTTTCCATTCGACTATCACAACTGGCGGCGACTGACTGTATACAATCAGCACACAAATTTTCAATATTTTGTCAATAGTTTTTAGTCTGCTATAAAAATCTAATCCTTTCCAATTACAATATTTACCAAAATCAAATTTTCCGTAATAAAAATCATTTAAAAAAAAAAAATCATTATGTCAAGATTTAAAAATTGTAAAATAAACTGATAATGACAGTTTACTTACCTGCGATAAAATCACAGGTAAGTAAATAAATATTACCATTCTATCTATATATACATAAAAAAAAATATTTCCGTCATCATCTTTTTAAAATAATTCTGATAAAATTCCTATACAGAATAATCTGAATTTTGATTGCCTTGTAGTAATACTCATAATAATAAGGAGGTAAAAATATGCTTTTTACATAGAATGAAATAAATTTAAATTGTTTGTAAAGATACACAAAAAGCAAGAAAGGGCAAAGATTTATCTCTGATAAAAAAAAAAATAATAATATTACGGAGGATATAGCGGAAATAATAATGTATTTTCATTTTTGGTAATAATAATTTACAATCATTCTATTTACATGAATTTTTCAATATGTGTATTGCACTCAAAAAGATGAAAGATTCGTTTTTTTTTATTACATTTTTTTTTTCGTTAGATCAACAATATAAACATAATAATAATAATAATAATAATATTTTTTATTATAATTTTTCATATTTTTTTTTTTTTTGTTATTTATTTATATATTTTTTAATATTTTTTAATATTTTGGTAAATATTCCTTTTTTTATTAAAAAAAAATCATTTATATTATTTTATTGAGTGCCAATGTTGATTAAAAAGAAAATTTGTTTGGAAAATATTTTTGTAAAATTTTTGATAAAATGGAATTATATATTTTTTATTAATAATTTTCTATTTAATCTTATACTTAAATGTATTTTCATTCTGGTGTAGAGGTTATGGCTGTGTCCTGATAAATGTCAATAACAAAATGGCGGTGTTTATAATATTCAAGTACAATAATTGTCATACGAAAAGTCAAATTAAGTATTTTAATGAGTCGTTTTTCTTATTGACGAAAAAGGAGATAAATTGTATTTCTAATGAGAATTTAATATATGCCAAAATAACATCGAAAATAACGTTAAGGATTTTTTTAAAAATATTAAAGAGGAAAAAAGTTAGGGTACCATAATTTCTAGATTTCTTTTTTATAATGGCAAAACTATTTTCCATTCGTTTCATAAAAGTATTGGCATTTAAAATTATATATTTGCAGTTATTTATTTCAACAAAATCGACTCTACAAATTCACTTCTAGAAAAACTAAATAACAAACACGAAATGTTGCTCGACAGGGAAATTTTGTATACAATATGTATACAACAAATGTTGCATGTATTTTTTCGTGCAACATTTGTCGTACATATTGCTACCATCTATTTTGTGAACGACAAAATATAGGTGGTGCAGAAGCATGACCAACTATGCCATTCTAGCAACCAATTCTTGGTTAGTTTCAAGGAATGGAAGAGTAACTTAACCCCTCAGCTTATTCTACTATAAAAAGCACATCATTCCAATTCACCTAGTCGTATGAACGCTAATTAATCTAGACCAATTACTTTAAAACAAATAACATTCTGTGCACGACATCGTCTTTAAATTTATCGTTCCTTCAAATATTGAATATTTTGTCTAGAATTCATTTTTGTATATTAATTTAAATCCATGTATCTCAAACCGAAAAATTGCAACCGATTCATTTTACATAAATTTCCATTACTTTTATTAATAAAAACTTAGTCACCATAATTTGCATTTATAAAGCTACCTAATTTAATATATAGACGTACTACAAAAATAAAAATCACTTACCTTCATAAACAGTTAAGGCTGCTTCTGCTGATACAGCATCACCTACACCATTTTCAGCTACACATTCATATGGTGCATCATCACGACCAGCACGTACTGGTTCAATACGTAAAATTGATACACCACCAGATTCAATTACAGTATAACGACTTTGGGTACCTATTTCACCATTAGAAATTTAATTATATTTAATTAAAAAATTTTATTTATAATTTAATATTCATTTATAAATAATTACCAGAAACTTTTTTGCCATTTTTACGCCACACAATTGATGGTGGAGGATCACCACGAGCAGCACAAAAGAAACTAGCAACACCACCAACACGTACACCTTGATTAAGTGGTTTCTTAGTTATTTCAGGGGGATCTGAAAATATAAATAGAAAAAGAAAAATCAGTAAAGCTTTTAATTGAAGTTATTAACAATAAAGTCCAATTTTCTTCAAACTTTTTCTGTATAATAACAAAAAAAAACTTAGGTTTCCACAGAAAATGCTTATATGCCTTTTCATTTTCATTTTCATTTTCATTCTTTATTATTATATTATTATATATTTATTTTTTATTTTGTTTTTCAAATTTAATCTGACGGCAAATAAATCTTTTGCTAAACAATTTGTCTCTAGAATTTAACACTTCAACTGTACTAATACTTTGTTAGTCCTTAATCTGTTCATTCTAATTTAGCATCACAGAAACAACAACGACAAAAAAAAACATACAAAAAATAAGGATAGACTGAAAATCCTTTTTGGAAATCCACTTTTAAACAAGAAAATCTACTTGAAAATACAAAAAAAAAAAAAAACTACATACAAAAATAAACACAGTCCTTTACTTTTCCCAAGTAAAAATTTTCTTTTCCTTTTTTTTTTATTGTTTTGTTAAAGAGATTTTCCAACTTTAAAGATGTCGCCGTTTCTATTTCCGAAATATTTTTCAATAAATTTAAATGGTTCGTTGAAGACAAAATAACAAAAAAAAAAAATCGTACAAAATTCTGGACAAAGAAACAAATTAAAATGAGCATTTTTCTTATAAGTTTGTTCGGAATTGAAATTCATTTGGAAGGTCTGGAGAGATTGAAAATTTGACCTAATTTAAATTTTTTTTTGATAATTTTTGTCATTTTTGTGTCAGACGGTTAGACACAAAGTTTATTTTGAAATAATTTTACTTTGAGTTGAAATTACATAAACGTAACAAAAATAATGAAAAAAGATTGGATATTGAGAAATATAAAAAACCGGAAATATGCAAAACACCTCAAACTTGACTTTTGGCCAATTAAATTTTTGTATTTTATATTTCCACGTGACCCTTGCACACTTTGATGCTATAGGTATAATTATTTCAGGAAAATGAAAAAATGATTTGTTGAAAATTTTGAATTGAAAATCTGATTCTGATTTAATTGACATAAACATTCAAATATTACTTAGGGGGTCAGAATAGAACAGGAATTTTTGCATTACATAATTCTTATGTTAACTGTGACAGAATTATATTGTAGGATATGAAAAAAAAAAACTTTGTGAAGACCTATGGAGGCCTGCCAGCTATTAAATCATTCTTATGTTAGATGGAATAAATCCAAATGTGAGAATGTCCAATAAGAACAAACACAACCTAAATAACCAAAGTTTTTTTTAGCAATTTGATTTTAGATTCAGTCTATGAGCATACAATGAATTAATTTTTATAATCTAATGTTAGTTTTCTTTGGTTTTCTTTTTCAGCTTTTGCTGTAAAATGTAAGATTTTTGGTGTCCAAATGAACATTTTTCTCATATTAACTAACATAAAAATGTTAATATGATAAATTCAAAATATATATTTTTTTTTGAAAATATTGAAAGTAATAAATGGCATTATGAATAATAAAAATAAAATATAACCACTTTCACAAAGTGCCAAAGAAAACTTATATAAATTAGTATATAATTTCGAAATTATAAAACTTAGGCCACTTAATTAATATGTGCATCTCTGTTCGGTTAGGATTGACACCCAACCAGTCACAAAATATAATTTTAAGTCTAATTTTTCAATCTCATGATTGATCATAAATATTAACTTGAAATGCTAATCTTCAAAATCACTGATTTTCATTTGAAATTACAGATTATGAAATTAATTGAAATTAGTAGATAAAAATCTTACAATTTGTTTTGAATTAGTTAAATAAAACTTATCTCCAACGTTTATAATTCTTTGCTATCTCTTGTCTTTTAGTTGGCTAATTATATACAGATCAATTTCGGTTCAGCCTTTGCACTAATCTTTTTAAACAGTGAATATCATTAAAAGAATTTTAAATTCCCAGTATGTTAAAATAAGAAATAATTGAGTCCTCTTCATTTTACATACATAGAATTATTTATATATTATTCGTCCTTTTTTTTTCAGATGTATATTTTCGTTGCATTTCTGTATATATGTGCAAGTTTTATTTTCAGCAGTGGTTTACTTTTGTCAGCTGCACTTTTCCTATTTTTATGATAATCACAAAAAAAAAAATGAAAAAAGAAAACAGCAATAAAAACCAATGACGGCGAAGGATAACAAGCGAGAAATATTATTATCCTTGTTGCTTGTTTCTATATCTTTTTTTTTTTTTGAATTAACAAAAACAAAAGTTTAAACCGTTATGTTTTCCATTTTATCAATGATTTTCATTTCGTTGTTTGCGCCATATAAACGATTTTCCTTTCTGAATACATAACAAATAACAGCCAACACATAATATAACCTCTTTATATCCTGTGAGAAGTTTCTGGAAAATTTGGTTTTTCATTCATTTTCCATTGTTTTTGTTGTTGTTTTATACAGTCGATAAAAATCGACTTTTTTTTTTATTTTGTATTTTTTTGTTAAAGGCTTTTCTTTTTTTGGTTGCTTGTCAATCGACGATTTTGTTATCCGTTTTTTTTTTTTTTTTTGTATTATTTTTATTGTTTTTCCTTTTATTTTTTATTTTTTATTTGTAATTTTTTTTTATGTATGTATAACGCAGTGTTCGTATTATGTGTGTACAACGGAAACACTTATTACATAAAGATTGTGAATAGGATACATTGCCGTGAAAAAAAGAAGTAATCCTGACAAAATTAAATAGAAAATTGTATAGAGTAGTAGTTTTTAGATAGAAAACTTTTCGAAAGAAATATTTCGGTTGGGCTTAAAGTTAGATTTTTTCAAAAATTGTAGATTTTTTTTTATGGTTTTGAAATTTAAAAAATTAAAATATTTTAGGTTATAATTTTGTTAATGAGAATATTATAATATAGTTTTCAGGTCAATTAATTATAATGCATTTTTGACAGTCGTACAGCAGTTGCTGCTGTTTTGAAGCTACAGAAGATTAGTAGTTATAATATACGGTTGTCTATATGTATCACAAAAAGGATACTTAGGAAATTGTTTGTATTTTATATTTTCTAATATAAATTGATGAAAAACGAAAATTTTGGCTTTTGGAATTATTTTGTAATTCGGTAATAATACTCGGATACATTAGTTCATAAGTAATATATATCAGCCATCAGAAAAGTGTCTACATATCTCAATACATAAGGATCTTTTATATTGAAAGTGATTTTTTATTTCTTCGAGATTCTGGTTGATCGTTTTGATTAATGGAAGAAAAACTTTCGGTTCAGTAATTAGAAATTAAATCAGTCCAGTCAAATATTAGTCTAATTTTATTGAGTCTCTTTTCTCTTTGTGAAATTTAACAATCTGTTTTTTTTTTTACTATTAACTGACATTATTATTTTATTTATTATTAGCGATTGGGAACTACTATGTCTATTAAAACAATTTTTTTCAACAATTCTGCACGTTCCACAATTTTACTCAACAATAATTCCAATTTAATATTGAAACATTAATTAATTTTAGAATATTTGGCATATCTGACAGATTTAAGTTTAGTCCTTCGCTAATACTGAGTTAATAAAATATATGATGATTTTATACATTTTTTTATTTGCTAGTAAACTCTGCCCATAATTTTTATTTAAAATGCTTACCATTTAGAATTATCCAAATAAAACGTAAATTTTTACTTAGAGTATGGGTAAAAAATGTAATAACTTCGTTTGTAATGCATTTATGAACACAACACGAATATCCTTTTAATTATGTTTTTATGTATTTTACTCTTAAAATCACTTCTTCAGTAGAATTGTCAAAATCGGTAATGTCAATATATATTTTTTTGTGATATATGTTTTAAGGAAATGTCATAAAATTATTTTAAATAATTTTTGTTAATACAGTGTTCATTCGATATAATCACCTAAGCTGATTTGAAATGTGTAAAAAAGTTGCTTTTGTAAAATTGTTGCTTTTATCGAATTAAGTAGTATGAAATAATTAATTTCAAATAATTAGCGGAATTTTGATGGCAGAATATTCCACCAGCCCCAGACTATGCATCAGTACATACGAACATACTAATATTAAAAATGATGACTATATCAGAAATTGCTTATATCGAAAGTTTCTTATATAAATGTGATTATATCGGGCGAACACTGTATTTATAATTTTTCAGATAAATACATGAAAATTTGTTATGCCTGATGTAAAAAAGCAATAATTTTAATCCTTAAATTTTTTATTAAAAAATTTTAAAATATAATTTTTACGATATCTACTTTTAATATTTAATATAATAATATATAAAATAAAATAATCCTCCATGAAAAATGATTAAATTATTATTTATTTATCTTAAAACTTACGTGTCAAATATTGTATATATGGAAAATCAGAAAAATTTCCATCTGCAACATATACACAGGATCATTATTATATATGATTTATGATTTTATTTATATTATTATTATTATTTTTATTGTATTTTTATATAATTTTATTAAATTTATATAATTTTTTTTTTAAAGTTTATTAAATTATAAAAATAATTTTTTTTTTGTATTTATTAATTGGCATTGAGATAATAAATAAATATATAAATTACAAAGTAAATAAAAGGATAATTAAAAAAAAAGTAAATAAAAATATTATTTCTGGTAAAAAAATAAAAAAAATTATTTTCGAATATTTAAAAAGAATATTCGAAATTTTAAATCAGATTGCGTAGATTGGAGTGCAAAAAAAAAGGATGTAAAATATTTTTTTTTTTTTATTATTTATTTTTATTTTATTACAAAAATATAATTATGTATAAAAAAAAATAATATAAAATTAGTATTACCATAAATTGTATTTTTTTGAAGAGTTTGTACTTAAAAATAAAAATTTAACTTCATATTTTTATATAGTATGATCCTTAAACACTTAAGGATTTATGTCATAAGTAATTATAGAATTTAAAATAATTATTTTCGAAATATTTCATCCAATAAACAAACGAAAAGTCGATTAGGTTTTATTATCTTTATTATCTTCATTTTGTCCTACTCCTTTTATTACATTTCCAATGCGATTGACCATATTATTATAATGTTAAATATAATAAAATGGGCTACATAAAGGCTATGTGCTGCCTCTATTGGTAGCAATTTGTATAATGGAAACGTTTCATTTAATATTTCCGTAGTAACATTAAAAATACTATGTTAAAATGAAACGTTTTGCGAAGAGTTAAAACCGGTGTTGACCATTCGATTTTTAAATTTCTGTCGACATAATTTGATTCTCATATTTTCAGAGTCTTCTTCCTAATATTTCCCATTTTAAATGACATTTTGCTCAAAATTTACACCAGACGATCCGACAGAAACTAATTTTATAAAAACGATTTTTCCAAAAAAAAAACTCAGTAAAATAGGAATTTAAAGTCGTTCCCACATAATAAAAATATTTGTCATGAAATATTAAATAAATTTTTGCTACATTGTATACATAAAAAGTTTAAAAAGCCCCCCTTAAGCAAATCAATTAAAAATTAAAACCTTTTTTATTTTTGTATTATTTTGTTCTATACTAAATAACATTATAAAGTTTTAGTCTGTCCATATATAAATAATAATATCCTGTCATATATACAAACATTAAAACTAACATTTAGAAACTAGAAAAATGGAAGTACATAAAACTGACACACCACAATAAAATGTATGTAATATGTATATATATTTTATAGATAGATGAATTTAACAATTTAATTATGATTTGACTTTGTTATGTATATATAAAAGTGACCATTAATTTTAACCACAAAAATATAAAATACTTTATCATAAAAGAGTTTTGTAAAGTACTTTTTCATTGTGTCTATATAAATGAAACGTCATATAGTTCATAGAATTCAAATGAATAAAGTTAAGTGGTAATTTTATTTTTAAATTTATTAGATTTTGACATTACATATATTTTATGTTATAATCATAAAAATCATAAAAGAAGTTTTAAGTGAATTTTTATTTATTTAAGAACTATTTTGGACCAGCAAATAATAGTAATTTTATTAAATTTAAAATAATTGTCAATCTAAATTTTTATAATTTCTAAACATTGTTGCAAAATTTCATCTATTTTTTTTTGTAATTATATTATTTAATATAATTATTGTTAGTCCGTGACGACTAATGAAATCTACTATGAAATCTACTATGTAATTGACTAAATAAAATAAAGACAAATCGATTGTAAATTAGGATTCAAGCTGGCTAATAGAACCCACTTAGAAAATGACACGTTTTTCATATGAAGAACTAGCGAATCCATTCAATAATCTTAATATCTTTAATTGTAACTTTACAATTTGCATTAAAAATTTGTATACTAATATCTGGATTTCAAAACTACAAAATTTGACTGAGAGGATCCCCCGAGGTACAACGTACAACTTACCTTTCGGATAAATTTAAGTTTGCAAAAACCTAATTAATTTTCAATTAAACATATACGTAACCAAATTTCAATTTCAATTATTATCTAAGAACTTATATTACGAGTATAATATTTGAAATTTATATAGTATAAATTATTAATAAAGATTTACAAATTGTCAATATCAAAAATAACATTTAACAAAACAAAAAAAAAATCCTGTAGATATGATAAAACTGCTAAATAAACTTATTAATATTATAACAATTTACTGCAACTTTTTAGCTTAAAATCTATCTCAATAATAATAATAATGTTTATTTTATATTCTAAAATTTTCTATTGCAATTATTTAATTTATTTTGTATCTACTTGTACATAATAAAATTCTAAAATTTATATTTGTTAATAGTAGTTTATAAATTTTGCAGTGGAACGAACGTATATTTCAAAGGGGGCAATTGGTACTATGAAAAACCGAACTGACCGTCAAATATAAACGAAGTTTTTTTATTTTTCTACATACAGTGTCGCGAAATCAATTCTTGCAATGAGTGTTTGGGCACATAAACGGCCTAATAATCTTAAATATGGACGCCATTTTTAATTTTGCTATTGCCATTTTTTTGTACTCTTTTTATACAACATTTTTGTTAACCATTTATTATGTTAAAATTAATGTTGTATGTAAAAATACCTTCCACTTTCATAATTCAGATAACAAAAAGTAGGATAAATGCGTGTAAAGTGACACGAAAGTTGTTTTATATGCGTAATATATAAACTCGTGCATCACACGAACTAATAACGATTGATATCCACAACTCTACTTCCAACTAATTTCAATCGAACATTTTTTGAAAAATATCATAATTCTGTTTAGGACACTCCGTCACTGTAAATTTATATATTATGCTCAAGTGAATGTCGCAAGTGAAAATTGCAAATAGCTTAAATTGTATATATGAATTTATTTCTGTATTATTATTATATATACATACATAATAACAAAATATATAATAATAATAATATTGCCACGTAAAATCATTTTATATAGCACTCAAGTTTTTAAGTTTAAAGTTTTACATTTTACACACAAACAATTTTGCAATAAGCTATTAAAGCCACACAACATGTGTAATACATATATATATATATACAAAACGACAGAATCATCACCGTTTTACTATACATAAAATCATAAAATCTATATGTGATATATATAAAAGTATCTATACAATAAACATATATGTTTAGTTTATGTATAAATATTGGAAATATTCGAAGCTTACGATATTGAAGACACGTCCTGTTTTTATATCTTAAAACAAGTAATATACCCAGCATAAACAAAACACATAATATATATGTTATAATACAAATATTTAGTATATCTAAGTGCACTTTAAAGGATATTGCATATTACATATATACAAGTCAACTTCATTTACAAATATATGAAAAAAAACTTAAAATAAATTTTATAAAAAAAAAAAATATTAAAAAATTCTTTTCTAACTTTTTAAGTGTAATATTTATATGTATATGTATATTACATAAAAATTTTATGTTTTTGTCGTCTTTACATAAATATCTTCTATATTGTATAGTAAAATATCCTAATTTTAATTAAAAACTATAGCAAAAATGACTTTATATTTTATTCTCCTTTATATTTATTAAACCCCAATAGCGGTAACAAAAACATATAAAAACAACAACATTTTTTTATTATTATTATTTTGTAAGCTTTGTACTACCCCTAAAAAGTTTATCCTTTTGGAAATACTTATAAAGTTTTAAATTAATCAAAAGTTGCATCAACAACAATCTAAAATCCCACCAAAATAAAATAAAATGTATATCACTCAGTAATACCACTCATGTGTAGTGTATGGTAAGAGGGTTTTATACATGCTTGGTTTTACAATTGGTTACATTTAGAGATGTATATATATACATTATTGGTGAGAATCGTTTTGAAAACTGTTGACCATTAAAAAAAATAAGAAAAATAAAGGAAAAATTAAAATCCAATTGCTTAAAGGGATTTTTATGTTAATCAACTCATTGAAAATTGGATGATTTTACATAAATTTTATGTTAAATATTTTGTTGATATAATGTAAACTATAAATTTTAAGAGAATTTCAAATCATTATTATGTAAAATCTGTATACAAAGTTATTTGATTTGAACAGATATAAATCAAACATTTTATAATTTAGATTAATTATATTTTATTTGTATATTGGATTTGTAAAATTCAAATGATTTTGATTCAATATATTTCAGATACCAAATATTCAAAGTAATAATTATATTACAGCATTTATACATGAATTTCGGCTAGCATTAGAGCATTACAGCATTAGTAGCTGTTATACATGACTGAAGCAGTAACTCTTTTGACCGAAATTCAGAATTCGTTACCAACCTAGAACTCGTGCTTCTTGTAATAGGAACAAAAGCATCTATGTCGCATGTGCTTGACTCAGTGATAATGACACAAAAAGTGTTCAGTTCTCTCGTGTCCTTTTCCATATCCTCTACACATGTTTATCTTGGCCGTAAATCTTAAAAATTAATGATCTTTTAACAGCGCGATCGCTAGATAAAACGTGCTACTTTGTTAACAATTTTATTAGTCCCCAAAGAATTCTGTTAACTATAAAGGTTATTTTATAGTAAACAGAATTCAACTACTACTAGATTTTGTAATTTAGGTATTCATATTCGGTAAAGATTATAATTTCGTGAGTAATCATTTGGGTCGATCTAGGATTTTACTATTGAAAATTCATGGAAAGCCTTAATGCTACTGTCAAGTTATGTGCAATTAGACAACATTAAAATTTAAATATTAATGTTGTCTAAGTAAAACCTGATAGCAGAATAGTAAAATTGTACTACACTGCCGACACTGTACTTATATTATATACTGAATTGATAAACAATGAAAGAGTTTTAGGCAATGAAAGTTCTCCATCATTTTACCATAATCCCCTCATTTTTCCAATTAAATTTTAGAATATAATCGTAGCCATTACATCTATTATTATAGTATAATTTTAAAAGTTTTTTTTTAAATTATTTATATAATTTCTAGTTGAAAATTATTTTCGAAAATTAACACCAAAATTTTTCTCATATATTATGTCCTTTTACATAAGTTTCTCTTCTATATTTATTAAAATAAAATATTTTATAATAGAATTAAAACTATATATATGTACACAGATTTTGAACGTTTTGTAAAAACTTTTTGAAAATTTTCCACACAAAATAGAAATTATTATTATATTTTCAAGGATCTAATACTAAAGTTTAATCTATATAAATATATATTTATAAATTTAATGTAGCTTAAAATAGAAAATATTAGGTGATATTTATACAAAAAAAAATTATTTATTCAAATAAAAACTTTAGTTTTTAACCATAAAATGAATTTTATTTTAATTTATTTATTTCTATATTATATAATAATATATTAGATTATAAATTGTGATTAAATGAACAGGAGAAATTTTACGTGAATTTTTTGGTTTGCATTTGGATTTAATTAACAAAAAAGGAATATTTTTTTTTATGTTGAATTTAAATTTAAAAAATTAAATGAAAATAATAAAATATTTTATCATTTTAATCTGGAGCTACTTTAAGGGTATTATAGAAAAGGTAATTATAACTTTATAATTATTCTATAGATTAAAATTTTTGAAAATTATAAATGTTTTATTAGAAATGTGTAATTTTAATCATTGGTTTATTTAGTGCCAATATTATCGCTATGAAAATATAAATATCACGTTTTATTATCATGAACAGACTAAAACAGATATCAACCACATCTGCCTTAGTGACAAAAAAACAATAGAACAAATGCATTGCCAGTACAAAGCACTCGCAAGGATTTTGACTAAATACCTTGGATAAAGGTTTCCTTACTTCCGAAAAACTAGCCAATATGGCAACTCAAACATCATAGGTTTTTTAAAAAAATCTATTAAATTGTAAGAGGGATAAGAGCTGTAAACGTACAGTAGATCATTAAGGTCGTAGTGCTCTCTAAAAAAATTAAATACACAATTCCACATTAGTTGTAGACATATTAAATAATACTTTCCAGCATTTTACCCTTTCGAGTACCAAAGAACATTTAACACCATCTCACAGATAATTGTTTTTATATCCATTCCACCTGTCTAATTCTAAATCCTTCAAGTTTTCAAAATATCCGATCTACCAATAATAACAAATTAAATGAATATTTTTACTTGTAAAGTTTACAATCTATGCGGACACAAATAAATTCATGAAGAATTTATTGTATATCTTAAAAAACGATCATTATACAAACCAAAAATAAAAGAAAATTTTATTAATTGATTTTTACATGACATACCAAATACAACAAATTGGTAATTGCAAAAAAAAGGATATAAAAAAATCCAATTACAAAATTTCCAATTTTTTATATGCTTCATTGGATAAAATTGCAATAAATTTTCCACTCTAGAATCTTTAATTTTTCGATATATCTAAGTAAACAACACAAAATATCCGGAGATGATATAACATTTATTGGTAAAGAATTGATCTACCCCAGAAGGAAAATTCTAGAGATATCATGACCAACGAACAGAAACTGTAGACAGGGAAAATTTTGTAAAAAAATAAGTAAATTTTTTACATGTTTACAAAGTGGAAAACGATGTAGAGGTAATAAAAGTTTGAGTTTAACATAAATTATAAAAGGATACGAAATTATTAAAAATAAATGCTAATAGCTAACACTAAAATGTATACAGAAAGTTTGATTTTAACGATTTGGTCGTGGTTGTTCAATAATCAATTGTCAGTGATTACGAATATAAGGAAGTATTTAAAAAAATTATGTATAATAAGTTATTTAAAAAATAAATCCATTTAGCAATACTCCAACAAAACCGCCTAATTAAAATCAGGATTAAACTAATGAATAATTAGTTCAAAAATAAATGATTTATTAATGACAATACTGGTACAAATTCTATAATTCTAAAATGTGTACCAAAACTTTTCCATATACTAATACACACATACACAAAATACATTGAGTCTATACAATATTTTATTATCCTTTTTTAATACATTTTATGGATATGCGTTATACAGTACAAAGTCTTTGTACAGGATGCGGCAAAAGTAACTATATGATGTAAAAAATTTGTAACTTCTTTGCTTGCGCATATTTCATTTTTTTTTTCTATTTCAAGAATTAAACTTGGGAGAATATAAAAAAATGGAACGCTATACAATTGCGTAAAGAACTAAGATTATTTTTATATTCCTTAAAAATAATCGTTCGATAATTAATACTCAACGTGCATACAGAAGATTTTATAGTGTAAGAACTGATTACACCATAAAAGCAGTTTCTCAAAGACAAAGTTTATTTGAATAAGCCCAAAACCTTGCAGCAACTAAAGGACAACATTCAAGAAGAAATTGATCGTATACAAAAAGAAACACTCAACAAATTTATGGAAAACGTTATAAACAGAGCACATTTTTGCGTTAGAGAAAACGGTTCTCATTTAACTGACATTATTTTTCATAAATAATGTAAAAAAAAAATAACATAATTTTTTCATGCCATTCAATATTTATTTAAAAAACTAATCATATAGTAACTTTTGCCGTACCCTGTATATATAATTCATATATATATACAAAAGGACTAAAAAAGAAAAACATCATGGAAAATATTCATTGATTTCTGGATATAGAAAATGCATTTTACCCAGTCGTTCATGCATTTACCCAGTCGAAAGAAACACAGGTGGAAAATTTTTGTAATATATATATTTTTTTTTTACATACATTGATGGATACGACAAGAAAATATAATTTTTTCGTATAGATAATAAAATATGTATAATAATATCGGAATATCCTTTAACATATCACTGCTTATGTGCATCCTTTTTGTATTATACATTTTATTACCTTTACAAAGTTTTATAAATCCATTAACAAGATTTTTTTTATTTTTTAAATATATTATATAAAAAATAAATATATGAAAAATAACAAAAATTATTATTGCAAAGGAAATTTTTATTATAATAATAATAATAAAGAAAATTTAATACAATCTTTTTTATGTAACATAAGAGAAGAAAATTACGTAATGCATTTTATAAATTGTATTAATTTAATGACTGAGTTATTTATTTCTTTGTTAATGTTCCATTAAATTAAAAGATTTTGAATAAAAAACGCTAGAGAAATTATTAATTCTGAAAAAAAAAAACGTATGCAAAATAAATTAATGTATTGAAGAGTATAGAGAAAAATGAAATTTAAAAATTAAGAATTTGATGGTAACATGACCAAAGAGGATTAGAATATGGATACATTTTCTAAATTACGTATTAGTAATTACATATATTTACAATTCAATCTACTCATTATTTGTAGTTACTATATTTAGTTCAGGAACTATGAACGTGAATTTTGTAAAATTTGGAAAAGCTGCCTACATTAATTTTATCAACTAAAATTTTACCAAGAAAATGATTCAAAATATTTACAAATTTTTGAATTTGTACACAATTTGGACCACTGGGATTACATTTGTATCACAAAGAATAACACATTTGGTAAATTTTACAGGAAATAATATTAAGTCTTTTGGAAAGACGCCGAAACGAATACTTTCAGTAAACTTCAGCAGCGTACCATGTCATCTTATCGATTAAATTTTATGTGGTGATCTTTATCTATAAAAGCTGAAACAACGTATTGAACCTTAATGCCGAAATTTGTTTAAAATTGTAGTTATCTAACTTTTTTACAATTGATTTTAAAGAAACTGGTAGTTAAAGCTACTTTAAATTCAATTTTTTTTTTACTTATAGTTGAAATTCCAATAATTACAGAATTCTAAAACTTAAATATATATTTAGTTAAATAGGATTAAAAGTAATTTGGTTTTTGTTCACATTAAGCTTTGATTTTATATTAAAATACTTTCAACAGAAATCCCTTCTATGTAATCAATCCAGGACTCTCCACAACATAATATTTAAATAATCGCCTAAAACCAACAAAATATTGAAATTCTTTTTATTAACCCTTTATTTAGTTTAAATATCAATTGCCAGTATTTATTTATGTCATCGTACATTCAAATATATATAAAGTCCTTGGGCAAAATAAACATTCGATATCAGGATATTTAAACATTGAAATTATTATACATAATTTTTGTTATACAAAGGAATAAATAAATTATATTATATTTTAAAATATTATATTAAAAACTAATATTATTTCATTTACTTTCCAATTTGATTGTTTTTGGTGGACAAAATATATTTAAAAATTACCTAACAATTTCCAGGAATGTTTTTTTAATGGAAAAAAGCCTTAAGTGCCTATAGAGATCTCATAGGAATTTAATGATTTTGTAAATAATTTACAATAATTATATTTGCATTAAACTTAAATTTATATGAATTGAAATATTTATTTTAATAAGCACATTTTAAAGAGAATTTAGAATCCTTTAAAAAAAACATTCTTCCATAAATTTATTTAATTAAGAATATCATTTACACTCTCAATAATATTCAAATTTAAATATATATTTTCTAAATTATAAGTTTCTACCATTAAAATTTCATAGAAGAAATACACTGCAAATCTCTGTAACTATGTAGTAATATAAAATAGATCTACAAAATTATACTACGTACGTACAAAAATAATAAAATATCCTTAGAAATGTTATGCACTCGAAAATGAAAGAAAATGGAATTGGAAATATTCAAAGTATCTTCAAAGTATATAATAATTAATAAAGTATTTAAAGACTTTTGTTTACCAAACTCTAATTATAAAATTTTAATTTGTTCATGATTTTCATATACAGAAACCGAATGAAATGTAATATTATTAAAATAATATTAGGAAAAGTTTTCTTTTTTTACCCTTAATTTCCGTAAATGTTCATAGTAAAAAGGAAAATAAATAACAAATTTTCCTTTTTTTTTTGTGTTTTTTGGGTTATATTAAAAGTTATATATGTTTTAGGAGGTATATCGTCACCCTAATTTTAAGATGTTCAATAGACCATTTCTATGAAAAATTGAGTTACATGTATATGAAATTATCAGTTGACGTAAATGGTATGTCAAACTGTTTTGTAGATATTAAAATGTAGTTCAGTTTTGTTCAAATTTAAGCTTTAATTGTGCAATATTCAAGCTTTAATGAAGTTTGTATGACAACATTCTATAAAATATAAATTCCGAACTGTATTAGGTTTAAGTAAATTGAATATTTAAGAACTAGGCTGACGATATGTATATGTAGTTCAATTAGGCGAATCAGAAGTTTCGATAAATGAAAATTTATAATTATAATAAGAAAGTTTATAATAAAAAAGTTCTCTGCACTTCCAATTTAATGAAAAACTTTACAAAATTATTGTCAAAATATTACAATAAATTAAAATTATAAATTGTTTTTAAGTATATTTTATAAGTGAATTAGTACAAAATTTACTAAAAATCGATTTGAACTAATGAACAGTATTGAGAAATAAATGGAAATTAAGAATAAAACTTAAAAAACGCCACCTCTTGGTGGAAATAAACAATAATGTTGTTACGAAATTGTTATTATTTATGACATCTAGAACAAGACGGGGTTTAAAGTCTAATACTATTTTTGGTGATCATTTATTACATTACATTAGCTCCAAACAGCAAATTGAGTATAGGATCATTTACTATGTTAAATTTCGTAAATTGATGATTTTACGATTTATGTAGACATGATCTGGATTCGAAATTATTGTATTCTTTAAGAATTGGACATTTTTACTACATTGAATAAACATTTTGAGAGAATTTACAATTTACATGGAGCAAACGGACAGACGATAAGGGTTAAAACTAACATAAAAGAGAGTTTTTGGTTTCCCTAAAAACAAATATACTTGAAATTCTTAAAATCATTATTTAACTTTAATTTCATTTAGAGGATTTTCCTGAAATTGAATTACAGATAAAAAAAGTGTAACTGTTATACAAAATAAAATTGGTTACATCTACTCTAAGTGAATGTTTTTCTGACATTAAAGCTATTGGGGTTGCAAAATGACATATTGAAAGCCAAAAAAAAAAAAAAATACCAAAAATCAAATTTATTTTGTAAATTTATATTTTTTTTTTTTTTTGTTTTTGTATTTTGCGTAAATCTATTATCTCTCTTGAAAAATCAAATAAATAAACAAAATTGAATAAAACGAATAAGAAAATCTTCAAAATAAATCAATGTTTAAAAGAAAAATTCAATTTAATTTCCTCTTTTATTTTTTTATTTTATTTTTGTATTTATATTTAATCTTTCTCTTCGTAAGCAATAATTCAAACAATTTACAATATATTTTCGATTTTTCGAAGGATTCACTAAAAACACAGACTATAATATGAATCCTTTTTTTATTTTTGTATATTTTTACCTCAAACCGCATCTTTTTATGTCAACAAATTTATAAATAAATAAGGAAAAAAAAAAAAAACAAAAAAAAAACTAAAAATAAAATTCATTTGGAAAATCAGAAATGAAATTACTGATTTTAAAAACATACCAAAAATTTACCAACAACCAAAAATTGTTTTCTTGTTCAATTTTGTTGTCTCTCTGTAATTTTTTTTATTTTTTAAGGATATTCGTTTTTTGTTCATGAAAATTGTGAGTTAGTACGATGTCATCAATTCTTAAATCAAATCCTTGGAAAAATCTCAATGTGAATGTAAACAACATGAAAAATTTATTTTGGGAAAATTATTTTTGTTATTTATATACAACGTTATAATTTGTATATATATGTATTTATTGTAAAGGAGTTTTGTCTATAAAATTATTTTCCTTAATAAAAATGTTATTTTATAGATTTGAAATGTAATTTTTAAATAATTTATTATCATCGTAATGATGATAGTTATATAGGCTATATATAGAGTCTAGACTTATATATAAATTGTAAATATAATTAAAACATTATTAAACTTTAAATTTTCCGCATTTATGTACATACATCCTGCAAGATTCATTCAAGGAGTATATCAAAAATGCGATTTCGTTTTCATGATCTGAAATTTGTATAAATTCTCGAAAATGACAAATATTTTATACATTTATATGAAACTAAACTAACAGAATCTTTAAAAACTTTAACTCGGTTCGTCATTCACCTTTAGATTTAACACTTGTATTGATTGACAGAATAAATCCTGAATGAATTAAATAATAACGAAATTATCCTACTGATTATTAGATTGGTGAGAACGAAATTGTAAAAATCGGGCCAAGAGAAGAATTGTGTCGAATTGAGTAATAATAAAAAATCCAATAATTTTCCACATAAAAATAATTATATTTAGTATCATTACTTCGGGAATCTGCACATTTGGTGATAACAAACTATAGAGCCACTAATTTTTAGTAAGATGAAAAGTAAGCGATAAACATACGCTAAGCTAAAGTATTAAAATTTGATTTGTATTCAACTTTCATCTAGTATCATTCATTTTAACATTCAGGTATCAATTTCAAAGATTAACCAATTTAATATTAATCAGTTTCATTAATTAACTAATGCATGAATGTAACTTTTGCATAGACGAATTTCAATGTTTTTCATTAGAAATCTGTGAAATACATTTAAAGTAAAAACTAAATTAATTTTACTACTATATAATTATCATCCTCATCCATAAATCTATTAATAAATCCAATTTTTTTACATTTACCTATAGAACATTAATTATTACCGCAGTTCTCTAACCTGTGGTAAATTTAAATATGTTTTCAAAAGTAAATTTGGCATCCAAAAGAACATAATAAATGCAGATAAACTTTTTGTATAAAAAATGTACCTAACATCAACCTGGAATTTTGCCAGGTTCAAGGGACAATTCATATTAATTAGATATAAAAAAAAATATTATATTTTAAACGCTTATGCTAAACATTTTTACTTTCTGAATTCCGAAACAAAGAAAATATTGTTATCAGGAAAATTTTACCCGATATACTTTTTTGATAAATGATTGATTTTCTTAAGTTGGCCAGAAACAGTTTTGATCATTTTTGAAATGTAAGTTAGTGAACACGATAGCTTCCAAACAAAGCAAATAAATCAGACTAAACTTAACTTTTAATTTAAACAATCACAACAAACTAATTGAAAATAAATGAAAATACTTAAAAAAGTAAAGAGAGAAATATTAAATTATTTCAGTAGTCATCAGTCAATAAAACCGAAACAAAATATTTTCATTTACTTTCCAAACTTCATTATATACAATATTTGATATTTGAACTGAAGAAAGACGCACTGGCTTGTGTAGATTTAATATAAAATGAATGATCAAAATTGTACCAGCGATGTAGTTTGCGCATTATTTACCCCAGCGAATAATCGAAGTGTTTTCACAGGATATATCGTGTTCTTGGTGGGATTGGTACTACAGCAATGATGAGCTACCTAATATCATAAACTACTACTGTGTGGAAAGCTATCAATACCATGAAATGCTGAACCTATAGTCATCGGATGACTATTGGTAATCTTATGTTTAATGCGGTGGTCATAGAAGATGATTAAATTTTTATAGAATATTATTTCATTTAAATATTACAAAATCCACAACGAATTACAACGAACTTTTTAAAATATTTATCTCTCTTAAGTAAGACACAAAACTAACTCCAGCAATAAAGAATACCTTGTAAAAAAATGGAATAATATATTAGGAAAGGGGAAAAAATCAAATTAATTTTAGTTCAAAAGTAATTTCTAAAAAATATTTTAAAAAACAATTTTTTTTATTATTATTATTATATTTTTACAATAAACTTGAACAAGAGTAAAATTATTTTATGTCCTTTGCAGACCAAAACATAGAAAAAAAAACTCTTATTAAAACTTAAACTTTTCGAATAATGTAAAAACTTTAATAAGGACAAATTGAAAGCGTGTGAAAACAATACTATAATAATAATAAAGCTAAAATGTAGGAGGATATAAGCAAACACAGAAGCAAAAGGAAAAAAAAAAATTTGATTTTTATCTAAACTAGGAAAATCCAAAAAAAAAAAATATATAATAAATTTTTCTTCCTTCCGTTCTGTTGATCCTATAGGAAAATATCCCACGACAAGGATTTTTTTTTTTTTAATAATTTTCTAATTAAGAACACTTCAAACTTATTCTTTGTTGGACATTATCGTAATGGTTTTAAGATTGTAAAAAAAAAAAAAACAATTTAAACTATTCTGTTTTTAAAGGAAGTTTTAATTAATGTCAGATTTTTTATGAAAATAAAAAAAAAATCTTGAAATTATGTTAAATATTTTATATTTGTCATAAATATGAAAATTATATGGTTTAGAATTAACTTAAAAAGTACTTTAATATTATTTAGATTGTTTTAGAAATAGATTATATCTAATTCGGTGTTCGGCAACCTGTGTTCTGTGAAACCCGATAAATCAATGAATTTGACGGTTCTGCGAGAAAATTTAAAAAATAGAACTTTCAAATGTAATCTATTATTAAAAACGCTCAACTCAAATGAAAATTTCAAAAAGTATAATGTAATGATATTGACTGTCTACAGAAAACGAATAGAAAATACTCAATAAACGTTGTAATATTAGGAATACGGTTCATAATTTTTATATAAAAATTAAAAATTGAATAAAAACGTTGATAAGAAATTGAATATGAAGAAATCTGACTGAAAATCTGAAAGTAATTAAATTAAACTTCTAAATAATGAAAAGACAATAATGAGTACATTCACATATTAAATGACAATTATTACAAATATAGATCGCAATTCAAGACTGCGAAGGATACAAGACTTCTATATCGTAAAAAATAGGAATCGTCACCACATACATTGGGAATCCCTACAAAAAGGACACTCATAAAAATTTAATTTATATTTTACGGAGAATTCCATTGCATCAGAAAAACAAAATAATTCTTCAAATATAATTTTACATCCTAAAGTCGCGAAAGGTTGCCGACCACTGATCTACTTTATTGTCATACGATTAGAACAGTTTTCATTAGTTTCGTATAATTTTTATATTTAAATTTGATTTTAAATTAGCAGATGTTGAATAATTGACAGTATTGTTTTAAACTTTGATTTTGTAACATCAATATTGAAAATGAAAATTCTACATTTTTAAAACAATCTGAAATTGATTAATTAGGTTACGTATTTCATTAAAATTAAACTCTTTCAAAATATTTCATATACAATTAATAGACTGTCATAATTGTTTAAATTTCCCATTGAAAAAAGAATAATTTTAATTTACATACATTTTATTTGTAATGATAAAGAACTCATTTTTTAAAGCAGTCAATGGACCCGCTCCAATTAAACTTTTAAGAACTATATAAATTTAAATTTGAAATGTCAAAAATATAAAATTGAATTTGAAATTTCAAAATCCGTAATTTATATTCACTTTTATGACCGGGATCAATTTTTTTTAGAATGGAACACTTTTTTCGGAAAGAAACATCTTTTTCGGAAAAATAAACGTTTGCAAAACATTTATAAAATTTATATAAATCTATCCCATTAAGGAAGGTTACAATTAATAACAAAACAATTTGCTTACTGTATCAAATCATAGTGAATATTATGTGACTAGACTGGGTCTCTCTCTTAATGGGAATTATAATAACCGATTTGTTGTGTTGTAAATCCTTTTTATATAAATCTGTTTACCTGTGAATTGACTGTCATTTAAATAACTTTTCCATATTGCATAATATCTGTCACACTTTTATTATTATTATTTTTTTATTCTAATGGTCACATTTGCATTTTATGAAATTATGAATGGAATTTAAATTATTTCTTTTTAAATTATGAACTTTTATGAAAATATTCTACATTCTGTTCTGGCTATTTTTTTTATTTCTGTCTATATTACATAATTTCTTTAGTGCTTCGTATGCAGAATTTAAATTTTATAGATAAATAAAGTTTTACGCTTACAAAAATTTTGTAAATTCCTGTTGGATAATTTAATATAGATTAGATAATTATTAATTATTATCTATCCTACCACAGCAATAAAAGTGGTCATAAATTTTATCGATATTTTATATAATAAATTATTGGGAAAAATTCAGTATTTTTGTTGTAAACCTATAACCTTTTTATACAGTGAATCTGACCCTTAAATGTATCGTCCTTTAAATTCTTTTATTGCACCTTTGTTAAATTTGGTAAATCAAAAATTCGATATGGAAATAACTTCGTAAATTTGTAAAAAAATTGAACTGAAGTTTAAATCTTTGTGCATGATGAACTATTTCTTTAGCTATCACAACTATTTTTTTCATATTGATATTCAGTATGAAATTAAAGTGTAGATCGATATTATAACAGAATGAATTAGTTAGCAACGATATTGTTCAAAGGAGTAACATTTGCTTATGTGGATTTCGTAATGTTCCTTCCGAATTCCACGCTAATTAACGAACATATTTTTTTTTTAAAATCATTTAATTGTACAAAATATTTCAAAACTAAATGACTAATTAAAATAATTTTGAAAATATTTGAAAAACTTGTTAAACTTTTGTGGTTATTTGTTCGTGAAATTTATTTGAAATGTATTACAAATTATAAAATTTTCCTTTCTACCTTTAAAAACATTTTATTTCACTCTGACAGACAGAAAAATTCGTCCTCTAATTTAATTTTTATTTAAATAATCCTAAATTATATTAAAATTAAATTGATTTTTTCTATAGAGTAGCATGAGCTTTTGATGAAAATATTTGTCTGTCTACAAAAAATTTGGTACTACTTAAAAATTGAAACTTCTGGCTTGAGGTAAGAGGAATATTTATTTTTTGTATTTAAAATTTTAAAATAAATATGCAAACAATAAAAAGGAGCTGGGTTAATTACTTTGTCTTTTTCACGTTCTTTAATTAAAATAACTTTTCATAACAAAGATTTTTTTTATTATGTAAAGATACAGATTAATATTTAAGTTAATTACAAATATTTTTACTGATGGTTGATTTTCAAGATATATTTATGTATTATGTAGAGAGAGAAATTTGAATATACTTAAAATTTTAATGCCATGATAAATTTTGATGAAAAATTTGAATTTTTTTTGTTGTTATGTTCCTTTATTTGAACCCACATCAAAGGATATCAATTATGTAAATAATTTTTAAATTTAAATTTAAATTTTTTTTAGAAACAGTTTAACACAATTTATCACTTAACTTCCTATAAATTTGGTTGTCGCTTTTAATCAAAATTAACATTTTGTTTTTATATTATTTTTATGAAGTTTAAAATTTTAAAGGAAATTAATACAAAATGGATTTTTATTCAAATAATATGATAAATTTATAATTACTATTTTATGTAGTGAGGTGATCCATTTTGTCAAATTAATTACTTCAGAGTACTTTGAATTTAATCTACAGAATTCTTTGAAATTAAATACATATGTTAGTTAATAATATTTCCGTGAGTATGAAACTACTCCAAACCAGAGCATACTCTACTAGTAAATGAATCACACTTAATATAATTTCCTTTTAAAGTAACAAAAATTAAATGCAAGCTATGGAAATGTATATGGCGAATACAAAATAATAAAAACTAAAGAAAAATATTGCAATTAGAAAAAAAATGTATAGTAGATGATTTTCCGAGTAACCCCCAGTGACAAGTGGAAATTTATAAAAACGAATTTGTTCTGATTTTATTAATAATTTTAGAGTTTGTTTGTAGTTGTCGTTGAAAGTAGAACATCAAAAATTGACAATGTGATTTTCATCGTCAGTTATCAAATCAAAAATGACTTTACAATCTTCAGAATGTTAAAATCTATGTTAAGAATTGACGTTACCTTTAACAAAATGGAATTTTAATTTTACGTAATGACACAATTAAACTTAAAACGTAACATCAAATTTTAATAAATCATATTTAATTATAATTCTCGTGATTGTATATGGAACTGTAATAACCTAATTAATATTCAATTCACAATCTTTAATTTCTATTTTATAATTAGACCGTTTTCATTAATTCCATTTTTAAAAATTTACGAAAAGGGCTCAATTATTTTATAGTCTTTTTTATATTTCTTATCGTATCTATGTAATTTGAAATATTACGCAATGCTTCCTACATAAAACGATAAAAGTAACAACTTAATATTTTATTAATTAAATTTCCTACACCAATTTTTTTTATTATTATCAACTACTATAATAATAGTGTCAAAATATTCTGTCTATCACTTAAAGTCCCATTAGAATTATACTATTTACGTTATAGTATTATGCTTTTAATGTCCACAATATTTTCAACAAAAAAAATTAACATTATATAAAAAATTAAGTTTTAATTACCATAACAACAAATAAGGACGAAAATTGTTTTTTTTTTTACCCAAATTAAATATAACAATATAAAAAAAATTAAATTATTTAATATTTTACTTACAAAAAAAAACGTATAACTAAAATTTAAGGAAATGATACCATGAAAAATGAAAATAATCCTTTTTCCTTTTTTGGTTAAAAAGTTGAAAAACATTTTGTCAAAAGAAAAGTCATTTTTGTGCATGAAAAACGTGCTAAAATAAAAATACTATTATAAAAATGAAATGTCCACGTAAAACAGAAAAAATATACATATAAAATGTCTCCTTCTGTTTTTTTGAATTAACATCCTTTTTGGGGAATAAGGGACAAACTATATACGAGTACATAAATATATATTTAGAACAAATATTTTTTTTTTGTTAAATTGTAACAAAAACTTGTACAAGAAAATTTCCACGTTCTTATATATTTAAAGGACAACTTAAACAAATACAGGTGCGTTTACTAATACTATATATATATAACTATGTCAATAAAATAGCACATAAAAACAACATCAGCTCAGAACCAGCACCAGCAACAAAAAAAAAAGTAAAGCTAAGGGAATTCTTTGAAAAAAATTATATTTATATTACAGCGATATAGAGAAGAAATGAATAAAATGAATAGAAAGATACGTAAATAATAAAAAAGAAAAACGGAATCTAATATTTATGCTTGTTACTGGCATGGATGGCTGTTGCGATGGCAATAAGTCGCGGCAGTATTTCCACAAAAATAAAAAGAACTGGGTAGTTTTTTTTTATGTTAAATGACAATTTTATAGAAACCATTTTCATTTTCTATGTTTTTTTTTTTTTTTTGTAGAAATTTAAAATTTTTTGAACGAAATAAAAAGTTGAATATACAAAAAAAAGTTAATATCATCCAAAAAAAATTTACCCACAATCTAAAGCCCTACCCCCATCCCACAAAAGGGAATTGAAGTGTACCAAAGTGGTTGAAGATAATTTAATTAAAATTGAGTTAATCTGGTAGAGGGTTCACTTGGCTATTTATATTTTAATTTTTTTTTTTTTTTTTTGGTTTAAATGTAGAAAAAGTGATGTTAATAAAGTTTTTTTTCGTTATTTTGGAACGTAGTGAATTATTTAAATAGAGCTTTCAAGAGAATTAGATTGAAGTCAACGTCGTCGTTGTCGTGGTTAATTTTTTTTTTTGCTGGGATGTTGATCGTCTGGGAATATATATTAATATTTTAGATGGTTTTTAATGATATATTTTTTTGTTGTGGTCAAACAAATATGATCTTCTGGATGGATAATGTACAAAAATATTATCATTTTTAGAGATCTGTCATTTGGGATATTTATAGAGTTGTAATTTGCTCTATGATCAAAATTTAATTATATTTTTGATAATCTTTTAAAATGTTTTCTTTGGTTTTATTTAAGTGTATTTGTTTTTATAAATAATTTTATTTAAAAAAAACAAATATTTTTACAATCACAACACAAAATTCTTGTACCAAGTTAAATAATTCATAATATTTTTGGAACAATCTCTAGAGAAAATCATTTTTTATTTTATTTAAAAACTTTTCTAATATTAATTTTTATATTTGTTTTATTTGAATGTCTAGGAGTCATAATAAAAATACTGAAAAGGATGAAGGTTTTTAAACGAAATATTGTGGTGGATTTATATGAATCCAAAAGTATTTTATTTTTTCTCACAGTTTTCCAAGAATTTACTAAATACTAGTCTGGATTTCACTCAATAAACGAAATTTCGTTATTATTGAATAGAAAAATAGTAAATGAAAGAATTCATTTTTATATATAAATATTTTTATTAGGTGAAATGATTCCCCTGATCAAGAAGCATTTTAAAGGATAATATTTCAAATTATACGATATTAAGGATAATTATTATTCATAGTATAATGAGTTTTTCCAAATATTTACTTAATACCAATTATATCTTCTATATTTCTAAATGCTCCATTTGTACAAAAACTTAAATACTCTGCAGTAATTTGCTCTTAACAAATCTTCCCAATAAATAAATAAAAAATGATAGATATTGCAAGTTTGCAGTTACAGAATACGTTACGGTTTTAATTATATAAAAATTAGGACTCATAAATCATAAATTTTATGTTTTTACTCACTTTTTTGATTAATAAGCGTTTGATTTTTAAACTACAAAAGAATAAGCTAAAGCAATATGAACTGGTAAATGAATTACCACAATTAGATTATGACAATTACAAAATAAAATTGTCAATTGAAGCTGTTGGCTATTCTGTTTATGATGGGAAGATCAAAGATTCAAATTGACAATTGAATTTCATTTATTGTTAGATTGTTACTATTAACATATAATTACATAGAAAAATTAAGGATCTCAAGAAACCCTAGAAATTAAAATATTATTTAAAGTTTTTTTTCCTAATTAAATTATCGTATATATTTTTATTATAAATAGGGGAGACTAAAAAGACTGTTGTGCTAAAATATCGTTTAAAACTTTATTTATGACATGTTAAAACGAAATATAGAAATCAAACTAAATTAAGGATATATATATTTATACCGCGAATACGTTTAAATATAAAAAGAATAATAATTTTAATGACAATCATTTAGTTATCTATAAATAATATATAATAATAATAATAAAAATAGAAGGACAAAAGTAATATTATTATCGTCGATTTCTAACTGATACAATTCATTCATATTGACGACATTTTTTTTGTAAACTATTTTATTTTTTTGTTATCATTATTTGCATATATATATAACAACACTAATTTGTATTTAATAAGGATTCATGACACGCAACAAGAAATACGAAAAAAATAATAATATATTTAGCACAAAATAAAGGACAACAAGTTTTGGTGGTGGTGACGGTCTGGGAGGGTAGTTTAGAAAATGAACAAGAGAAAATTTAATTATTATATTGAAAGGAGTTAAAATATCTATACAAAATTGTGTTTTTTTTTTTTTTTTGTTAATCCTTAAAAAGTTTATTACCATTTTTTTTTTTGCGCCCAAAAGTTAATTAATTTAAATATAACCAAAAAAACAAAAAAAGGAAGTATCTAAATGGAAAAATAAAAGTAGGGCATAAGTTGCAAAGAAATAAAAAAAAAATATGTTTAAATTTTTTTTTCCATAACAACTCGCCACTCATCGTCAAATTTTCATTAAAAACTAACTTGAAGAAGAAATTTTGTTTAGTTTTTTTAGTAAAAAGAGTAAAAAAAAAAGGAAAATTGTAATTAAATATTAAATATTTTTTTCAATTAAATATAGAGTAATTTATTTAACCCATAATTTACAAAAATTAAAATATCGAAAATATCCTTAAGCGGTATTTCAATATTTCAACCCTAATTTCCTCGTCTAATAATTATTTTAAAATTATTCAATTTTATTCAAAAATTTTAATTATTTTAATTATTATTAATATTAATAGAAATTCAAAATATTATTTTAGTATTGAACGTATTTAGCATATAAAAACAAAACTTGTAAAATATCAATTTTAATTATAAAGCTCTAAATAGAATTATGAACGCCGAGCGTTAACTTACAAGTACAATAAATTGTCGATGTTACTAGAAAAGTTTAGGATCCTTTTCTACTTTTTTTCAAGAGGAAATATACGCATTTAATTATTGCATATACGAAAACCTGCAAAGGAATTATATCAACAAATTTATAACTTTATTAACGTGTTAAAAGTCCTGGCCACAAACCAAGTCAAATTGGATCCATATTGGACTGTATGGAAGCTTTAACAATCCCAGGAAGAGGAAACAGGGTAAAGTTGTCCAGCCCATGTTGGTTTTGAAGGTAATGAAGAGGTAGACCTTTTGGCGAAAGAAGGAGCCAGTAACACCTTCTTTGGACCAGAACCATTTCGTGGTGTCTCAAGCTGCTATTTCAAAGATTTTGTTCATTGTCTTGGTATCTTTATCGTTCAAATCCCACTTGTAGCGCCCACAATTAGGAATCTTTTATTAAATTCCAAAGATTTATAATTTACATGAAATTTATATCCCCCATTACAAATTATCCCATTAATTTTTATTAATTTTTTAAATAAATATTAAATATATAAATCATTTAATTCATAATTTTAAACTGTCCCAGTCTCTATTCCTATATATTTTATATATTGATGCTTTGCGGTAATCATTAAAAATAATATATTTTAATATAAATTTATTTCCTTTTTTATTTTTTTACATATCCCAAAAACAAATCCTTTTTAATATAATTTTAATGTTTATAAATAATATTAAAAATGGATATCGAACAGCATATGTTATCCATTTTAGCGAAACCATTGACACATATAAAATATCCTTTTTTTTTTTAAAAAAAAAATGATTTACAAGAAAGAAATATAATTATATCTACATAAAAAGGATAACTTCGATCAATTAAATAATCATTTAAAAAAGAATATGAAAAATGTTATATAGAAAACAATTTCGAATTTGGATTGTATTAAAAGAGTTCATTTAATAATAAATGAATGGCATCTATAATAATTTAAGGATATTATATAGTTATTATCTCTACAAAAAAAAAAAGGAAGATGAAAATATATACATTAATACTTATAACATATTTAAGCTAATCAAGGCGGAGATTGTTAAATTGATCAATGATTTTTCTTTTTTTTCTCCCTATTTTCTTTATGTAATTTTCCCTTTATTTTTTTGGTTGGTGGTTATATAATATATAGCTACAACAAATTATATCCTTTCTTTTATATAGATAGGATGATGGTGAAATGAATTCAACAATAACACCAAAAATAAAAAAAAAATGTCTATACACTTCTTCTTCTTCTTCAACTTCTATCTCTGTTATATCAAATTAGTAATTTGTTATTTTTCTTTTTATTCCCGCATCATTTCTGACACCATATGTGATTTAAAGCATCAAAAAATATGCTACTACATAATATAATAATATTACATATATATATAAAAGATGTTAAAGTCCTGTCTATCAAACTAAATTATATCCTTTTTTCTATACACTTTATATTACCTATTATTATTTAATGTATTATGTTGTGTATCTGTATATATCCTTCCTTATATATATAATAAATGCCAATACTTATTATACTAAACATTTATATAAATTTAGTCAGAATTTAATAATTTTTTTTTTCCTGGGGGTTTATCTATTAACCATATATTTTTATATTTATACAGTGACCGCTCGGTATAAGCAACTCATTTGAACCAATTTAAATTAAAAAAATTCCTATATAAAATAGGTTGCTTTTAATAGAAAAATGGAATCTAAATTTTATTTTCTATATTAATCAAATGAATAATATAATAAATATTTTTTAATTACGGCCTTTTCCCTTATACGCCGTAAAACTAAAATTTCATTATGATTTAATCACATTTTCACCCAACGGATGTAGCAAAGGTATAACTTTCAATAAGTTTGAAGTTCTCATTATCAGCAAACATGTTTATAGTAAGTACCATGCGAAGTTACATTATCGAGCAATAAAATTGCTTTAACGGGGAGATTTTTAGATACTAAATGACGAGTAACTTGCGGAATTAATAAATCATTGTACCAGTCTTTGAAAAGTGAACAGATTTCCCAAGCATTTTTAGACGTCTTGTTATAGTCTTGTTACAGTCTTGTTACACTGTCTTGTTACAGTGGTAATTCTATATTTTTGAAGCAGCGAGAAGATTTTGCTTTTCCTACCATTATTAATTCAAGCTTATGCGTACCCGTAGAATTTACGCAAGGCATAAGTGTTATGTCTTTCATAGCCGCCGTTTTTTTAAAATTTGCAACATGGTATTAGCTACCATATATGAAATTTTTGGAATGACAAAAGTTGTTTATGCCAAGGTTGTTTTAATAGAATGTTGCTCTAATGGACGTTTCTTATACAGAGCGGTTACCGTATTATAATATTGAAAGACTTTTTTTTTGGGGTAAAAAAAATAATCATGATTTTTGGCAACATTATTTTATAACTAAAAGATTGTATTTATATGAATTGCGGTATGATTGGATAAATATATCAATGTATGTATATAAATACAACAAAATTTTAATATAACAAAATTATTTTCAGATATCCATTATAATATAAAGTTGAATTAATTTTTGGAATATGATATTTTTCGGATTATATATTTTCTATAATATGGAACTAGAGAGAGAGAGAGTTAAAAAAGATGAATTATTATCTAAGTAAATCAGTTGTCAAATAAATGTCAATAATGTCAAAATAATTATGGATTTTTTATTTCATTTTTTTTTAAATAAAATAAATGACAGCTAATAAGAAAAATAGAAAGAATATAATTTTTCTATATATAGGAAATATTAATTAATAATGAATTTAATGTGAATTAAATAACTTAATATTTTTGTTGATTAAATTACGTTTATTCATAAAATTAAATAATTCAATAATGGAAATAACGTAGAACCAACTGGGAAATAACTCCATAAAATCAAGCTGGGGTCTATTTTCCACAGAAAGTGATAAATAATGTCAAGATTATATTAAAAATGGAGTTAATTTCATGTGTATGATGGGAAACGTAACCACATGGGAATTTACTTAACGAAAATAAAACATAAAAACAAAGTTTACTTAAAATTCTGGTAAAAGTGAACCGTAATGTCATTTTTTTCAAATGAGTTTAGTTAATGCTAACTTTGAAGAAATTAGATTTATACGTTTTTTTTTGTTGCAGAAACTTTGGTAAAACTTTTTTTGGTACAATTTTGTTAATTAAATTCCCATGTGGAATTGTTTTACATATACAATTTAGTTTGGGAATAGAAAGCGTATTTAATTTTCCGCCGTTTTCTGTGGAATCTAACTATAAACTTTGATTTGCTGGAATTATTTCGCAGTTGATCTAAATCATAATTATTTCATTTCCTGTTGAATAACTATCGCTCGAAAAACTAAGTTGAGATTCATAGGTTGTCAATAACTGGGAAAAGCGAATGATTCCAACACATACAAATATATATGAAAAGTATAAAATTTAATTAATAATTTATTATATAATTTTCATATTTCGTACTTTCAAAAATGACAATAAAATTAATATTAATATAGTTTTGATAATCAAGAATTTTTAACAGCAACTTTAATAAAATCATTTTCAAAAAACATAGTAAGAACTCAACTAATTTTCTTACCTAACTATAGCTCTATTATAATCAGATATGTAAAAAAATTAATTAGTCCTAATCAATACACCAATAAAAAAATAAATTTAAGTTTTATTTTAGATCAAATTTAGTTTAAAATTGTTAAAGAAAATATTTTCTACCAGGCTGGTCACTCTAATTTTCGATTATCATTATTCAAAAATATAATTTATTTATATACATATATATATTAAATTTTCACGAAAAATAATAGATTTCTGTTCCTTCTTTCGAAACTAACTACCAACAAAAAAAAGGGTTTATTATCACTGAGGGTTTACTACCAGAGGAAACAGATGGACAAAACGTTGTCTCTAGAATATAAATTGCAAAATATTCTACTACATAAACCACAAACAAACAAGAACCAGAAAATAAAAATACCAAATATAAAATTCTGTAAAAAAAAAAACTCTTAAGCATTTACCCCAAAAACATCAATAATTATTTTATTTTCACCACCTACCAATCCCTGTC
Organism: Rhamphomyia laevipes; assembly: GCA_963920725.1. NCBI lineage: Eukaryota > Metazoa > Arthropoda > Insecta > Diptera > Empididae > Rhamphomyia > Rhamphomyia laevipes. Next base: position 38,564,537 of record OY987258.1, on the reverse strand, counting down.
CAAAAGTGTAAATGTTTGATGTGCTAAATTGGGCTTTGTAGAAAAAGGACACTAGAAGGTTTTGTTCCTGATGTTGTCCATTTTTTCCCAATATTTAATTAATTCTGAAGAAATAATCGATTTTACTTATATTAAAAACAATTTCATATTTTTCGTATAATTAAAAAAAAAAAAAAAAAAAAAGAATTTTCAATTTTTACTTTTCGGATTCCTAAAGTATCCTGTCTTGATATTTTCTGGAAAGATGGATTCTGTATGGATGTATGAGAATGTAGCAAGAAACTTTGAAGTTAAGATTACATATTTCACTGGTGTCGCAACAAAACTTAATGAAGTTAAGTAGAAAGTGGGTAATTTTCTTGGACCGATTATTATATAACTTCGAAGCATGATGGAATATATCAAAATATTGAATAGCCTATAATTATTGGTATACAGTATTATAAAATTTTTGTACAAGTATTATGTACTCAATAATTCTTTAAAATTTACAATCATGGCAGAATTAAATGATCACTTAGTAATAGAAAATAGTAATTTAATTATTTATTTATATTAATTTATAATTAATTTAATTTCCGAATTTATGAATTAATAAGTCGGATCGTGCATCCGAGATATAAACAGCCAGTTTTGGTTGACTAACTGGTATTACTAACTTGTAGTGGATGCAGGATCACAATGCAGCCAAATTATTAACACTTATGTTGATTTTATCGCTCGAAACACTTTCGCTGTAAATTCGACTGATTAGATGATACAAACATTTTAGTCAGAAATATGTGAAGTATAAATTAAAATAAGTGATATAAAAAATAATAGAAGTTCGGAAGGTTCAATACTTTTCGAATGTGATAACATTTTTAGTGTGAATAACATTTTTAAATTTTTATTTTGTTTTATTTAAAAAAACATTTTATTTCATTCATATAAATTTCGTATCAGGATATAAAAATAAACATTTTTATTTAGTATACGCACAGAGCATTAAACCTCTCTCCCCGAGTATATTCATGGTCCTTGCTGGAAAATATTGTACGATTGTATCGTATCCACAAATTCTATATTGAAAAATTGTTCAAAAGGTGAAGGTGTTTTGATTTTTATTCAACCGTCCGTTCTTTTTATTTCAAAAAAAAATTATTATATTTTTTTTTATACATTTTATATATGTATATATTTAAAAAGGACATAAAAACGTTATAATGCATATATGCAAAAAAAAAAAAACCAAACATTAAAGTCTGATCATATAATAAAAACCTGGAGGGTTATAAAAAATACAAAAACGCACTAAAAATATACACACAACAATTTTCCATTCACATAACAAAAACAAAAAAAAAAAGCAAATCCTTAAAATTTAACAAGGAAAAAAATAACCAGTCAGGATACAAAATTTTCTGTGCAATTGAAAGATTTTTTGTGTTTATGAAAAGACTTTTTATCACCTTTTTATTTTGGCCGAAGAATATTATAAAAAAAAAAAAAATACATAATAAAATAAACAAAATTGGAAAGGATTCTTATGTAAAAAGGATATACAATAAAAAAAATCGTATATAACTTGAAAATGAGGCATTAAGTGTGAAAATAAAGGACGTAAAAGTGCAAAAGAATAAAAAGAGGTTACAAAACAAAAAAAAATAATAAAAATAAACAAGTTAAAGTGAAAATTGTTTCCTTAAAAAAAATGTGATTTTACCAGGAAATATTTTCTTTTTGTGTGTTTGAAATGCGGTCGGTCTCACCAAGTTACGTTTATTTTTCTGATTATCCGCTTTCTATGTTGCTGGAGACATAAACAGAATATAATTCTCATTAAATTCTTTTTATACATATATGATTAACAACAACAAAAGTTAACGAGTTTCATTATTTTTTTAGGTGTTCTTCATTTAGAGTTAGAGCTATCACAATGAAATTATATTTCAAATTGAAATTGGTTTTAGATAGTTTTTGTTTTTGTACAATTTTAAGGTATATAGGATTTTAGCAAGGATTTTTCAATACTTTGAAATAATGATAGCACTTTTTAAATTGGAAATTTAAACAAATCAGCAAGGACATACAAATATTTTAATAATTTCAGTATGTACGATAAAATTATGCTATTAAAAAAACTTTTATGAATTGTTTTTATAAACTTCTTCTGTCGTATAATTTCAAATGAGTTTTAAAACTGCACCTAACCCATCTGTAGAAATTTATCAAACAATCTTCCCGGCTAAAAGACTGGATAATTTCCACATACAAAGCTTATAAACGATTATACTTAGAAAACTTGCAGGTTTGTGGAATCTAAAATAATTTTCTTAAACTTACCTTCCTTGCTCCTGAATAAATTGATAAGATGAATAATTCATTTAATATTAATTTGATTGATCATGTGGTTCATGCATGGAGCTACATAAATGATCAGAAGTTTTTCAAAGGATTAACATTTAACAAAGAATGAACAAAGGATGATAAAAGTGTTAAGATATTTTTACTAAAACTACAAATTCATTCAATTTGTTATTATTATTTCTACCCTTTCCAGGCTTTCAGAATTAACCACAATTTACTTTTCTAATTTCCTCATTATTCTTAAATCGCTAAGTTCATCTTTCTAGTGATCATGCCCTTCCTAGTGATCTGGCACATTTAATAATAATTTTGACAGAATCCGATTTAATCATTTTCTAATTTATATATCTGAAAATATCTTCAAAAGAATTGAGAGCATTAAGTTCAATCTTCTATTCCATTCATAAAACTTTTTATTATTATTTAAACATCAAAAATTATACAGTATCTAATATCAAAAATTCATCAACTATTTTAAAAGTAATATAAACTCAATTTAGTTTAATTGATTCAAAAATGTATGAAATTTTTGTTTGAATTATACTATATCGAAAGTTATCTTAATTGTAAATTGTTAATGTATAAATAAATTATTAGATTATTACTTAAACTATCTTTAAATTTAATAAAATAGAAACAAAATTATTTCAATGTTATAATAATAAATATCTATAGTACTTTTTTTATATATACTTTAAGGAAACTGATTTAAATTTTCATCCTTTTAAATCCCAACAATGAATAAGTATATAACACAATTATGTTATTATTAATTGTCATCAGACAAGGACATATAAGAACAATCTACAACATAAAAATGAAATACAAATAAAAACTTTATACAAACAAATATAACTATAAAAACATGAAGGATTTAAGAAATTTTCATTATAATTTTCAAATGTAGCATAAAATATTTATAAATTGTATAATAAGAGAAACTTTGATATTATAATAATATGTTGTTAAGATTTTAATATTTCATTTTCAAAATTTTCAAAATATGAAAATTTTATTTAAGTTTATATTTAAATGTTTTTATATAGTATCAAAAATTAAATTTGGGTCATAAAAATTCATATTTTTGTAATAATTTTTTATTATTTTGTATAAATAATGAAATAAATTTTTTATGAATTTCATTTTAAATTACAGACAAGTGCAAATTCTTAAAAATATTTAATATATTAATATTAGGTCATGATTAATCAATTATGGTTAACTAGAAAGGATTTAACTACATTTTAAAATCAGAATGATATAAATTTGAAAAATTATTATTAAAAAATACTTTAAATTTATGAAATTTATCAAATTGCAATGAGATTTAATTTAAATTTAATATCAACAGGACAGAACAAACATTTAAAACAAATTTAATAATATTCAATGTTGCATTGCGCAAGCTATCAATAACACACCGGTCACATTGCACCTAAACCGTTTTCATAATTTGTTGCTTAAAAAAAAGGATATTCTGCACGTATTAAAAATCGTATATAAATTGAAATTATTAATACAATTTTCTTCGGCACTCTGAATAACAAAAAAATAATTATATATTGATCTGAATCCTTTTTCAATAGAGATAAATGGAAATAGAGATCCTATTAATTTTAAAATTTAATTATATTATACAAAATTATAACAAATTATGTTAAAAGTCCCGATTAAAAGTTTAAATTACAAAGGACTATAATTATCAGGAAACTTATTAAATCAAATTTGGCATTAACGTTCGGTATCATTAAATTTATTTAATTGCAAAATTTTCTAGAAATTTATGTGTTCTATATTATATAGTTCTATTGGAAATTGATGCACTGATTCTGGTTTCATGATTCAGTTTAGTTTTATTCAAAAAAAGGATAATGATAAGAAACATATTGAAAAAATTGAAAAATGAAAAACTATTGAACTGATAAATACAAATATTATAATTCTCTATAATTCTACTAAACCTTACAAATTCAAAATTCACACATTCTGGTCGTACATATATGTATTAAATAATATCGATACATGATCCGCACTTGATCCACGTATTATGCTGAATATCGTATCTTTATGTTTTTTTGTTTTGTTTTTTCCATTGCATAAATAATAACTTTTAACCATTTTATTTTTGTTCTTGTTATTTAAACGGATAAAAATAAAATATTATTGTAGTATTAGAGAATGGATACTGGGAAAATAAATAAATTATTATCCTGAAATAAAAAAAAAAAAACACAAAAAAATTAAAGGGGGGGAGACGATGATTCGATTTTGTATTATTTTTTTTTTTGTTTTTTTGCTAAGAGGAATGACACAAGCAAAAACAGTACCAATAAAAAAAGATAAAATAGTTAAATGATTTTATTTTGCCTTTTGTTTACTAAAAAGGATAGGCAGAGGCAGGCAGGACCACTCTGTTAAAAAAAAAACTCCCCGACATTGAAAATATCGAAGAGGGTAAATAATATTATATAAAGGGAAAATATTATATATTAAACAAAAATTTAGTTTTGAAATCCGAGAAGTATTTAATGATTTTAGTATTCCAAAAGCGTTTAGGGAATACAATCCTTTTTGTTGTTGTTATTTTTTTTTTGTATATATAAATTTGCGAAAAACAAAAAAAAACTCTTATCCTTTTTCGATTTTAGGGAATTTTCATGTATTGTTTATAAGTATTTTTTTTTTGTTAACCCCTCGCACTATTGGCTATAATAAATTAATATGCACATAGAAAAGTTTCAATATTTTTGTTGTTTTTATTATTTTTCGTACGTTTTTATTTCATTTTATTCTTTTTTTATATTTTAAGACAACCAAAACAATATAAAAAATATAATAAATAAATAATTTTATTTATTTATTTTTATTCTTTCAGCTTTCAATTATATTTTTGAATATATTTCTCGTATATGTTTCAGAAAATTTGCCACGGATTTATTGCTGAGAAGTGTTTAATGCTGTACACATTTTTTTGTATCATAGGATTCAGTTTAAAATATATTGTTTTTTTATATTTATATATAATTTATTTAAAATAAAAATGTTTTTATTGATTCATAAAAATCATGGATTTTTATATAAATATATTTGATATATGAAATATAATGGAAATTTGGTATTTTTTTTAGTGATATGGACATCACTAAACTGGTGACATTTGAAAATTTTGATAAAGATAATAGAAATTGTAGAAATTTTTTCATATATATTAAATATTTGGTTATTTTAATACCATGATACATAAATTGTTGGGATAAATAGTTGTCAAATTGGCGACTAACCAGAATTTTACTTAAAACTTTTATCCATGGATAGCCATAAAAAACGTGGTTGATGTTTTGTACTCATATCCTAGCTAATTGTCTTTGTAGTCCATAAATACAATAATTAATATTTAAACTAATTTTTACAGATTGATATCTTATTTGACTTATCTGTGTCATCTTATCTTATCTCATCAGATTTATTTCATTACGCCATTGACATAATCCACAAATTATTATCTCAATTTATCTCAAGTTATCTCAATTATCCAAATATTTACCATAATTTTTTTAAATACTTTTTGATGACTTATTAAATAAACTTAGGGGGAAGGAACATAGACCAGATACTCAAAAGTGCTTAATGGGGACTGAAGAGACTCTTATTTTGCGTAACATCTGAAATGCTCATCTTCCTTTCTGTAATGATAACATTCTTACAGACATTTCAACCTACTAATCCGAATAATAACTTATGTTAATATTCATCAGTCTTTTAGCCAGGCGCTCCAGTCCCCATTAAGCACTTTTGAGTATCAAATCAATGTTCACCCTAAATTTAATTAATAATAATAAGTCATCGAAAATACTGAAAAAAAATTATGTCGAATATTTGGATAATAATTTCTGAATTATGTCAAAGCCGTAATGAAAAAGTATTGAAACTTTGATAGATTTTAATAATAATTTAATTCTTTATTTTCAATAAAAAGAATGTAAGTACATAATTTACTCTGTTCTTACTCTGTGTAAAGTAGAGTAAGTAGAATTTAAATGAACTAAAGATATAGTCGTATAAGCTCTACAAAATAATTCTCAATTAAATATGTATCAATTCAAAACCCTTCATATAAAAATAAATTTGACGTTTTTCCAAAAATAGCAAGAGCACTTATAATCTTAATGTTAATATTACCTCTAATTTGTTCTACACAACAGACAAAATCGAATAATTTACAATTTAAATAAATAATTCTTTTATTTTTTATTGAAATATGTAAAATCAATTTACATTTTTTTTAACAAATTGATGTACAAAAAAGGATAAGAAGTTCATACAATCCACCATTATATGATAATAAAATCACTTTTGATAAGGATATTATATTATGTCTGTCAAAGTGTTCAGTATTGTCAGTAATAAAAAAAAATGGTAAGAATTTAATAATATTAAAATATAAATATTTTAGTTGTTGATATTCCACGATAATAAAATTTTTTGAAAAATTGAAAATTGAAACTCTTATTTTTAAATTTTATATATTGCCAAAATTTTATACCGATTACTATTTCAATTTTTAAAGGACATTAAAAGACAAACTTCCGATGATTTAAATTGTTGCTTTTTGGTTACATTATTGTGTAAATGTTAAACTTTTTGGAAATTTTAAAAATATTCTCAAAATCCCGCAGTGACAGACCGACAGATATACATTCATTTAAATAATCAAAAACTTTAAGTAAATATTTTACAATTTTTTTTTTGTTTTTCATTTAAAAATCTACTATAAAACAATTTACATAAAAATGTGTTAGTAAAGTTTTACATCAATTTATATATATATACAAAATTAATACAGACTGTTTTGTAATGCCCCAGAATATAAAGGAAATCTAAAATTTATATATAATCCATACTCATATACATATTTATATACTCGTTTTATATATATATAAAAGTTACTAAAAGAAGGAAAATTTGTATTCAATTATTTTGGTCCAGTGGATCAACAGATTGACTAAAATTTCCATTTAAAGTACCAAATAAAAATATATACAACAAGAAAAAATGAAAAACTGTGGAAATTGAAAAATTAAGAACTACATACTTATTTTGTGTTGAAAGATATAAAAGGATGCCAAAAATAAAATAAAAAAAAACTTTGTAAATTCTAAAATATAAACAAACAAAAAAGAAATCAGATAAGGCCAACATTTAAATAAATTTTTGAATCAAGCAGTTTTGTTCGAAACTAACGTAAAGGAACCTTTATATAGGGAATTTTGTTGAAATTTGTTTCGTTTAAGTTTAGAAAGAGTATCGTGTTTACAAGGCATAAATACGTAAATATGGTCAAGAATATTTTCATTCAGTCGAAGTTCAAAATTACAAAATTTCATTTCAGACTAAGTTGAATTTTTCATAAAAAGTGTTCTACGGGCGACAGGTCACTACTTACTAACAATTAGATTACATATTTGATCTTATAGTCAAAAGATCTTGATATTGAATGTCAGAGTTCCTTGGTTGTGGTTTGCTTAAAATAATGATTTTGATTAAAATAATGATTAAGTTTTTGGTAACTATCAACGTTTCGATAGCCTAGGGCAGTTAGTTGCAAATTAACTAACAATACGATCAGCATTTAATTATATTAATAAAATCAAATTTTCCGCCCTTTTCTAAATAACCTTGCCAAATACAATACTCTCCAAATCAAAATATTGTGACAACATTTTCTATTAAATTTCTACATTTTAAATTAAATTAAATGCTTTTTAAATACAAAAACGATTTCTACAAAATCTTAATTTATTGCTTCTTTTCCCTTTCAAATTAAATTAAAACATAGATCAAAACTTAAACACTATTTCTTTTTTTTACACAATTTATGTTAAGATTTATCGTAATTGTAAATTGTTCACATTTGAACATTTCTCAGCAAAGTCAGTATAGTGTCAGTAATGTTGTTTTGTTTTTTTGTTCAATAACTAACAATTTACAAAGAATATTCAATATATTATAAACAATTACTATTTAAGAGGTGGTTCTATTTTCCTTCTTTTGGTTAGATCAATATCAATTTAGTTGAAAGAATAATTTTAACACATTTTAAATAGAAACCTTTTTCCTTGTTATGCATATATTTTCCACAATTTTTTTTCCTTCAATAATAAATAAGAGTGAAAAAAAAGTTTTTAAATACTATATGTACAAGCAAATGATGTACGAATCGAATTGACCGAAAGTACAATTGATCGAATTTACAAATGAATCCGAAGGAAATAAAAGTTTACATTCAGCTTTATAGGAATTTGTAATTCCTAAATGTATTGTAAATGTAAGATCAAAATTGGTTATTCAGTAAATTTGGTTAAAGGAAGATAGTGTTCTAAAAAGTAGAATTAGGTCAATTGCGCTTCTAATTACATATATCACGATGATTGACTGAACCACCCACTCTCACTGGTACTTTGATCAAACTGTGTTAAATCCAAATTTTAATATTGAATTGACAACCTTTAATACAGTTTTGTAACCAAAACATTGAAGACGATGAGTCATTTATGTATTGGTATCAGTACCAGTTTCACAAGCTTGTAACCTTCACAGTCATCACACTATCGACTACATAATTTTACATAGTATTGTAAATTTCAATAAAATTGTACATTTGATCAACTATGAATACAATCAATAATAAATTCGACCTATTTACTTATATAAAAATTGTGAATTTGGTCAATAGTGTATTCGATCAATTAACCCGACCCTATTCAAATATTGTACGTAGTGTAACAACTAGTAATTTTGTATTATATGTTAATAAATACCTTTATATATTTATACATTTAATCGGAAATTTCGAAACACTTTTTTTGTTGTGAAAATTGTTTGGGGTTCTTTTTATAATGGTTTGTTTGTGATTGTTTTGCGTTGTAATATTGTATTATTTGATGAGAAATGAAAGAATGATATGCAATTAAATTAACTTCATAAAAATATCTATATAAACTTATATGGAAATATATCAAATAAATATATACATATATAGATATTCAATTTAGTATTCAATTTCGTTAACCATCACGTGATTCATTTAGTTTTTGAAGTTTTCTCTATTACATTTCTAGGATGTGGTGGTCGTGAGGGGGTTAAAGTCAGACCATTGAGACTTGTTAACAGAAAATCCGTTTTGGCAGGTTGCATGTTTATAGTTAGTTTAGATATAGTTTTATTTTACTAATATTTAATATACTGACTTTTTGAACACCATATAAAAAGAAAATATAATACCAAAAAGGACTCGAAATATAAAACCCTCTAGAGGTTTTGCAAAAAAAAAAAAAAATATAAAAAACTTTTTTAACTAAAAATAATTTAAAAAAAAAAAAAATTTTTTTTGTTTGTTTTTATTTTTGAAAAGTTGGTTACAAAAAATCTCATAAATCTTTTAAATATATTTATGTAACTTTGTCTGGTCTTGTGTATAATCAAGTATTTTATAGAGAAAGCGTGGTTTAAGAACTACTTCTTTTAACTTCTATGGTGGATTAAGAATTAATGCCATTTAAAATAATGAAAAAAAATACGGAAATAACCGCAAACCGGAAAATTATTTTATAGATATAAAGAAATTGCAACAATTAAAAAGTATTGAGGAATTTAGTGTAAATAAATTGAATTTACAAATACTTTAAATCTGTCTATTGAACCAAATTTTACTTGAACACTGTCTGATGTCTTACATGTAAAAGGTTAATTGATAATTCCTCATTTGACTGTGCAGCCACAGGTGAAACTGTTACATGAAAAAAATCAAATTTACAATATCAAAAATATAATATTTTTAAATTATTCATTCGTAGACCTGGACTATTTATCTATTGATTCCTGGACAATCAAAAAAGCGAACAACAAAGCTTCTTGAAATAAGTATGAACGACCTGTAAGGAATACTACCATGTTTACTTCATATTCACTACATTTACATTAACGTGTGTAGGTCAACACCAGGACAAATCGGCAGAGCACGGTGAAGTATTGATTTTGACATCTATAGGCTATTTTTACACTCCTTTGGAAATGTGGCGACTGTCACTAAAGCAACTGACCTATTTTATCAACAATCCTGACTTGGTCGATGTCGAATAATTGAAAGATATATTACAGTAAGCTAAAATGGCTGCTGTGATAAGGACTATTTGTGACCCACCCTTACTCTAAACTCTACATAACATAATCTAAATATTTTTAGCGGAAACACTACTGGAAAACCCACCTTTATTCCGTTAATATTATTATATTATATAAAAAATATTAATTATGTACTAAGATTTTCCTCTAGCGAAAAAAAAAAAAATGAACATAAATATTCAATTAAATTATTGAAAATTATAAAGGAAAATATTGAATTTTTTTTATATATATATATTTATTGGAAAATTTTTATTTACAAATAATTCCACATGATGAAATAAAAGGTCTCTGTTCAAATGAAAATTATTTAAATCAGATTCTTTTTTTTTTCTTTCTTTTTATAATAAAATATGGAAAACAACCATTAAAAAATATGAAAAGATATTTGAAAAATAAAAAAAAAAATGATGAAAATATGTAAATGTCCATTTAGGAAATAAAAACTTTTTTTTTCTTTTTGGGGTTTGGTTTTATTTTGTAACCTAAAAAAAATATAATTTTCACAATATTGATGTGAAACCGCCAAGTTCTTTTTATATATTTATGAGTAAAATATATTTAATGTTGTTATATATGCTTCTAAATAATGAAACAAAAACAACTAGCAACAACAACAACAGAAAAAGAAGGTAAAATAACAAGAAGTAATATAAATACCGCGAAAATGTTAATTTTAATATAACATTAATATTTATAAAACGATTCACAATGTTTCTATGTATATACATATATACAATTTATTAAATTCTAGAATAATTTTTCTGAACTACATACCACCCCCCCCCCCCTCCGAACCGAACCAAGTCCTTCAGAAATAACACGGAATTTTATGTATTTTGTATACGAATAGACAGTTGGTTCCGGCTCGCATGTAATTACCAATTTTACACATAGCTATTTATGTAATTATATTACGTATATTACATAGGTATATATAAATAATTATATATATACAAACTTGGTATTAAAGGTTTATGGAAATTAATTTTTTTTTTGTTTAGTTCTAAATTTTTAATATTTTGAAAAACATAAAAAAGAAAAATTATATCACAAAAAATTTTAAAATTTGTTTTGATAAATTGAAAGTGTAAGAATTTTTAAGATTATTTAGAAAAGATTTTTCAACTTCAACTGGTAAGATTTAGATTAGATTCTTGTACTTGCTGAATTAAAAGAATTAGACGAATAAAAATTTAAAATGTTTTTAGAATATAGAAGAAGCATAGTAGAAAGTAAGACTTTCAAGGAAACTTTACATTTACATTAATTATCATATTAATTGTTCTGCGTAGCATTAATAGTTTAATCTTGACATAATTAGTTTTACTAAGTGAAGGATCTCCAACTATTTTAGGAGCTGTTAGGATGGAATTATGTAGAGAAATTTAAAGATTTAAAGTAATTTTAAAGCATATATGTTTCCGGAATGTATAAATGCTTTCGATGCAGCGCAACGATTGTGACCAAATAGCTTTAATCAAGTAGAAATTGAATATGATAAATTCGTTGCTAGTTCTTTGTTATATATTTAATATAGATTAATTTTCTCTGTGTAAAATGTACCCTCATAAATATTTCGATCATTTTAGACTTAAATTTAGTAACGAATTTTCTTTAGCTCTTATTTAATTTACTAGTCATGAAATTGAAAATCTGTAAAACCTGCAAACGTTACGTATTTTAAGCTGAATGAATTTATTAAATATAAAATCATTTTAAATTTCATTTAAAAAATAGATTAGTTTAATTTTAATTAAATTCATTTTAAAAAAACTTCTGCCAATGTCAACTGTTTTTACAATGTTGGTCCTACTTAATTTGTTGTTATATTCGCAGAAATACAATTACATATCTCATTTTTCATTCCAGGAAAACTAAATCATTAAAATCATGATTTAAATTGATCATAATTAATCAAAAAAACATAAATTGATTACTTTTAAATGATTCACGAACCACCCACCAATCATTAAAAATATCTTAAAGTTGGTTTTTAACGACATTTATTATTTTAAAATTTCTTAACTTTTGAATTACAATATTTTCAATCAACAAACTCTTCACTTTGTTATATAAGTATTTTTTTATCACTTATACGGCAAGATTGTGTAGGGTCATTAAAAAAATATATAAATTATTAAAACATAAGATGTTAAATTTTCCACCATAAAAAAATAATAATATATAAAAAAATTGCCGCTAAACCTAAAATACCACCAAAATTTCTAATTGGAGATTATTATTTTATCCGGATTTACTAGTAAATATTGCTTCTTATCTTTCACATTATATCATTATTTAAAGTATAATTCCTTACACCAAAAAAAAAAAATAATATAAATACCAGGATCCAGGATATAAGTAAAATACCTGACAGTCTTCAATTTTTATTCATCCTTCCTGGTGTCTTCTCTCATGCAACAATAAATTAAAGTAGGTATATTATTATAATACGTAAAAATTGAGTGCTATTTTTGTAGCCTACTTAAAAAAAAATAGCAAGCAACATTGGAAATTCGAATATAAAGTTAGTGATTATTAAGAAGGTTTAACAGCGGAGAGAGAGTTTTGTCGTTAACGAAATAAATTCCAAGGAAATTGCGTAAAACAATATATATTTATATGTATGTATATAATAATTATTTATTTTTTCGGGTTCCTTTCCACTTTTCAAATCAGATAAAAATTAGTGAAATATTTTTTATTTTTTTTATTTGAAAATTTTATGTTATTATGCTGGGTATGGTATGAATTTCCACACCATCAAGAAGAAGGAAAAACAAATTATGGTAAATAAAAAAAATTTCCTTCATTACATTACAGAGTTATTATTGTGAAAACTTCTTTTCAGCAGTTTTTTCAATGAAATATTTTATTTTGAAAGATAGACAGACAGGATAATGGATTTATAAGAGAGTGGAATGAGTAAATATTGAGCTACCTCTATCATAATATGTAGAAAATAAGGAAAACACGAACAAAACAATTTTCAAATTATTTATATTTGTTCCTTGGAAGTTTAAACGAGTTCCTGGCAAATGAAGATACGGGTGGAAATTTTGATTATACAAATATATCTACAAAAAAATAGTTTTCATACAAAATTACATTTTCACAAAACAATTTAAAGAAAGTTAAATATTAATTTACCATATGATTTTTTAGTATTACAAAAAAATACGATATTTTCTTTGAACCATGATAGTAAAATATAAATTCCAATTGAAACTTGGAAAAATATGTCAAAGTTTTATTTTGTAAAATTAGCTAGTTTATACTCTGATAAACACCCGAAATCTTTATAAAAATGTAGCAAATAAGAAAAATGCTACTTTACTTGGGAAACTAAAATAAGTTATAGGTGATTTATGAGCAAAACTAACTTCCATATTAAATTCTGGTAGATACTATCGATATCATCGCAGTCAATCTTTATAAATGAAGACTGGACATTTCAACAGTAGAAATTATACCGTGTAACTAACGAATTCTCTTACTAATACATATTGATTCCAGAATATCATTTAATTTGATAGTGTTCAGTTGGGAATATATAATTTCCTCAATGTCAGAAGCGTTTGAGGAAATACTTCAGAATTGTTAAATTTGCTACAATTTAATAAGCTTAACAATTAAGTATTACTTAATTGTTAAGGAAATTCAAATTTTTCAAATCATATTAGCTTATTAATTGGTAACATATTCAACAATTCTGAAGTATTTCCTAAAACCCTTCTCGTTTCAATTAACTAATATAGCTTAGAATCCCGTTTTAATAGCCATTCTTAAAGTGTGTTTAAAGTACTTTAATATTAACCATATTTTTAAGGTCAACAAATTGACGTATTATTTTTTTCATTCAACATAATATTATTAAATTAGAAGAAAGAAAGAAAATAAAAATTAAATGAAAAATAAAAAAAAATTCTAAAAAATTATTTACATAAATTTTTAAAGGTTTCTGTTTGTCACAAAAAAAAAATTCCCTTTTTTGAATATTATTAACCAAAGAATCAAAAATTGTAAAGGTATATAACGTTACCTACCCATAATTATATTTATTTCAAGGACCAAGTTAATTTACCAAATCTTTCAAGCGGAAAACCCTCTGACATAATAGATGAGAAATAACCTTTTTTTTCATGATTATTTTTGTTAGTTGATTTTATTGATTGTCTTGAATGCCACATAACTATTATTATTATTTTCTTTTTATTAGGTACCTAATATTATAAATTTTATATATATTTAGATTAATATGATTTTTACTTTGCCCATAGCCTAAAATTCATTCATTGGATGAATATTTTTGATTATATCATGACCTTTCTTTTATGTGTATTTTTTTTTTTTTTACCTTTTTTAAAATCCATAAAATGTTTAAATTTAATTGTCATCGGAAATTCTTATAAAATTTTCTTGATTTTATTTATTTTCCTTTTTGTTGTTGTTGTTGTCCTTATAGCAAAAGATTTTATAATTGGGGATATAATTTTTTTTTTTTTTTTGAAGTGTCTAATATCATAAATACAAAGTTCTTTTTTATATTATGATTGCTTGCACTGAGAAAAATGTTCATTGTTGAATTTTGAGCTGCGATAAACACTTCATAATTAAAGTAATAATTAATAAATTTTATTCAAACTATGCAAATGTTTAATAGCTTTATAAAAGAAATTAAAGAAATTATGCCTCCATTAAAGAAATTTCCAAGAAAATTTACAGGCGACTACTTATTCCACGATAAAATAACTAATGTCTACTAACTTAGAAACTCTGATATCACTTAAAATAATTCCTCCTTATATTTTTGTTAGTAACTAACAAATAGCTCGACTCAAACCCGCAAAATAATACCTTAACCATGTTACTAGTCGGTAGTCGCTATCACTGCCTTAACAGTAACTAATTATTCTGTGTGTGACGATTTTGGTTGTGGAGTTCTAACTTGACTGTAAAACTACCATTGGCTCAATAAAGTCTAATTAACATACGTGACGTGCTGTGCAGTTATAATTAAATATGTAAATTATGTTTGTGTTTAAAATTAACATTAAAGATTTATGATGAATGAAAATTCCTTTTTTGTTCAATCAAATAATATTCAAGGTTTTCAAAAGAAATAAACGTATACATCAAAATTCATTTGCGACAACTCACACACATATTTTTTTCAGTGTACTTGATGGCTATATAGAGTGAAAGAAAATCATGAAGAAAATTTATTTAATATTTTCATCACTTCTTTTTTTTATATTATTTTTGGGTAAACAAATCTTCATTCACTTTGTTATTTGTTGTTGATGATGAAAAAATGAATCGATAATCAAGTAGACTTGTTTTAATTGTTAAAATTCATAATCAGTTCTGGCTGATTAAAAAGATATAGTATGAAAGATATTTACATTGAATTTTTTTATTTAATTTTTTGTTATTATTTCATTATCAAGGACCAAAAGAAGGAAAAATGGGAAATTTAATATTTTAAGATACAAATTATAAAGAAGGAGGAAAAGAAGAAAAATTTAAGTGTTAAATTGTGGATAGAATTCAAATAAAACTGATTTCAAATTAAAATCAAGGAGAATCTATAGAAACAGAGATTTAAAATATGACTTTAACATTTTTATTGAACAATTTTAGTTGAATTATAAATTTTAATGTTTACATTGAGATTTTCCATTTTTTTTTTTTTTTTTGTAATTAATTTAAAAATTTAATTTTCCAGTAATTAAATATTGTTAATTTAAGGAATTTCGATATAAAAATATTTTAAATATTAGAAGAAAACTGTGGAGAATGTTTGTGTTTGTAATGAGAGAACAGTGAATATAATATTTTAGGTTATACATAAGGCAGAATATACAAAGCTATATTTAAACTTATTACAGGATGTATGGATTTTTCAGTTCATAAAAAGGATAGTGTACAGACATAACTTGTGTACTAAAGACTCGATTTTCTTGATTTAATTGGAAACATTCTATTTTTAAAAAGGCGATAAGTAATTACCTTTTTTGGACATAAACTATATTTATTTAATTTTTATTATTTATTATGTTAAATGTCCAAAAGATGGGATTTATCATAACACCTTCCACGATGCTACATTTTCCCTGTAAATCATTTATAAATTAATTAATCTATACAGGGAAAATTAAGCATCGTGAAAGGTGTCTTTATCTACAATTTAAAGCTTCCTTCCAAGTAATACTTAAAATCTCCAGAACGTGTTTAATGAAATGTCTGGTGTAAATGCACCATAAGATTAATCATGATGTATCTAAAACTTATTACATTTTAAACTAGAGAGTCATTTATCCATTAAATGGACAAAAAATTTGTTAAACACAATTTCCAATTATAGTTATTATTAGATAACAAATTTGATTCAATAATTTTGAATTTAATCAAATCTTTCATATAACTTCCATAGTTTGTTACAAAATTCCATATCACAGGAATCAATCATAATTTAAGTCCATTTAGGTTCTAACTATACAAAACAAAATCTATAATTTCTTAATAATAAAATTCTCTGAAATACAACAACAACAAAAATGAAAGCAATTTCAAATTTTATGCCACAAAAAGGACAAAATAAAATGTAATTTATTAATATTGGGGAAAAGTATAAGTTAATATAATATTTAGCTAAATTGAAGAATGATTTATAACTAATTAATTTGTTATGGTTTTCGCATAATTGAATAATTATAATCCGTACTATAAAATTCAGAAAAAAATAAATGTAATTTTGTTAAATTAGGAAGAAAAATTATACTTTAATATTTTGATTCAATTTATTCTTTCAGCTCAACAAATCTTTGGGAAACTTTAATTATTTGTTGACATTGTATGGATTTTATTGTTAATGTTATGTTCTGTACTGTACTGTGTTCACTCTAAATTATTCCTTTTTGTAGTCATCATTTACTTAAAGCTTATAACTCGAAAAATACTCAGTTTTTCTCAAATCCTTGGGATATTTAAATAATTTTATAAAGTTATAAATCTATGTACTTATTTACGTCCATATCTAACATATTTTGTAGCTATTAACATAAAAAACTGTTTGTATATAGACTAAAAGTAGTTAAATCTCTAACAATTTCGTTTTTCAATAACAAATTTTTATTTTTCGGATGACAATAAACAAAAATTTTCTGTCCTTTTTTTTCCATATAAATATTTTCCTCAATAATTTTACTTTGTTTAAGGCTATCGTAATTTTTCCAAACCCACATATAAATTTTAAATTGTAAAGAACGAAAAAAAATGAATATATTTTTTTACACATATTGTGAAAAACAAAAAACATATTTTCCTACTTAAGAAGGACATCCTTTTCTCCTTTCAGCCAAAAGAAAAATCCAAATAAGTATATATAAAAAAAAATTATACCGACTTTTCATCCTTAGTGACCTTTTTATCATTTTCCATCTCTCAAAATACAAAATAGATTTTCTTTTTTTTTTCTTTTTTGTTATAACACTTGAAAAATATATTTTCAATTTGCATAAAATATTTTTTCCAGAGAATACAAATAATTCAAAATAATGAAAAACGATATGTGTAGCTATAACTAACAATAACAAAAACATAAAATCTAGGTACTTTAGAACATGGGATTAGAAGATAAACCTAAAAACAAATTCTTACTTATTGAAAACAGCAAAAACATATAAAATATTTTTTATAATAATTTAAATCAAAGATAACAAAAAGAAAGAAAATATCAATTTTAAGAAGAATTTATTAAATATTCGATAAATTTTCTATGAACTTTTTTTTTTTGTTTTTTAACCTTAAATTGAGGTTAAAATATTATTGATTTATTCACTGTCAATTTGACAGTTGTTATCATTAAATTTATACAAATATTATAATTAAATATGAAAATATGAATTAAATTCAAAATTAATTTATATTTCAAATTAATTAGTACATTCATTTCCTTCAATAACAATCACCAATTTTGAGTTTATGTTTTCACGGTTTTGTGGCACAGTTGTTATGTCTACTAACTTACGACTTTTGAGTTTATGGCTTCTATCTCTAAAAAATGTTGAGGTTTCGAATATAATTGGCAAACCTTTGAACATGTCTTGATTATATATAAAAATGATTAGAAATTGCAACAATATGTCAGAATTTGATATTTCTGATAGTTAAAACACTTGTTTTTGAATACGGATGTCAAAGGTTACATTTCCAAACACTGTAAACCAATTTTTACACATTTTTATATTTGAAAATTATACAAAAATAACTTAAAGAAAAGTTTATGTGGAACCCGGCTTCGTCGTTTTAATGTAAAAGTAAAAAGTTCTATAGAGAAGAATGATGTATCGAAATGTCAAAGAAAAATTAAATTAGATTTTTTTGGAAAACTAAAATTATATATTTGAAATATAAATAAATAACGAAAATCAGCTGATTTTCCAAATTTATTCATTTTCCAAGTTCAACTTAGGTCATGACTTTCTTGTTTATATCCAAAAAATAAAAATATTATTATTGCCATATTCGACTTGGAATTTTAATATTATTATTTTTTTATTTTTCGATTTTCTTATTTTTCACAAAATTTCCACACCTGTAACAGAATTATCTTTATATAATATCCTTGGAATTGGTGTTCTATTATATTAGTTACGAATCTTCGTTATAAAAAAAATGTGAAAAAAAAGAAAAATGGAAAATCTTCTCGTGTACGCTGTACACGTTTTTATGTTATTGAAAACATACAATTCCTCGTATTTTTAAGAGGAATTAAAGGAAAACTTTAAAGTGTTGTAATGGAAAATTCGGTTTGTAAAAGTTGAAATTTATCAAAACAAATTTATTTTTACAATGTTTCCGAATTTCAGAAATTTAACATCTATAGTTGATAAGCTGAGCTAGTGAGAATCAAAATTTCAGAATTACTATATATAAAAAACATTCTTCATATCTGACAGTTTCGAAATTTTGTATTCGAGAAATTAGCTAAAAAACGCTGTAAGTATTAACAAACAACTCCTAAATTTTGGACTAAACTTATGATTAGCAAATTTTTGAGATTTTTTTGTTGTTTAATTTGGAATTGGACCATTTCATAGAACAAAAATATGGGCAATAAATAAATTTTGACATTGTAATTATTTATGACATATTTCAAGAAAATATATTTTTACACGTGTAATAATTTTTAAGAATTTATCCTTAAGTATCCCAAAAAAAAGAATATAAAATTATAAATATTTTTAAGATAATCTTGATTATTAGGCATATTTTTTTTTACCTTTTACCACTAAACATTAGGCAGCGCGTTGTTAAAATAACAATATTTTTTATTAAGTTTTTGTTTGAGGAAATTTTATATTTTATGTATATATAAATAACAAAATCTCCACCTGGAAATATCTTTATTATTTACGTTTTTATATTTATTTATACATATTTTTTTTTTTTTCATTTAATAATTTTTAACAACCTGTCCGATTTTAAAACCAATAACTACCTTAACAGAGTAGCAACAATCTTCAATAATATTATACCACCCTAAAAAAAACTTATTTTAATATCATATTTTTTACGGGAATGGGGATTCATTTATTACCTTGGGGAGTTTTAAGTGAAAAGTTAAATGAACCAAGTTTTCAAAAAATAAAAAAAATATTTTATGCTATTTTGTTTTTATTTTTTAAGATACCAAAACAAAACCTTAGAGAAATGAACCACAACATAAAGAATTCCATGAAGAAAAAAATAAAAACAAATAAAAACCACAAAATTTGTAAGGAAGAACATCAAAAAAATAAGGATTGGATGAACAAAATTTTCTAGAAATTTAACTCAAAACATTTCTATAGATACTTTGTAGATAATATGCAACGAGAAAAAGTGAAAAAAAGAAAACTAAAAAAGAAAGTTTTTATTGTAATTTAAAATAATTAAATTTATTTTTTAATTAATTTGTATTATTTTTTTAACTAAAATTAGCAATTTAGTTACATGTAAAGGATAATTTTTAAATTTTTTGTGTTATAGTATTTGAAAATTAAAAGCGATTTAAATCATCGGATGTAACAGACCGAAGACCAAACTTTTAGTATCAGTACGTAAAATCTATTAAAGTTATAGATTTTAAAAGTTATAAATAATTTGTTATTAGAATTATATTGTTACCTGAATCAAAATAATGAATAAAACAAGTGTGAAAATTTCAAACAGTTTGACACTTATCTAAACTGACAATTAACGACATTTCGTAATGTATTATTTAATTTTGACATTGAAGTTTTTTAGAGCTAAATTAATTCTGAAAATATTTGAATTTGTAATATAATTTGTATAAATACATTTTGTAATTTGAACTGATCAATTATGTATGTAAACATTATAAATAGATATTAAATCAATAAAATGATTGATGACTTTTACTATGATGCGGTTATGCTAAATTATGTTAATAAATATAAATATTTAATTAAGATTGTGACACACTAAAGTTTTGAAAAAATATCGGAAAAATTAAAAAAAGATTTTCATAATTAATATTTGTAGTTTCTTTCATATTAATTCATATGAAAAGATATTAAAAAGAATAAGAAATGAATTATTTAATTCTTAATAATAAATTTGTTTTTCTATATATCTAGTTCTTAAGTTGCATAAAAGATAATTTAAGAAAAAAATGTATGTTAACAACATAAAAAATGTATAAAAAATAATCAAAAGAAATATAAATTATCATTAAAATAATATTTATTTGTTAGCCTAAACTTATAAATTATTTAAAGATTTTTATGGAAACCCTGAGATGAACCAATATAAACAAACTAAAGAAAAATTATTTCAAATGAAATGAATGTCAAAGAAATGTTAAAAACTTACATAGAAAAACGAATGTGTTACGTTTAAAATTAATATGTAATGGACTTATATTTTTATAGAATATTTAACATTTCAAGCACTCAGACATTAAAGTGGGTTCAAAGTGAATCCTTTTATAATACTAATAGCAAGCACATCGGTTATCTAGTCTACTTCCTGTATTTTTACAATATAAATTAGGTTTGATTCCCATAATTTGTACACTTCCGACTCGTGTACCATGTAAAACCATTTTAACCCTGTTACATGAAATGAAACTAAGAGTCTGGCCTCTTTCGTTCATCTTCGAAACAGCTATAGAAATATTTACAGATAACATTTAATTTTCTGTGACGAACGTGACTACCCAATTCATAGAATATTTAGTAAATATTAATTGTACAAGGTTTAAATATTACTTAATTTCTTCAAAAACTTTATTTTATTGAATACGAGGTTATAATTAGGCATTACTATCATAGATATATAATTATGACGTGAACTTTGCAATCTTAATTGATGAAAACATTCAAATGACAACATTATAAATATTGAATATAAAGGTTGTGATTGAAAACTTGGAAGTTTGTCATAAGTTAACCAACCCCAAAAAACATCTTTCGAGGTTATGAAATAAATTGAAGACCATCAGATAATTTAATTTGTATACTAATAATTTGTTAAATAAAAATAATGCTTTACATTACGATAGTATTTTATCAAAACCAAAAAGGTTACGTTTTTCTGTTCATAAAATTTACATTAAATCATAACTTTCATAATTATATAAAATAATAGAAAATATCATTTATAATTATAAGTATAATAATAATTTAAAATGTTTTATTCTATTTTATAAATAGTAGTAATAATTATTTGAAATTTATAACTTTTTACGTACCACACGAAACAAAAAATATTTGTAATGAACCAAATTTATCAAAAATTAAAGTGTATATTTATAC
This sequence comes from Rhamphomyia laevipes, assembly GCA_963920725.1. NCBI lineage: Eukaryota > Metazoa > Arthropoda > Insecta > Diptera > Empididae > Rhamphomyia > Rhamphomyia laevipes. The sequence continues at coordinate 38,542,179 of OY987258.1, read as the reverse complement.
CTTAACCAACCAACAAAAACACAGACATAATATTAAAATAATATTCATCCAATGAGAGTTAAAAACAATTCATATAAATGTCAAAAAACCACCGAAAAAAAAAATCGGAAAAGTAATCTGTCATCATACACATATACATATATAAATATGTAATAATATTTAAATTCATGCTAATATTAATACCGAAGAATAATAACATGAAGAACTACTCATCCAGATATAATAATAATATGTATTATAATATAACCACAGTAAAATATGCTAACCAAAATACAGATAGCTTCCAGTTTTTTGGTAAATAAAATGACTTTATTGTAATAAGGATAGGAAAAACAAAAGTATGAAAATGAAAACGGTATTTAATCATGCGTCCTTTAACGACACCCAAAAACAAAAACAAAAAAAAATTATCGTCATTTTTCATTTTTTGTTTCAAAATTATTATTTATATATTTTTAGCTTTATGAGCGGTAATTTTTGATTAAACATTCTAATAAATTTATTCTGTTGAATGATTTTTTTTTAAGATTTTCTATATTAAAAGATTTTATTGTAATTAACCTCCTCACCCACAATTTTAAAGTCCGTTGTGTATTCCGATTACTCTATTTTTATATACACAATACAATTCTAACACACATCAAGCTCGTACTTTTCAGACAACTTTCTACTGCCTTGGTACGTGAAGCTGAAAGAAACCATAATAAGCTGACAATATATTTTATTCCTTTTTCACTCCACTCGCTAGGATAGAACCTCAATGATAGAGGTTTCATGATATTTTATTGTCAATTTGGACTTCTAGTGAAGAAACTTTAATTGCAACAACCTAAATACTTTTAATTGTGAGATATTATTAGCAAATGGTTTCATTGTCTCAACCGTTATCAATTTTCTTTAAGTCTGCGAAAATTGCTAACAGTTTAGACAATTTGCTGACATCTCATTAAAATTATTTTGATTGTTGCAATTATGACAATAATAACATATTGCAAATTTATATTACTAATTCTAATTTAAAGCTAAATCAATTTGGAACGATAGCAATGCCCCGGTCTAAAGTTAAACCCGGAACCTAATATATCTGAATGGTCATCCTAATAACTGAAATTACATATCTTTTGAATTCGTCAAGTTTGCTGCAATTACGAAATCATTCAGATTATAAGATAATCCCGAACCACATTTAAATTTAGTATAATAAAAAAATGCATTTGAAAATTTGTCCAGTAGATATTGAAAAAAACAACTTAAGATTCTGTCAAAATATATTTGACAGCTATTCATTTGACATTTGAGTTGCGTACGTTAACTTTAGAATAATTTTTATGTTTTGTAATTCTGTACACCAATTTGGTCACCGTTTCGGTGCACGTTGCACAATAATTTTCAAAGGTTATACAAGATGAAATCAGTTTAACAACAAACCCTGAAAATCGATTTTTAAATGTTTTTACCAATGCAGCTAACAAATTTGTCATTGTTTATATTATTTTTATGTTATATATATGCTAAACATATAAAATTATTTTAATATGTTGCTTTATATATTACTAAACATTTTCATCCCCTAAAAGAGGAAATACAAAAAAATTTCATCAAAATTTGTGTACATATGTGTGTGTCTCTGTTTTTCTTAGACATTTCGAAGTAATGTTATGTCAAAACAAGATTTTTTTCATTTTTTTTTTTTAAATAAGGACGTACTTTATCATTCATAAAATTGTGATCCTGTTTTAAAGCTAATATGTTTTAGCGCCATCATGCATATAACTGTCTTTCGTTTATGTAAAACGATAGATAAGTCAATGAGGTTAAAAACAGTAATAAATCTTTTGAGTGTTTTTTAGCTTGATGTATTATTTATGTTGTTTTTGTTTTGTTTTTTTAGTAACCACATAAATGAGTTTATAAATTGTATGTAAGTGAAACATTTTTCTTTTTGATCTTATAAAAAAATAAAAGAAATGTATAATTTTTCAAAGAAAAACCTAAAACATAAAAAAATATGCTACAAGTTGTCAAAAAATTTGAGTAACAACAGCAACACTTATAGAAGAATATGGAAATTTAAATTACTTTATATTTTGATAATTTTCAACATATAATGTATGTATGTATATATGAAATAATGAAACGGAAGATTTTAATATATTGAATTACATACTTAATATTATATTTAGAAATTTACTTTCTTATTTGACAAAACCGCATGACAAAATCAAGTGAAAAATTTGTCATGAACTTTTATGTTATTTGAAATTTTTATTGAAAAAAAAAATAATTATTTAAAGAATTTAATCGTCCTTAGTAACATAAAGAAAGTATTCACATAAAATTGGGCAGAATATTGAGAAGCTTCCTGGCAGTATTCATACACTATATACATATAAATATTTTTAAGCTGTCCAGCGATGATGTTTAGACGACTTTCAAATGGGACGTAAACTAAACATAAATTTGACGTTGTTCAAAACTAATGTGGAGCAAGTACTGATATATGATTACATTACTATTTGGAAAATGGCCAATGCCATCATGAGATAACGCCAAAATTTCTTAAATCGCTATCTACGAAGTATTCTCCGGATCTATTAACATAACATAATTTCTAAAGAGGATTTGCTTTATAAAATTGTAAAAGAAAGAATAAATAATTCGATCAGGACACGAAAATTGAAGTGGGGTCACACACTACGAAAGGATGAAAATAAAATTGCATGGCGGTATGCTATGGAATGGAACTCACTTGCTTAAGAAAAACGAAGTTTATGTCGCGCTGAAACAATTACAAAGGAATCGGAAACATTGGGTAAAAGAAGGCTTGAAACAAGATGGGCGTACAGGAGCAGTGTCTGTCCTATGCCCCATAAAAATATTTAGAAAAATACTGACTTTTAATACTCTTTAATGGACGATGGACCTACAGATACTTCTGAAATATTTAATGTAATGGAATTAAAGATGAAATATTTTAATTTACAATTACATTGTCCGTACTCAACTGCGCTTTAATAAATTTAAAAAGCGTATGAAAACTAAATTAAATTACTAAAATATTTCATTTAATTACTAATAAATAAAAATAATAAAAATACCATTTTAGCATCAATTTTAGCATCAAAATTTATTTACGACTAAAATAGCCACAGAAATTTTTAATAAATATCATTAAAGTGTAAAATATATCCATAAAAATTTGGGCCAAATAAATAAAATATTTTTTTTTATATTTTTTGCAAATCAATATATGAAGGATTAACAAATAAAACTATATAGAATCTAGATAGATTATCTACAAAAATATAAAATTGCAAATCGAGAATTTTTGAATGTTTATTAGATTAAAAATTTGTTCAGCATATTTTTTATATTATATAAATTTACGACTTTATACAAGCATTTCTGGTCATGCTATAAATAATACCTTTAAATACATTTAATATATACACAATTTATTCAGGAAATTAAATATATATTTATATATATAAATATATTTTATATTTTGAAATTAGCCTATTAATCATTTCGTGTATACCAGACAAATGAAATAACCTTTAAAGCAACACACATAAAAAAATAAATATTATATTATTTTACGAGGAGTTATGGAATAACTATTCCAAATTTGTAATGGAAAATTGAAAAAATGTTAAATTGTTTTTTAAGGCTCACCTAAGGCTGGCGTTCCAGTGTCCTTCAATATCTCATATTAATTTGTTACTCTCTTATGAACATATTTTCATTTGATTGATGTTCGGTAAGGTTTAGTAGAAGTATTGGACCGAAAATTTCCGAATTATATAAACTACATTCTTCTTACCTATTAGAAATTTACATTTTCCTGATTACCAAGTCCTGTTTAAACAACACCAATGTTTTAGGCTACCCCTAAGTTATCTTAGATATTAGGAATGAGTTGTTAGATTTGTATTTGACTCTTCGAGTTGATAATAAAATAAATTACAAACTAATTTATTATAGTTTTCATGTTTTTATTGATTGTTCATCATAATTAATTTGTTACACAATTTATTTAAATACACTTCGCTTCTTAAATAAATGTGTTTAAGTCATTTGCAACAGAACGTTTTTATTATAGAGAGGATGAAATAAAAATAATATATAAAAATGGTTAAAAATCACATTATTCAATTGATTAAGCATAAAAAATTAAATTAATTAATGTTGAATGGCGTTGTGTCCTTTTAGAGATTGATTTTGTTATGTTTTTTTTAAATATAAAGGACATAATAATTAATTAAATTGAATCTTTTTTTATATTGATTTGAACACTGAACTCAGTGACTTATTTTGATGATATTTGATATCAGATGCGTAATAAGCGAAATTCAAGTGTAAGTAGTAAAGTTTAGCTAGCATCGATAATGTTTAAAATTATTTCAGCAACAGTTTTAGCTGGAATTTGAATTGTAATTTTGTAATAAAATATAATTTATATTTACAAAGTTATAAATTTCGCTCGAAACAAAAATAAATTGCATTTATGAATCCGAAAAGTCCAATTAATTGACTTGATTTGCTTCATTCTAATAATTAATTACATATTGTGATCATTATTTGTACTTTAAATATTGTTATTTCATGATTATGCTTAAAATCGTAACACCTAGGAAATAAAATAGTATATTTTATCATATTATGTATAATGATGTAAAGCAATGTTCTGGATGTGGATCGTTGATAATCCATAGAAGAGGCGTGTACACAACAATATTCTTAGGGTAATGAATTGGAATTAGGTAGTCCATTATTACATCTGAACGATCCCAACTTAATACATAATCATATCCTTCGTTCCCTGCGACAATAATATATCAAATCATAATGTAATCTGGCCCCTAAGTTAATTTTTTTCCCTAACAATTATTTATTACATTCTCTGGAAATCTACGTTGACTCCTGTAGGCTGTAGATTGAACGACTTATAAGAATGTAGGATAAATGTAAATATTCCATATATAATTTAATGAAACATTTAAAAATGTATCAGGAATTCATCAAACATATAAACGGTTCCTCAATTAAGTAGGTTTGCGATAAAACTGAATGAACACAATTTTTCTGCGCAACATTTATGGCTACATTCATCGTCATCTATTTTATATCTTTACACCACTATAACCTAACCTTTTCTCTTTTCTCAGGTTTACGTAAGACTAATAAACTAAATAAAGCTTTTTGATAATTTGAAAAAATCCATTTATCTGTAATATCTCTATACAAAATAGAAATTTCTAGCAACTACTCTAGCTCGATTTTATAATATATTTATTTATAATATTATCAAAATATAGAAATTGATTTTATTTTATCTCAGGAAACTTTTCATTATATATTTCCGAGTTGTATATCTAAATAGATTATTCAGTTGTTATTATATTTTTGTTTATCCTTGTCTTATCCACCGATCTGAATCATAAATGAAAATGAAATATAAATCCAAATCCTTTAAAAAAAAATAATATTAAAGTTGATTGACAGCCAGAAAAATTCAATTCATGGAAAAGAAAAAAACCGACTTATTACAGACAAAATATGAAATATTAGGTTTATGATTTATATCCAATCATTTTCATTTTATACCTCACATTTCATCCGAAATTTACCGTATACATATAAGTTCGTATCCGTTTTTGTTGTTGTTGTTTGTGTTAATATTGATGGAATTCTTATGTCCTTGTGTTTTTTTTTTATTCCGGTGATTCTATTATAACAATGTTTTTTAAAAAGATAAAAAATAGAATATAAATAGAATGTTATTGGTTAGATAAAAATGTTGCGAGTGAAGGTAAATTGACTTTGATAAACAACAAAAACAAAAATTATATTAACCTAAAAGGCAAAAAAAAGAATATACTTTTTTTTTATTATATTTCAGGATTTTATTTTAGGTCCAACACTTAAGAGAAAGAGTTATTTTGATGCAAAGGACGATTAATAAACGAGAAAAAATTATAATTTCAAAAAATTTAGGGTTTCTTTAGTCTTCTTTTTATGTGCCTAACCAAATCGGTAGTGAATGTTAGCAATACCTTTGACATATCGTGAACTGTGCATTACTAAGTTTACTACATTTTTTACTTGTTCTTACTCGTATAACTAACGACCCAATTTGTTCAACGAACCATGACATTAGTTTACTTTCAAAACCACATCTCACACCTTCCTTCGATCTTCTAATTTACTATCAGCTGGTACACGTCGTACTTTGGTTTACCAATCTGTCTAAGAAGTGCTTAAGAAGAATGATTATTTACAAGATCATCCATGTGCAAAAAATTACTTTTAGTATATTCTATTCAGTAATATTTTCAATATGTATAGGAAAATCATGAAATTTAATATTAATTTTTTCATATTTTTCAGAAATATTATCCGCATCAAAGTGTACTTAAAATAAATAAATTTAAAATAATGAAATATTTATATTCATATATTTTATATTCGGACAGAGAAGCATATATACATATTTTATCATTATATTATATTAAAGTAAATTTTTAATGTATTAGTAGGTATAGTTACAGGATACTTTTGTAAAGACTGATAAAAAAATTTCTTGCATATATAAAATGTAATCATAAATTAAATAATGTCATAAAAATCAATATTGGACAGTAACATTTTGACATACAAAGTATTTAAAAGTAAATGAGAAATATTGTAAATAAATAAATAATATTATTTTATATGAAACTCAACTTTTGTGAATATAATTCAAAGATTTCGAAAGCATATTTTAGGTACTTTAGGAAAAATTTGTACTAGAAGCTAAATAGTTCAATTATATACAAATTATAGCATTTTTATGAGATATATACGAAAAACAAAACAGAAAATTATCGAGTAGGGACTTGTATATGGGGCACTGGCCAAATGGTGAATACACCAAACGTCTAAGCATCCCGTACTAATAGCAATCATGTGGAATGGATCCCCACAAGTGACCAGCATTTCATTTACAAGTGGCCAGGACTGTACATTGTTGAATTTGTAACGAACTAAACGATATGACCACTAAACGGACCACGGAAACCGCACATTTCTTCAATGCCACGAGATCGATCTAAAATAATCTTATCCATTGTAAGGTTCATGAGAATGTGTGATAGGAAAGCATTACTCTTATCAACCAAATTAAATAAAACACTAAAAGTGACACTTTAATATTCACAAATTACAATTATAGAATAATATCTTTATAGATATCACATTTCATCACAAAAAAATATCATAATTTCTTTTCCTATACACCGAAAAATATTTAAGGACTAAATTATTGCAATATAATATTTCTGGTAATTGTTGAAAAACTTTTAAAATCTTATTTAGAAAATATTAAATGTTGCTACAAAATTTATATATAAAATGTTCAATTATATATAACCAATAAAAACAATGTGAGTGCCTGTAGCCATGTAATGTCTATTTATTAAATTTAGGCTGACAATAAATATATATATGAGTTTATTGGTTTATTTGTTTTGCTTTCTCGGATGCCACATTTTTTTTTTTTTTTTTTTGAGGTAAAATAAACTCAATTATTATAAAATAATATCCTTAGAAATAATAAAAACAATTTTTCCTTTAGGAACATTATTATATATTATATATATAATTTTTCTGTTTATTTCGATGTTATCAGATATAATATACAAGGTGTTTTAAGTTTTACAATCGATTGAAATTTTCAATGATTAAATATTTAATGATTTTCTATTAGTTTTTACATTTTATTTCTAAATTACATGGATAATTTTAATACTCCAGCAATTTTCATTTAATAAATAAGCTTTAGTGAATTTAACGACGAATAGTTTGATTTATCTTGAAATTCAAAGACTAATTTGGACTCAAATTTGTTTTGTGAGTCAATAAATTATAAAATACCGGTAACAAGTTTAATATAAAATAATTGAAACTAAAATAAATAAAATAATTTAATAAAAATACCTTTTTTTCATAAGCATTAAGTATAACAGTTTTAAAACTCTAATTTTTAGTTTCAATTTAAGATTGGACATAAGTCACAATTCGATATCCCCGGTCCATACTATTCCATGTCAATTTACTTGGTATGTGGTGTTTTTGAGTGTTCATTACTAAGGCGCACTTTTCAGCAACATTTTGAAGCTCTCAGGCTTGATTTCTATTCTAACTTATGGTTGAAAAGCGTCGAACACTATTATCGTAAGTTGAGTTGCAATCGAGCAATGTCTTTAAAACTTAATTATAAACTATTTTATCTTGAGTTGGAAATGATGCACGACTCTATTGTAACTTAATCTGATAATAATTATACCAAACTGAAATCACCCAGAGTTACAATAAATTAATGTAAAACGTAACTAAATTTATTTATTTTAACTTATTTCTTTAATTATAACTAATTAATTTGTTAATTAATATGTGATAATGATTGGAAATGATTCAGAAAAAAATTATCTTTCTAATAAAAACAAATTTTTCATGGACTTTCAAGTACTTAAAACTGAAATAAAAACATTATTTATGGAAAAGTGGTCATTTTGAGTTAGAATAGTATGGGCCGAGGACATTGAATTTTCTCTAACAGAACCGAATTGAGACATTCCATTTTTTTGTTGTGTTTTTTTTTTTTAAAAAAATATTTAAAATATTGCCTGTCAAAAACTGAAATCACCCAGTATTATATTATTTTAAAAATTAATTTGTAAAATAAAAATATATTTTGCTATCCAAAAAGAAATTATTATTATTTATTTGCTATGTAATAAATTATTTTTTTTATAAATTTCATCAAGAGTTTATATATTGATAATATTTATGTTACCATTAAAGATTTAAGATGATATTAAATAATCTTAAAATATATGATAAAATCTTGCAATATTTCGAAAGTGCAGAACAAATGTTTTAACGATTATTTAAACAGACAATGATGAATTATGAAAGTTAATTAAAAAAAAGATAATTTTGTGTTAAAATTAATATAAGAATAATAAACAAGTAATTAATCATGTAATTTGGACCTCCGCACCATAAGTTTTTTTGTATAGTGAAGAAACTTAAGTTGCGACCAGCTAATGGTTTTTATTATTTAGTCAGAATGTTTGTTGTCAGCAAATGTGGTTAGGATTTATTCTAATTTCTAATATAACTGCCACTATTTTAAAGCGATATCTATTCAGCGGTCTGCAGTTGAACCCACAACCTAATCCATTACAGAATAATATAAACTTATGAGTTAGTATAATCAACATTTAACACTATGCGTAAAAAATTAAATTGAAAGCCTGAGTTTAATAAACTGGAATAATAATCGGATAAAGGATAAATTACTAAAATTATACAAAACATTACTGGTAAATATCAGTCTATATATATAAAGACCTGTGAGTTGTTATTATTACCAATGGTATCATATAATCTTTAAAAAAAAGTGAATTAATTATATTGATGATTTACTTGAACCAGCTATGGTTAAATCGTAGGATACTAAAAGTAATTTTAAAGTAAATTTTTTCTACAGACTTTTACTTTTATACATCTCAAATAGACTACGCTTTGTTTTGGTTAATATTTATTAATGTTAAACTTAAAAAAGTGATAAAAACCAATGTATTTCTTTTATATCTGATTTCTATCTATTTCTTATGAACTTTATTATTATTATTTTGGTTGTATTTTTTGTTTGCATCTATAATTTTCCAGGATAACCATGAACCAAAAAAAAAAAAAATATAACAAGATTTTATTTTGTAAAAATTTGTTCTCTTTTCCCTTCAATTATATTGTCTACTGACTACATTTACTAGGGTTTTTTTTTTTTAAAAAAAAAGGAGAAAAAACACGAAGAAAGATGGAAGGAAAACTGAAAATTCAATAGAAAATTCTAAGTGGAAAATATCAAATTCATCTAACTGTATACCATCTCATGATTATAAATTGAATTAGAATTGGATTCGTTACAAATTCTACTATAAAAAAGTATATACATTACATATATATATATAATATAATCCTTGAAAGGTTCGTAAATTTTTCAGAGTTAAACTTATCTGACTGACTGTTCTTATACATTATACATTTATATTATATTTTACTCTAAAATTGCCTGTCAACCATTTTTTCAAAACAATAAACTGATTCGAGTGCTGTCTGTTTAACTATAATCGAAAATTATAACCTTACTTATTTATAGACAATTTAGAATATAATATTTTATTATAGTACAATTTTATATTATTTAAATTTTATTTATTTATTTTAATTTTGACATATCAATAACATATGTCAAAAAATTTGATTGAGAATTTACACCATTTCAACAATTTTAACATAAAATTACTACATATGTCCAAAAATTTGTATCAGATGGTATAGCGTAGTACTGAAAACCTGATCTACACCCACGGAATTACTTGTAGTGAGGATCAGAATCTTTATTAAAGAATGCTGAATATTTTTGACAGAAAATGACAATTTAGGAAATCGAAACTCAATAAAGTGTAAGACGAACAAAAAAAGGGACTACAATGGATCCACCGATATCTCTCGTATTACGGGTGGACCGTTTGGCTGATTCATACACTTAATCTTTAATAAAAAATCATTACTTTAACATTAAATAATAGTTTTTACACAGTCGAATAATTGATGTCATTATATACCCAAAAAAGTAGGATAATTTAATGACATTTTTAACTAAATAATGACATAATATCAAAAATCTGTTTAGGATTTGAAGTAACTTCATTAAATAATTGTTGAAATAATTTCTTTCTCTTTTTTTAAGTTATTTTAAAATAAAATTCCTAACCAACCCCAGAGTTTGATTTACAATTATTTTGTTAAGGATGGTTATAGAGTAAGCCTAGAGTTTTGGGGGTGTAATGAATTTTAAGCATTTGAAGCATTTCGTTTTTTTTAATTCGAAGAATAATAAACATATAGAATGAAGATGATTCTATATAGGTAATACTATCCCTATATCCTAACAAAGTCAATGTATATACAACACATTCAATACAAGTATATTATTTGTGAAAATATAGACATTTTCCTTTTAAAAAAAAAAGTTATTAAAATTGAACCTAAGAAGGAGAACAGTAATAGAAACAATTTCAGGGTATAAAATTTTAGATTGAAGGTGTAGTAGTCGAAAAAAATAAAGATGTTTTTATATATCAAATTGTATATAGTGAAAACAAGGGATTTTAAACAAGGAATATGTGAATATAGGTGGGTTTAAAATTACATAACACCTTTTTAGATATTTCCCATTTAGATTATTATATATTTGTATCTAGTCAGATAAGAAAATCGAGATCAGTTACGAAATGAATGAATGAATAAAATGGATGAAAAAAATATATATATTGTGAAGTGAATCCCTTAATACTTTATTTTTAATGAATCTATTTTGTAACAAGAGGAAAATTAGATTTTTAAATTTATGTTGATAACTTTTAAGAGATTAAAACTAAAAGTAAAAAAAAAGACATATTAAATATACGAGTAATGTAAAAAAAACAAGAAGAATTCTGCTTATGAGCAAACCAATGGTTCAAATGGATACCGACATTGCTACTAGCCATTTTATGTTTAGGAAACACTCGGTGAAATTAGCATTTACAGAATAATAAACAATAATTAGGACGTACATACAATATAGAATTGCTGGAGATTACTGTTTATAGAACAACCCGAGGCTGTAAAGAGGACGACTAATCCTTTTGATGCAGATTCTGTGCCATTGTCCCTCAGTGCGTTGTCGTTACCTGAAACACTTGTCGTTAACTGAATATTATTTTATGACCAATCTGTGGCAAACAGGTAAAATGAAACCGGTTAGTCTGATTTCAGTCCTTAAGAGAAGTATGATGGGTCGTTGTATTGTAGATGTAAGTAGTCTTTGACTGGGGGGTACAACGAACCTAAGTGGGCTCAGTATGTGGCCTTTAGACACCAACAAACTAAATAAAATAAATTTAAGATTCGTTAAATATTTGATATTTTGTAGTGTCGTTTCATTTTTGAAAACCGGTATGATTGCTTATTAGCGGCTACGATTTCTTGTTTTATTGTGATACTTTGTAATTTACAAAAACATATTTCGATGTCAAATGTTGCAGACAGCGACAAAATGATAACACGCTAATTAAAAACCATTTTTTAATATACATAATTGTTTAGATACATCATAGAATTGATAATTAACCGAAAATATTATGATTATTGAACATTTATTTTTATTATATTATTTAAATAATTTATAATATTTAAGGAAAACTCTTATTTTTATTGTCCCAAAATATACCAAAAAAAAAATTAAAGTAAATTATATTTTTTTTTTCTTATTTTGTATATTTTATATCCTTTTTTTCTTTTTGTTTTATTGTCCTGTCGGTAACAATCTGAATTTTCCCAGTTATAAAACTCTCAGGGGAACAAATAAGTGACAACTTGTGAAATACACTTAAGTTTGTTTTCGACACAAAAAACAAACAAACAAAAAAAAAAGTAAAAGTCACAAAAAATAAAATGATAAATTGAGAAAAACACCAGTGACGATATAGAATTGCTGGAGGAGGTCGGATGGATAATTTCAATAGTGATTGATATTGTAAAACTAACTATATATTTCTGCAACTACACTATATAATAATTTTTATTATATTCAGCCAGCCATCAGGAAAAATTAAATTAAATTTAAGATATTTTTGAAATACAAAAAAAAAAATATAAAAAGTATTAATAATTTATTATTTCTATTCATAATTTATTACTTCTTATAATACCATAAATTGACAGTGATGACGGTAACGTGAGAAAATTGTGAAGGTTAGAAATTGACAAATCAAAACAAAGATTAGTTTTTTGTGGGATGGTAAAGAGAAGTTTTCAAATCTTCTATATATAAATAGTTTTATGAGGGGAAAATGTGAAAAATTTCCTTTTATTGCGCTTTGGCATCTATTTTATTCTAGCACTAATAAATTATACTTTGGAGTTTGGAGAATTTGCTTTATTCACGAGGTATATGAGTTGTATCAGGAGATCATCTTTCATCCACCCTATATGTAACATTGGTTGACATCTACAAACTTTTTTGTAAATTAGACATTATATTCAAAAACAAGAATTCCATATAAATCGGAAATTTTTGCGTAAACTACAAACCCTTACGAAACCAATATAACAAAAATTCCATTAAAATTTTAAAAAGCTATTATGAGATAGCTGGGGCATATTCCCTTGTGTACTAGTACGTCAGATACACTGTCTAATACGGAACAGTATGAATCTCCTAACAATGATAGAGCTCAAAATAGTGAGAACATTTAAGATATTTCTATGAGAAAATTGTATTTGAAAAACAATCTAAGAAAATGTGCACTAAAAGAAGATCGTTTTATTATTGATTTTGTGACATGAAAATAAAATATTTTGCAAACTTTATTGCCTAAACGGCTAAACCAAAATTATGGATATGTAGTCGATGTGCATCCCTGGGTATCAAAGTACATTTCATTGAAAGACATTTAACATTAACCAAAACATTTCATTGATGCAGACATTTTTGTTGCTTTTCATAATAGCAATCACGCTACATTGTCTTTCCGAAATTTGAAGAATTACAGTGAAATTGACAAATTTTGTTTGATATCTCAATAGAAGGTTGCATTTGTAAACTATATGTTACCGATTACTACAATTTCAAAAAAAAAATTACAATTTTGGTACCCATAAATTGATTTAAAAGAACCAGAAAAATAAATAAGTAAGCGGTCTAATATAATAAATTTTTGTAAAAATAGAAAATTGGAAATTAAAGATGTCTGTATATTACAAACAAAGGAAAATTTCTGAAAAACAAAAATGTCATCCCTACTTTTTTTTTATTATTTTTTTAAATAAAGAAAAATCTTCCGGGATTTTCACTTTATTCTTATTTGTAATTTATCGGTTTCTATCAAAAAGTAACCTTATACACTAAACTTATAAAAATAAATGATATCATGATATAAAAATTGGGAAGGTGTAGAACTAAATGATAATTTTCTTTGATATATTGAAAGGGTCATGATAACTTTATCTATTTTATATTCTTCTATATGAACTAGAGAAGTTTTTAACTAGAAATTTAATAGAATTTAGTTCATAAACTTTTATTTATAATCATATATTTATTTCATTTCATTTTATATTCCTCTTATTTTACCATTTTTGTTGGATTTTTTTTTGTTTTTTAGGTTCAAAAACAATTTTAATGAAAAAGTTTCATATGAAATGCTTGATTTCATTATTTCGTTTGGACCTTTTATAAAAAAAAATTATATTTAAAGAAATTTTAAATATAAATTTGAATTAAATTTTATGAAAATTCATTGATTTTAAAAGTTTATTAAAAATATTCGTTAACTAATTATATTAAACAAAGATTTCTAGGAAGTAATAAATAATATGTCTAGATCAGTAACTTAAATTTCCCAACCTAACCAAATAAATATGCCAGATAGACAGATTAATGATTCTTTATATGTTGATGAAAATTTCCTAATATTAAAAAGAATTTTCCTAAGAAGATTAATTGAAAATTCCCTGAAGATTGACTGTATTTACGTTACCAAACAGTGCACAGTAAATGAAAATGAAAATTGAGAAAAATCAGACTCAAAGGAGTAAGAAATTTGACCAAAGAGCCATATAGAAATAAATAAATCAAGGTGGATTTAATAATTTTTATCATGAACTATAACACAGATATAAAATTATCAAACCGATAAGAATTTCTCATCGATATTGGTGGCTACACTTAGCTTCATTATGTAACTAATATTTTGGTTATAGGCAGAACGTCACAGTTACAAGAATTTTATTAATTATGATTTCAAATACATTAAATTTAAATACATTATGCAAAACAATTTATAAAATTTTACTAATTAGAAACGTAAAGGGAAGTCAAATGTAAAACTACTAAACTGTTTGAACAAAATATCTTCAAAATCATTCATTTTAAATAAATGCAAAAAGAATTCAAATATTTAACTAAATAAATATTATTTTAAATAGACTGGTTTATAGATTTCTCAAATCAAGTCCTTCCCAAATATAATATTTTGTTTAGTACTAGTGAATATTGATAGAAAACCATATTTAAATTTAACTGAAATTGTTGCACAAGCTAATATCTAAAAGTATATAAGAATATGTGAAAATATTTACTGATCTATTTGCATAATAACTGAATATTATATGAAGAAATATCACCAGTAAGAAATATATAAAAAAAAAAATTTGTGGAAGAATATTTCCTTTAACTTTAACACAATATTTTGTAAATATTATTTATTTAGACAAGCAGAAAAATGTTATAGACTGTTAACGTGATAACGAAAATATAAAATAAAAAAACTTTAATAGATTTATTTTCTAGATTTTTGAGTTATTCTTCGGTAATAAATTGATATATTAATGTGATTATGTATCTGAACTGTCAGAGAAAGAAAGAAAGTTTATTGGATAACATTTTGAAACACTCTATTGGAATTGATATTGATTATATACCATAATTTTCTGTATTAGTAATGTATCATCATAAATTAGATGATTCAATTTAAAACAATATTCCATATTTCAAATGATGATCTAATCCCTAATGCATTATAGGAGGAACCGCACCGTAGTTTCAATTTCAATAAAGAAATCTAAATTTTATTTAAAATTTAAACATTTGTGAATCATTTTGGCAGATAGATGGAACTCATTGTCGAATTTTCTCGTTCGAATTAAAAGCCATTACGACATTGGCATATAATATTTCAAAAATTTAAACTTTCCTAAATTAGGGTCTTGATTATACAAAGACCTTGTAGAATGTCTGACAATTAAACCTTTGCAAAATAAATGTTTATGTAATGTCCAGCCAGCTAACCAAGTAAATCAAGTAAATTGCCCAAATACTTGGTATATTGTAATTGGTATTCTTCTGGTCTTTAAAGTGAGCCTGTATTCCTATATAACTGCAAATAATTCATTCTGCAAAGATTTAATTATACTTCAAAAGTATATACATAAGAATACGATAACCAGGAAAAAGGCTACATTAAATTAATTCATTAATAATACTTAATTATAAATAATACTTTTAAGTCTTGTTCGGAAAATAATAAATTTTAATAGAATAACCATATTACTTATAAATGAAGTCTCTTCAAAAGATCCGCCATATAATTTTATTTTGTAAATATCTTCAATATTATATCAGAGAGAGATCCTTATATAAAAATACGATTTTATCAATTTATTTCTTAATAACGTAAAAAAAAAACCAGCTGTGAGAAAATTTTGCAAACGAAGGCAAAAAGGATTTTTTTTATATTGTACATATAAATATAAAGGA
Source organism: Rhamphomyia laevipes (assembly GCA_963920725.1). Classification (NCBI taxonomy): domain Eukaryota; kingdom Metazoa; phylum Arthropoda; class Insecta; order Diptera; family Empididae; genus Rhamphomyia; species Rhamphomyia laevipes. The sequence continues at coordinate 38,525,765 of OY987258.1, read as the reverse complement.
GCAAAATAAAAGCATAAACTTTATTTTTCTGTTCTTTATATTATAATATTTAAATATAAATATATCATGAAAATGAACAACAACAAAAACATATAAACATGATTTGTAAACAGAAATTTCTCATTACCGTATGTTAAAAAAGAAAATTTCTATATATATATAAACGCCAACATAAAAGAAACAGCGACGACTATCTATCTTTAAAATCCTTGTTTAGATATTATTTTGTATTGGTTGTTCGCCCGCTTTTCTTAACTTAATTTATATATATACACATAATAATATGGAAGGAATAAAAATCAGCATATCTGTCTTTCTATTCAGACATTCAAACTTTTTTTTATACAAAAATTTTCCTTTGTAAATAATATTTCGGTAGTAGTACAAAAATTCAATTAATATATCCTAGACTGAACAAAATTTCGAATAGAAAATTATAATTAAAAAATTTCGTACTATTACCATAACTTTGACACAGAATTGTAAAAGAAAGAACAGTTCCGGTACTGGGACAACGAATACATTGATGTTACAGAGTAATTAAAATATTTATATTATCCTAGATCTAAATTTAGTCTGATAAAGGCGGCTAAATCATCATCACGGTTACTGTCAACATGTATTTTTATATTAATTAACATCATTTACAGATTAATTAATAATTTCTAGCCGAAACAACTGAAGCTTGTGTCATATTAAAGTTATGTTAAAAGCATAAAATTAATATTTTAATGTGTACTACAAATTAAATTAATTGAAAATATAAATTAATGTGAAAATACAATTTGTTTTCAGAAAACTGTTATAGTTTTATTAAAACCCTAAACTTTTTAATTTTTCTGACGCCAATAGCTTGCACGTAAGCCCAGTCGTCCTATCCACTTAGATATAAACCTAAGACTCCTTTATTTCTAAAGAGCTTTCCTGCTATTATATATGGATTTTGAACTGGTTCTTTATGATTATGAAACTTGAATTGCAAAAAATTAATGAATTGAAACATTTGTTTATCAACATGTCAACAAATTCGATTTCGTCCTTTAGCATCAAAGTACATTCTATAATAATCCATATTTATTTTAATAGTTTATGCATTGAAATTTTTCTAAATTTTAATATTTTCGGAATTTTGTATTTCGTTATTTCGCAATCATACTAATACTTCAAAAACGATGTTTTATAATTTGACAAGTATATTATGTTTTGAAAAAGTTACAAAAGGAAAAGAACATTTCTTATTTTTCCACATATATAGAATAAGAATAAAAAAATAAGATAACAACAAAAATATTCTTCCGAGGAAATGCAAAAATTGTTTTTGATTGTACTAAAAAAAAAATCCCATATATAGATTCGTTAATAACAACACAACGGATAAATAATATATTCAATTTACGAAAATCTGTTGAAATACTCTTAAACTCAATAATATATCCTTAAAAAATAATAAAAAAAAATCGACTTAAATCAGATTTTCACACAAAATGTTATATACTTCCCACCGCCCCCACATCACTTTTAAATTCAAATGAACCAATTTTCTTTAAATGCGTGAAATTTCAAATATAAATTTTATGGTAGAAATGGTAAATTTTGTGGTAACAATCAAAGGTATTAACATAATCCTTTTGAAAAGTTTTTGTATATATGAGTGTTAAACATAAAATATATATAAAAAGAGAAAATATTTTTCGGATTTTGTCAGAGTTTTCCTTTTTTTTTTTTTTGGTTCTCAATGTCGAACCTGGATCAAAGTCACAAAAGAAAAATCTTTTAAATTGAATATCGTTGAGAAATTTTGTTTAGTAAATAACAAACAAATAAAAAATAATAAGTGAAATCAGTTTAAAAATTTATAAATTATAATTGCAAACACTTTTACTATGCAATTGAAAATGTTATTGGGTAAAGTTATACATTTGTAAAGTTACAGATTACAACACGCTTTTTTAAAAATTTACCTTTAGTAGAAACAAAATTTTACATTAAAGTCAAAAATATAAATTTAAATTATGTAAAATTTAAGTAATAATATTAATTTAAAAGGCAGCATTCGCCAGTGAGGCAGATTATTGACATTTTAATTTTGATCGTTACTGTCATCTATACCAAATTTAAATAAATGTTTTACTTTATCTGTAATTTTCACATTAACATTAAAGTTATCAAATAAATAATTCATTCAGAAATTTTAAAATAATTGTTTACCATTCCATTCAAATAATCTTGACTGAATATTTATTTCAATACTATTGATAGCAACCTCCAGCAGTTGCGAGAAAGAATCATATAATGAAATATGATGAACTGCATCTTGAATATAAATGAGCTACACATCTTCAATATATTTAATTCACAAAATCAAATTTACATAAACTGATGAAAATTAAAACAAAACTATTCAATTTTATATAACTTTAAATTCGTTCAAGGATAATTTTGATATGGCAATAAATAATTACCAATAATATACCATCAACAATAATGTCCTATTCAAGTACTAATTTCTATGAGTTTTTTTTTTAAAGAATCATTTAAAACGATAATTAAATTTTACTATATATTAAACAACCAATTAAGTATAGCCCCTTCAAATATTTTCAAGTATTTAGTTTTATCCGTGAAAGTTTTCCTTTAATATCCTTTATTATTATTATTATTATTTTTTTTTTTAGTAATATAATTAAATTTAATTTGTTTGCATGTGCTCTACCAAGGAAAATTTCAATTAATTGCAAATTAATTTCCGACTAATCATTCAATAAATTTATTTTTATTTATAGTTAGTAGTATTTAAGTGGTCTTTTTTTTGTTAAGAAAACCCTTTGTGGCTTTGTCCGACTGTCCTTTTTGTAAACTTTATTCAAATTAACAGGTAAATTATTGATTTAATTGATTCAGAATCAGTTATTGATTTATGTTATGTTGGAAGTGTGCAGGTCTTTTAAAATTGATGTGGCGATACACAATTCAAAAAATATTTGTAAAAGGAAATTTTCATTTGGTAAATGTTAACTAAATTTGATGAAAATGCCGGGTGGTAATGTAAAATATTGTTAGATCCTTCGAAAATTAATAAAAGTGAAAATAAAATATTAAATTTCGTCTTTGCAAAACTATGGAAATGAAATAATCAATGCGTCGGCATTCACTCAAAAACCTAATTATTTTTAAACTATTCTGGATAGTGAGTTAGGCTGTGAGCCAAACGCAATATAAAGCCCAATTCGGCTTTAGTGTCCAATTATTGATATGTAAAGCTAAATGTGTGAAATTATGACGGTTGGCTTTATATTTTAGTAAAATTGGAAATAAAGCCGAATTAATTTTAATTGCATTTGGTTCTATTGCATTCCACCGTTTGTAATAGCTAGACGATTTAGATATATCTGCATGAAGTTGAAATGTCGTGATTATTATATCCAAATAATGAAAAATAAAACTCAAGGACAACAAATCAATAAAATTATAAAATTTATAACTTTAGGTATATAAATTTAAAAACGATACTTAAGAAATGATAAAATGATTTATATATTTAAATAAAATCTTCAGAAACTTATTTACTTCTAAGCCATTTTATAATAATTCAAACTATTTTTTATATAAAATTTTATTTAAAAAAAAAAAATAATGAACCTAAATATACCCCGGAAATAATTTTCCATTAAGTTGTAATTTGTTAACCTAAAAAAAATAAAAAAAAACTTTGTATAATACGAAATTCTCATTCATTCATCCAATAACTATGGTTAAATAAAAAGCAATCTAAATTGTTCATATTTCATTCAAGAAATTGGTATAAAATATCAAAAATGTCATAAGCTGAGCTGAACCTATAAATGTAATATGCTATAATAAATTTAAACTATATATTTATAATGAAGTAACCTTTTTTTGATTAACAAGGGGTTTGTTTATAGTATTTAAATTACTCATTTTTATAATGTTACCAAATTTATATAAAATTTTCACTGTCCGGTCATTTTTTATAATAGGTAATATTAGATATAACAAATAAATATAAAAATAATTAACATCAGGCTACCATAATGTCACAGCTCAATGTAATTACTTAACAGACCATTGTGTAAGTTTTGTACATGCTATACTATAATTGCTGATAAATCAATGTATAATTACAGAATTTTCACTAAAATGTAAATCAAGAAAGTATGAATTTTAACGATATTTTAGAATTTTTGAAATAGTTTAAGGATATTTAAAAATAGACAATTAATAGACCTCTGTAATTTTTTACAGGTCATTCTAATTCCTTACAGGTTAATATACTTTCTTAGAGATCAATTTAACTCTTTACAAATCATCTGTAAATTTAGACTCACGAAATACAGTAAAAGAACGAAAGGAATATTTGGAATATTTTATACAATTTTGAGGCATTAGTAACTAAATTGTCAAATTATATTGGAAAAATAATGGCATCAGTACAAATTATACTGACAAAATCATTAAATTTTTATTAGAATATTTTGTCTTCAAACATTTTTTATTTTTTTATTGGGTTGTTATACTTTCTCAAAATAGAACCATAAACTTAAATCAAATTTATATACTTCTTTTAAGGATATATTTCGCAGCAGGATATCACTATAAAGGATCAAGAGCAAAAAAGAAAAAGCAGAACTCTTTCAAAATTAAAGACATACATTATTATATAAAAATTATTACAAATACACACCAATAAATCATAAAATATTATACTTTTCTGTACATATATAAAAATTAATAGGATACTCAGTGGTCATTTCGGGATATAAATTCAGTTTTTATTTTATTTTTTATATTACTTTTTATTATAATACATTATATTTTGTTAAATTATTTGCCAATATATAAGTATATATAGGATCTCTGATTTCATATCTTCCACTTATTGGACCTACTAAAAAAAACCTTTTATATATTAACTTTCTTCTATATAGTTCCAACGTTCCATGGTAACTATAAAGAATTGATAAAAAAACAAAAAAATTTGGAAGAAAAATAAATAAACTTCAAGGTATAAGTAAAATGATTCCTTTTTGTGTCGTAAGATTTATGTAGTCGCATTTTTCCAAATTATCAGAAAAATATCCAACTTCCTTTTTCCTCCTCTATAAATACCCAGAACATTATCGAACCCTAACATAAAAAAAAAACATATTTCATAATATATAAAAAAAAAATTTAAGAATTTCATTTATGACCAAAAAAAAAATATATATTGTGATATTGAAAATTCGTCCTTTTGCTTATTTAAATGATTTTGGCCAATCCCATATAATTTTGTGTGTTTTGTTCATATAAATGTGAAAAACTCCCTCTAAATATAAATTTTATATAATGTGAAAACTTATATATATAGTAAATTGTTGTCGCTTGTACATATTTATCAAGTCCTTTGAAAAATCAAACTTCTTCCTTTGTTGGTATTATGTAGATCCTTGAATTTGTGTTTCCGATTCTTCGTTATATTTATATACATAATAATTTATACAAACATTTGTGCCCAACAACAGCTCTACATAAAAAAAAATTTTAGTGTTGCAATTCAATTTAATGAAAATGAGGTGAAAATGTAATGTGTATTATAAAATGTAGCCAAAAGCTATTTTACCAATATATAAAACAGAACAGTTGTTTCCATATCTAACCAAGGGCAAACAGTTTCGATTTTGTATATAATATTTGGGTTTACCAAAAAAAAACCTAGAAAAATCAAATATTAAAGTTACCGTAAAAGTCATTTGATTTCATATTAAGTAAGAAAGGAGAGGTTATTAACAGCAACAATAGCAACAACAACAAAAATAAACCTCCTTATTAAATACACCTGGATTCCGATATACATTTTTTTTCCATTTAACTAGTCATATTTATTATATAATTTGTGAATATATTTTTATGAGATTTAGATTAAGAGAAATTTTTCTGGTTTTTTGGTATTTTTATTGAAAGTTCATGAAAAAAAGATATATTTATAAAATAATAGAAAAATTTTCTTTTGAAGATTTTATTTTTATGAACATATAAAAGAGTTTTCTGGAAATAAAAGTTTCAAAGGAATTTTTATATCCATAAAGATTTGGAGCAACAATTAAGAAAACTAAATTATATTGGAATTATTTATGTGATAAGAAATATAAGAATTTATAGGAAAAGATGGGACTTTCAAAAATGTCTCATATATCTTTATTATATTGAATGGATGCATCGCTTGCAAATGGGTAATCGCAATACCAAATTATTTTATTGTATTTCCACGAAATTAAATGCCCGAACCTGTTGACAGATAAAAAAACGATGAAGCAATTAAATTCCATTTACGAAATGCATCTATGGAATATTTATTGTGACTGCTAAGTTTGATTACTGGTATTATAATTATTATTAATGTTGCACGGCTACATTAAAGAGATGTTGCAAAGGAAACGATGAGAAGAAACAAACGCCTGTTATCTACAAGTTTAATCGATACAGATAGTTAACTATATTGAAGGTTAAAAACAAGATGAACGAGAGACACGTATATTTATATATACAAAAAATAATTAAAATTAATGGAAGTATATGGAAGTCAACAAATTAACTTCCACATAATAAATGTCATATTTGATGTTAATTGACCATTAACATTAAACTTATTTCAGATATTGGTAAAATGTTGGATTATTTCAATAACCATTCTACAATAATCACAAACACAATTGCGAGAATTTCTTTAAAATGATTACCAATCATAAATATCCTTTTAAAATCCATTAAATTGAACAAAATGAATAAAAATTATTATAACTGATATAATGATTAAAAGTAAATCACAAAAACTATTCATAAAAATTAGTTATCCTTTCAGGAAAATCAGAATATTAAGTTATAAAAATTTTCTCTTGAAATTTAACCATAGTTATACAAGTAGAATGAATCCATTCAGCATTTGCAGTTAATTTTTATTTAGAATTTTTATCCAACTTGCCTATAAACAACAAGTACCAACAATAGAAAAACGACCCATTCACCTCAAATACCATTCATCCAATGAAACGTAATAAAGCTGAGTATATTTGTTATCATAATTTGAAAGCAGTTGTTATATTAAATTGTTATTTAAAAAAAAAAGATATTCATAATAATGTTGACATCATTTATACCAAAAATTAAATTTAATCAAAGCTGATGAAAAATATACTGTTCAATATGCAATTTTAAAGATTTAATGAAAAAAATAATAATAATGTATAATATTTCAAAACATAATATCTGGTATTTTAATTAAATCCTAAAAATTTAATTTATTAACACTCATTTATTAACCATCAACAGTCAAATTTGTTGATACATGAAACCCAACATTTTCTATATAATGTTTTATATAGTATACAACCAATTTTAAATAAATCTACCACTGTGCCCTCAAATTTCTAGAGAAACTTATCTAAATTATTTTCACCATAACGTAACACTTAACCTCAATATAATTTCAATACGCTATACAGGATTCTTTATATTGAAGTATTTGAACGAAAATGCTTTGATAAATTAGTAATATTTTATGAATAATTAATTTTATAGAGTGAATCAGAAATCTGATATTGACTTATGCCACAAGCGTCGAGACTATGCCTAAAGTAAGAACCGACAACAACAGAGTTATAACTCAAATAAGTTAGATTTGTCGATATATGAAATACAACTCATTGTGAATATATGAAGAAATATTTTAATAAACTTTTTTAATATATAAATATTTCTTTTATATATTATTTTATTAACTCTTTTATAATTAATTCTTATTAAATATTTTCAAAAACAACTCTTCACATCCTTAAACATCCTTTGGAATACTTTTTTTTTTTTTAACAAAAAAATAATTTCATAATTAGAAATAATGTAAAAAAAAAAATGTTTTTATATAAATTTTAATAATTGAAAGCTTTGAAAAAATATGAAAATATTTTTTTTTTTTCATTATGTATTAAAAATGTTAAGAAATTGAAAAAGTTTTAATTGAATTTCTTATGAAAAATTATGTTTTTCATAAAAATAATACCATTGACTATGATGGTTAAGTTATGTTTTTGTGATGATGATTATTATCTTAATTAATATGACACTAATTTTGTGTGATGGTTTGTAAACTTAGTGTTTTTATTCGAAAATATGTTTGGGACTGCATTCTGAGCCAGAGTTTCTGGCGCACTCTAACAAAGTCAAACTGCATGAAATTTCTGAAAAATGTGAGAGATATCTGATTTGTGCCGGGTCCATAATTGTAAACTATTTTTGTGACGACTTTCGTTTACTTTGTAATACTTTTGTTTAACTTATCTTTAACGTTTTCTGCTCAGGAGCACATAACATTTACGTATACTTGAAGTTGTTACAATGATTTTGTATAAATGTCACAAAAAATGAAAACTGATCAGAAGTTTCTGCAAAAAGTCCTTAATTCTACATTAAATTTTACCATTTAATGTCAATTGTCATTAATAAGCGATAAATGATGTATATTTTAACAATATAAAGTTTATACTGTAGAAAATAAATAAAATTACAATGTTCATCTCTAAACTGAATAACTTCCTACAAAATTAATAATTCATAATTAATTAAAGCAAATGGTTTCCAAAATGAAACCATAAAATATTTTATTATTATAAATAGCAAATAACTAACAAGAAAATTAATAATTTGTCTTCCTTTACAATTGCTATATAAATTATATAATTGAAGTTTTCATGTTTTAAAAAATACATAAAAGAACCAACTGACTTCGTCATCAGAAAATTTGTAATTAGCGAACTCTTTCCGTTTTATATAATATTTTTTTTTATATAGTTAATTATTTCATTATAGCTATGTAATATGGTTAGGTCATGCAGTGTAGGTAAAGGGTCGTTAGCCAGTTATAATTTTTTTAAAACATTAATCATAATTAAATTATGATTATTTTCTTCATATTTTTATTAGTAATTTTTATTTGAAGCACTCAGCTATTGTATATAGTTTTCTTTGGAAAATATCCTTAATTAAGCTTTACCCAAAAATATTAATTTTATATTGAATATAACCATTTTTAATATAAAATACTTTAAGGTTTCTAAATTGTTATAAAACAAAGTGATTCAAATTAATTTAAATTCTTTTGAATGGACCAGTATCCAAGAAACAACGTACAATATTTCTTAAAGTTTAGCGAGACCACATAGAATTTTATGAATAGTATATTGAATTAACATGCAACATGCTGTTCAAACATTAATTACAAAGTAAGAAGGAAGTTAATGCTAGAGATACTCCTGCCGCACTGTTCTTCCGCTGACGCTTTCAAATAAATGTTAAAAAAAAAAAATTGGTACCGTTTTGTTCTGCGGAACACTTTAGTTGATTCCAACTTACGCTTTGAAATGTTAAATCATTTTATAAAAAATTATATTTCTATGTTTAAACTATTTTTAAACAACATATAATTATTTTTTGAAACTCTCAAATTGCATTTCACGTGACATTTGATTCAATTTGAATTCGCAAAACATAAAACTTCAATCGTTCCAAACTCTTTCAATTTGATTTCAATCTCACCTATATGTATCAATCGATTTTCCATAGAAAATATATAAAGTCGTCAAATTTGAACTTTACTGAACGAGGCACTGATCAACACATTGTAGCCCAAAGTTTGTTTAAATTATCAGATTTGATTTTATGTATAAACAAATCTTATGGCCAAAAAAAGAAAATAATGACAAAAATGGATCTGTTATTAACACTTTGATTATCAAATGTCAAATTTACTTTTATTTTATGTATATGCAAACAACGATAATTTTTAGATTTATTATGCATGAAAACAATCAAATTAAATTTAAAATTATATTGATTTGAAAATGTCTATTAACCTTATTTGCTTAACCATATTTGCTTATTTCACAGAATTAAAACTATATAATTGATAAAAAAATCATATCCATAAATCAATTTAAAAGAGATTAAATATTACTAAAGTTTATTAATTAAAAAGGACAGTTTCTATCGAAAATAAATTATTATATTTTTTTAATTGATTTACTCTACTATTTCACAGCAATTCTAACGATACTGCACTTATTTATCGCGTGTAATTATTCACTATATTTCAAAAAATAATATATAATTGAAAATTGAAAATTATATATTATATGGATTTAAACGATATTGATTCTTTAAATTTTTGATATAATTTATTATAAAATATTAATCTGCATACAAATTTAATAAAAGTAGATATGAAATGGAAATAAATGAGATAAATAATGACTACTTAAAATAATTCGTTTTAAAATAATAAATCAATTATTTTTATATAAATGAATAGAACCAAAATCATAAAATAAAAATAAAAAATATAATCAATTTCATAAAAAAAACATTAAAGTCAACTTTTAAAGTTGTCTCACATTCAATACTACAATAATAATTAAATTACCATTTTGATATAATTTTTCTTTGTTTGTATACTATAATCCGGATGTTTTATATGAATACTACACTCAACGTTTGAATTGAAATACGTATTTATTTTTTAAAATCATCGCAATCAACTCAAAACCTTTTAAAATAGCTATGAAATAAAATTTATTCAAGATATAAGTAAAACGTGTAATGACTCAGTTAGTTCAGTAACTATATTTAAAGTTAAGTAGCAATTTTTAATTTCAACAGAAAATTTGAAATAATAATGAAAAAGATTTTATTGAATTCAATTTTATATTTATTATTTTCGGTATTATTTCATTTCAAAATATTTTGGCAAACGAAAAAGACACCGATTCGACATTACGAGCCACTGGATTTAAGAACGCTGCGCAATGGCCTTTATTTCCCTGTATGGTGGAAACCATACAGCAAAGAAACATAATTCAGTCAAAAATGTTAATTTCTTCATTCCAAAAATTTTGTCATGTTTTTATGACATCTAATAATAATGTAATTTCCGTTTCCACATATAAAACTACAATAATTTGCCGAAAGACATATTTGATTGATAACTCTAAACTCGACAAAACAATTTCATACACATTAAAAAACCAAACCAACGTAAAATCAACTTTTTTTACTCGCAATCGTAACTCAATTAGTTTAATGGGCAATGCATATCTTAAACACACACACTACACAACTACAATTATGTGGCGTATAAAAAACTTGTTTTTAAAAGGAAAGGCAAAAACTTGCTATTTCACACAACTTCAGTCATTTTGTCTTCCTACAAATTAGTATTGTGTATTTTGTAATAATAATTATAATTTTTCCAATAACAGAGAATAATGTTATAAATAATTGGATTTGTTTATTATTTATTAATGCCAATTATTGCCATAAAAATATAATTTAAAATGTCACTATTAATTTTTAATTAATAAATTATTATTTTAATAAATTATAAATATGTTGTATCAATTTTATATCAAAATATTGTTTATAATTATAATAATTGTGAATAGTGATGGTATTGCTGATAGTGAAAAGGTTCCTACTACTACTAAATTATACGATAATAATAATAAGAATGTGACGCCGCCGCAAAAAAATCCTCAAAATAAATTTATAGTGCCTTTAGACAGGATTAAAACACAATTATCAATTAAATCATCTAATGATGATATATCTGCAACTGATAGTATAACAGATTTGGTTAAAAATTTAGATTTACGATTAAAAAATATTAGAAATAATGAATTGGGTGTTCCTACCGTACAGGTAATAAAGACATAAAATATATTTCATTAATATATGTTATTATTTAATTATATTTCTTTAGGAAGTTTTTGATGCAATGGATTTTACATACAAAAATACAAATATTGATAATAAAATCATAGCCATAACAAAAAGAATGTCTAATAAATTAGAAAATGCTAAAAATATAATGTTTACATTAAGTAATTTCTTTCAAATTAATATAACAGAATCAGCAACATATAAAACTACAAATAATATTTATTTACGAACACGTATACTACCATCATGTCCATTTAAAGATTACAATTCCGAACAAAATTATAATAAAGAACAAATAGAAATATTAAATATACTAACAAATAATGGTGGTGAAAATAATCATCGTCATAATGAAAATAATAATACCAATAATAAAAAATATGATAACAATTTTATAGAAAATGAACAAATTTACAAAATATTAAAAAATAATTTAGATGAAAATCATATAAAAAATATTTATTATTTATCACGTTGGGATCATTCAAGTGATCAATATTGTAAATATTATTATAACAATATAAATTTTCGATATTTATATGCTACAGGTATAAAAAATAAACATATATTTTTATTAATTGATATAAATACATATAATGATGAACAATTAGAATTGTCGAAAATATTTGGTAAGCAAATATATACATTTTTTTTTATCAAGAAACATTAAAAAAAAATATTAATTTTATAAACTTGTTTTTCAGTTACAAATATTTTACAAATGTTATCATATACTGATACCATAACAATTGTATTAATATCTGATAAAGTTAAAGCAATGATTTTATCAAAAAATAATAATGATAAATCTGACGATGACGACATTCATAAATATATTTATCCAATAACAATTGATAACAAAAAGAATATCTTAAATTTTATAAAAAATTTAAATTATTCATCTACAATAACAAATCATTCAGCTGGATTTGAATATTCATTTGAATTATTAAAACAGCAAAATTTTACGACAGATAAACCAATCGTATTTGTTTATGTAACAAAAGGTTTAATTAATAAATTAACAGATTCAGAAATGGTATTAAAATCAATTGCGTTTGGTCAAAGTAAATTAAAATTTCCAATTGTTATTAATACATGTGCAGTTATATTAGGTAAAAAAAAAACATTTATTTAAAAGAAAATTTTCAATTTATGGTTATTTAATAAATTGTTTCTTTTTTTGAAATTTCATAACAGATGAAAAACGAATAATGTATGAAAAACAATTTCTCAATGATATTGCTCAGCAAAATTACACAAAATATGGAATTAATGTTACAGATTGGTATAATCATAACGTTTATAATCTTTCTGGTAGATTATATATTGTAACAAAACAACATCCTGAAAATATAATTAAAACAAGTAGTGCAATTTTTGAAGGATTATTTGCTGGAGAAAAATATTTAAAATTAAATACTAAACTTCAGTATTTTGAAGACAAATTATTATATCATCAGCCGATTTTAGATTACAATAATAAAGGTATTATTTTTATAATTATAATTACTAATTTTAAATTAATTTTAAATAATTTTATTTGTGTAGATATTATTTTATCAATAACTCGACCGATTCAACAATTTGGTGTAATTGGTTTGAATTTATATTTAAATGATATAGCAGAAGATATAATATATTTTAAAGCATCTACAAATTCGTATGCATTTATGATTAACACAAATGGTATTGTTATTTATCATCCGTCATTTACACGGCCAACATCATATTTGAAAAATACATTTAATGTTGATATTGGTATGTTTGAGAATACTCAAGAATTCAATAAAAATGTTCGATTTGAAATGCTTCAGAATGATTATGGAAATGCAACAATTTTAGGAAAAAATATTAATGAAACTGTAATTTAATTATTATTAAGTTAAGAACATTTTTAAATTTATTAATATGCATTTTATTTATATATTTCAGATAACATATAATTGGCGTACAGTACTTAATATTTATATAGTTTGTATTGTTACGACATCACGTATAAGAAAATCATCATTTACTACAAAATTTTCGGGAAATTTAAATTATAAACATTATAATTTATTACCGCCATTGGAATTATTCTATCATCGATTAGATTTAATTTCAACAAATATATCAGTATGTCGGCATTTTCGACAAATTGCAACTTTAGGTAAGTGATCTCTAATTTACATAAATTTTAAAATTGTTTAATAATATTTTCATTCAGATACTGGTACGGTTTTCTTAAGTGCATCATCATTTCAGTCACCATTTATTTACTTAAGAAATAATCATCCAAATAAAAATAATATTCATACTAGTACGGCTCAAAGTATTATGGCATATATAAAGGATTCGACAAGTTTATTAGCAAATCCTGGTCTTTTACCACAAATACGAACTGATGTCTCAGCATTATATCATGTTATGATATATTTGAAAAAACGTCATTTAGAAAATGGTCCATTTCGTAAATATATAATTAGACGATATGCAGCAACTACAAATGGTGTTTTACAAGTTTATCCTGGTTGTATTTTAGATACTGAATTTGAACCATCTAAACGGCCATGGTATCGTAAAGCTATAAAAAATCCAGCTAAAATTATTGTTACAGAACCGTATTTAGATGCTGGCGGTGCTGGTTATATATTAACAATAGCTCATACAATATTTGAGGGTAAATTTAATGCATTACATAATGCAGAAGAAGATTTTCCAGTAGCAATTGTTGCTATTGATGTGCCATATGGATTTTTATATAAATTAATAATAGAATCTTCACAATTTTGTTCAGATTCATTTGTAAAATGTTTCCTAATGGAAGATAAAGGTTATATGTTGGCACATCCAAGTTTTATGGAACCAGCAACAATAAATTTAAATAGTCGCCGGCCAATGGAACATATAACCCATAAAGAATCATTTGTAGCTAATGATATTTTAAATCATAAACATTTTGTTAAGAAACGTGTTTGTGCTAATTATCAAAATCGAACTGTTCATCGTTATTATACATTCAATACCAGTTTAACAGAAGTATTAACAAATGTTGTTCATGGCGACAGAACTAAATATCAAATCAGTATTATTCATGGCACAAATATATTTGCAGCTGTATTAAATTCAACATGTGATGGTGGTGCGTTTTGTCCGTGCAGTACAGTAGATCGAATTTGTTTAAATTGTAATCGTTTAGATCAATCGGATTGTGAATGTCCTTGTGAATGTCCACTAAAAGTTTCTAATAATAATAATAATAGTGGAAATTTTGATGAACCAACAGATAAATTAAATACAATTTACTATGATTATTGTGAATCAATAATTGATAATAATTTACCAGTACTAAATTCATTGAATTATGATTTTAATAGCGGTTTAAAAGCATGTGTAAATATTAATTGTGATTTATATCAAACACATAATGATTGTTATGGTGTTATGGGCTGTGAGTGGTGTCAATTTGATATTGAAGGTAATCCATTCAGTTCTGAATTTTGTACAAATCAAAATGCATGTTTTAATGGTGTTCTTGGTTCAATTACACCATATGGTGATAATGATCTAGAACCAAATATAATTGAACAAACTAGTTCACAAACATATTCAACAATTGGTCCTGTTGGCGGTGCTATTATTGTATCATTGATAATTGTTGGATTTGCAATGTATTGTTATCGTCAAAATTTAGATAATAGTTCAGATCAATTGTATCAGGAATCAATACAAGATAATAATTATGGTTTACCATTATCACGTTTTAATTATGATGATTTAGCACCATGTAATGATAATAATGATTTAATTGGTGACAATAATCATACATCTAATATATTACAAAAAAATTTAATTAATCCATTAATAGCTAATTTGGAAACATCACCATATCATATGTCACCTGGTTATCGTCGACCAAATGGTGAATCTGATAATGGTTATTCAACAATGACACCACATGAAGATTCTGAACATATGTGTTTCAATTTAGTAGAACCATTAATTAATAGTAATAGACGATTATCAATGTCAGCAGATTCAATGTCTATAAATACATCAGTTTCAAATCCATCAAATACAAATAATAATTTTAATGATCATAAATTAAATAATATAATAACACCAACACGATTTGTATCATCATCGCCAGCTCGAACAACAGAATTTAATAAAGGACAATCTATAATATTAGCACCAGTTACTTTTCATCGACATATGGAAGCATAGCAAATAAGTTTTTTTTTAAAACCAGAATAAAAATAGTTGTATTTATTAATATCTAATTATATTTTAGGACATCTCTACTGATTAACACTTTAAGTAACATTTTTTTAAATATTTTTATGTTTTTATATGAAATTTATATTGAGAAAATATATAAGTTTAAATTAAACTTTAAATCGATTTAATACTAGTTTTAATTGCAAACATATCAGGATTATTTATTGTAAAGAAAAATTATTATCGCCATCATTACATTTTTTATATTATAAATTTTTGTATGTATTATAAATAATAAGAATTTTTTTTATATTACGTAAATGTTTTTTTATGTTTTTCTTAGAAATTCTATTCTTTAAGAATGTTTTATGATTTTTATTATACTTACAAATGTGCAAAGATAACAAATATACATAATTTTATATAATCCAGAATTGTGTATTATTTGTAGTTACAATTTCTTTACAGTATTATTTTTTTATCTTGTTTAAATTTTTAGAAGAAAAAAAAAGTATTACTTTTAGCAATAAATCAAAATAATTGCTATCATTAAAAACATTTTAAACAAAAAAAATTAAGGCCAGGAAGGATAGTTCTTTAGCAACAGTCTAAATATATTTTAAAATTTTGAAAATAAAAATGTGGTGCCATTTTTGTAAGTGATATTAAAAATTACATTTCCAATATGAGAAGTTTAAAATCATTTTTATGTGCTGTGGTGTTCAATTAAAGTTAAGTTAGGAAAAACGGACAATTACCAGTTTAAAGAAAGGATTTTTGAGATTCTTCAGAACCGTATAATTGAAAATCTTAAAAAAAAATTAAAATTCGGATTCTACAAAGAAGTTTATATAGGTAAGTTGTCATTAAAATTCATAAAAATTTAATTAAAATAATAATATCTAATTGAAAAAAACTGCATGACCATATATGACGATTAATTATATTTTTATGTTTATGAATATTTCTGATATATAATTATTGTAATTAAATAATTTTCAATATTATATTATAATAAAGTTAATTCATATAATTATATTTTTATCAATTCTACAAAATAAAGGATTACTCAATTTAATCAAACTAATAAAGTAAATTAGTAAAAGATAGTTTATTCATAAAATTTAGCTATCGACATTACTATAGAAAAATATCAAAAACAATTTATAGAAAATTACAAAAATTTTAATTCATTAACAAAATGGAAAAAATCCATTAAATATATTGAAAAAAATTAAATATATAAAAAAAAACTAATTATAAATTTATGTATGGTCTAAGAAGGATTATGATAATTTCCTTTTATAATATTGTCATCACAATTAAAAGTAAATTTATTTATTTTTCGGGAAATATATTAAGGCAACTTCTAATTATTAATACTAGCCAATAATGGCGACAAAAAGGACAATATTATTATTATTGGGTATTGGTTAGAATCCTGAACAAAATCTCAATAAAACTTTTTAATTATTTTAATATTAAATATACTTTTGTTGATACAATAAAAAATGTTGTAATAATACATAAATAATTAAATAATTAAGTAATTAAGTGAAACAATAAAAATGAATCGTTAAATATTGAGGGCGGTGAAGAGATTGCGTGTATAAATAGAAATGAAAATAAATTTTAATATTGTTTAGTAAATATTATTGTAAAATGTAAAAAAACCAGATTATATTTAAGGTAATTATCAATAATGAATTATTGATAATTATATTGATTCATATTTGTGCTCTATTTCTATACAGTATATTGCCTCTACATGCCAATGTTCTGCATTTATACTGTGATTATTAATTTATTCATTATAAAACTAATGTAAAAGCACAAAATACATATTACATATATTAAATTAAAGTACATACAATATTAATCTAACTAAAATTATAATTTATCTAAAATCTAAATTACATTAAAAAGTAAATTTATAAATTATATTTAATGGGCGAATTATACACAATTTCAAATACTTTAAAAATATTATTAATTAAAGAATTAACTATAAAAATTTTGTATAAAAATAATTTTGGGCAAATATAATCTACATACAATTACACGAAGAGTTTATGTTTCACATGTTATGAACAGAATAGCTTCAAATGATGAATTGAACAATTTATTAACCTATTCTACCTAAGTGGGTTTAGAGTAAGGGTCCACAGATTAAATTAAATTAAATTAAATTTAGGTAGGTAACGAAATCCAATACTTCTGCGACCAGAGCTATTGTGAGTGATATACCTTTAAATTAAAACCCTATCCCAATACCAAAACTTTCAAAGAAGTACGTACAATAGATTTTTGACAGTTCCATAAGATCCTAAATGCGAAATCTGGATTTCGCTAGTCCTAATCATGTGACTTATAGAAAATTATGTTTCCTACTTGAATTTAAAAAATCATTGATATACATCAATTCTGATTCATTTTATACTTAAATGTAAACAGAATACTATCATCATCATATTTAAATTGGGGTGACTCAACATAATTTTCACATACGTGTTTCATTGTAAAATAACAAAACATATTAGCTTGCAAAAAAAAAACAGGGATTCACCATAGCGTTAAAAATCCATTGCAATCAAAATTACACATAAAACACCAAGGATTAAACATACATATACACATAAATATTCTATGTATAAAAATATTATAAATACGTAATTGTTTTTTATTGTTGTAGTATTTTGAATTGTGATGGATAACCTTTTTAACGTAATTGCTGGTTACCTACAAAATAGAGTTAAAAATACATCGTTAATTGGATACAATGCACAAAAATGAAAAACCTTTTCAAAAGATTCCCATATAAAAATATTTTTTTTTTTTAAAGTAATCAACATGCAACCAACATTTTCATATTATAGATAATTATTTTCAAATTTCAAGTTAAAAACATAAAACAAAAATAAACATAAAAACTATGTAAAAAAAAAAAAACTAAATATTTAGATATATTTTTTTATACATAAATAAAAGGAAAGTAAAAACGTTTCATTCTTTACATGACACAACGAAGACTTATAAACAAATTCTATTCATGGTTGGGTCGTTTATGATTGTAAATTGAATTTAACCTTTATGGTGAAGGTAAGGACTTTTTTGGAGGGATGGTTATAGTTTCCTAAAAAAAAATCATGGTAAGAGTTTTTAAAATATGAACTTTAATTGATTTAGTGGATGTAAATTAGTTGCCTGAGTTTGGTTCATTAAAAAATTATTATTATTATTATTATATAGCTTAATAAAATTTAAATTTAAATTAGAATTCACAAAAATATTGTAATTTGAAATATATGTACTATAATTAGAAATTCTTTATGAAATATTTTTATATTATTTATAAGAAAAATATACTTTTTTTTAATTAAAACATTAAGAATTGTTAATTACCGAATAAAAAACAAAAGTGTGATTAAGAAATGAAAGGTTGACTGTAAGTTTTAGGCTATTCCTTGTAACTGACAAAATTTATTTTAAATATATTACTCGGAGAGCTCTGGAGTAAATGTTGATCTGGTAATTGGATGCCACCATCGAAATAATTGAAGCTTTAGGAACTACATGAATTCAATGCTAAATGCTATAAGAATTTTCTTATAGTTCAAAAGTCAATAGCATGCATGTATATAAATCAATATGTAAATTGCTAAACTGAATCTGTTTCATACTCAAGCAATGATGTCATCTGTCCATACTGATACCATAATGCCAGGTTACAAAAAAACTCACTGGGTATGAATGAGTCAAAACATTCTATTTCAATTTGGACCTACACATTTTATATGGGTTACGAAATACTGGTTTGTTTATGGTGAATAAATGGAAGAAGATAATGAGTAATATGGAGCGATTTCAAAATAACGTCAACTCAACTAAACTTACATCAATTACTTATCAACTAAATAAGATTTATGTCAAATAAAAGTAAAGATTTCTCTTCTCCCACAGTAAAACAGCGATTAATATTCAATATAGGCTAGCTGAAGTTTCTTTGAAAATATTGTTAAATTTAAGGTTTGTAAAAAGAAGGCCTATTACCTCCTCACAAGAAAACCATTTGTTCGCATTGTATTGACAAGAAAATTATTTCGACATTGAGATTTACTTAAAATAATAATTTACCTTCAAACACACAAAGTTTACCTCAAAGAGATAAAGCTACGCAAAAGTAAATTTCATATAAATTTTCTTTATATTTATTTTAATAATTCTAAAGAAACCTGACTGGTAACCATTAAATCAAACTGGAAAACAATTGAATAAGGAAACTTTCAAGAGGCTACAAATTTTTTTCTTTTTGTTCATAATTTTTGTGGCTTTTTATTACTTTTATATATAATATTAGACACGCCATTTCAAAAGAAATTAACTAGCTCCACAGTTTTTTTTTTAAATATTATTATATTTTACAATTCTACTCTATATGAACTTGTTGACTTCGTGTATTTTTTTTTATATATATAAAAATATTTTATAGAAAATAAATTATACAATAATAAATGAGTTTACACGAAATAAAAGTTTTTGAACAATTAAGGACTTCTATATAGATGAAAATATTATGAAAAAGATTTCATGTACTATAACCACAAAACTTTAGAATTTACATAAATAATTTTTTAAGATTATAATTTTTTATGAGATCGATACGGTTTTGTGAAAATTCTGGATTAAGAAACTTTAAAGTTTAAATGCTGGAGCCCATCAACATTATAATTCTAGTTATTTAGGCTTGCGTAAGACTTTCAAATGAAACATTTCACATAAATGCTGCTAGTGCTAATTAAATAAGAAACTGGAAGACATTTTTTAATTGGAATTAGCAACTAGGTGACATTTTTTAATTGGGTATAGATTTAGTGTTTCTTCCAAATTACTAGGAAATTCTGATGATGATGAATATGTTGAGAAATGTGAATTAAACTCAAGCTTTGGACGAATATTAGTTTCGCAAAATAATGAAAGAGAACAAATGCATTGTTACTCATTAGCAGATATGACCTTATTGGACGTATTTGGCATTGTCAAAGATGTTGTCGTTCTATAACATCTTTTTCACATATATGCCAAAGATGTTTACAGACTTGGTCGGATTAAATTCTTACTGGGCCTTAGCTAACCAAAACAAACATTTCGTTCGGTCCGACCTTGTGTAAAAATCATTGTAAGGAAATTTGTGAAGAAATAAATATATGAATAAGAATATGAAGATAAAATACAATTTCATATAGTTTACTTATATTCCATTAAAAATTATGCAATCTACTAAAACTCTTTAATAAATAATTATTTGCTAAATTAACTTTCAAATATGTCATCATTTATCTTTTTTTTTGGACATTATCAAGTGAATATAATTCATATCTCTATAAGTTACATAAACAAAAATTATTTTAAATTTAAAACTATGAAACTTAATAAAATTTATACATATTTTAATAATTTATCATTTAATTTTTAACTATATTTCATTTGTAGTGAAAACTTTAAGAAATAAAGAAAATGTGAATATAAAATGTCAAAAATGTATTTATTTAAAAGTATATAAATAGCGAAATAAAAGAGAGAAAAATCGGAAATAAAAATACAAAAACGAATAACATAAACTAATGTATAATAATGCATGTTCACAAAAAGGAAAACCAGCAAAAAAAAAAATCCTTTGAGGAAAACCAACATCCTTTTTTTTTACGTTTTATTTATGAATAGAAAAATATATCCAAAACAATAACAAACAACACATCCTTAAAGATGCTGGAAAAAAAAATTGGAAAAGAAAAAAAAAATATTTTTATCAAGTTCTTTGAGATAAATATTTTAGATTACTAAATAAATAATATTTATTATATAAAATTAAAAAATAGAAAAAAATCTTTAATAAAATTATAGAATAGAAACTTTAAAATTATAAATTCTGTTTTATAAAAATATTAAATTGTGCAACAAATAAAATATGGAAAGAATTTTATAGCATTAATTTTTTCCAGTACAAAATGTCAATATTTTGCCAATTATCCTGGATAAAAAATTCTGTTCAAAATGTTAACTGAAATAAGTAAAGCAAATAATCATGGATGGTTTAAAAGATGAACCCATGAACTCACCAATCACGCGTTCCTTACATTTAGTAATGTAAGATAAATGTTCTAAAGTTAAGAACTCCAATTTACAATATTGGTCCACACCAAATTTATATCACATCTCATAAGTTAATTTTAATAACTAATTTGATATTTTCTTCTTCGAAGCATAAAATCATTAAATTAAATGCGGAAAAAGTAAAATTTAATCGAAGTTTTTTTTGTGAAGTATAAATACTTTAAGAATAAAAATTATGGATCACCTGTTTGAAGAGGTGCGTTTAGTGGAAAGATAATAAGTAATTGTGTAACAAAAAACAAGGCTCAAAACAAATTCTATTATTCTTCACTGAATACTACGGTTCAGTAGTGAGCCTAGCTATCTACTTCTACTCTTTCTTAATGACATATAGGTTTACCGAAAGCTAATGACTTTATAATAGTGAGGCATGTTTTAAAAAGGTCATTACGCTAATATTTCTTCCGCAGTATTAAAATCATATAACAATCTTGTTAATTTCATTACAAACTGACTCAACTCAGCATTGATATTGTGACCAGACATACTACAATTAAGCCATTGTATTTCTAAAAGATAACAAAATTTAATTAATAAATTTTAAAATAATTATCTCTAATATTTGTGTCATTTTTATTGTTAACTCAATTACATATTTATTTTTGAAAACATAAAACCAAAATAGAGAAAACATAAAAGATAATTCTCTTCAAAAAAGAAAAATAAAATAAATAAATAAAAACATAATTTTCTTTCTATCGTAGTTTAGACAAGTAATTTATCTTATAAGATTATTTCGTTTAAATTCACAAGTTCTTATAGCACTTCTTTAACAGTTTTATTAGTGTTAAAAAGATGTATTTATTATTATAGTTATATAGAGACGAAGCCTAATACTTCTATATTCTTCTCTATATACAAAAATCTTTTCCCCTTAATCGGAAAATTTTCTTATTTATCCCTTAACAGGACTGATGGTACCACAAATCTTTTTGTAAATATGTTTTTAGTTATTTTGTCCACAACAACCAACAACAACAACAAAAAAAAACATTATTTTTATTGTGCTAATCCCAAGTTGTATGTCCAAGGTCCAAACAACAACAAATATATACATAGACAGCATAAGTATAAAATAGATATTTATAAAAATATGACCACTCATTTCATTTCCTGGGCATTTAAATATCATTTTGTTGTTGATATTTGTTCATTTAATATTACCCAGTATAAAGAGAATTTTTATAGTATCGTCGACATCGTATTGGTAATGTGAACTTGGACTTAAAACTAGAACAGGAAATAGCATTATAAGAAGAATTATAAGCAATTCAAATAGAAAAATGTCTACAATAATTTTGGTTAATGATCATTTTCTTATTTTTTCTGGACTTTAAATCTATACAATATTATCAAGGTTTCTATATAGTATTGATGCCATGACCAAAATAAAAAAAAAATCCTTTATTCATTTTATATATAGATGTGTGAATATTTGACGTACAACAACAAAACGTATAGACCCCATTTAGAGTTTTTTTTTGGTTATTTTACTTTACTTCGTTTTTATTTGAGCATTTTTATTTGTGTTTTGGGGATCAAAGCAATAACGTAAGAAGCTTTATAGGTTTTAAGGTTTAGTATCCGAGATATTTATAATATTATAATATAATTAGGGTGTATCATTTAATTACAATGAATTGAAAGATAACTGATTAAACTGCAAATTGAATGAATAATCAGAAATAACTTTCATAAATGCAACAAAATATTGATCAAAATACATAATGTTTTATACTTAATACAGACTACAAAGTCTGCA
This sequence comes from Rhamphomyia laevipes, assembly GCA_963920725.1. Lineage (NCBI taxonomy): Eukaryota > Metazoa > Arthropoda > Insecta > Diptera > Empididae > Rhamphomyia > Rhamphomyia laevipes. Next base: position 38,501,866 of record OY987258.1, on the reverse strand, counting down.
ACCTTTCAATTATGTACATTTTAAATAACAATTATATCTAACAATTGCAAACTAATAATTTGAATTATAAGAAGCCCACTACACTACGTAACTTTAAAGTGTCCAAACATTATTTACAATCAATATCAATTTATGAAATAGAAAACTTTTTTAAGTTGAAAATTGACCATCTTTTACGTTTCATTGATGTTGTATTTACTTTTTTTTATAATGAAAATGTAAATAAAACAACAAACTACCCTAATTTTGTAACAGCCCCAATAAAAAAGAATGTTCTTGGCGTAGAAACATCGTAATAATGTTCATGTTACTAAATTAACAACCAGAAACATATAGTAATTATGTGTATAAAGTAATATTCCCTGTGCGGTGTTTAAGAGGGGGTCCAGGATATAAATGAAACATTCAATGTTTATGTGTATATATAACAAAAATATTCAAAACAGTAAAAGTTATTGAAGGAAATTTTGTGTAAAATCTGAAGTAATTCGTATTATAAGTGGCTCCATCTAGAATATTTGTTAAAATTAGTGATGGCAATAAGTATTTTTATGTTCTGATGTAAATATAATTACTAAATTCCATTTGCAAAAAGGACATCAGATGTTGAAAATGATCAGTTAAGAATATATTCTAAAAATATACTTAGACAGGATATTCGTGTATTGATATATACAATCGGTAATTGAAAAAAAAAACTTTTATATAACATCATTTTATCTTTTCCACAATAAGAGAAAATTACTTAAATCAATTTCTCATTCCCAATTATCTATTTAAAATGTATGAAACCAATTTAACAAAAATGTAAAATAAAGTTTTTTATATAAAAAAAACTGATCTGTCAATGTCATATTATTAAGAAAACGTCAAAAATCATCAATTTTCTAGAATTCAAATTATGTTAAAAGCTTAAAATTTAAAAGCTTATCGATGTAATGATAAAGAAATAAAGAAAATAGCAAACTAATAATGGAAAATTTTGATAAAATTACAGTCAATATTTTATATTACCATATTTGGTAATTAAAATGGTTTTTTGATATTTAAAATTTGTTATATATTTTCCGGAATTATAAGACGACAGCATTGACTTTAAATGCTTGGTATGATGGCAGGATTATAATTTTAAACATTTCTTAGATTTATTTATTATTAATTTGCTGAATTTGGTTCCAAATTTTCAAATTTGAAATATTGATAATAAAAATTTGACAAGAAAATTGAAATCTTTCATTGAAAAATCTTGATGGACACAATATCACTTTTTAGTGTTCTTGACAGATGAACAGTAGTGAATCAAAATTACTGAATCAAAAGCTATCCAAGTCACAAAAAAGAAAAATAATAATTCATACACTAACCCTCCCTAACTAAACAAACGCTTGCAAGTTAACCGATACTGGAAACTTGTCCAAGGTATGCTGCACCAGCATACTATCTCTCAGAATAACAGTGAGAGTTATTCTGTGAGAGACTGTCTTACACAGACTGAGCAGTGGTGCTTGGTGTATCTGAGGGAAAAGGGCCACCATACTATCCACCATAGCTAGAATATTAGCTGGAGTTGATGGTAGAGCAGCAAAGTTGGTACAAGGAACTGGCAATCGTGACTGATTATAAATGAAAAAATAAATATGAAATTATATGGTTGCCCCTGAAACGTGAAACCTAATCTAAAAATGAGGTTTTTTAATTTTCTGTTAGTCTGATTTCGAAATTTCAAATATTTTTGTTTAAGTTAAAATAATTATATTATTTTTAATTTTTAAGTTTAATGATAAATTATACAATTTACATTGAATTTCTTTTTTTTTAAATATTCATTAAGGATATTACTATACAAATATCGACAATTTTACTCATATACGTTCAGTATTTATATTATCTACAAAATAAATATGTAAATCATATTTCCATATTGTTTTTAAAAATGTATTATAAATTTAAAACAATGATTGTTATGAAATAAAAATCAAAAAAATGTACATGTTTTAAATACATATAATATGTATACAACAAAAACATATATATAAAAAATTTAAATTTTATTTCTATATAGGTAAAAAAATCTAATATGATATCAAACATAAAAACATATTTATCTAAAAAAACAGAGCACGTTTTCTCAAACAATAAATATACTCATAAAAGATGCCCTTAATCTTTTCGATAACTTGAAATATATTTATATACTTATATACCAACGAAATATGAATTATATATGTATAAGACAGGGTGTTCAAAAAAAATGAAACTCCTTTAATATTTGTTACTTTTTAGTTGTAACTGCGATTTAAAATAATTAACTGATTCATAGCTTAAGCTTTAGAAAATGAAAATTGTCGCAATAAGTGCTATTTGCAGGGTAAGAATGTAATTGAAAAGTTTTGAAGTTTCAAACATAGCTGATGTAATTGTTAAAGAAGTAAACAAGAAACTTCTGACAGATCACAATCAATCAATTTGCCAAAAAAGAACTTATATGAAAACTTACAGAGAAACACCAATGCGAAATGTTTAGTAAAGTTTCAAATTGTAAAGTTTCACAAAATTTTTCAATATCATAACGTCCTTTAATAAATAACGCTATCAATATACCAATCATTAAAAAATGTGTTAACTAATGCTCTTCGAAATATAAACGTCATTTATAAAAATAATTATGAATAAATTCATTATTTCAAAGTATTTTTTAATTGAATAACATTAAAATTCAATGATTTTTCATTATTGTTTATACAATTTTTGAACACATCCTGTATTTAAATATACAGGGTGTTCCGAATTATATATAAATTTATAATATATATACTTTTTAAACTTTTTATATAGATTGTTCTCCTACCTGTGTTTCAAAAAGAGTAAGATTCTTTCTATATTACATGACATAAACTTGTTTTCTCATTATATATACATGTTTCCAAAAAAAACCACATTACCAATTCATGTAAATTTTCCAACAAAAACAAAAAATACCAGAAAAATATTGATGTTTTTTTTGGTAGGTATTCAAAAAAAAAAAAGAAAAAAATATAGAAAAGTTATCCATACACAAAAACAAAAAAATTATATGTAAAGTTCTATATAGATAGAAGCATAGAAGATAGATTGTATATTATAAACGACATGTTCAAAGAAGAATATCCTTCATTATCATTATTCGAGGAAGTAAACATTTTTTGATAGGTATGAAAATTTTAACGGTCTATTACAATATTTTTTTTTTTTTTTTTTTAACTTTTCTGGTATTTATTGAGCGACGAGTAATGAAACACAAAGTTACAATTTTTTTTTCGTAAAAGTTAGACTTGATATTGGCTAAAAAAAAAAAAAGTTTTGTTCGATTTTTGAAAAATCCTGTGGATAAATACAAGGATAATACATAAAACCAAGAAAAAAAACTTTACTAATTCAGCATAATTTCCGGGATATAGTACGTGCTTGGGATATATACTCGTACTCGTATAAATATTATATAGAGATGGATAATATGTATTACAATATTGAGAATTGACATGTGTGTGGTAAATAAGAAAATCGCTGACATCTTTCGCGACATTTTTTAATATACAATTTCTGTTATCAATCTATATAAACCTTCTAATTTTTTTTTTTTTTATATATAATCGATTATTGGAGAAAGATAATCTATAGAATATCAAATAAAATAAAAAAAATATTGATTTCAATATAAATTTCAAATTTTATTGACATAAATATCTTATGTCAAAGGAGGAAGGTGGCAAAATGTATATATATATAAATCCCTAAAGGAATTATATTCATTCCCGAAAATGAAATTTTGTTAACAGTGTTAGCTACTTATATGTTATATAATGTTGTTGTATTTATGTTCAATTTTGTAAAATTAGTTTTGTAAAATATATTTAACACATTTCAAATATTTTTGAAACACATATGTATATTCTGTCAGAGTAATAAAGGATATTTTGACTTATATATAAATTGCTAATAAGAATTTATATTTCAAAATCTTTTAAATTTTAAGTTAATTTCGAATTCTATACAAATATATAATTATTTTTTTATATATAATCATTTTGATTTACAAAATCACTAAATTTCATTATTTAATAAATCTAGTGGAAAAGGTAAAGTGAACGCCAGAACTAAAAAATTACAGTCTGTAACATATTAGAAATAGTTTATTAATGTTTTTGTTCTACAATATACTTTTAGTAAACTGTAAGCATTTTGAGCCGGTATAAGCAACACGATTATGACTGGAACTATATTCGATTTACGATTTACTTATTTACTTATACGATTTAAAATTTCTCGATTACAATTATCTGCAATGTCGAATTGAAATTATGGAATGTGGTGTAGTTAAGTACATATTTTTTGTATAAAAAAGAGTTAAACCCTAACTAAATAAAATTTGGGGTCAGAAAACAAAATGTACTACTTTTATTGTTGGTACGTTGTGGTACAATTTCTTTTGAAAAGCTTAAAACAAACATTGAAATTGAAAGAACAATCAATCAAAAAAAAATGTGGAATTTCTTCGTCCTCCTATATCAAATCTGAAATTAGAAAAATATTTGAACTAAATAAGTTTCAATTGATAAATGGTGAAATGCAATGAATTTACCTCATGACACCATTGAATATAACTTTCTCCTCATGTTCTGGTTAATGACAAAGTAAATATAAATAAATGTACTATAATTTTTACAAATAAAATATTGATTAAAACTATTTACAGTATTATTTATACTAATTCATTTTACATAAAAAAAACTACAATACTCAACAACAACCAAATTTAAGTACAATAAAATCTTTTTTGCATAATTTAGTTTATAAACAAAATTCCTAAACACTTTTAATCATGTTGTTAAAATTCTTATGTTATTATTCATTATACAATCTTTTTATTTTGATTAAATACATTTAACATAATATTACATAGAAATATATATATATACATATATATATATATATTTTCATATAATTATTTATTCCGCTTAAGAATTCATCACTCTTCATTAAATAAATATAATTACAAGTTATAACATAGAAAGTCCAATATAAAAAGTTTTACGTACTAATACACACCCGTCAAATTCATACCGAAACAAAAGCATTACAAATAATATATATTTACATAAACTTTATTTACATTTCCTTAATAACATAACCTATAATAATTTATATTGTAAAAAAGGTATTACTAGGAATTTCAGTGAAACTAAACATAATACGCGAATAAATATATTGCCAGTGTAAAATCAGGATATAAAGAGTGTCACAAAAAGTAAAATTTAATATTTTTGTTGGAAATTATGTCCGGGAACGAAATGGAACCTGATTTTCAGTTTTAAAGTTAATACTTCAAAACTGGAATTAGGTTAGATTAAAAATAAGACAGAAATAAAGCACAATGTGCCAATAAAATCTATTATTTATTTGAATAATTGTAATATTCAGCACATAATTAGTTTGAAAGGTGGTAGCCTAAATGGTTGATTAATTGGTTTTAAAGAATTCTCTCTCACGCACAGAAGGTTTACCGAAAAGACCGTGTAGTATGTCGTAGCACCCTACTTCGTTAATGAATTTAATCACTTTAACCGGATTTATTCCACCTGCTTCCTTTAAGTTGTACAAGAAGAAATTTCCCAAAAACCTGAACATTCTTTCTTGAACCGAGGGACAGTGGTACATTAAATGCTTCACTGATTTCTCCTCTTGATCATCTGCATGTTTTATATAGAGAACTGTATAGAACTATTTCTATATAGAACACCCTGTACTGATGTTATATCTTTAGCAGGATTCTTTCATTATTTATATAATAAAATATAATAATTTCTATTTTTTTTTTTTACAATTTCTGAAATAATATTATTAAGGTACAGTTTTATTTGCTTACACTATTTAATATGTTCTCCACACCTAATTTTTACTTTACATAGTTTTGCAACGTTAAATAACGAATAAAAAAAATTATTATAAATTTTTAGTTATGTGCGTACTTCGTGGAAAATAATAACGAAAATATTTCCCGGATAAAATTGTTAATCGAAATAATTTTTTGTATATTTTATTGTAAGTTTTTGGAAATGGTATTAGTAACAAAATTTTGAAGCATGGAAAATATTAATAAACAAACCTTGAATTATTCTAACTCGAACCGATACTTATAAAAATGAATTCAAGAATTTTTCTCCGGGATAGAAAACCGATTTCCAGGAGACCTGATTGTTGGTAGATCGAATAGGATATAGGTCATTGTCATTAATATACATAGGAAAAATACCTTTGAATTTTAAAATCATATTGAATCCATCCCATTCTTACGAAAGATAGGAAGAACGTAGGTAATTCGGAATATAGCGAAAATTATTATCATCCAACCAAATTTTTAGTTAGTTCGTTAGAAAATGGATGTTTGATGGTTTTTGTGTTTATATATGACTTAAAAAAAAAAAATTTGATCAATAGCAAATTTATGTAATTCTAAACGAGTGGTATGAGAATTCGTCAGACACTGAACTTCATGACTAAGCTTAATGATATTGTTTCCCTTTTTTAAAAAATAACTACTTAATTTAGATTTCAACTATAAAATGGGATAACAAACCCATCAAGTTTGATAAGCGTCTCATATTATTTCATTTCTAACTGAATTTTCTTTAATTCAATCTAACCTTAGGACTGAAATTTACTAATTTCTATGTTATTTAATAAACTATAAAATTATTTCAAATAATTTGTTCTGTTTTTCATATATTATGCTTTACATTCAAACTCTTCTCAGTTAAGAAATTATAATTCTGATTGATATAAATGTATAATAATACTAAAAAGAATTAAATTATACCTTTAACAAATTCTCAAAGTAATGTCATTTTCAACAATATTATTGCATAAATTTTGATTTTAATACAAAATAAAAACACATCAATAACAACCACAACAAAAATGTTATTCCCATTTACGATATGTTAAAATTTACAAGCTGTTAAACTAATTTCTAAAATAACCGATATTTTATAGTACTTGTATTTTAACAAAACATTGAATTAATAAATATATTTCAAAGGTAGAATATATGAAAAATTTATAGTATATAGGGTGAAGCTGCAATACTGGCTACAACAAGAAAGTAAATACATAATTCTGATATTTTAAATTATTTTTAATTCATAATGCAGGTTATTTAGTGATTACTAAATTATTGGAAATGTATATGAGTTAGGTATATTGTACATCAATTCTACAATGCGTTTAAGTCTGTGTTTATGAACAAATCACAATTATTTTACGTCTTGTACAGTCTACTTAATGTCCTGTAATAGAAATCCAGTAGTTCCGACACAAGAATTATTGGTAAAAATATGAGCATTTCCAACAAGAAAAAGTGTTAGAAACAGTTGTCATTCAAAATGAAAAACATATCCATCTACAAATGGTTTCAAGCTACCTGTCACATAACCAGACAATCAGTTATAACAGCTTTATAAGAAAAATTTAACACCAATCCCTTTTAAATTCATATTTTGATAAGCAAAAATGTAAAAACCTTCAAGACATGTAATAAAATTGAACTAAAGAAGTCAATTTTGGAAACTATTGCTGTAATACCTTGGCCATATTATATTCAGATATAGATTCTGCAATAATGAACCAATTAAAATCAATAATTGTCAAAATTATTAAGAAAAAAAATTTATTCAATTTTTTATTAAATAAAAACGAAAACCTGGAATATAATAATCATTTAAATTGAGAAAATTATTCACATTTCATTTTGTACCAAGATTGGTGACCCAACCCTATATAAACATTTATGTAAATAATCACAATAAATTTTGATTTTAAATATGGTGTGTTATTTTAAAACGATTTGCTCTAAAATAATTCAAAAACTAACATTATTTTATATGAATATATATTTTAATAATTGCTCCAACCACCAAAAAAACCACCCTTTTTTAACATATCCAGTATTAAGAATATATTTATTTTCGAATTGGTGTTTTCTTTATTTTGAAACAAGCCAAAAACATCACACAAAATAAGGCAAATTTTTTGTCGCAATATAAAGTGGTATGTTTTATGCTGTTTTTACAAAACATTCAAAAAAAAAAACTAACAAAATTTCAACTTATATTAAACTTTATGTAAATATATATTTATAGTTACCCATAAAACAATATACACCAAAAAAAAAAAACTGACCTTTTATACCAAAATATTATGAAATTAAAACGACAACGCACATTTTCATATATAAATATTTTGTTGAACCAAAATTTCGTGTAATAGTTCTTTAATGTTTTTATTGGTATCATTTATACTTGTATATATAAATGTACCTATATATATAAATGAAATGAAGACGAGGACGAGGTTAAATTTACAATGTCCGGAATAGGCGTTACATTAGTATAGACACATATGGTATAACAAGGGAATACAAGCATTTTAACCGTCGTCGTCTTATTCAATAATAAATGTTGTGTTTTGTTTGATTATGATTTATACACAACATAAAACAAATAAGAATATGAAAAATTTCCTCCATTATTATTATTATTATTTTTTTTGGGTTACATGGAACGACAGCTAAAAACATGACAGAAAAAATATATAATTAAATCACTATATGACATCTAAACGCACTCCATATATATACAAATTGACAAGAATATATACAAAAGAAAACTAACCCTTTTTTGCATATATTAATAATACATGGTGGCCTGGTCCAATAGAAATAGAAATTTTCTCTGACTTTTCATTTATTTTTGATATTCTTCAGATTTAAAACGTTCCTAATCCGAACAAACGAAAATAATCGAATTTAAATTGGTTTTGGTTTTTAATTTGGCTCGTTGTTTACCTGATTTTTAAGATGACTTTTAGCTCAGGAATATTTTAAGGATAGATCAATAAATTTCTATAAACCAAAGCTCCTTCCTAACCTTTAAAATAATGTTATTTCGGAAGCCATTGTACTTTGACGTTCGTTATGGTAAAAACACTCTCTTCATAACAAGATTTTTCGAAAAAGCCTGCAATTATCATTAGTTTCTTCGAATAGATATAGACCATTAGCTTGTCCATCAACTTCTTAGTACTATTCTGATGTGATTCTATTTCTTAGTACTATTCTGAACTCTAGGTATAACAAGAAAAAACACGGTTTGATAGGACACCCAGTACATTGTTATGGAAAACAATGTTCAAAAAATAATCATAGTTGTCAATGTTACAAACCACTATTACTCTAACATAGTTAACAGTTTTCTTTTTGTTTGCTTCCCTTCATTTTTTTTTCTGGTTATATAATAAATTTAAATATTATAATCTATGCTAAAAATATTGTGAAAATTTATTACCAACAAAACCATATTGTAACATATAAATAGCACACAGTTGTTATTTTCTATGTTTTTGTCGGCGATTTGGTATAAGGGTTTTTGTACTGACCACAAAAACAAAAAATAAAAAAAAAACAATTTTAACAAGCACCCTAAAAACTTATTACTTGTACATACTTTTTTTTTAGTGTTGTTTGTTGGATGGGAAAATGAATTTTAGAAGTTATAAAGTGTACTTTTTGTCAGATAAAGTAAAATGAACATTATAACATAAATATGTATAGATATATATTTTTTTTTAAATGTAGGTGGTACAACAGAGATTTTCATTGTTTTTCCAATAGTTTTCTTATATATAGTTTAGATATATAAACAGAGAACTTGTACCAAAAAAAAAAAGTATTCTGACACACAAAAAAATGAAAATTATATACGGGATGCTGAAAGTGTTCAGTGTATTCTAGATGATATTACAATGTAAACCCAAAGCAATTAATTTTAAAGATTTTTGAAAATATGGAAACTTTCTAGTTATATTAACATTTATATTATTTGAATTTAATTACAAAAAAGAAACATAAAATATAATTTTAGTTTAAATAAACAAATTTTCGTATTTGCTTTCAATTGGGGGAGTCTTCATAGAGATGAGGGTAAAATAAAATTTCTTTTTTTTTAGAAATTGGAAAATATCAATTAATTTTCAATTCGTTTGCAAATATTCAAACGTAAAGCTTAGTACGCTAGTCAAATGAAATGAAATTTTCATATAAATTTAACATCGTGAAATCAGAAATGAAAAATTTCACTTCTGATTTCGCTGAAGTGGTACGCAGTTCATCGTGAAAAAGTTGTGAAAAAACCTACTTTTTTTAACAACCAACAGATAGCGCGCAAAAGTCTCCAATTATTTTTCATCGTGAAATAATGTTCTGAACATTATTTCACGATGAAATTATGACATTTAAATTTTTTTTTTTTCAATAATTTAAATTTGATTTTTAAATTTGCTCAAATTTGATTTTTAAGTCAAATTTAAATTTAAAAAAAAATAATAAACATAAACAAACATTTGAATTATCAAAATATTTGAATTATCAAAATGTCAAATTAACCTGTCTATTTTTCACAACTTTTTCACGACTATTTCACCGGAGACTTTGGAGAGCTTTGGAGATCGCGTTAAAATTTCACTTCATTTCACTAGCGTACTAAGCTTAAATAACAAATTTAGTTATATGAAATGTAAAATTCTGTGAAAACTATTTTTTTAAAAAAAAATTATTCTAGGATTAAGTGTCGAAAATAATCAGGACACCAATGAGAATAATTGTGTAATTCATCTTGTTAAAGTGATGACTCATAAAAAAAACCGATCACAGTTTTCTGAGACATGGATGAAAAGAAAATCAAGTTTATCTTGTATTGAAGGCCATATAACTTTTTACAACTGCCCAAATTTTTAAATTTCCAAGAGATTTGGTATTACTGCAGTGAATCTAAGATGCAGATATAGAGGAAGATATAAGCCATATGCTGTGTGGCTGTCCGGGGCTAAGTAGCTAGACTAATAAGAAAGAATATCGATTCAACGATATTCAACGATAGCCAACAATGGAGATCCCCCTTTAAACTAACTAACTACATCTCCGCAAAAACATAATGTCATTCAATTATGTTTAATTACATCTGTAAAACAGCCATATTTGCTCGTTATCCTGCAGTAATTGCATTTATCTATCTAACATAGTCCGTACAGGAATCATATGTAATGTAACGAATATATTGATAACCTACATCCTAAATATTATTAACTCTTTTCAATCAGTTAATTCTATTAACTGAAATAAAATAACGAATGCTCCTCTGCCCATGCAATCAATTATAAAATGTCGCCGCCACCCTTTACAACCAATTACTTTTTCTAAATACAGTTCATTTAGTCTTCAAAGCAAACCGCATAACCAATCATTTTCTATATACTAAAAATTTAATAAACCATTCTGCATCAAATTTTCTAAATAATATTTACATTTACTTTTATGTATAAATAATTTCTAGTTCTTAATCCAATTTATTTGGACATTCAATTGCCAAAAACATGAAACAGGTATGACGACTATAAATAATTTTTAAATTACCATTTAATCAATAACTAAACTCTGTCCTAACTCTTCAATATTAAAACTTTTCCATGAAAATAAAAAATCTATTTTCTTTTTGTTGTTTTGTCATTTCAGGTAACATCACCAACAGAGTAAAAAACTAAATAAAAATAAAAACACAATTTCCAATAATTTTATAATGAAAATATGTTGAATGGCCATTTCCATTAAAGCAAAATGTAAAAAAAAACGTAACCCCAGAATAAATATAGCGACAGACCAACCAAAAATAAAAAAAAATAAGGTTGGGCCACAAACAAAGTCCTTGATGAATAGAAAATTTATAAAATTTATAAAAAAAAAAAAACCGGAAATCCCTCAGGGATTACATCCAACTCCAACACGAAAGAATTCATTTGAAGTTATGGTATTTGGGTGGTCATTGTCTTTTTTTTTCGGGGTTTTTTTATATGTGTCTGCGATGTTAAGTATTTAATTTTTTAATAGAGAAAAGGCCAAAATTATTTTTTTTTATATAGAAGAGGTGGAATATTTTAAAAACTGTTGCTTCATGGTGCGTGATATATGACGTATTTATATGAAACCTTCCATTAGAGAGAAAGTCTGATAAAAACAAAGTCTTTTTTTATTATATATACAATTATTTCATAAAAGTATAGTTAAATAAAATTTCCAGTTAATATTATGTTTTATGGGAAAATTATGTTTGTTTGTTTGGCTGTGGTTTGGAATGACTGATTCGATATCATCACATAACAACAAAGGGTTTGGTTCTTAAGTGTTAAACACATGAAATGTTATTTGAGATAGTCGAGTTTTTAGCATAACCCAAACTATTATAAAGTCTATATAATAAAAAATAATTTTGAATCATTATTTGAATGGTCCCATATTGATAATTAAGTCAAGTTTTAAGTAAATTTATTTATAGACAATTTATCGTTTAGAAGTGGATAAAAAATAACAGAAATTAAATAAATTATACGAAATTCTTTTATTTTACAGCAATAGCATATAATTTATAATTCATATAATAAAAACTCATATAGAGCATGATTTTTTTTTTTTACTTTAACAATCGAGCCAAATATTATAATATACAAATTAACAGTGCACAATGAATTGCACTTGCAAATATAGATTTTGGGGTATCGAAACATAACCATAACTAATGAAAATTTGAAACTAAACGGTGTAGTTGACAGTATATCTATGTACCACGATTGAAGCAACTGCCGGCATAAGGATCTTACTGAAATAGTGCCATGAATTAAGGAAGCCAGAGCAGCTTTTAAAAATATGTCTGCAGTTTTTTTTTTGTAAAAACGAATTGAATATAACATATAAACTAAAATTGATAAAATGTAATATCTGCTCACGTTATTAAAAAGCATGGACCATGAAGAGATGTAAAGAAAATTTACGCTTTTGAATTGTGGAACCATAGGAAAATGGTGAAGATATTATAGAGGGATAAAATAACTTATATAGAGATAGAAAATAGATTAAACAAGTCAAAAGAGCTCACGAAAATAATTAAGAAAATTGATATATTTTGAACATGTAATTCACACAGAAAAGTATAGGATTTTACAAGTCGTCCTTCAAGGAAAAATTGTATGTACAAAGACAAAACGTATAAGGAAAAGGTATGGATGAAATGGTAGATTATGTATACAAGAAGAAGAATATTTGTGCTTCAAGTTACTACAAGAAGAAGAATATTCTGCTCATTTTAAGTTTCTATTGGCCGGCATTAATATTAAGTCATAAATGTACTAAGGGCCCATTATACCTAAGAATGACACGCTCCTGGTTCACAAGATTATATTTAACAAATCAATTTTAATTACATAATATTTTCTTAAAGTCTTCTAGGTTTTCGCAAAATACTTCAAAATATCGTAAAATTACGAAAAATAATTAAATTTTCTAAAATTTATCGATCCAAAATCAAAATAGATTTTTAAAAAACCTTAAAACAACATTTAAAATGGAAATTTGAATTAATTTGGTATTATACTAAATGGTTTCTGATTTTCAAATATTTCAGATAAAATTGGAATATTTAAATTATAATATATTTTTATTAGATTTGAAATACAATTCAAATTACTAATCGAAAACATTTAACTTTTCTATCATGCTTTATTTATAACAAAATCCAATGATATTAATTAAAATATATAGTTGAATTTTGAAATTAACAAATAAAAATCTATTAATTTTATAAAAATAATTTTGTAATTATTATATTATTTCTATATATTTGGAAAATATCAATAATAGAAAATAGAAAAAATAACTTTCTCATTAAGGTTTAAGCACTAAAATTGAAATTTTTCATATGTTTTCAAAAATCTGCTGATATATATTTTAAAAATGATTGTAAAAATTTCTATATTTATGAAAAAATAATGTTGTTTTATGAAATTTGCAATAATATACAAAAATATAAAAATATTTTTTTTTTTATATTTTTTAATTTGTTTTTAATTATGTTTACAGGATGTTCGTTTCTGTATATAATTTTCAAATTGTATATTATATTTTGTGTTGGAATTTTATGAAAAAAAAGTTTTTTTTTTTTTGTTTTTTTTTGTTTAACAACATGTCGGACATAATTTTAACATCATAGAAAAAATAAAAAAGTTTAATAATATTGTTTTTTGTTGTTGTTGTTGTATATAAATTGGAAAATAATAATGATTATTTTATGATTAGTTGTTGTTAATATGAAAGTTAACTCTATACTCTAATATAAATTGGCTATGTTAGTGATGTTGATATTGCAAAATATTAATGCAACATAATAAGTTGAAATTAGTTTAAAAATATTTTATTTAAATTATATAAAAATATTATTAATTTTATTAATTTTTAAAGAGTGATTAGTCATAAAGCATAAAACATTAAACATTAATTTTACCAATTCAGATTTATAAGAATTATAATCTCGCATCTATAAATGATATAAATCAAAGATGTAAAAGCAAATTGACAAGGTTTAACATATTGATGAATAAGTCATTAATCAAAAGAAGCGATTGCGATAGTTCTTTATCTCAATATGGATAATTTAGGATCAAAAGAGCTGACAATCGTTAAAGTTTAAACGACATAATGTCCAATTGAATATGAACTTTTATTTCAATTTTTTACCATAAACTCGGCAACATACGAGACGATATCGACAAGTGACTCTCGTTTTATTAATTAAATTTAGATGGTAGAATCTTAGCAATCCTGATTTGATATTTATATAAAATAAATGACATTCATTTTCTGAATTATATTGAAATTTATATAAATTGATCTTTCGGGTACACTATACAAAAATAAAAACTTTTTTCGCCAACTGCGATAACTGCAACGACTACGTTAGTGGTTCTGACACATTGCGCTGTTTTTGCTGTACATCTAAATTATTAACCGACTGGTTGCGAAAACAACACAGCGGCTGAATTTTTGACCGTACCCATAGCTTTTCAAAACCTGTGTACATTTCAAATAATTAAATTATTTCTGATGTCATCATTTTCTTGCTGATTAAATATATTAAATTACTATAATCATTAATTATAGTTGGATCTAAGAATTGTATCAGTTAGTAACCAATCTACAAAATATATCGATAATGATGCGATTAATTGGGTCAACTCTAGGTTAATTCAAATATATGTGAGTTTTAAAGTTGTTATTACTTACTTCAAAGAACTCTTATATATAATCGAAATATAAAGTCTAAATCTTTATACTAAGGATATATCGAAAATATTATAAAAAACCATTATTACAAGAGCTCCACTTACATATTTTTGTATATTCAAGCTAACAAATTATTAGTTAAATTACATTATATAAAAAAGTAAATTTTGATAATTCCAGAAATATTATCATATTATCAATATTTTCGTAAAAAAATTATATTTAATGGGTAGTTAACGAAATTTAAGATTTAAAAATATTTTTTTGCTTGTTAAAATTTTTTTTCTACATATAAGAATTTCTGTATATTTGTTAAGGATATAAAATTACACAAGATATACTCAAAGATATTGATAAGAATATACATATTTATATATTTAAAAAAAAAACTTTTTTTTTTTTGTTTGAAATCATCCTTTCTATTGAAAAACTACACAACTTTTCCTGATACTCTTGTCTTAAAAACTCATGTTTACTTCTTCGTTGGTTATTTTTCATATAAAATAATATCATTTTTCCTAACTTACTAAGATCCTTTTATATAAAAAAAAAATATCATATATGATTTTTTTTTTAAACAGAGTTACCCATAGTAATATTAATGTATATTTGTAAAATGTACAAAAAAAATATATTTATAAGATATTTAAGAAAAGTACATAAAAAAAAGAAGAAAATTATTTCTTGTTTTTCTTTTTTTTTTTGATTTTCATCTAACATTTGTTTAAAAATTTAAACAAAATTTTGTTATAAAGTATATAAAATATGTAATTTATAGTAAACATATAGGTAGGTAGATATAGATATAGGACACACATGGGTTCTGAATTATTCTAAATATAATATTGTGACTTGGTTAACAAAAAACTTTTCTAAAATTTCAGAGGGAATAATGTTATCCAATAATGTTGGATATATGTAAAGTTTTGTGTTGCCTCAATCGTTTTCATATTTGCATATCGTTTTATTAAATCTTCATTTTCGTATGTTTTTTTATTATTTTTTTGTTCTGAGTTTTTTTTGTATATTTTTATTTACATATCAATTGCAAAAACACTCATTTTAGTTTACTTTAAAATTCTATATAAAAAATAAATAAATGTTTTCTAAAACAGATTTTATACATTTTATATTAGAGTTGGTAATGTCTTATTATCTTAAGCACGGTTAAAATTGTGTCGGTAATTAGTAAGTTAACATGGTAAAAATATATTAAACGAAATGATTAAAATTAATTTATCATATAACATTTTTACAATTTTTGAACAAACTAATCATCATTATTACATAGAACTTGTCGAATTTTGTCATAAATATTAAATTCTTAAAATGTAATATCAATAATATCGAAGTATTATAGTAATACCAATAATTTGATTATGTTAATCCTTGTTTAAAGTTAACAGATTTATGAGAAAGAAAAATTACAAGTTAAGCAAAAGTAGGTAAATACAGTAAATTTTCGATAAAGTTTACTTTCGTTATTAGTTACATTTGATCTGAGTAACTTTCTCTTCATTTTATTATCGCGTTATATGTCCACCAATATAAAAATGTTAATATCAAATAAAAAAAAAGAAATTATTATATGAATTTAATAAAAATCAACTGATATTTTTAAGAAGCATAACAAAAATAAAAAATACTACCAAAATTAAAGGAAATAGAAGAAAAATCGATGAATTTACATCAATAGATCTTTTTATAAAGAAATTGAATTTGGCTTTAAAGTGAAAAGAATTAAAGCCAGGACTTTTTTTGGGAAATATATGATATATATAAAAGTGTTCGTAATCGTTACCACTGGAAGTTCTTAAAATTATGTTCTAGAAAAATTAATTTCATCCAGTTACAGTCGTGTAAAATTACGTTTATAATTACTTTAATATTACGTATAAGTTTTATGATTACCATTGATTCTATAAATAGATTTCAATTGTTCCGAAACACTGGCCCTAAATTGCGTTACATAACCGAGTAAAATAAAAACCAACAGTTCGAGATCAATGCTTTCGAAGAAACACAAACTATTCTTTAGTAAATAAAGAATAAATATACAAAAATAAAGAATCCTTGAAACCTTTTGTCGGAAATAGAACATTTTTCAAAGATGATCAAGAAGCTGACTTGGTCGTTACAACCAAATATCTTAGTATCATTCATATGCCATCTCAACATTATTATCCAAATTTGAAGTTTTCAATTATCCTTACGTTTAAAATTTTTTGTTAACTGTCAATTTATATTTGTTAACAGGCCATCACGTTTAATACAAAATAAGAAAGCCACAAATATTTCATAAATTTAATAGGTATTGCTGTCTTCTGTATAAGATTGTGATTGAAAACCCCTTAAGATATATTCTGTTAATAAAAGTGTACATCTAGCTTTATTATAATTTTCGTTTCACCCTTGTATTTTTGGTACAATTTATCTTATATTTTGTGTGTGCCCTTTTTATTTTTTTTCTAATATTCTTTTTGATGATATTTTCTTCAAATATATTTTTGTATGTACCCAAACTGACTAGCTATGTACCAAAAGCAATTTTTGTAATAAAATTGAATTAAAACAAAAATGCGATGTAAATCAAAATAATGTAAATAAATATTTTGTTTATTTTTGTTTGATATATTTATGAGTAAAAAAAATTAAATTTTCTTTTGAATTTTCTATTTTTCATTTTTTCTTTTTTATTGTTTACTCGCGTCTATTTTATGTCTTTTTATACATAGTACACTAATTTGAAATGCTAACAGATAAAAATGTTAGGTTCCCACTTTAAAGTTATAATATTATGTATATATGTATATATTTTACCAAGCAGAAACACACATAGAATTTAATGTTTTTTGTTGTTTGTAAGTCGGTTTTTTTTTATGTTTTTGCATAGAATGATTAATGTTTTAATGTAATTATTATACTATAAAAAGGAAGAAACAAGTTTTTTTGTTATAATATGAAAATGTAACAAACGCTACCAAAATGTATATAGAAAAATATATAAACCGACCGACAATGGGGTAGTTCGTAAAACAATTAATTTAAATTCACATCATTTCTTTACAACAAACAGCGATAAAAGCTTATAATCAAGAAAATTTATTGTTTTAGCGCGATCTCACCGAACAAGAAATAAAAAATTAAGCAAAATCCAATAAAAATAATTGAAATGTTTTTTTATATTTTTCATTTAATATAAATAATTTGTTGTATAATAAATATTTTATGTTGTAAATGTTCAGTGGAAATATGGAAGTATTATATTAAAGATATTTCAAATTTTTTTTGCTAATATAAATACTAGAGTAGAGATAGTCCCATTGCCGAAGTTAAAGTAGAAATTAATCCAAGTTTTACGGGGTACAGACTATAAACATGAAGTAATTAGTATTTGAGTTTCTAATCCATTATTAATTCAAAACAGAAGATTTCTTTTCAGCGAAAACTGTCAAAATAAGAGCTTCAGAGTGAACCAATTATCTGTACGGATTGATTAGTGAGTTTCAAGCAGAAAGATACATAAAACTAGTAAGTTGATTATCATTTCTTTATGTTCAATGCTTGATTTCAAAACACTTTCTCAACATGGTGAGAAATTTATTCACTATTCGTAATGGAGTACACATAGAGGTACAGAATTATTAATGATTAGGAACCACTTAGTACAAGTAGTAGGCATTTTTAGAAACATTTATTAATTGAACAGTTTAGTAAATTTTTAAATTTGACGTCTTCATATATTTTGTATGGAAAATCGATTGATTGGATGGACTATATATGCGATTAAAATTGATTCGGAACGAAGCAACCCGAAAGAATTTGGAATAATTGGACTTTTACGAATCCGAACTAAAGCAAATGTCTAGATAAATTAAGTTTAATTTGTTACTTTTATAAATTTTACAGAATAGGTAGTAGAATCGTAGAATGACAGCTCATAATTTAAGTTTAATGTAATATTATCTTACATTGTATAAATGGCTAGAGAATTATGATTAAATTATTATATGAGTAATGGTCAAATTAAAAAAGGATCATTATATTTTTCTCATTCTCGAACGTATTCGGGGTATGTATGTCATCAGTCAACTGTCACTACTTATATAGTGAAAAAGGTCCTTGTTTTTTAATACCCAATTAAGATTTATGAATTTTTGATAGAATATTTTTTTTTTTGTATAGTTAATTGACAGTATTACTATCGAAACTATTTTCGTCTATATATAAACTATTTTCGAAGAAAATATATTGAATTAATGCGATCAAGGCGTTGTGAAAAAATCCAGTTTGTAATTCACAAATGTATGTAGAAAGCTTACGAATTAAATTTAATTCTTAAAATATATGAGTGTATATTGATTAGAATCTGCAGAAAACTCTGGAGAACTTTAAAAAAGTTTAACGTTTAATCCTAAATGTTGTCCTCAATTCAGATATAAATTGTTACTTTGATTATGACATATGGTCCCTTAATCACAATCAAGCAATGGTACCTCTCCTCCTTCAACTCTAAATCATTTCCAACTTAATATATTGATGTATCAGAAAATCTTTAATTATATCTTTGAACGTAATTTCTCTTACGAAATATATTATTCATATTCACAAGGACCTAATCACATCTAATGTTTTAGTATCATTTGTAATGTAATATTAAAAGTTAAATATATGCAAGGTATATAAGTTTTCATAATATCAAATTCAGTTGTACAAAATGTATTTCTTCGAAACCAACATAAAACACTACATAAATAAAAGCTAAAATTTTATTTAGATAGATGTCGCGTACACGTATAACGTGTTTAAGTAACCTGTAATTCTTAATTATTAATCCAAACCTGGGCTCTACGTATTTTTTTAAATTTATACGATCTTAAAATGACTTCCGTCATCATTATAATATCGTAAATTAACAAATATATAAACAAACTTAGGTTGGACAAAGCAATAAATGTCACTCAAAATGATAATATTAAAAAAATAAAAATATAACTTATTTTAATTAACCTATAAAAGATAATTATTTTCACTTAACTTTACTAAGATTAATGTAAAAGTTTTGTTTTTGTTAATGGCGAAATAAAATGGAAATTTTTTAAAAATATATAATTTTCTTTTGAATTTAGTTTTTTTTTGAAAAGTTGTGATTTTAAGAAATTGTAATAAAATAAAAAAAAACTTCTATAATACTTCAACATAAATATTTGACTTAAAAAAGAATATCATAGGAAAAATAGAGTTCTGAACCCATTTTTACCCCCTTTAAAAATCTTATGAAAAACAATAGAAAAGCATAAAAGTTTTCTGTTAAAAAACATATAAAATAGCGTAGATTAATTAAAATATGTTTTTTTTTTTTCAAATCATACTCATTAATTTTTTTTTTTTTTGGAATATATAATGAAAATTCCAAAAGAAAATTATAAATTTTCACAAGTTTTAATGCATAATTTTTTTTTTATAGAGGTTTGTCTGACATTTTTAAACCTTTAGTATGAGCCTAACAAATATTTCCATCTTATATAATTTAAATGAATTTTAGGTAAATATATAAAGAAGAGTGATAGGCGAAATGGTTATATAAGAGAGTGAAGGTAAGAAATTAGGTAAAAATACTACTTTACTATATACACTATGACGATGATGAAGATGATGATGATAAGTTTATGTAATTTTAAAGAAAAGTTTATAAAGTTTAATGGGAATTACTCATCGTATAATAAAAAAAATACATATAAAATTTATGTAGATATATAATTATAATATTTTTTATATCCTTTTATATTTTTAAGTAATAATAATAAAGTTCAGAAAAAGTTACAAAATTTTTTGTTTTTTATTTGTAGAATATTAATTACTTTGAAGAAGGTTTTTTTAACGTTTTAAATAATAAAAAGGTTATTTAATTGAAATTTTTTTTTAATAGTAATTTCGATAGAAAATTTTTATTTTCTATTTAACATTAGTGGCCAAATAAAAGTGATTACAAGAAAATTATTAACAAATTTATAAATTTATCAATTTTTAAATGCTTTTACATTAATTTTGGCTACGTGAATGTCAATAATATCTAATAGTTTTTACTATTAATATAATAGAAAGTCATGTAACTACAGATTGTGCTGTCAAACATTACATCACAGATTCGGGTAACAAAGATATAGCATTAAATTGATTCAGCAATCAGTAAAGTTAATTATGATTCTTTAATTATGGATTTAGGATTGGAAAAATATAAAGTTTTGTGTTTCTCACAAAAATTTCACAATAAAAAATTCATTAGTTCTTTAAAAAGTCAATAAGTTTAAAAAAATAAATATTATATTTT
Source organism: Rhamphomyia laevipes (assembly GCA_963920725.1). NCBI lineage: Eukaryota > Metazoa > Arthropoda > Insecta > Diptera > Empididae > Rhamphomyia > Rhamphomyia laevipes. The sequence goes on along the minus strand of OY987258.1, from coordinate 38,480,342 downwards.
CAAAATGATAACTTTTTCTTGGCCTATACTGTATATAAAAATTATATTTGAAAAACTGATAGGAAAACTTCGGAAATATTTTCTTAGTGCATTTAAAGAAAATCAAAAAATATGTTCAACTTTTTTTTTTCATTATTTTCCCTGATGAAAATCAGAAAAACTAAGTATATTTAGATTCCGTAAAAAAAAAAAACTTTGATTTTATGAAAATATAAAGAAAACAGATTTTAACTTTGGATTGGTTTATTTTGTCTTATGAACTTTTGGATTAACGATAATAGCAAAAAAAAAAAAAGTAAAGGAAATTTATATTTATGTACAAAGTATAATTCTATAAAATAATGAAAATTCTAGTTAAGATTGATATTATTACTTTTTATTGAAAATAATTAAAGTTTTTCCGCATATTTATACGTAAATATTTAGAAAAAGCAACTTTTCTGAATCGATTTTTTTTCAAATGTTGCCTTTTTCAAATTTTTGTTGCTTTTTTTAAATAAAGTATGCAATTTTTTTTCCTACATTTTAAAAGAAAAAAACAAAATGTAAACGACTTATTATATATTATATTTCAACAAAATGCAGAAAACCGCGATAATATTAATTCAAAATAAGGATAGTTTTAACAATTGTTCAAATATTAGTAAACACCTTACTTATAGTGAATCTATAATTAATTAATTTTATGAATAAAATTAAAAGAAATTTATTAAATGGACATAATATAGGATGAGTGATGTTTTTGCGTATTATAAAACTTGGACAAATCTTTACTTTTTTCTCCGTTCTCAATTTTTGCAAGAATATCGCACTTTTCTTGAAGTGTTAATTTTGTTTTTTTTCTTGCTCATCATCCCTTATAAGCAGAAATGTATATTATTGTATATTATTTTTGATTAATTGCTTTTTGTAAATATTTTTTAAAAATGAATCGAAAAATAGTTGCTTTTTTAAAGGTTGCTATTTTCAAATAGTTGCTTTTTGTAAGGTTGCTTTTTCTAAATATTTACTGTATATAAAATCGAAAATTGGTTTTTCTTTTAAATCATTGGTTTTTTTTTCGACATTTGGACATTGGAATTTGTAGTTATATAATTAAATGTAATTAACAAAGAGTTTTTTCTTTTAAATCCGGAAAAAGCCATTAGTTTTGGTAGGGAATCTTTAATAAATGGCTGATCCACCACTAGTTAAAATTAATATAAAATTCGAAATAAAAGATAATTGGAAGTGACTGAACCTAAGTTTGGATTCAAAATTAATGAATGAATTCTACAATAATTCCAATAAAAATTCGTGTTTTATGGTGTCATTTAAGTTTTTAGGATCCCAGAACTTACGATATCCATAGAATTTGTAACTATATCACGATATAATTGTCAATGATATTGTGTCTAATGAAATTGGTCCTAGAAGAAAATCAATATAATAATTTTCAGGACACTAAGAACAACACGTAAGAATTCTACCGAATAATTTATACAAAAATGAGTATGTATGCTAATAGCAAAACTCTAGAATACTAATTCGCATAAGTCAAATTTAATTAGTTCGCTATTTTGAATTCACTTCCCTATAGTTATTATATTCGGTAATTAGTCTGTAGCACAAATTCAAGTTTTCATATTACGTTATTTCGTTATACCTTTCAAAATACTTGCAATATTTATTGCATATATTCAGCAACTCGCAGGACTATGACAAATATTAACAAATTTCTTATCAATTCATTCATAAATTATAGTTTTAAAAGAAAAAATACAAAAACTTCTGGAAAATTAAGTAATAAATATTTTCTTTAATTCTAATTTTTTTTAAACATATATTTGTATTTGTTGTCCTGAATTCTCCACATATTAATCCATATTTATATTTTATGTAGACTAATAAGTAAGTTGATAGTTAATTTCATTATGAAATACACTTTCACCTTCATTTTTTTTCTTTCTATTCCTCTACACTTAAGTAACTATATAATTAACCTTTCTGTAAACCGTCATTTAAATGTCCTCCGTATAGTCCTCAAGAGAACACACAAATATACAAAATAAATATAAAAAAAATATTTATGTTATATGAAAAATATGTAATATAATCAAACCTTTTAGTTACTTAAAAAAAAATCTTTTAATTTTCTTTCATATTTTTAGTTTCTTTTTTTGTACATATATTTTATTTTCACGAATTGCTTTTTTTAAATATTATAGGAAAAATTGTATTTTTTGCTCCTTTCACGGTGTGTTTTGATTGATTATTATTCGTTCGTTTAACACGCAAACCTCATAAAATACACATGCGGTTGGCTGAATATTTTCTATTTACTAACGTTCTATATTATAATAGTTTTGCATATATGAAAATAATATATTCTAAATAGTATATAACTATATTATATACATTACAGAAATAGGAAAGTTGATTTCATTGTCTGGCAATACTAAAATACAATTGAAATTTGGCATTTAATTGGCGTATAAGGCTTTTATTTATTGAAATATTTAGTGTAATTCGTTATTAATCAAGTAACGTCATGGCCATCATCAACATTTCTGGTCGAAATAGAGTTCCAAAAAATGAGGTAAGTAGTCACAATAATAGTCTAGGTACTATTGATTAAATTTTTAAAAGCTGAGTTAAGTTAAGGTACAGGATTTGATAGCCTGCCTAGGTCGTATAATGATTTTTATTACGATATGATAACAAGATCAACAAAGATTATGAAAACATCTGAAATATTGCCAGTTCCGAGTGAATTCCAACAATTTATATTCTCACCTACTTAATTAGCTTTAAATCCACTAATCTTTTAACATTAATACTCTTTCGCCTCATATCAGAACAAGGACTAATCAATCGTTTGTTGTGTGAAGGATTGTCATTTAACAATTTCGGCAAATAAATGATTAAATTATTAATACATATTTCCATTATTTTTAACATTTAGTAATATTTCAAAAATATCAATTGAATGCTAAGTGAAAATCAGATATACAAAAATGCAATCATTTCAATAAACTATAAAAAAAATACAGACAATCCTACATTTTCAAACCATCACTAGTGCAAATGATCCATTAAAATTCAAAACAATCTAAAGTGTTTTTTTTTTACAAACTCTGCGATAAGATCTAGAAAGCTATAAATAAAAAAATTTCATACTTGATAACATTAATTGTTTATATATTTCATAAGAAGGTGCGTCCTAGAACGAATCGTACTGTGTGTTGTTTTGTTAGTCATTGTTTATAATGAATTTATAATGTGACACTATCAACAGATGGCGGATAATTAAGTACAGAATATAATAAATTGAAAATGACGTATGTAAATAGTTATGAAAAAAATCAGGAAAAACGTCATTCATGAAATTAATAATAATTTATTTATTGTAAATCATTAAAATTAATATATTTCTTTTCGGTATAACTTTTAAAATTCGGTATAACTTTTAAGCTATCTGAAACTGATAATTCTAGGGCACCAGATTAAAATCTTAATATAAAATTAATTTTTGAACAAATCCCTTACTTTCTATCTTTAAAAAGTAATGTAATCAAAATTATATTCAATAAGCAATGTTGCCAAACTTCATAACCATAATATTTAATCACTTGAAATTTGTCAATAAAAATCATTATTATAATTATAAATATAATAATAATTAATAAAAAATAATTTATAAAATTTTCTAATTTTTCAATAATAATTTGTTACTAATGAAAATATTTTTGTATTCGTTGTTATCTCTTCAAAAAACACTTCTTTATGGTAATAATAAACAAAAATCATTTAAAAAATATATTATAAAATTATTATTATAAAAAACAATTAAAATTAATAAAAAATAATTGTACTCACGAGCTGCATTAATCAAATCAGTTGTCCAGACTAGTAATAAAAATGTTATTGCTGCAACTAAACTGCTTGCTGGCAATGCTGCCAACTGCAGCCCCATAATTATTTACAACAGAAATAAAAAAAATAAAAACAATAAAATTGTTTTTACAACAACGCTTGTCAATTCTTTTACTATATTTTCTTCAATTAAATCTGGTTAATATTTTCTAAATATATTCGTTTTTAATTTGTTTCGAAATTGCTAATCTTTAGCTTTTTAATTTATTCTATAAATAATTTTCTTTCTTAATATAATGGCAACACCGTTTTACAGTCTTCAAATTTTATATTTTTTGTTTTTGTTATTGATTTGACAGTTTTAAAAATTCTTATTTATACTGTCCTTAATTTCTTTCTTGTTTACCAGGAAAATTGTTATTCATGGAAAAATGATTTTCTTTTTTGTATTTAGTTTTCTTTTTCTTTAGGTACATCAATGGAATTTTTATGTTGAGATTTATTTGTTTCGATATTTTGATATTATTATTTTTGTTTTTCGATTAGTCGTCGTCAAAGAATTATTGTCGATATTTTATAGTTTGAAAATATATTATTGTTAATGTTGTTTTTGATGTGGTTATGTATATACGGTTTTAAAAAAAATGTATTTATCCAATTATCATGATTCAATCATTGATTAATGGTAGCATTAAATTTAAATAATATTTTAATTTAATCGATAACCGTAAAATATCAGAAACATTATTATCATCATCATCATAATTATATTTTGTTATATTAAATCCATTAATTATTTTAATCAAATATTTTGTTAAAATTAAATTATGCATTATCATTGTCGTAATTATTGTTGCAATAGTATTTATTAAAGAAGCAATAGTAATTGTTGTGACGATTATAGTAGCAGTTATAATGGTGGATAATGTTAATTTAATTTTCATCAATTTTTTTATAATAATCATGATTCCGAAAAAAAATTTAATTTCATTTTCATCCCATTATAATTTTGAAAAAAAAAATGAAAAAAATAAAAAAAAAACAACAATTTTTTTGATTATCGGAAGACGTTGTTAATATAATTAAATATTATTTTTTCAAATAAATTTATAACCACCATTTATAAAATTATAAAAATGGCAAAACAATTAATTTGTTGTGATGTGAGTAGTAAAAAGCGCGCGTAAATGTTTGTTTAATTTGACAGCCAGCAAAATTATTAAAATACCAAAAATTTTGACAGTTGTTATTATATAACCACGTAATATAACAAATAATTAATTATAAATTTAAATTTGTTGATAATTTGCAAGTAGTTGCGTTGTTATTGTTGATGTCATTTATCGAAGAAAAAAGGACGATACAGTGGCGGCGACCCAGCAGCATTAGCACAGCAACAAAAGGATGAAATAGGATAATGAAGGTTTCATTTTTGGTGGAAGAGGAATAAGAAAAATTTTATATATATTAATATTTTTTGTTAATTATATAATTTTGCTAAATAAAAAATTAATGAAATAAATAATTTAGCACTTGAGATATAATTTTTATTTTAGTATATTTATGATTCATTTAATATCACTTTATTTTTTATACAAATTTTATTTGAAATTTGTAATTTAATTAAATTTTTGATTTATTAAATTTTTAATTATTTTTATATTCCAAAATTTATAATTTTTTTTATGGATTTTATACACTAAACATGGACTTTTACATAGCCATTCCTTAAACATTTCTTTTCACATTAACTTTTTATAATACTAAGAACTATCATAATTGTTTTATTAACATTTTTTTTATTTATTTATTTCTAGATAATATTAAATTAAATAAAAAGATATGTAAAAATTGTTTTAAAATTATTAAACATTTTTTTGCGTTTCATAGTTTTTGGAATTTTTTGTAGAAATCATTAAATGAACACTTTAATTGAAATTTATTATATTTAAATTTCTTAGCTTTATTTCTATAAGATCAATGAAAATTATTTATTTATTAATTAAATGAAATAAAATTAAAAAAATATTTTAATTATACATTAAGACAGACGATTAAAAAGTATATAAATATGAAAAATAACAAAATTTTAAAACCTGCGCAAAGTTATCGTAGCATTTCTTTATAACTATTACGGGCAGTCCATTAGGGCCAGATGAGTAATAATCTTTTAAATTACGAATTTTATTAACAACCTTTCCAAAATTAAGATTTACTGATATTAGAAAAGTCTGAGCAATATTATTATCAGCAAAAGCTTCTTCGGCAACACTTGATGTAGCTCGAAACATCAACATTGAACATATGTAAAATAAATCAATGAACTTAGCCGACGCTTACATTGGAGATGTAAAAACCTAGATTTATCCTATTCTATAGGTTAGATGTGAATAGGGATAGGGGTAGATGTGATTAACCGCGACATGATAGATGTATGTAAACCTAGGGATATCCTTATTCTAATAAGAAAGGTTTCCTTATATTCTATTGGAATTAGGATCTACCTATTTTGAACTATATAAGTACATCGTTATAGAAAAGAAGCTTTTTAATTACATAAAAGGTTAATGGATTTTAAAAGTTATTGGAAATTTGATATCAGGAAATTTTTCCCAATCTTAAAATCATATTACATATTCTGAGAACTTTATTACTGGTACTCCTATAAATCTGACACCAACATTTATGTCTCAGTCTTTTAGTCCTTATCGCCGATCTTACTACACTATTCTAAATTTGAGTTTTTTTTTCTATTCAGTTACATATTTTTGGAACAGAATCCTTAATGATATTATACTATTGCTGATACAATATTTGATATTTTTGGTGTAATAATATAACAATGTTGCACTACTTGATATGATATTATATTCTGCAATATACGGAACGTATTATAGTCCAATTGTATTCATGGTAATTTAAATAATAATATTCTGAAACAGCTGTGACTATTTTTCTATAACAACAAGTATTTTCAAAAATTTGATATTTGTCATTTTTACACATCACTTATATCAGAGCATAACGCAAAAATGAAAATGACTTGCTTGAAAATGACTTGCTGAGAAGTTCTAAATTAAAGAATATTAAAACAATAATATTTCTTAAATTATTAAATTTTCAACTTCTTAATTTTTATTCATTTTCTTATATCTTTATATAGTGACAATTAACACTGATAATTTACTGTGAACAAAGCTAAAATCGATTTTTAAATCATTCCTATCTCAAACGTAATTGGACGGACTATCTAAATAATTAATTTTTAAGGTAAATTTAAGATTTGTAAGGTTATCATTGTAATTACCTCTTACTAATAAATTAACAATTCAAAATTAATTTAAAATATTGAAATTATTTCATCATATTATGATTAAAATATCGTATTTATTTTATTACTTAATTCAATTAATCTTTAGTCTAATGTTAATCAACATTTTAATTCGCATATAAATTCTAAATGTGAAATATGGTATATGCCTAGGAAACAAGAACTTAACCTCCTAACCTACTCGTATATAATGAAATAGTTAACCACTATTACCCACTATTCAAATATATCAATCTTCCATTTTACAACACTATTACATATTAATATTGTTATCGTTGTAATTAAATCCTCAAATCGGAAAATTTTAATAAACTTTTACATAAATTTTATTTATAATTAAAATTTTCATAAAATGGTAAATCTTCCTTGTTAATTAACTATTCCTTAATTAACTCTTTCAACACTAAACATTATTAATGTAATTCGGCTATAGCTGAAAACAATAGGACACATATGCTCATCGGGACAAATATATCCAATGTGCCGACTTAAAAAAGTATTAAAAAGGTTAAAGTATTCCCATTCGAAACATTCTATTTGTCTCTTTTAGTTATAAATGGCCAAATTGTTTGTATATTTAATATCTATAGACATAATTTGGTAATACCAATAATAAAAAAACACCAAAATTATTTTGCAATAAATTTAATATTAAAAAAAACTGTTTATAATTTTGCATTTCCTACAAAATAAATTTGAAATTGTATAAATATTTTCTGTATATAACAAAAACATACAAAATTATACCTTAATAAAATATAATTTATGTTGTTTAGAAAATTAAATTATACTTTAGGAAACGATTTATCTAAAAAAAAAACTTAAAACATATGCGATTATCCCAAAAAATATTACACAATTTTCCATTTTCCACACTTTTGTTTGGCGCGAAATTTTATATTTTATATATACATATAATAATAATTACAATCCAATTTATATGGTTGGCATGCAATCAAGTTAATTGCAATCGATTTATGTATTTATATATACATATATACTATAAATATTTCTTTTCCGTTTTACACTTCCTTCAGCTCCCCCTTTTTTAATGTCGGTTAAGCTATCTTAAAAATAAAATATATATTTATATAATATTCTTATGCAATTTATAAAATTTATTTGTGCAACTTGATATCCTGAACCTATTAATGATGTAAAATAATGTTTATATACACATTTATTATATATAAGGTAAAATATATACATATATAAAATTATACTACAGTAGAGGCAAAATAAAATTTAATCACCTCCTGGAATATTAAAAATTCCTACATCAGAAGAAATAGTAGATTTGTTAGATTTGTTAGGTAATCTTTGTAATTACCTCTTACTAATGAATTAACAATTCGAAATTACATCTTTAATGTATTACATTTTTAATGTAATCCAGAGCTAAATGTATATTGCAAACTAATTTAATCAAAAACTCGAAATCAAATAAATTTAATTATAATTATTCTTAGCTAAAAATTGTCGCTATAAGCTGCGCTTATTCTTATTCCTAGTTACGGAGTGGCGCTATATATATTACAATAAATATAACACATATAAAAAAGATTGGAAGCATAGCACAGCGTTCGCACTATCCATAACAATGTCACTCTGTATGTGCATTTAAAACTGAATCAACTTAAATTCTAACTATAAATTCGATATGATCTTGCACTCGTAACATAACCAGTACACAAGCGACTATTATGCCAAACGACATCGCAAAGACTTTTTTATATTACGTAAACTTTTGATAACTTTAATTATTATAGCAAACTATATCTGACATAATGTCAAACTTTTCATTTATATAGTCAAAATAAATTTAAAGTGTTTATCAAATTTCTAATAATTTATATAAATATAGTAACTTTTATTTGTCCAGTACGGCAGTGTTAATAAAATATTATATAAAGAAGACTTTTTGGACTTTGTGTACTCGACTCGACATAACCTTAAAATATAATAATTCCCAATTTTATACTGTAAAATTTCTCTCTATCTAATAGAATATTATACAATATTTTTTAAAAAAAACAAAATTTAGTCTTTTAAATGGGATCGTTTGCAACACCATATTCAATTTATCTCTAAAAATGTGCTTAGGATGTTTTATTTTACTCTCTATATACTATTGTATTATGGATATTATTATAGTGTTTCAAGATAATCCGGACCACATTTTGGCTAAAATATATATTTCACCACCATCACTAATACAAAAATTTTGTTCGGAACCGTGTATATCCTTTAATATTATATCCTTGGTAAATAACATTTATAACTTTATATATTATATAGATTTGTAAAGTGCACTTAAAAAAAAACTTATTGGCTTTCGGTCATGATTAAAATATACAAGCAAAATTAATAATAATAATAATAATAATGATCATATCAAAACAGTTTCTACTATACTAAAAGGCGATATCAGTCAGGATAATAATAATAATATTGAGTATGGTTGCAACAAAATATATCAGAGATATTCTATACTATTTATTTTTTTTAAAGCTATCTCAACAATTTACCAATTTAACTATAAAGTATTTAAAATGATAAAGCTTTCTACCACTTATATCCAAATTTTAATAAAAAATAAAAGAATATCGTTTAATACATTAATTTTCATGTTGGGATATTGGAAAATTTTATTTGCAAATATATAAATGAAAAACTAAACCAAACAAAGGACTTAAAATATTGCATAGTAACTTGTTATTTTATAACAGATTGAAATCCTTTTTTATTTTCTGGTATATATCGTGTGCAAATATAAAAAAAATTCGAAAAAATCACATTTATTTTACAGGATGTTCCAATTGTGATGATCAGTGAGTTTGAAAGTTATATGTTACCAAAAAAAACCAGGAAACAGAAACTACAAGGACTACCAGGTACATTCACGTTTGAAATCAAGATTAATTAGAATACTTCTGATACGTCGCGACACTTTCAAGATTGTTTTATTATTTTAATGGTAATTTAAATATTTTTATAAGCACATTTTTAATTAGCTTTCTTTATATATTTGTTTCATTTTAACATAGTCTTCATACTAACAATTTATCTCCTTATGCTTGTGGTCGCTGATCAACCAATAATCATTCTCTTTCCCAGATCTCCATTTTTTAGTAACTGAAAGATGCAACATGTGTCCAAGATTGATTAGGATTATATACTCGATTAGCTACTAATTAAAAAAACATTAGAGTATCGAGCGAATGACAGTGTGTAAGGAGCAGCGAGTAAAGAAGATTAAAAAGAATTTTAGAGGTGAAGAACTATAATATTCTACTTCAGGAGCAAAATAAAATGTAGCAACTTTTGATCAAAATGTTTAATATAACAATAAGAAATGATAAAAACTAGAATTTTATGTTTTTTGGCGGCAAGATCACCCTGTATATTTAAATTGTATGTTTATTTTTTAACTAATTTTTTTTTTTTTTAAATAAACAATTTTGTATCTCATGAGACAATTTCTTTTATATATTTTTATTATTTATTCTCAATTTCAATAAACTTGAGAAACAGAAAATTTAAGTTATTTTTGAAATGGAAAACCATAGACACTAAACATAAACATTCAATGACGAAAATAAGAAAGTAAATTCTTTTTTTTTTTTTTAGAATATAAAATTGTCTTTTCGATTGGAGAATAAAATTGATTGGCACATACTTTTAACACACATTCATTTTTCCATTTTCCTATTTTCACAATTTTTTTTTTAAAACTCATCTCCTGAATAAGTTGAATTGTATTTAAAGCAAAACAACAACAAAAATATATAACTTTTTACCAAAAATACTTTGAAAATTACCTTCGGGTTTAGGTTTACACAAAATTCTAATAACTTAGTGAAAAGAAACTATATAAAAGAAAGTTTTTATTATAAATATTTATAAAATATATAAATTGTTATGTACGTAAAAGTATTCAAAAAAAAAAATTGGGAAGACGAACCCAAAGAAAATATGTAAAAAAAAAAGGACAACAGGATAACAAAAAAAAAATTGTTAAAACTTCTGTTTCCCAAAAAAAAAAAAATGGTTTTCATGTCTGTCAATTTGTTTTAGAGTGGATTTTACTACTCGATATAAAAATAAAAATGCATTTTTTTTTTCTATCCATTTTACTGAAAATGTTGTTATTCTCATGAAATTTGAAATAAATAAAATAGAAAACACGGAAAAGTGTTTAACAAACTGAAAACTAAATTGAATTTACAGGACAACAATTGAAAATTTTCTGTTTTTATTTTTAAATTTTAGTTTTCTGTTTATTTTTCTGTAGGGAAATAACTCCTTAAAAAAATTTATATGGTTTAGTAATAAATTAATATTTTTTGTGAAATAGCTATTATAAATCAAGACCATATTTGTCAGATACGTATCAGATATTTGTCTTATGTCTGTTACGGAATTTCATCAACAAATAAGAGTCTTATTGTTATTAACTTTTTCCCTACTAACATACAGGACGAAACTAAATGTTCAACTAATACAGAACGAAATTGTCAAAATTTACATACAGGACGAAACTAAATTAACAACAAATACAGAACGAAATATTTTTAATTTTTACATTTTCTCATAAAAAATTATATTGCAATTATTAAAAACATGCAAATTTCTCAAAAAAAATATGTCAATTTCTAAGTAAATTCGACAGTAAATATGCAAATTGCTGGAAAACGTTTGTCAATTTACCAAAAGAAAATTACAATTTGTCAAAAAAAATGATAGTTTGGGATATTTTTGATATAGCCTTTTCCACTAAGAAATTTTTGACACATAAAATCAGTTTTTTTGAAAGCCGCAGGCCAAACAAACTTATGTTTAGTATCGAGTTCGTTGTGAAGTGAATTTTTCATACAAATTTAACATTATTAAATTTGAATTAAATACGTAGCTGTTAAACATATGAAGGTATGTAAAATATAAGCAATTCCTTGGACATCTAAGCCAATTGCTTTACCTATTTTTCAAATTACTTTATTTGTGTAATTGCTTTACCTATAATTTTTCTTCCAACTCTGTTTTCTATTCTACCCAATAACGATTACTTTCATTTATAATTCCTTTTCTCAAAAAATTTTGAATCGAATATTTTGTATTTATATTTCATTTTAAGCATTAATGTTGCAAAACCTTAGAATTATATATAAGAAATAATTTCATTACAATTTCAAATTAATCCTGTTACTGTACATTAAACAAATTCCTTTTAATATAAATTAATCCTAAAATCAACAAAACGTCCTCAATTAATTAACATAACAAAAATGTAAATAATTTTTTTTGTAAAATCTTAAAGTGGTCATGGATTATCAAGAATTTCTTCATTTATATTTACATTTTTATAATCCCATTTTTATTTGAAAAAGAAAAATCTATGAAACTGAGGTATTTATTAAGAAGTTCCTTTCATATTGAAACACTCTTACTATATATTTTATGATTAAAGGCAAAAGAATTATGTTACGTTTTTATACACAATCTATTAAATTATATATGAAAATACTTTCCCCCATGGTTAGTCAAAAACAAACAGTTTTTTTTTTTATATTTTTCTTATTTATTTTGTTTAGAAAATCGTGCAAAATGAAGGGCGAATTTGAAAAAGAAATAAAATAATATAATAATAATTTTTTTGGATGGGTGTAAGGAGGACTCTGACTGGCGTATAACATTGTAAATAATGAAAAAGCTACTTTCTACGTGATAATTCGTTATACACTTAGCACACCTGTGACGAAAACAAAATCGTCGTCGTCGTCTGAGACAAAAAAAAAACACAAATTTTAATATCTGTTCAAAATAATATAAATAACTTACTTTATATAGTACTGAACTGAACCTCTCTCTAAACTCTAACATATAATTTAAAAATGATTTGAGAATAATTTACCTATAACATTATAAATTGTTTATGCTTTATGTATATATATGCTTTAAGTTATGAATTATATGATTATGTAATGTTTTTCTTTTTCTGTATGTCTAAAAGAGTCTGATGGGATTTTTAAAATTCATGTATAACATAAAATTAATATTTATGTTCTGTATACTGAAGAAGAACAGATTCTGGGTATAGTATATGAAAACTTGAGATTCTGTGGTATGTGGGATAACAAAATTTACATAAATTATCATTTTCAGATTATGAGAAAAAATTTAATTAGTACACAAAATATACAAAACTTTAAATCTATCTCAAAATTAACTTTATAAAATCAAAATTTTGTTATTATATTATGTGAATATATAAGGAATTTTGTAAATTTTTAGTAATATATTAAAATAGTATAACATTTTATTATAGTTTTGTATTTACAGTATAAAATGTTCCTGAAATTATTGGACATAATGATAAATATTTGGATTATTTATAGAAATAAATACTAAAATTTAATTTAGTAAGTAAATCTTTATTATATAAAAAATACCTAAGGATATAGATAAAATTGATCAATGAAGTCCCAATAAATCGGAATATGTAATTAAATTTTGGACAAAACTATAAATATTTGGAAATTGGACATCAGAAATGAAAATCAAAATTAATGTTTAAATGGAATATAAATATTTGTAGCTCAAGATAGTCCCTATATATAAAAAAGTTTCTAATAACTTACTGTTACAAAAGATTCATTCTTATATTGTTTTTTCAAGCAAAATTCATGCAGGCAACTTTATAGCTAAAATATCTTACAAATCGGAGACTTAACTGGAATTACAGGGATAAAAAAGAAAGTAAGGAACACTATTCATTTAATTATAACTTAATATATAACCTTTTCTAAGTACTGATAATTTCGACAGTTGTTGGAAATTATATTTGTTTATCTACTTATTAAGATGCAATGTATTAGATACCGATTCAATTTCATATCATGGCATCAAAACCATTTTTATAGTTGATCATCAGTAATAAAATTTGTACTGTGATTTTACGATTGGGTAAAATTCTAATAATAAGAGAAACTTTTAAAAGCCATTTAGCTTGTTGTAGTTAAAATTTTCATCTCTATAAAGAAACCATTCATTCAATATCCATAAAATTGTACCGACCAATTCAGATACATATTAAAAAAGCATTTGATTACATAAAATCCAATTTCAAATAATTAATTCTTTCTTTTTTGTGTTTGACTGTGGAATGCCATTATGATCTGCAATTTGTTATACTTAATCAATGATAATATCTACCATAAATCTGAATTAAATAAATTTTACTATTTACACGATTCAACATTAAAAGTTTTACCACTAAAAACTTTTCGCCATATTTCGAAAATTACACATTTATTTTAACATTTTGCACTCAATAGCACCACATAAAAAATTAAGCAAAAATATTATAAACTACCACAAATTAACTCAATTATTAAAACTTTTACTTATTCTTAAAATATGAATAATTCAACAAATATTTTCCAAACATTAAACAAAACTTAAATATATTAAAAATATCATTTCTTTTTAAAGATAACATTTTTATGGTATAAATATCAAAATAATTTTCAGATTTCAAAGAAAAGATAAATTTGCATAACATTTTTTTTTAATAATATTTTTTTATTTTTTCATTTTTCGTTTATTTTATTTTCTTAATATAAAAAAATGAATAATATTTTTGTAGAAATTCAAATGATTTTTCACAAAATGAAAAAACACAAGAAAAAAACAAAGATCTCAAAAATGAAATATTTCCGAATTCTTTCAGAATTTGTCTCACAAAATTACAATGACATAGTAAAAAGTTTCTTCCATTTGACAAAACTGCATCGTGAAATGGCAAAATATAAAACTATATTTTTTTTTAACTTTAAATTATCATCTATTTTAGTTAAAGAATTTAATATATTAAAAAAGGACAGTGCAAACTTTAAGGAAAATGATGGTAAAAATTTTGTGGTAAAAAAATATATTATTAAATTTAGAATCTTTACTAGGTTTTTAAAACCAATTAGATTAGATTTATTATAAAATTGATAACTATTTCTGTAATTAAAAGTTTAGTCAATTCCAATATGTTAATTAAAATTTCGGTCAGTCCTAATTCCGATTCTGACTACGTATTTTTCATGAATTGAAAGAGAATTTAAATTTGCGTTAAAGTTAATTTAAATACTAAAATGTTTAATCAATTTTAATTTGATATGAAAGTATCTTAAAAGTTTTACAAATTAATTAATTACAAGAAATATTCTGTAATTGATGACATTTGTAAAATAGTCTAACTAAATTTATAAATTAAATATTTGTATTTAAAATCATTAGAATAAAATGTAAATAAATCAGAAATTTAATATATATTTGGAATAATAAATTTGAAATTTATTCCTGATTTGTACTTCTTCTATATAGATATTAATATTTTCAGTATCCTTAGACCAAAAAAATATTCTCCTGAAAGTTTACTACTTTCATATAACAAAGATTTTATAATTTATTAAATTTATGTTAAGGAAATTGGTAATTTTTGGATATAAAAAAGACAATATAAAAATTATTATTGCTAAATTTCAAAAAATATATAAATTTAATTTAGGTTAAAAAGATTTATTTACGAAAGTTACAAATTCTTTATTATTAGAACCTACATTTCTTATACAAACTAACTTTAAAACTATATTTTTAAATTCTTATTTAAAATCATATTTTAGTTTTTACTAACAACTCAGTTGTGAGCATATTCCACTACTTTTTCTAATGATATAAGTTCTATTAAGGCTAAGTCATTTCTTGCAATGGCAGTCATTACATACTGATAAATTTTATTACTGATACTTTTCTAAAAAATCTGAATTGTGAATTGACAGCGATATCGACATTTTGTAGAAACCTTGACATAATTATTGCTATTGCTAAAACCTTTTTTATAATCATAATCAGATAATTAAGTAATTCATTTCTATTTTTCATATATATTAATTTTCATAATTTAAAATTTAAATATACATATTTTAAATTTACTGAAAAACTATCAAAATTGTCCAAATCGTTATTACTTAAAGAGGCAATCTCTGTTTTTATACAGAGATAATCTTTTACATTACACATTTTACAGCAGTTTACATTACTTATGATTCATATTATATTACAAGAAAAAAAACTATGTTTAAAACAAATAAACTTCATAACATTATATCCTTACAATAACTAAACAGCCAACAACAAGGACATGGTTAAGTAACAAATATTATAAACGAATACTTTATCATTTTGACAGAAACTTCTTGTAATAAGAAATATTTTATGATATTTTAGCTTGTCTTTAAAAAAATATTCATTTTATTCAAACCAAAATCTTTTCTTAGTCATTTTACTCTTTTTATGGCCCAAAAAAAATGAACTACATTACCACCAATCACCCATCAGAAAAAATATACCCTAAAAATCCACAAGAAAAAAGGATGAACAAAAAATATGATGGAAATAGGTCGACTTTTTCAAATTTAACTAACAAACTATTTTTTTTTATTTTTCATTATTATTATTACTAAAAAAACAATGTTGAAAATATTAATTTAAAAAATCATATTTAGAGAAAAGAATGAAGAAAAATTGAAAATTAAAGAAAAATCCCACAAAAAAAAAAAAAAAAAAAAAGTAAAATTGACCTACAAAATAATAGGAAAAGGAAATTTCTAAATTAATTTTTCAAAAGGTTATTACACAAAAAAAAAATCACTGTATTTTTTATAGTGAAATTAATTAATAAAAAAATATATGAAATTTTTAATAAATTTATTTTTATTTAATTTTTTACTTTAATAATTTAATTTACTATTTTTTTTTATTTTCGATTTTAACAATTTATTGTTGGAATTTTTTTTTTTTGTTGCCGGTTAAAATTTAATTTATTTAATATTATTAATTACGTAAATTTTTAAAATAATTTTTCTTTATAAAAAAAAAATTTGTATTTTTATTTATTATTTTTTATATCACAATTTTTATTAATTTTTTATTTTATTTTTTTTGTATAACTATCCAGAAACGAAACGTATCCTTGCAAAAATGACAAAACTGAGATAAAAAAAAACCCGTAATCCAAAAATATTTTTGATATTCGTAAATTTATGTTAAATCCGAAAAAATATACAAGGATTTAAGGATACGTTTTATTTATTTTTATTTTATTTTTTTTATTTTAAGTTTTTTTAATAAATTTCACGTTTTTATTTATTTTATGTTGAATTTACTATTTAAACACATACATATTTATATATATTTTTTTTAAAATATACATATATAAAAAAAATTCCGACACGGATCTGTATGTGCTTACATCTTGTCGTTTCCGAATATACTAACTTCAGTTTCGGTTGTGCTTAAAAAAAGCTATATATAAAAAGGATATTCATGAGTTTGTGTTGGTTTTGCCTTTTTATTCTAAAATTTATTTAATTTTTTTTTTTTTTTTGTAGGAAAATTTCGAAGTTAAGAAGGATTTTTTTTGTAATTTTTTTTTTTTTTTTGGTACGTTATTTACTTTACTGTGATGAGATGCTCTTGGTTCCGTTTTTGTTTTTAGAGTTTTATTACATATAATTTGAGGAGAAAAAGAGAATTCATCCTAACATAATGTGTGGTGAAATGAATTTTCGAAAATTTACAAATTATGTAAAAAGGACGATTTTGTGGTGAATAAATTACTATTGCAAAAGAATTTTATAGCAACATAATTTTAAGAGATGATTTAATGTGGTAATAAAAGCTATTTTAAAAAAGGATATTTTATAGAAAAAGCTTATAAGTTTCCGAAAATATCGTTACAGGATAATAAGGAGAACAAATATCAAACAGGTGGAAATTGAAAAGGATATTGAATTTTATATGTAAAAATCAATTTAAATAAATATGGTAAAAATTAAAAAAAAAAATTAAGATAAATTTAAATTTAATTCATAATATTAAAAAAAAAAAATTGCTTAATTTTCAAAAATTTATATTAAAATTTGTTAACACCTAAATTCACCATAATTTATTCAATTTAATGGTGAATTTTTCTGCGCATATTTCGAACAAAATTTTAAAATGTATACCATAAATTTTAATTAAAAGCTTTTTTGTTCAGGACACAAAACTTATACAATATCCTTAAATTCGTTACCAGTTAAACAATGTAACTGACTATAAAAAGTCCTTCATTGTTAGTAAGTAATTCTTGGTGGTGTTGTAAAAACGTATGAAAAACAAAACACGTAAAAAGATTTTTTTATATTATTTTAATTTTTTTTTGTATGATTGCTACATTTTTCATAGATTCAGTTTCATTTCGAAAATCAACGAAAACGAATGTTTTTGAAAGTCGCGCATAAAAGGATATTTGAAAGTTTGGTTTTTGAATATTTGAAAAAAAAAATATATGAAATTAACGAAATTTTTTATAATACCGAAAATAAATATTTTATTAAATGCGTTTTAAGTTTGAAAAAAAATAAAAAATAAAAGAAAATAGAAATTTTCTGATAAATAATGGTTTTTTTTTTTGTGGGTTAAATTGAAAATTATACTTTTGTGAAATTGTGAAAAATTTTCCTTAAATGTTTTTAAGTTTATGTTTATACTGAATAAATTGGAATTAATCGTATTACAAAAGGTAAGAAAATTTAATTATATTGATATTTAAATTGTAAAATATGTTGGTTAATACCATAAAGAAATATACTAAGAATTCACACCCACAACAAAATAATTATTTAATTTTTAGTATAAAAATTTTAATTGCCACTTGAAATTAATTTGAAAAATATATATAATTTTATAGAATTATATAAAAATTAAGTTAAATTTACAAAAATTTGAATATTTTATTTAATTTTTGAGTTATTTAATTAACATTAATAAAATTTACAATTCTTCATTTTATATTAAATTTTGTATTTATAAACTACCATTTTTTTATGATACCATTAAAATTTGTAATTTTGGCGCAAATATTTACAAAAAATTACGTCGGGAATTTATGTTTATCATAATTATTGGAATTAATTTAAAAAAAAAAGTGCAAGTATAATGACGGTTTTTATTTTGTAATCATTGATTGTAAATTTATCGGAAAGATTGTAATAATTCAATTTTATGGTAAAACATTATTGAACAGTTTATTATGTTAGATATACAAAATGTAAATTAAAATTTTTAAGAAAATTTCAATAAATATTTTGTATATCTAACTTAATAAACTGTTCAATAATGTTTTACCATAAAATTGAATTAATACAATAATTCCGATAAATTTACAATCAATGATTACAAAAAAAACACATCCTTTTACTATAAATTTAGGATATTTAATTAAACGACAAAATTATTATTTAAATCATTTTGGCGCGTAATAATTTATTGTGTTTGAAAATGTATTTTGAAATGGTAAACTTGTATTTTAAAATTCAATTACTTGCAGTTAATTGCATTATTTTTTTTAAGTTTTATTAATGATTTTTTACCGGAAACGGAATATATAATTTACGTTAAATAACATGACAAAAAATATTAAAGTTGACAAATATGATATGAATAATTAATTTTAAAATTTTATATAATATTAAACTGGCTGACTTTAAAGCTAGAATAAGATTATTTATTTTGAACAAAATGTTTGGCGGGAATTTTTCCTATACGGGAATTTTCCTATACAATTTTAGCTAAATATTTTCCTATCTATACTCAGTTATTAAATGATTGATAGTTACTAATAGAAAATTAAAACTAATCATATTTATAAGAACTTTGTTTATTGTAATATTATCCTTCATTCTTTTTACACGAAATTTCATTTTATATCCAAACATATAAAATATATTAAAAAATGAAAATTGAAAATCTTTTAATCTGATTAATTCGGATGAAATTTTCTATATATATATTTTATGAAAATATAATTTTATTATTTATTATGCTATCTACCTAAAGAAAAAAAAATTATGTGATGAACTTTTATAATATATTTTTGTAATTAGATTTTAGAGGTGAAGTAAAGTTTTTGTTTCTGTACAAAACTTATTGAGCTTATTATAAATATTCCGGCCACCATTTATTATCATAATTTACTTAAATCCCATGCTTGCAATAAAGTAACATTTTTTTTTTTAATAAACCATAAGCTAACCATAATTTCACTTTGTTTTCCATTATATACTGTGGAGCTAATATAATTTAAAATATGAACGCATATGTTCTGTTTAGTGGTTTGAAAAGGCTATAAAAAATGTACACTTTACAAATATGTGATATACATATTTTATGAAATATAGTTTAAACATATATTATTAATAAAAAAATATTTTGAGTGTAAAGTAAATCGGATAATTTTTGAATAATAGTCAGTCTAAGTTGGATTCACGAATTTTGTTGAAATTTAAAATTACAATACAAAGGTTCCGTACGAAAGGAAGACTGAATTATTTCTAAAAACGTAAAAATTAATAGACATACAGAACCGACTCTTATGAGTGGCAAACCTGTTCCGTACGAAAGGAAGACTGAATTATTTCTGAAAACGTAAAAATTAGTAGACATACAGAACCGACTCTTATGAGTGGCAAACCTGTTCCGTATCAAAATAGCGATACATCGCCCTGGTAGATCTCAAATATGATTCATTAATAAGTAAAACTAGAATAAATATAGACCGCGCGAGTACGTTAGAGTGGATATACGCTATCGGTTGTTGGCTATCGGGCTATTAGGTTTATAATTATAATATGTATAATGAAATTTAATAAGATTATTCCTGATATCATTATAATTTCATTAAATTTACTATATTAACAGAGATTTAATTATAAATTATTAGGATAATAATAAATATAATTCTTAAAATACAAATTTGCAATACATTGTTTTAATAACTCAATTTATGATATAAAATATTACAAGTTTTTCCGGGATTAATTTTAATGAATGATCAATATATAAATTTGTTAAAAATGAGAATCTTATGAAATATATTGAACATTTTAATATCATAAATTAAGATTTAAAAAAATATATATTAGCCCAATGAAAATAGCATTTAAAAAAGGAAATAATTAATACAGTATTGGAATTTTGAACACCAGCTTCTTAATGTCCAAACATTAGTAACAAAAATTGATTCTAATGTTTTACTTTGTTAACTTTGAAGACTTTTTAATTAATTATTCAGTCCTTTTTCACTGGACTATATTGGCAAATTGTATTTAAAGAGATTTTTTTTAAAAAAAAAAATCACATATGATTGTTAATTAATTTCCATTCAATATGACATTATACAATATATCATACCCATATGTAAAATGTTCTTAATAAATGAAATATGATACAATGTTGCTTTTTGTGAAATCCTTCTTAAAATCTAATATTGGCGTTAAAATTTAATCATTCTGAAAATATTACAATTTGATTAATTAACAGTGTTAATCACTGCTAATAAATCACATAATATTACCACAATATTATTTAATTTAACCACAACATAATTACTTCAATGTATTTATCAAAATGTTGTATAGAAATCAATCAATTAAGTAAATTATCATTAATTTAATTATATACAATTATCCCAATACATTAGAATTTCTATTAATTATTTTATAAATTATGTGATCTTTTGAATTGAAAAAAAAAATTGAATATTAGAATTATGACCGGATTAGCTAACGTAAACCAACGACCACGTAACATATATACAACAAAAATATTCAAGTAAGAATAGCAATTATTAGATGAAATATAATAATTAAATTTATGTCCTGGATTTCAAAGATATTTAAATTTAGCTTTAATTACATTTCTTAGAATTACTCAAATTATCCAATTTAATAAAAACCGAATAGTAAATTTCGAATAGCTTGAAAAACATGTACCATTACAAAAAAAGGATAATTATTTTCAATTGATTTTCTTGTCCAGTTGGACAAGATAAAATAAAGAGTAAATTATAAAAATTAAAATATCCTAAAATGTTCGTTGACTGAACTTTTTATGGTATACGTGGCTAATATTTGAAATTCGGTTTAAATATAAATTAAATTTTCAAAATTAATTATTGACTTTAATTCTCTGGTACAAATGATTCATCAAATCCAAATTTTTTGATTAATATCATTTCCTCCAAAATATGTTAATATCCAAGACATTGATTTAGATTAAAAAATAGTTTCAGTCAATTTCAATTTATCGTTCTTATAAAGTTAGATAATGATTACATTTACATAAATTCACGATGATACATTTATACTTAAACGGAGTACTCGTTTAGTAATACTTTACTTATACCATCACCGACGGACAATATAAAATCATATGATAAAATTCCAATTGATTAACACTTTATTTGGACAGATCGAAAATAGTTCAATTTAATTATAATTTATAGTCTGAAGGTATATACAAAAATATAAGTAACACTATTCCCCCCGTCATTAATTGTTATAGTACTAAAAAAATAAATTGAGATATTTTCATGGATAATTGGTTCTGTTTCTATCCATACAAATCTGAACAATATTTACGATATTAATAAATTAAATATATAATAATATATTTTTTATGAAATATATAAAATTTTATGGACCAAACACATTACAATTTATAAATGGACACTTATTTTTCATACATTAAATTGGACGGAACATTAAATAATGTTTTTGTGCATATACAAAACAAAATGTTTTTTAATTTTTACAATAATCTTTTTTTGGTATAATGTCAAATCAAATTTCAAGTAGCATTCAGGCGAGAGCGACTGTAAATAAAAATTATATAATTTTATGTTTTTAAAAATCATTTTGGTAATAAATAAATTAAGTTTAATTCTGTACTAGTTAATTTTCAAGCTCGCAAATCATTATAATTTTTTGGTCAAAATAAGGCCTGTTTTGAAGCGAATTGATTGTTTTAATTGTTCAGCGAATTATTCCTTTCATGCTTTTATACTGAAGTTATATTCATAACAAGAACACGCGAGAATCATACTGAAAAGTTAAAATATTGTTTAACAACAGCGATAGTAAATTCGGAAAATATAATATAAATTTCAATCTTCAAAAAACTTTTTATAGATAAGATTGTTTTATTCAAAAATGTAGGATGCCTTCCAGCAAAAATGTGCTTGAATTAATATTAAAATTATCAAGCGTAATTTATATGAAAATCAAAAGTCTCTTTACTGTGTCACTAAATGATCGGAAGGCACGGTGTTTACCGCGCAGTCTTCATAACTGATCTGAAACGGGTTACATGATAAAAGCAAGGAAAACAAACTAGAACAATTTGTGTATGTGCATGGGGTAACATTCTCACACAATCCAGAAAAAAAAACCGGATTACCTAAACGACCAGACTTTTTATTATAGACAGCAGAATCTTTGATAGGGAATAGAAAGTTAGAAAACCGGAAATATGTGAGTAACTCAATAAAGAGACCACAATATATTCATAGAGATTTATCGTTGGTTCGAGGTCTTCTAAACCTAACCGCCACTACTATGAATAGCGATCATGAATATTAATTTAGCTGTATGAATTATACTGTATGAAATTCGGTATATGTAATTGGGTACGCAATTTCATATTACAAAATTATCTCTTCAATGTTCCGGTATCGTCAAAATTGTGTAGAGTAGTGACCTTCTAGAGACGAACGAGTTTAAATAAGTCTCAAATTGCATAGTATTACGAAACTATTCAACTTACTAGAAAACATCTCTATATCAACTCAGGGATAGTTTACCATGTAAGTAGCTACACAATTGAACCAGTGTGGGCTATTTGAAACTCTGGCCCTAATATACGTTGACCTAACCTAGATTCTATATAAATATGAGGTAGTTCTCACATCTGTAAATTGTAAATTTGTAAAAAATACGAAATTATATCAAAGCGAAATTATTTCTAAAGTTTTTAAAATATCAACAAAAAAATAAAAACCCAATTCAGTCCATATCAATTTTCTAGAATACCAGAAATTCATATTGATTTCAATTTTATAATTTGGTTTACCATAATTAATATAATTTTCCTTTCAATAAAGAGTTAGTTAAATTTAATTGGAAAAATATATATTTTAATTTTAATGAGAAAACGAGTCCTAAAAATTTGTCTATAACATCAAAGTTAACTTCAATATGGCTTCAGTATTTGAAATTTTATATTATTTTTCACTATAACCAACCACCACACCTTTACCATTATTATGTCTAGCATTTATTACTATAGCAAAATTTATTTAATTTCTATAAAATATTTTATAGTTAAATTCATATAATTATTTTTTATTGTTATACACAAAAAAAAATTATATATCCTTTAAATATCATTTAAGGATAATTAAAAAATTTCGTGTAAAATAAAATTGCCAAAAAAAAAAAAACCAAGAGCCAAAAACTTTGTATAAGTTAAATTTTTGAGGTAATTAATTTATGCTGTTTTTTCCGGTATAGCTAATATTAAAAATAGACCAAAATTATTGAAACTGGGAAATATTTTCAATGAAAATAAGTTTTAAAAACTTTAAACTGAATCGAGTTAACACCTACACAGCCCAACACTGAATTCGTTTTGGCATGGATTATTCTATACATAATAAACAGTATAAAAATATATCCGCATAAATTACACAACTCCTTTGAGTCCATTTAGAAAAAAAAAACAATATTTTTGCTTAACATTTTTCAGAGATTGTTATTCACTTATTGTACTTTTTTTTATATATTTAGCTATTGGCAATGTTTGTTGAATAACAACTGCAATTCCGTAAACAAATTTACGCATTGACTTAAAAAAAAACAGCCTCTCTATATAAATATAAAATAGCATTTTGATGTTGATGTTATTTTTGTTGTTAATGGATGTATATTGTGTAATGGGGTCCAATTTATTTTTCGATTCTGTTGTTTCTTAATATAAAATAGAAGTTGATGGCGGCTTTGGTTACACATATTGTGACAATTATTCAGAATCAAAATGATTTCATTTTACGATAACCATTAAGCAAAAACAGCAAAAGTCTATTCTGAAAATTGGTAACTGCCAAATAAATATTACGTAGGTATATTACATATAGTTAAGTTTCTTTATAGCTTTGTATTTTTTTGCGGGTCTCTTGATTCTACTTTAATTTGAAAAGGATTCATACAATACGTATATATGTACATATTTTAACAATTACGTAATTTGGCAATATTGCATCCAGTGATATATTGTTAGGTATAATTTATATCTATACAAAAAATACATATAATTTGTGTTCTGAGATATATTTTAACTTTAAATTTATTGACTTTTAATTTGACAAAAATAAACGGTAGAAATTTATATATGCCTCTGCCAATTCAATCTAATTATTACAAGTTTAATTATTTGGAAAAGCCTTAAAATACATAATTCCGTAATATAGCTAAAAAAAACGTTTAAATTTAAATGAAATTCTACAGAGTTAAGAGGTTACAATTTATTATTGCCAAAATTTTTGATTCGAGAAAAGGTATAGGGTTAGGAATATACAAAAGGTATAGGGTTAGGTTAAAAATTTGTAATACCTTGGAATTTCCGGTATTTACATACAAAGTTAATATTATTTTGGTTTATTACACTTGTGTTTAGAATTTTTCAATATCGGTTTTACGGAAGTCAATAGCATACTGCAAATATATTAGATCGATGGTTTTAATACAAAGGCTACATCAATATAGTCGCACAAAAAGAAACGTTTATAAAACTCGTTCGTGATACTTCAAATTTTTGAGGGAAAAAAACAAATTATTTCCAGTTTAATATTTCAAATTGTTATCCAAAATAGTTAACTCCTCTGATATTTAATATTATTTAATCCTATTTTTAACTAATAAGACTATATAATAAGGATCACATTTTTAAACCAAATTTAATCTTAAGACGCTCTTCAGTGTAGATTTCTTATTTATAAATAATATTTATGAAATTCTTGTTGTCAAAGTCCATAAAAATCCTGCTATACTTCCTTGAAAGTACGATCTGGGATAGGTGGTTTCTAAATTAATGGTATATTACAATAGACCCACAGTAGACCAAACTTGATCCTATCTAATCTAATCTATGTAAGCTTTAATAGTACACTTACAAACTTCGTACATTTTTTAAGGATATGTCAACAAGTCGATTTATTTTATAAAAATTAAACTAACCTCAATTCTGTTGTCAATGCAGTTGTTTATGAATTCAGTTTGATTCATCAAATCAAAAATAATTCGCACACGTAAGCCAACTATTTGCACTTGTTGTTAATATAAATTTATAATTTCGGTCCTATTTCCTATTCACAAACCTTTATATTACAAAAGTTTACTGTAACATTTCTAAACTGATTTTAAAGATACTAGTTTAACAATAACAGACAGAAAAACCTAAAATTTAAAAATGTATTATCAATTTAACATTTTGGAATTATAGTAAATTGTTAATCTTAATTTACCATTATTGTGATTTTAATACGATCCGACATCAAAATCTGAATGTATACTAAACATAAAAAAAATATTATATTTCGTAATTCACGAAGAATTTTATACCATTTTTTTAACAATGTTTGATTGATATATTACATATGACGTGAATTTGATGAAATATGTAAAAATTCTACACATAAAAGTTTCAAAGTATATAGATGTATAAACTCAAGAAAGCTTAAAACTCTTCTATACTTAATTTAAATAAAAGTGGTGCTATTAGGTTTTTTTTATATATCTTATTGATTCAGACCTTTCTGTTATTTAAATTTGCTCAAGTATTTAAAAAAATTGTAAAATTGTGCATTAAATGTAAATACAGTTGTCTAAATCTGAAATAGAACTGCATCAAAATCTCTTATACAGTAACTTCGATAATCTATACGTACCACTTATAGTTTTATAGTTTTGACTACTATATTTCAACGGTCAACTTGATATTTCGATTTGTTTTGTTTCAGATGAAAAATCCAAATCCCCAAAAACAAGTTTGGTCCGCATCGAGTGCGTGTGCATACCAATATAATTTTATAATCTGTTTCAGATGAAAAATCCAAATCCACAAAAACAAGTTTATCCGCATCGAGTGCGTGTGCATACCAAAAATTATATTTTTCAAACAACTAGAAATAGTATTATATCTTTTGTGATTTCGATTACATTTGGCGGGTAAAGCAAGAACGAGATTTATTCCAATTTCTATCCCTAGATGAAGGTCAGTTTTACCACCAAGAATACAAAAAGTTGGGATATTTTTAATGTTAGATTTCTTGAAATTGAATTTGAAATATAACCGACAATATCGTTGTCTTTCGGAATTACATTTCTTTCTGTTCTCTAGACTTTTCTAGAACAGTCCCACGACTGCTTTTAGATATCAAATTGTAACCGTTTTGTAATAATAAACTTATTATTATAATTCAAAAATTCTAATAGTTTTATCCAGAAAAATATTACATTCGAAAATCTGAAATTTATTATCATATTTTTCAATTCCTATTTTGCAAATAATTTCAACTAAAATACCCAGACTAACGAAATTTCAAAAATTACTATACTAAACCGTCTTAAATACATTTTTAGTAAAGAGGAATTAATTTCCAAAACTAAACGATTCATAGTTTGAAGCACGAATAGTTCAGAATTCTAAATGAACGATTTGGAAGTCCGGATTACTAAAATAACCAGTTTAGCGAAGTTGCACTTCAGTTAGCTATTGACAAAGTTATACTGTATCTAATTATAAAACTATATTGTTTAGTTCCGTTTGATCAACTCGTTCTAAGTCTTTTTATGGAACAGGCGTACATAGATAGAACATTCCTTAATTCTAAATATTATGTATTCGCATCATAGTTTTGTCAAAAGTTTCAAAACAGAAAAGTTCTTCGCAATCACATTAACGAGATGTGAAAAATGTAAAGTAAAAGAACAGGTAATAAAAAGACAAATATTTGGAAATCTAATGGCAATTATTTTTATGATTTTCAGTTTAAATCATTATGTAATTTTTAATACAGCAAAAATTATTGCAATCAAATTTTATGATATCCAAAATGACCTTCTCGTTTGTTTAAAAAATTAATATTTAATAAATTATGCTATTATTTGTGTATGCTGTTTGCTGTGAAAATGAAGCACAAACGATACGAACCAAATAATAAAAGATATTTTAATGTGTTAGCACTTAGTAAAAACAGAATATGCGGTCAAAGGAAATTCTAGATGGCAAATGTTATCAGATAATTCCATGTTATATTAATTTAAATTAACTTTGTTTTATGGTAGTAAGAAGTCGAAAACTTTAAATACTTTTTCACACTTTATTCTAGCTAACAAATGTGACAATTAACCTATTTTTATGGTACCCAATTTTTCTGGTTTTGACAATTTTATATTTTCAATTATTGGGATTTAACGTTTGTTACTTTTTAATTGCATTGGTAATAAACAGACCGACAGACAGATGGAAATTGACAAAAATTGATATATTTCAAAAATTATACATTTTATTTGATACGAAATATTGTTAATTGTGTTTCTCTTATGAGTCACTGTTGGACCGGTCAACACATCTTGGAATTCCCATTGATGGCTTATGACGCTGCGGGGATAGGTTATTAGTCATTTACTAATACTTGGGACGTGAGGTTCTGACGGTTGGTTAATCCATTTCATAACTGCCTTTGAGGAGAATTGTTCTCTTCATAGGACTAAGTTGAATTTTTGATATTTAGTGCTTAGTTTTTCAACTTCACATAGGGATCACAATAGATCCATTGAGATGCTTCTTAACCGAACCTATAAGCGGTTTTGGTCGGATTCAATTTGTTTGATTTTTATTTAAAAATCTAATTATTTACAACAATTTTATTAACTTTTTAAAAATTTAATTAATTATTTCAGAATTAGATGTAATGGAACATAAAATAAAAAATGGACATTAACAAAGATTCTACAAATTGATTGTTGTTCTTATTGCAGTTATTATACAATATGGGTCCTTTAAAGGAAGTTAATTTAGCAGGTAAATTTTTAATAACCAATTATTTTTATGAGGGTATCCATATGATTGACAGTATGCACAATCAACTTAAATTATTATTTATTCAAACATAATTTAGACCGAAACAAATACATAAATTAAATTTCTGCGCTTTATACAACAATTTTATATTCTTTATATTCTATCAATTTAGAGCGGCGATTGCGTATGTTACAATGTTCTATGTTGTTTTGTTATGTTTGCGGACTTTAAATGAGTCGGTCATTCAACTTTAAATGAGTCATAAATAAAATTTACAATATATAATTATGATTTTAAGACTGACTGGTGTCATTTAAGGCCATTAGCTTGTTCTATTAAAAGTTTTTGCACATTAAACGAACTAATGGTTCCAATTATAAAAATTAGCAGGTTCAAATTGCAATAAAATGTCAAGAAACCTGAGGTCGTATGCTCCCAAGCGGAGTGAGCAAGAAAAAATTAAATTTATATTAGATCAATTGTGCATGCGGTCAATTTATATTCTGTGGTCAATATTAATTCAAGCGTGAATTCGGTCAATTAGTCACAAATCTTTGTAATTTTAATTAAACTGTTTACAATATTATTAAATTTACTAAATTTACATTCATTTATTTAATTAAGTTATATTAATTAAAATAAGTTAAATATTTCATGGACTGTTCCACATAACAATATAAATCAAATCCATAAATATAAAATTCAAACTGTCTTCAAATTAAAGACAATTGGATTTTCAAATGATCAAATAATTTTTATATTCAGTAATATGACCTACTAATGCTACTTCTATAAGTATACACTTTCCTGGGCTTCTTGTAAAGTAAAATTTTACAAAGTATTTTATTTGTTATTAATCACATTTTTTATACTTTTTACGAATTAAACAACTTTGACTAGAAGAGTTAATAATAATGATTAACTAAAAACGAGGTTCAAAATTTTATGCAAGTTCAAGGAATTGCAATTATTTTTAATTAAAATTGACAATATAATAAAAATATAAATTTTATAAAATAAAAAAATCAAATTCTATAAATGTCACATTACTGCATTATAATTAATCTTTTCGTCACAGTGATCCTAATAGAAACTCTTCTTATAATACAATTACTGAGTTACAGACCAATTCTCTGTAATTTATACTCTGACACTTCAAATTAACTTTATTTTTATTTTTTTAGGATTATTTTATAAATTTATTAAAGTTACATTAATTTAAAAAAAAAAAAATTATTAACGTTGGTATGATTGCTTATCTTATTAGATTTTTTTCTTAATTATCAAATAAATTATATCTCAGTGCTAAATTTTTCATTTTGATTTAAACAATTTAATTATTATTATAAATGAAAGTATTCTTACCCAAAAAAAATGTTATATTAAACAAACTGAATTATCTGCTTCTGAACGAAATGTTGAATTCATGGCATCATCTGAAAATATGTAAGAAAGAAAAAAATATTTAATAATTTATACATAATAATAAATTTCACTTAAATTTAAAATATTATACAATTTCAAAATTCAAATTAATATTTAGATACAGTGGCGGATTTGTCAAATTAGCTACCCCAGGTAGAACATACTCT
The DNA here is from genome assembly GCA_963920725.1 of Rhamphomyia laevipes. Taxonomy (NCBI): domain Eukaryota; kingdom Metazoa; phylum Arthropoda; class Insecta; order Diptera; family Empididae; genus Rhamphomyia; species Rhamphomyia laevipes. The sequence continues at coordinate 38,449,553 of OY987258.1, read as the reverse complement.
AATTCATAAGAAACTTTATTGTACATAGCATTAGTGAAAGCTTAGGCAATAGTGAAGAGCATTAGTGAAATAATTGAATCGATTAGTACACTAGTAATCGATTCAATTATTTCATTTATATTAAAAGCCAATTATTTGTCCACCAATAAAAGATAGAACTTTAGTTAATTTATTTTCCTTGTTCACAGTGCACCTTAATTATAATCGTTTCGGTGATATTTTATAACAATTTGGACGTTTTAAATAGATTCTTTATAAAGGAAGAAATTTTAATCGATAATAAAGCTAAATGGATTTTGTTGTCAGAAAAAAAATGGTCAACCTTTAGCATTTGTCTTAAAATCAAATATATTACAATCTTTTTTCTATTGCTGGATACTACTATGAATGTTTAATCCAGAATTTTACCTTTTTCAATATTTTTAAATATTTTATGTGGTATCCCAAAAATTATATATTTTTCACCGCCAAATTTAACGTCATCACTATTTATATATATACAACATTTTTTAAATGAATTTATGACCTATCATATTCAAATCCATTAATAACATTGTTTTGTGAAAAGCATCAGTTGCTCTAAGATGAAACTTAATTTATCCTGATAGGCTGACGACTACGGCTCATCAGGTTAGTTGTCGTAAATAATTTTAATTTTTCTTTCGTATATTTTTTAAATTTTTATATATACGTAACATATATAACAAGTATATAGATAATGTCCTTTATATATTCACGTCCCTCTTAAAATCCATAAAAAAAAAAAATTCAAATGAGCTTACATTAAATATAAATAGCGATAAAAGCATTAGTCGTCGTCATCCAGGTATATATTTTAAGCAACAAAATTTTTACTAAAATAATAATGCCAACCATAACTTTTTCAAGAAAATATAATTTTAATGGTTAGCACAGAATAAAGAAAGAAAAAAAACATATTTTTATTTATTATAAGTACCAGTACAAAAAAAAATACATTTTCACTTGAAATTGTGATGGAAATGTATCGCATGATGATCCATAAATTAAAGTTATTCTGGTTTCACATCGCGCACTTATATTTCCCCACCATCACATCTTTCGAATTTATGTAGAAAACTAATTTTGTGGTTTATCAATTGATTCAAAATTGTAATATATAAATAAATATAGCTAGCTAGTAATTCTAAAATGATACTCCAAAAAAGAAATTTTATATTTATATACTTTTAATTTTTAACCATAATTTTGTAAAAAGAAATCCCACCAAAAAAAAAAGAAATCCTTTATTTATCCTTCTTTTTAACCTAGAGTGAAAATTTAATTTTTCCACAGTTTTATGTATAATAATCATAAAAATATTTCTCTTCTGGGTTAACATCTTTTTTATATAGTAAATATGGTAAAGATACTCTCTATTATATAATATTAAATTTTAAATAGATACGCGACTATACCTTTAAATTGTAATATTAAAATTCCAAAAGAAACCACCAAAAAAAATAATAATAAAAAGGATTTTATCAATATTACACCAGCGTTTTTATGAGGTGTAGAATATGTTTATACGCACTTTAATAAACGTTGTTCCTTTTTTTATAATATTATAGTATTTTTAAAATAAAAAAAATTCTGTAAAATACTATAAAATATTAAGATGGTGGTATGAGAAATCATCATTAAGGGTGGGTTTTGTGAATACTTTATAGCTACAAAAAATATATTCATCTAAACAGAGTTGTAAATATATATGACGATTAACTAAGGGTTTGTAAATTAGTTTGATGTTATTTGGTTTATAGAACTGAACTTATTTATGAAGTACGTACACCTATAAAAAAAATCCAAGAAACATAAAATAAAATTTGAAAAATTTATAGTAACCTCTGTGAACGCCGTTTGTGATGCAAATGTATCAAAATTAATTTTCGAAATTAAAAATTTTGAATATAAATAATATGGAAGAAAATGCTAAAAATTGAATTGCTTCGGTAATTTGTTTTTACGCAGGACTTGAGTATGGTGAGATTAACCGAAAAAACCGATTATCTTTGCGAATTATAAGGTGGACCGAAAATGTCTAGTTACCGATTCCTTGATTATGTGGGCAAGCAGGGCTTATTCAATTAATATTGAAAGTAAACCAAAAATGTTATTGTAAGCTCATTAAATAATACTCGGGTAAATAAATGTATTTAAATAGTACTTTCTGAAATACAATTATGTAATGTCATTTGTACAAACTTCTGGGTTGTCAAACATTTTATAATTGATGAGACAACACACAAAACTATTTATAGTTGAAATGTAGACAAACATAATTTGTATTTCATAAAAATAATCTCACAGCTGATTGCTATACGTTGTAGAGTACAAATTTTAAAATCAACGAATTTCTATAACTAGGTTTCTCACTGAATTCAGGTTTATTAGAGGTTATCTTAAACAATCATGTCAAAATTTAGTCTTAATACAACGGACGGGTGAACAGACTAAATTTGTTAATGTAAAAAACACTACGAAAAGTAATTGATTTAAATATTAAATATACGAAAACTTAATTTCCAAACGAGCTATTAGCAATCGCGTATCTAATTATCATCAATCGCAGACACAAGTTCTATCTTCTGAGTTACCATAACTTCTCAGTTATATTTATAAGAATTGACCTTTCAATTCTTTTAAATATACAATTACAATTTTTATAGATTTTACATTCACGATTTTAATAATGCTCGACGACTGATAAAAATTCATGGAATCGCATTCCTAATATATCACGTAATTCGATAAATTGACCGTTCGATGAACTCGTTTTTGATGAACTAGTTTTCAATGTACTCGTTTTTGATGAAACTGGTTTTCGATGAACTCGTCGGTCATCAGAACAAAATCCTAGAATATTAAAATTATATTTACTGGACCCCGATTGACCGATACTGTAGTTAATCCAAATATAAATTTCAGCTAACTACAAACCTATTCTGATATATCTTCATACCAGATTCATTTTCATTTGAATGTAAAAACATTTAAATATTTCCAATTTCTTTATTTCGTTTCTAAATTTTCATAATTTTTGAATCTATATTATTTCCTTTTAACCATTAAAATAAAAATTTATTTTTTCTTTGAAATAATATAAAATGAATAAATTTATGATACTGTAGATACGATCTTTGGGAATCCACTTTATTATCATCTTAAATAATTAAGTAATTCTGAGTATTGTAAGAAAAAAAATTATATATTTTTATATTTATTTGGTTACAACGCAAAAAAAAAACCCTGTAATAAAAAATATAAATGTATATAAAAATAAAAGTAAAAGCAAAAATTTACAATTCCCTGAATACAAAGTAAATATAAGAAAAAAAAATTATTTAACCCCAAAGCTGCTGTGATTTTTAAATCTTTGTATTTATTATCTATCAAAATAATCGTACCCAAAAAAAAAAATTCATCCGGATTTCAAAATTAGTTTGTATCATAATTTAAATAATTTAGAATTGACAAATTGAATAAGGAATTATTAACGAATCACAAGCGCGTATTACTTGTTACGTACATTGAAATTAGTTGTTTTATTAAATTAAATTATTTTAAAATACTCTGATAATCCCGCGTACGACTTCCAGTTCGAAGACAAAATATAAAAGGACATTACTAGTCATACTTCATATAATAGTGATACACAACGTATATTCCCCATATGCGTCATGTTGATTGTCTCTATTTTTCATAGTGTCTGTCGGCATGTTGTCTTACAGGCATTTGAGAATCTTATTGTAAATGAAAAAACTGGTGAATCAGCGAAGGATTTTGGAAGTATATTGGTTGATGTAGCCGAAAATAAGAAATTTGTATCGTTTTAAAATTTCACAATTTTTCAAATAGAGCACAATAAATATTTGATAATAGTATGAGAGTTGAACCAACAATTTAATGTGAATTTATTAATATTTCTATAAATATTCAATTAATTATGTTGCCCACATTGTTGGTGTTCAACTGGTTAGGTTAGGGATAAAAAAAAATATTTAATATTTTTTTCTGGTTCACTATGATATTCAATATAAATAGTTACAGTCTTTCATTTCAGTTTCGTTATTTACAAACAGTTTAAAGAACGACAATACAACGTTAATCTGGTCCACGTAAAATTGTCCCTAAACTTAATGTCCCACGTTAAATTGTCAGAATATCATTTTTTAAAAAAAACATTTTAAATGCATTCAAATTCCACTTACTTATTCACAGTAAATTCAGAGTACATAATTCTTTTACTATGGCGTTGGTATTGTTCGTAAGATAAAATATGAATTTATTAGATTCATATTGCAGAAATTATATTGAAATATTGCACTTTTTTTTTTCAACAAGTTTTTTTTAAATATCTTTTAAAATTTAATATTTCCTTATGCCAAAAAATAATATTAATATTTATATGCAAATTTAGTGAATCATAATATTTTTAGAAGCTGAAACTTATTAACGTCTTTTTACGTTCTATCATTCCTCAAAAAAGGACGATAGCACTATATATATATATAAAAAGCTAACTGATAAATTAGGGGTAGTCCAAAACTCGGATTTAAACACTGTTTTGTTCAGAAATATTTACAAAATTTCAGTTATTTAGAACACATCAGATAATTCGGAATTTTTAATACGCAGATTGAATGCTGAGCAATTGAATCCTAGCGAGATTTATTTATTTTTCAAACAGCTATAAAAAAACTGATGTCGAGCTATTTCTATTTTTTGCAAGCAATATTTCAATTACAACATTTTTATATAGTTATTTTATATGTCCTCTTATAGGAAGTGTTTAATTTGAAGAACATTATTCATTAGCTGGTAGAGTATTATTAAAATTTTAAAATATTTTACTGACCTAGTTATATACATACATATATAAATAATTATTAATATTATAATTATAAACTCTTTTAATTAAAATAAAATGAGTAATAAATTTTATCCTTTATATATATATTAAATATTATACACCAATTTTACTCGTTTTTATACATAGTATAAATTTTAATATTATTTTATTTTACTTTTTTACAAAAAGGGTTTTAAAAAGACTTTTTACTAAATATATTATTCAGAAACTTTGAGAAGAAAATTTTTCGGGGAAAATATATAATATATTTATGAACTAACTAGCTATATACATATATAAATATATATTATAATTCCTTTAAGATTGTTGAACACTCAATCTTTTTATGATGGTATGAGCAAAAAAAAAATTTCCTTTTTAATGTAACTTTTCAGTTTTCAACAAATCGGCATAAAAATTTATATATTTGTTAAAGAAAATTTAATTTTTTTTTGTAATATAAGGAAAATAAGGGCTTTTCAATTTAACATCAATTGTAAATTTACTTAACGAATTTATTTATAAAATTAGTAAGAAAAAAATATAAATAAATATTAATTTATATTAGAAAAAGATCAGACAACAGAAAATTTATATTTGAAAATTCTCTTTGAAATTCTTTTTTATTGTGATGTCGTCAGTATCCAAAAAACTGGCACAAATGTGAATTTTAAAAACTTTGTAAAACTTTCTATAAAATTTTATAGGGTTTTTATATATATATATATATATATATTGTATATATATATTATTTTATAGCTTCCACTATGCCATACATACATCCCAATTTGAAAATTTCTGTTTTAGTTCGTTAAACGATTGGAATATGTTAAAATCTATGTAAAGAAATAGAAAAATTCTGCATTAACTGGGCTCGCTGTGCATGATATAATGTAGAAATAATGTAGAAAAATTTCAAATGTAATGTGATCAGTTTTCCAAATATATAGGAAAATTAAAGTTGAAAAATATGTGATCAATGTAATAAATGAAGAATTTGAAGAAAACACTTTAGTATAATAATCATGAAAATCAGTTTTTTCCAAATTTTTAAATAAAGTTTTTAAGTACCAAATGTTTTGGAAAATTACTGAAAAATGATTTGTAATTAAAAAATTTAAATGTTACTATTTCCAATTGATTTGATTTAATATGAAAAAGATAAGATTTGAGAATAATTTTGAATTTTAAGTAGTATAAAGTCAAAATTTTTATAAAATTGATAACAAACCCACCTGAACGCAAGACATTTTATGTGTAGGTCTTTTTTAAAGTTGACAGGACATAATTAATTAATTTACATTAGTAATAACTGAGGCGACCTGTTCTGATATAGTAATTTGATCATAATATTAAATGAAAAATTTCAATTCAGAAACATTTATAGTTGGAAAAGTTTAGGAATTAAATATAAATTTTTGTGTAAAAACTAAATAAAAATATTATTTTGTAATAAAATGAAAATATAACCTATTTTTTTATTACATTTATTTCAGATGGAATATCAGAAGACCATGAACATTTTGAACTTGAAGATGACTTGAAGAGTGCAAAATTAATTAATTAATTCTTCCTTTAGTTTTGATATATATTTCTAAATTTATTGGGAAATATATAAACATGTAAAAAAAAAAATAAGTTGAATAAAAATACTATTTTAATAATCATATTTTTCATTTAAAATTGTAAATTATTTAAAATCAAATAAAATTGTAAATAAAAATATATTTAAGAGTTACATTCTATTGAATAGTTAATTAATCAATTCAAATGCTACAGTCTAACTAATATAAATTAACTGAAAAAGATAAGATTTGATTTCAATGGTAAGAAAATTGATAGTACTTTTATATTATACCGGCTATGCTTTAATATTATGAATAAAAAAAAACAGCGCGATAAGACTAACCAAGCTAAAGAAACCATTTCATCATACGCAAATTTAAAAAGTTACTTATTGTATTGCAATGTGGACCTACTAAAATGATTGGTCTCAAATAAAATTCGTACAGCAAAGAGTCCTGATATAATTTCTTTTCCTCATAATATAATCTGATGGTTAAAGCTTTATTAATAGTTCGGATAGTTTTATTTTGGATATTGGACACTATAAATTAGTTTAGTGTTATGTGAATTTAACGAATGGTCGATATATATTAATACATAATAAAAACTCTCCTTTTAGAATTATATAAATGGAAAAATGATACCATAAAATTCGATCAAATCATTATACTGTTTGCAATAATTAAGAAGAATAAATTTGATGTAAGTATTAAAAATCATCTATGTATTCTATCTGTCCCTTCTTTACACTAACTAATTTTGTCATACTATTTTAAAGAAAGTATCAAAACAACATTATTCAATCATATAGAAATTAAATCATCATTTTCCTATTTTTTTTTTGTTCAAATTTTTATAATTCAAAAATATATTAACTGGTAATCTGTCGTCAGGTTTACGTGGTAAATTAAATCAGAAATTCCAATGAAATTCTATAAAATAATATTCATAAATAAAACCACAAAAAAATTATATATATAAATATATAATTTTAAAACATATTTACTTTAATTTTGCCTTTTCCTAAACCAAAACCATAACAAAAATATCACTGAAAAGAAACTTTCAATTTTTTACCTTCTTAATTATGGTAATCATCCGAAAAATTAACTTAAATATATCATAAGATAATTTTTTTTTATATATATTTTAGATAATTTTATATCATGGAAACTGTTGACAACGGAAGTGATAAGACCTTTTCAAATCTTCTTTCCGTCATATTATATTATATATATAAATAGTATATATAGTCAAATTGAATATTCAGGATGTATAAAGATTTTACTTTAACAGAACAGAAAAAAAACCCTCAAAACCCTTTTCATTTTACGCGAACAACAACCCAAATAAAAACTTTTTAAATTTGCATTTTTATCCAACAAATCTGTCAAATAATTAATTACTCTCCGCTTTTATAAAATAGAAAAAAATCTTTTTTTACATGGTTTTGAATTTTATTTGCTTAAATATCGTAGAAGAGGTAAAATATTTTTGTTAATTTTAAAAAGAAGGAAAACTTTTTTTTTATAAGTTACACATCAGTTGGATAAATTCTTTTTAAAAATTTAATTTACTGCGGTTAATATACTGGGTGTCCTGGTTTTACGAAGAAAAAAAACAGTCCCAGCTTGAAAACATCGACTTTGTAAGAAATTATTCATATTCATGTAATGTCGATATGAAAAGTATGTTTATTGTCAGTATTGTTATAAATTAAGGTAATGTTACGAACAGAGTGATGATACGGACCGGTACTAGAAACTAAAGCACAGTTTTTTCATGAAAGTACACTAAAGCACAGATTCCACCAATACTCATAGTGTCACTATGTACGTGTACTATGGATATTTAAAAATAGGTACATCAAAACTTAAAAATCAGGATTTCATACAATATTTAATTATATAGTAAGACTACTTAAATATCTAAAAAACCGGGAGCAAATTTTATTTCAGCTAACAGCATTCATTAGAGTGGACTTTAATAATGAAATGTTATATAATGCTTTTAAAATACGACGGTTACGGACGTAAATAATTATGCAGTTGATGTGGGAATGAGAATGAGAATGAAGACATTCGAAGATGTATTATTGTTTGGCGGTCATGTAATCTCTAATGGCATAAGAATTTTGGTTTTGTATTTGTTTTGTGATCTGAAGGATGTAGAAACCAGAGATGGGAATGTTTTCGTCCAAAAATGCTTATACTTCTGTGCATCTACTTAATTATTTATCCATGATTTATAATTTTTTTTAACATTTACTTTCTTATATTACGCCAAAATCCTTTAATCCTGATTTATTTAAATCTAAAACACTACAAATAAATTATTTATACAACACGTCCCCAGAAGCTTTACAAAAGTTTTAAATTTTTTTGTTTATGGTCCAACAGTTGAAAATGCGAAAAACAGTCTTTAACAATTTATATGCTAATTCAAATTTATTATAATAAAATAATTGTCCACCATTTAATCAAATTTTGTTTACTACTAATCCTTACATTATTAATTCCGAACAAAATATAATCATAAAGGCAACATTTATTAATTATCAAGAAAGTTGTTTTATTCAATAATTTTTTTAATTATTGAAATTGCATATTTTTAGGCATACATTTATATTTTTGTTGTGTAGTCCTTTCTAAACTAAAATAAACACCTTTAAATTTAATCTCTGATGCATTTTAATAAATATAAAATTGAAAAATTAAAGTAGAATTAGAGAACGAGTTTCCAATTAAAAATTCTTAAATAATTAGTTTATTTCAGTTTTATATAGATTAAAAATTATGTAATTAATTATAATGCAAAACTGAATCTAAATCATTTATAAATTTATATTATAATTAAATGATTATTTCAAAAATTATTATTTGCATAATTTAATTTAAATATGAAAATTTGTTTGGTTTAATATTCAATGTTAATTGTCTTAAATTGAAGAGAATGAATCCAATTTACCATCATTAATTTATAATAAATTTATGTTATTTCTACAAAACGGTTTTACTATAACCCTAGGGTTCGATAAATAAGGAAAACAACAATACGTCACCCTGCAATACAAGTCGAAAATCATGGATCCTTCTATTTCATATTAATATCTAATGTACCTCTAATTCGATGGTAATACATATATAATATTTGAATCATTATTGAATAGAATAGTACCATTTTTACTGTAGAAATGAGCGGTTTTACTAATGATTTTTACAAATTTTTCATTCTAGCTTATCTTATAGTAAGTATAAAAAACTCTTAATTAAAAATATTTGAATTAAAAAAAATGTGATTATTGAATTTATTTTTTATTTAAAGAAATTATAACGCAATGACTAATAAACACAAATTTCCAACAATCATTTTGACATCTCTTTTTTTATAATATTATTAATATTATAAGATTTCTTAAGGTTCATTAATGTTCTTTAATGTTCATTCCATAATATATACTAGAAATTATATTAAAAAAATAATATATATGTATATAAATTGATTGTAATAACTTCCAGATCTAATCAACCATATATTCTTGTTATATAATGCTTATATATTCTTGTTATATAATTTTTGTTTCTGGAGAAACAAAAATTATCTTTTATGAAAATAAAAGACATTGTATTTTTTTTTTATATACCCAAAATCCTTAATCTTATTTTTTACTTAATTTAACCCAGAATCATAAAGAAATTCGTACCAAAAGTGAAATTCCAAGAGCCATAATAAAACTAAAATGGATATAAATATAGAATGATCAAAAATTTACTATAAATATAATATGGAAAATATATAAAGAAAAAATAAAAGAAAATCCAAGCAATAATAATAGAAAAAAAAAACCAGGTAATAAATTCAGAAAAATATAGGGGAAAAATGAATTAAATAAATTATATTATGATAGTTCAAATCAATTCATTTCATATTAAGGAAAATCGAAAGTATTTAGGTAATATATTTTCAAAACTTAATTTGTTTACATGGATTCCGAAAAAAATCCATTCACAGTATTTAGATTATATAAAATTTACAAAATTTACCAGAATTTCAGTTCACAGCTGCCTTATCATTATCAAAAATTGTATATTGTATAAGCAATGAAATAAAAATCAGTATAAAGTTCTCGTTTGCTCATGGGATTCGATCGAAAATTTAATTGACATTCGTTAAAGGAGGTATTAAGATGATAATTTATAATTTATTTATTTTTAAAAAGGATTTTTTGTTTGTCTATAATTTATTTGTAGTAATAATTATAATTATGAACCTGGAGTCTACATTAAAAATTTGTTATGAAATAATACTTATTTTTGCTTTCAATATATTCTTCTAAGCAATGTTTTAACAAAGTTATATTTATATATGGTAATTTAGTAATGAATTGTAGTTTGGCAAATGAATGAGTGATAAGGACGATAGATATGAAGCGTCTGAAGAAATTTATCGTTCAAGTACATCTGATAATGCAAATACTTGCATTATTATTGTTACAAAAATCCGTGGGTGATAGCATCCAATAACTTTAAATCATTAAATTAATTTTAACAGATAAACAATAAACATATAACAAATAAAATAATTCTTTTTCCAATTACAGGATAAATTATGCAAAATACTTTAATAATTTTTGTTTTGGTATAAGAATTACAAATATGAATTATATTTTTGTCAAGGCTTTACATTCAATATTGAACTTTGGCCTCCTCAAACTATATTTAATTTAATATATATTGATTACTAATATTTTTTTTAAAATATGATATATTAAATAATTTTATGTTTAATCATGAACATTTATTTTATTATCAAATAAAATTTCTTAATAAAACTGGTAATATTTATTGTCTTTATGAGCTACATTTATAATATTAATTCACTTTTCGAAGTGGCGTTAATTCGCTTTATATTCTTGCATTATATCAATTTCATAAAGCGTAGGTACATTGTAATTATATCCTTATTTTGCTTGAAGAAAGCTGAATAATACCATATGGGCTTATGATATACGTTAAAAAACGAATATAGTAATAATAAAAATGATAATGTCAAATGTATAATTTCAAATTTTTATGAGGCTATACAATAAATAGCCATACATTCATGAATTACTATAGACAGAGTTTATTTTTTACTAATTTTTATTAGATAAAACTAGCCACTTATATATTATATTTTAATTAGTAATTAGTCAAAGTTGTAGATTTAATACAAAAAATAACACGAATATTAATATAACAAATACGAATATATGCACTTTAATACTAAAACAATCTTTGAATACTAGAACATAATAAATTCATAATATTTATGAATTTTGAAAAGTTTAAAAAAAATATATATAATTTAAATATATTTTAGTATATAGCTGAAAAATGCGTTACTAAATATTTAAACGATTTAAAACTCATAAACACCATATTTATCTGATCAGTTATCATCATACATTCTGAATAATAAATTGTTACACGCTTATATTAAATATAAAAAAAAAATTATAAACAGAAAAATATCTAAATAAATAAATAATTCTATATAAAAAGCAAAAAAAAAAACAATGAATAAAAAAAAAATGTGGTAAAAAATAAATATATAAAAAACTATAAAAAAAAATTAAAGCTTTTTAAAAAGCAAATACGATTACGTGTCGCAATGAGATGAACACGTGACAAAAAACCTTAAATAGTTCTAGCATTATCATCATATACCACCAAGAATACAAGTCACAAGGTGTTCCTTCAAACACTTATATATATTTTAATATTAATATTATATACAATTTGGGAATTTTTTTTTTTTTTATATATTTTCATAAAAAAAGATGTTAAACCAAAAATATTTAAAATTATTTTAAATATACATTAATTTTAAACAAGAAAATTTATATTTATATTTAACTATAATATTTTTATAAGAATAATATTCCACATCAAATTATAACAATAAATCTTTATTCGTTTAAAATTATAATTTAACAAAAAAAAATGTTAACGTTCCGAACCCGATTGTTTACGGTCCGAACTTCCACTTAAATTAACCAAACCTACGAATACCACCAACATTAAGTTATATCTAACAAATTATTAAAGCTATAAACAGAATTAGAAATACAATTAACCAGAAATGACAACTGGAAAGGACAATATTATCAATGCGTAACGTTTACGAAATACAAAACATCAACGACCGAAAGCAAAATATTGTTGCAGCTGTTGGGTATGACAAAATTAGAAATTTATTCTAATCCGGTGAATACCGTCGACAACGACAATGACAGAATGCTTACTAGAATGCAACGCAGAAAAAGATAATACTTATTCATTCACAGAACGTTACATTCCGTTAAATAAAAATAGCATTCGGAATTCGTTATCATTATTTATTATCAAATTTGACAATAACAGTTGTCATTTGGCGTTATACTATTTCTATTTTGTTTAGTTCTATTCAGATCGGAAAGTAAATAATTCGGAAGTAATTAATAAATTATTAAATGTCATTAACTTTTGATTACGTTTAAAACTATAGATCATTGAAACTGTTTGAATCAGTGCAGCTATTCGGTTTATTGTGTTATCCATTTTAACTAATTTCAATTTATCACCGATTAAGTCTGTATCGTGACCACTGTAGTTGTTTCATAGATCTTATATGCAATCTAATTTTAATAAATGTTTTCTAAGCCCGTAAGAAAAATACCAGTATTCAATATATTCTGATATTCTGTAGCCTTCTAAAAACATGAAAATCTAATATATTTTATTTCCTTCAAAATTCGGAAAGTAAAAACTAAAAGTTTCTATTAGTAAAGAACTTTTTCGTAAAGAGTTTTCTAATTTATTCATTGCTTTTATATATAATAAAAAAAACTTCACAAATTTAATTAATTAATATAAATTTAAAAAAAAAAGAAAAAACTATTATAAAAATAAAGTTAGAATTAATTATTTTTTTAGCAATTAACTATTTAGAGCGCAAAACAGTAGGGAATGACAAGATGACACGGGAATGTTTTTAAATAGGACAACCGACTATGCTATTACGTATTTATATTATTATACGGTCATTAAAATCTTCTGTGTGCTCAATTAATTAATCTATTGATAAAGAATAATAAAATTTCCTAAGAATATTAAGTTAAATATAATAAATTATAGAAATTAATTATATAACTTAAAATCTTCTTTTTCAATCAAAATATTTTTCAGGAGAAAAATTAAAATTACTATTGAAAATTAATTTTGTCATGGAAATTAAATAAAAATTAATCAATTCATGATTATTTATGGTAATCATTTAAATAAAGGACCGTAACCGTATGCGTTATTACCAGAGATGGAAACCGGTTTTGGACCGAACCGGAAAACCAATAACTGAATCAATTTTCTGTGAACGAAAATGAAAACCAAAATAAAACCGAACGAACTTTTGAAATTATCGCTGAACGAAACCCATTAAACAAATACCATTTGGAATTTATTGTACAGAATTCGAAAACTGACAGTTTTTCTTTCAGAATTTGATTTAATATTTTATTTTGTTATTTAATTAATAATTATACAATTGAAAATTACACAGAAATTAATTAAATAATTTTTTTTACTATTGGTATTTGTTTTAAAAAAAAACTTGAACCAATACCGAACTACAAGATTTGGTGTAATCTGATAAAATTTAACTTAATAATATTTAAAATAATTTTCAATTTGATAGTTTTTTTTCAAAGTTCTACCATAACGAATTAAATTATAAAAAAAAACGAGTATATCTAATGAAAAATGATTGCAAAGGTTTAAACATAAAAACTATAAGTTTTCTCTGAGTGATGACAAGTTCTTATTTACAAATTGAATGTTGCCCAGGATGAATAAAAGATAGAATTTCTTCAATTTTCAGTTTATTTGATAATTATTTAAACCTTGCTAAGAAAATATTAAATCTATATTAACATTTATATTTAAATAATCAAGCGGCGTTGATAGTATAAACTTATATTAAACCATTAAAGTTAACTTGATTAACTAGATTGGAAGTAGAAACATTATCCTATAATTATATAATCCTGAGTCCTGAGATCCCTAGAATCAAACTTATTTGGAATAAACTAAATTATTTATATTTGTGTGTTATCCATCATAAAATAAATTAATTAATTCAATTAAGTAAATATAAATATGTTTTCTATTACTTTCAACTATAATTTTCAAAATTTTAGTTAGAATAAAACTTCCGAATAGAAATTATCATATATATCAAAAGTGTAATTTATTTATTTTGACACCAATATTTTTAAGAATATTCTTAATTTTGTCGTACTAAAACCAATATCTCAAAACTAATGTTTAGACACCAAAATCAGATCGTTAGTGTTACACAAAAAATAGTTTTGCATTCCAAGTTTAAAAATTGATATCTATTCAGATTGAAGAAATTGGAGTAAAATTATTTTTGTATACTATACGAACATTTTTTCGTCATAACAAATTTTCCGAATTTCCAAATATAAATTTTCAAAAGGGGTAGAATCTAAATATATTATTAGGGGCAGGACTAAACACTTAATTATTAGTCATTTCCAGTTATAGATTCTAATTCTACATTTCATTTTTTGAGATATTATTTTAGGAAAATTGGATTGTTATTTATGGCGAAAAAATATTTGTGAAAAAATATCTTATACTACAATTTCTCCACTGTTTAAAACAACAACTAAGGCGATACATAATAAATGTATACGTATTATCATATACAAGAACCAGTACTGAATCTCGTACTTATTCATTATTTTTATTAGGTTTTCTTTATCGTTCGGAAATGATGGGTTGATTGATGTATAATAAGTTAACCATGATTTATTTTATTTGTTATTTTATTCAATTTACTGGTACATGTAACATTTTATTACACGTATTTAATTGAAAATATTACGTTTTGTTCACTATTATGTGAATTTGACTAGAGTAATAATAAAATTGCATAAAATTAGAATCGTATTTTGCTCACAAATAATAAATATATTTATTTGCAAGAATACCAACGTCTTATTTTTGAACCATGATGCAGGGCAAGGATCTGAGTTATTAAATTTCAAAAATCAAAATATATAGTAAAATAAATTAATAAATTTTATGATTATAAGAAATTATACATATAATAAAAGACAAATATTTCGCACAAATAATTTTTTCAAATATGAAATATATTGTGAAAATGTATAACTTCTAGAACAGATTAACAGGACAAATTATTTGATAAGTGTAAAATCAGTACACAAATAAAACTAGAACATTGTTTTATTGGGAAATTTTAACATTGATATGCTGTAAGATAAGTTGTACTCCCATTTTATCTCGTGCTGCTTTACTTTTTCCTTTTTCAGTTTTTCCTGAGGCTGCCGTTTCTAATTTTGAACCATCGTAAGTACCGTCCATAATATTAGTAATATCTTTAGAAACATCAGATTTCTGTGTTTTGAATTTATTAACAATGTCCACAGCGCATGGTGCACGGTCGTAATTTTTTATATTAACTGCTTTCACTTGATTAAATAATTTTGAATATTTTCCATGTAAGGCCGATATAGGTTTTAAGTTCCTTTGCACTTCAGTGGCACATTTTGTTGTTAAACGATGAGTTTTTTGATTTAACCGAACACAGCTGTCAATTTTTTCACTTAAACTACGAATCATTGGAAATGAACCTTCTACAGCTTCTACTGTTTGATCATATAACTTTTTAATTGGTTTCATTGTTTTGTCAGCACAAGCTTGAGAATCATTTTGAAATGATTCTAATAGATTAGTTATTAACAAATTAATCTGTGTTATTTGTTCATCAGAAGCATCGTCTCCTTTCTGTGCTTCTTCATCACCCCATGTGGCAAGCTCATTTTGTTGCCCTTCAATGCTTGCATCAATTTCTTTGTCAGCTTCATTTAATTTTTGGTCGACTAAATCTATTAAACTTATAGCTTTTTTTTCCACCTTAGGTAATGTTATTTTAGCTTCTTTTACAATACAAACAATAGCCCTACTGGTACCACGGCTCATACCATTTTTAATTGAATTAGAAATATCTTCTGATATATCTTTCATAGCTTCCAATAGATCCTTAGTTGTAGTATCATCTAAGTCATTAGAAAGTTTAGAATCCATAATGTGTGCTATTATCAAAATGGCAACTAAAAAAAATGTCGCCGAATTCATGTTGATTTTCTTTTGTAGTAAACTGCACAATTAGTAAATTTGAACTGCTGAATTATAATTTTCGACACTGAGCTTTTATACATAATTTTCCAAAGGAAAGTTGCACTTTAATTTAATTTAATTTTTATAGAAAATATAACAATATCAATTGAACGAATTATTATAATTAAAATCAGTAATGCAATTGTTCAACCACTTATTTTAAGTCATAAAAACTAAAATAAAAATTACAATATTACCGAGTCGTAAAATATAAAAAACTGAAAATTAATTAGCTAGGAACTTTTTTAGATTTTACGACATGATTGTTCCATTTACTAATTCAGCAAGATTTTACTGGCAATTAACAAAAAAAAAAAAAAATACTGTAAAGTTTCAGCTGACAGGACTTTTTTATGTACTTTTCTTCAGCTGACAGGTATTTTTTTTTTGTATTAATTGGATCCCATACGAATATATTTAATTTGAATTTATTTCTAAATTGTTACGCGATTTTGCATTCCAGTTTAATACTCGCAAAGTAATAAAAAGTATATTCTTAAAAATGTTACTTAAAGAAATAAATTGAATTTAAGTCAATTAGTAAATAAATTACAAAAATATTTTAAAATATGAATTACGATCAAAAATTACATCCAATATACCACAATTTTATTTGTAATTTCCATTAAACATACATTTAATATTACTTACAATTGAAACGTTTTATAGACTAGTTAGTATAAGAATTACTATAGAAACTAGTCAAATATAATATTTATTACATTTCGTTCATAAATTTTACTAAAATAACTAAATTGAGTGACTTTTGCCTCGTAGTTTTTTTTTACATATTGCTGAATTATATAACATTGACCAGATTAATATAAAACTATTATAATTAGATGTGTAACAAACAGTAAATAACTAGATAACTAGACAGTTTATAACTAGATAAAAATCAAGATCTTTCTTGCAGCTTGTAGTTCGTGATGTTCATTAACAAATCATTATTTTCGATATATTAAATTTATATTTATTACATCTACATCAGATTAGTAAAAAATAATTAAATATCAGGACGCCAATAAAAATTCAGTACATTGCTCTAATATGTAGGAAACTTTAAAAACCGAATATTTTCAATATAAATTTCCGAAAATTGTGAAAAAAAAAACTATTGTTAACTAATTAGCCACTGTAAAAATTGCAATTAGCCACTTAAATTATAATGCAAAAACTTTTTTTTATAAGTTATATTTTTTATTTGATGTGACACCAAATTAGTTCACAATGATTTGTTTAACAAATGATTTCTTTGAAATAGACTAACTAATTGGACAATATGGAAATATTAATAACTGCTTTTTAGCTAGTTTTCTTTTCGCAAAGGTCATTATTTTGCAACAGTAGTTTTTTTTTAATTTTTCATCTGAAGTTATGGGTTGATTGATGTATAATTAAATAGTTTTATCTTTTCGAAAAATATCATCAATTCGAGCAGCAACTTTTATCAACTTTTTTATCAGATTTCTTGTCACATTTGTAACTTTCTATTTTATTTAAGTAACACGAGATGGCTTAATAATTTATTATATTTTTCTAGTTAATATGGTTTTAATTTCGTTTTTACTTTTGTTGTTTAGGCGTTATTTCTATCATCTAAACGGCCACATTGGATAAGTTTGTTGAGTTAATTATTAAGAAGTGGAAATTAATTTGTATTACCTTATTTTTTTTTTTCAAAAGATCATCAATATTGGCAGCAACAGCTCGTTTTTCTTCTGCAACTTTTTAAATATTATATACATTACACAGACAGTATAAAAACAAAGTAAACGTTTGCTATTTAAATTCAAATAAACAAATTCTCCAATTCTTTTTATCGTTTAAATTAAATTAAGATTTGCGAGACTTAAACTGTTTTGATAATCTTTAGTGAAATTAAGCCACTTAAGCTATTTTCCTTACAAACTATTTTATTCTGATTCCTACCTAACAACACTTAGGTCATTCCTTGAGTTCTCCTAGTTATTGACTCAAACATGACCGCACTTTTTTTTACAGGCCGAACCTGAAAATGGTCTGTAGCCGAATCGAGGGAAGTGCCCATAATTTTTTTTTCTTCAAGTACTACCACCAATACCGTTGTATACCGTCGATTAACCATTTCGTATAATAGTAGCGAAGCTAATCGGGTGGTCAGTTCAATAAATACAAAAGTGCAATGGTGAGCATATAACGCCTTATTAGGTTCAACAGTGATTTATTACCAACAGTGTTTTGTAATTACCCGTTACTTTTGTAAATTGCTAAATATTTCACATCTTGTGCATTGCTATAAATTCACATCTTTTAAGACACCATAAATGTATTTTTTATAATTAAAAATTTTAATAGGGACACTTAATCTGCTGACCCTATATTTTTTAGACACAAATTAGAATGCGAAACTAACGCGTGCAAAAATAATGGCAAAACTGATAATAATTACTACATGCTCTAGTTAGAGCATATGAAATCTGATGATGATACCAACCTATGTACCAAATTTCACCCAAAAAAAAATATTTTTTTTTGAATTTTTTCCCTAGAGCAAAAACACACGGCTATTCATATAAACGTAAATTCTAACATGGTCCCACCAAAAATATCGATTACATCAGTGGTGCCCATAAGGTCGATCGCGATCGACCTGTCGATCGCATAATAATTTAAAGTCGATCGCCACCGAATATGAAATTATGTATAGAAAAACTAATTTTCACCCGCCTTTAGCAAAAAAATAATTCTTTCCTATGTGAAATTTTATAATTGTTATATTTTTTTTATTTCATGTTTCCAAACTATTATAAATATCGTTATGTCGAATTTGTTTTTATATTAAGTACATATGTATGCTAGGCAATATTTAAAAAATCCAAGCCTACAGTTATTATCAGCTGAACAAAAAATAATTTTAGCTAAGAAAATATTTTTTATTTTAAATAAGTTCTTCAAATGGAATTTCTGTTATTCATTAATAAATACATCGTCTGTGGTCTGTGAAGTTAAAGCTGTTTAAGAAACTCTATTACTACATATACCCCAAACTGAAACTACAAAAGAATAGTAAATGGAATGCAATGCAGAACATCAAACGCAGCAGGGTTTTTAAAATAAATTTAAACCTTTAATTACTTTTTTTCTATTTTTGTAACTAAAATAATTAAATGAAATTATAATAATTTTGTTTTTATTTTATTATTATCACATATATACCGATAATTTATTTCAGTCGATCGCAATTGCTCTTATATTTCAAAAGTAGCTCTGTTGAGAAAAATAGTGGGCACCACTGGATTACATAATGAACGGGCATTATCTGTATGAACGTGTGTGTCTAATTGCATTACATTTTGACTAGCGGTTCTTGCGGTTAACCCCGGATTCTGAAATGGCTGTTTCAGATATCGACGTAGATGTGCTGATTTCAGCTCATTTCTTAATTGAACCATACACATTAACTTTTTCTACGCATTATTTAGTTGCTCTTACGTCAATTTTAATAATTAAAAATGCGTAAGAATAGATTTAATTACACATTAATTAAATGTTACACACACAACCAATTCATATTGCTTAATTTAACTGCTTCAGTTTGAGAAAATGCGTCATGTGGTCGAAAGCTATTTTAATAGATCTTTGGAAAAAATCAATTCAATGGTAAATTGTGAGTAGAATTGTGCAGTAGTTAAATCTTATACAGTCCATTATATCTTAAAATTATAATTTTAAAAAATCTAATTAAAATCATATTTATTAAATCTATTTAAAATCATATATATTAAAAACATTAAAATCGTTTAATTTAGAAATGATATTTAGTGAAACTATTGATGCTTATCAATTAATTCTTTTGCTATACATTTTTTACTTAATAATCAAAATTAGTTATCATTTAAATTTATACTTAAGATAATATTTTAGTTAATTAAATAAATTCAAAACTGTTTTATCATTTTAAGTTAATAAAATTAAAATTTGGGTATTTATTTTTTTACTTCCATTATCAAATATTTATTTCTTTACTTTCATTGATATCTTTATATTAATTTTCATTTCCAAAGTTTCTTTTGCATCATCATCATAATCATCATATTCATCATCATCATCATCATCATCAAATTCATCATCATCAAATTCATCATCATCAAATTCATCATCATAATCATCATCATCGTCATCGTCATCGTCATAATCGATATCGTTATCATCATCATCACCAACATGATCGTCAAAATTATCATTATCATCATCATACCAACTAAACCAACCGCGACCATTTGCTCCTTCAGTTGTTTCAGTTGCTCCTTCTTTTGTTTCAGTTGCTCCTTCTGTTGTTTCAGTTGCTCTTTCTGTTGTTTCAGTTGCTTCTTCTGTTGTTTCTGTTATTCTTTCTGTTGTTGCGCCTTCAGTTGTTTCGGTTACACTTTCTGTTGTATCAGTTGCACCTTCAGTGGTTTCAGTTACTCCCGCTGTTGTTTCTGTTGCGCCTTCTGTTGTTTCAGTTGCTCCCTCTGTTGTTTCAGTAGCTCCTTCTGTTGTTTCAGTTATTCTTTCTGCTGTTTCAGTTGCTCCTTCTGTTGTTTCAGTTGCTCCCTCTGTTGTTTCAGTTCCTCCTTCTGTTGTTTCAGTTACTCTTTCCGTTGTTGCGCCTTCAGTTGTTTCGGTTACACTTTCTGTTGTATCAGTTGCACCTTCAGTGGTTTCAGTTACTCCCGCTGTTGTTTCTGTTGCGCCTTCTGTTGTTTCAGTTGCTCCCTCTGTTGTTTCAGTAGCTCCTTCTGTTGTTTCAGTTATTCTTTCTGCTGTTTCAGTTGCTCCTTCTGTTGTTTCCGTTGCTCCTTCATTTGTTTCAGTTGCTCCCTCTGTTGTTTCAGTTCCTCCTTCTGTTGTTTCAGTTACTTTTTCTGTCGTTTCATTTTCGTCTTCTGTTGCTTCGGTTATACCTTCTGCTGTTTCCCCTGCGTCGTCAGTTGTTTCAGTTGCTCCTTCGGTTGTTTCAGTTGCGCCTTCTGTTGTTTCAGTTGCTCCTTCAATTGTTTCAGCACTTTCACCTGTTGCTTCCTCTATTGTTTCAGTTGCTCCATCTGTTGTTTCAGTTGCTCCCTCTGTTGTTTCAGTTGCGCCTTCTGTTGTTTCAGTTGCTTTTTCTGTTGTTTCAGTCATTCTTTCCGTCGTTTCAGCTGCTCCTTCTGTTGTTTCAGTAGTTCCGTCAGTTCTATCCGTCAGTTCTGTTTCAGTGATTCGTAGAAAAATTACAACAATTCTGAAGTAAATAATCTGTATTTTATTTCTGTTTGGATCATCCTGTAATTGAGTTGCTGGATCAGTTGCTCCTTCTGTTGTTTCAGTTGCTCCTTCTGCTGTTTCAGGTGCGCCTTCTGTTGTGTGCGTTACTCCGTGAGTTGTTTCATTTGTTCCCACTGTTGTTTCTGTTGCGCCTTGTGTTGTTTCGGTTACACCTTCTCTTGTTTCAGTTGCAAATTCAGTTGTATCAGTTGCTCCTGCTGTTGTTTCTGTTTCGCCTTCTGCTGTTTCATTTGATCCCTCTGTTGTTTCAGTTGCTCCTTCTGTTTTTTCAGTTGCGCCTTCTGTTGTGTCAGTTACTCCGTTAGTTGTTTCATTTGTTCCCTCTGTTGTTTCAGTTCCTCCTTCTGTTGATTCAGTTGCGCCTTGTGTTGTTTCGGTTACATCTTCTGTTGTTTCAGTTGCACCTTCAGTTGTTTCAGTTGCTTCCGCTGTTGTTCCAATTGCTCCCTCTGTTGTTTCAGTTGCTTCTTCTGTTGTTTCGGTTACACCTTGTGTTGTTTCAGTTGCGGCGTCAGTTGTTTCAGTTGCTCCTTCAGTTGTTTCAGTTGCTTCTCCGGTTGTTTCAGTTGCTCCTTCTGCTGTTTCAGTTATTCTTTCTGTTGTTTCAATTGCTCCTTCTGTTGTTTCAATTGATGCTTCAGTTATTTCTGTTGCTCGCTCTGTTGTTTCAGTTGCGTCTTCTGCTGTTTCAGTAGCGTCTTCTGTTGTTGTTGTAGTTCCTCCTTCTGTTGATTCAGTTGCGCCTTCTCTTGTTTCGGTTACACCTTCTGTTGTTTCAGTTGCACCTTCAGTTGTATCAGTTGCTCCCGCTGTTGTTTCAATTGCTCCCTCTGTTGTTTCAGTTGCTCCCTCTGTTGTTTCAGTTTCTTCTGTTGTTTCGGTTACACCTTCTGTTGTTTCAGTTGCGGCGTCAGTTGTTTCAGTTGCTCCTTCGGTTGTTTTAGTGGCTCCTTCTGTTGTTTCAGTTATTCTTTCTGTTTTTTCAGTTGCTCCTTCTGTTGTTTCAATTGATGATTCAGTTGTTTCTGTTACTCGCTCTGTTGTTTCAGTTGCTCCCTCTGTTGTTTCAGTTGCTCCCTCTGTTGTTTCAGTTTCTTCTGTTGTTTCGGTTACACCTTCTGTTGTTTCAGTTGCGGCGTCAGTTGTTTCAGTTGCTCCTTCGGTTGTTTTAGTGGCTCCTTCTGTTGTTTCAGTTATTCTTTCTGTTTTTTCAGTTGCTCCTTCTGTTGTTTCAATTGATGATTCAGTTGTTTCTGTTACTCGCTCTGTTGTTTCAGTTGCTCCCTCTGTTGTTTCAGTTGCTCCTTCTATTGTTTCAGTTGCGCCTTCTGTTGTGTCAGTTACTCCGTGAGTGGTTTCATTTGTTCCCTCTGTTGTTTCAGTTCCTGCTTCAGTTGATTCAGTTGCGCCTTGTGTTGTTGCGGTTACATCTTCTGTTGTTTCAGTTGCACCTTCAGTTGTTTCAGTTGCTCCCGCTGTTGTTTCAATTGCTCCCTCTGTTGTTTCAGTTGCTCCCTCTGATGTTTCAGTTTCTTCTGTTGTTTCGGTTACACCTTCTGTTGTTTCAGTTGCGGCGTCAGTTGTTTCAGTTGCTCCTTCTGTTGTTTCAGTTATTCTTTCTGTTTTTTCAGTTGCTCCTTCTGTTGTTTCAATTGATGATTCAGTTGTTTCTGTTACTCGCTCTGTTGTTTCAGTTGCTCCCTCTGTTGTTTCAGTTGCTCCTTCTATTGTTTCAGTTGCGCCTTCTGTTGTGTCAGTTACTCCGTGAGTGGTTTCATTTGTTCCTTCTGTTGTTTCAGTTCCTCCTTCTGTTGATTCAGTTGCGCCTTGTGTTGTTTCTGTTACATCTTCTGTTGTTTCAGTTGCACCTTCAGTTGTTTCAGTTGCTCCCGCTGTTGTTTCAATTGCTCCCTCTGTTGTTTCAGTTGCTCCCTCTGTTGTTTCAGTTGCGGCGTCAGTTGTTTCAGTTGCTCCTTCGGTTGTTTCAGTTGCTCCTTCGGTTGATTCAGTTTCTCCTTCGGTTGTTTCAGTTCCTCCTTCTGTTGATTCAGTTACGCCTTGTGTTGTTTCGGTTACATCTTCTGTTGTTTTAGTTGCACCTTCAGTTGTTTCAGTTGCTCCCGCTGTTGTTTCAATTGCTCCCTCCGTTGTTTCAGTTGCTCCTTCTATTGTTTCAGTTGCTCCCTCTGTTGTTTCAGTTGCTTCTTCTGTTGTTTCAGTTGCGGCGTCAGTTGTTTCAGTTGCTCCTTCGGTTGTTTCAGTTGCTCCTTCTGTTGTTTCAGTTACATCTTCTGTTGTTTCAGTTGCACCTTCAGTTGTTTCAGTTGCTCCCGCTGTTGTTTCAATTGCTCCCTCTGTTGTTTCAGTTGCTCCCTCTGTTGTTTCATTTGCTTCTTCTGTTGTTTCAGTTGCGGCGTCAGTTGTTTCAGTTGCTCCTTCTCTCGTTTCGGTTACACCTTCTGTTCTTTCAGTTGCACCTTCAGTTGTGTCAGTTGCGGCATCAGTTGTTTCAGTTGCTCCCTCTGTTGTTTCAGTTGCTTCTTCTGTTGTTTCGGTTACACCTTCTGTTGTTTCAGTTGCGGAGTCAGTTGTTTCAGTTGCTCCTTCGGTTGTTTCAGTTGCTCCCGCTGTTGTTTCTGTTGCGTCTTCTGCTGTTTCAGTTGCTCCTTCTGTTGTTTCAGTTGCTCCTTCTATTGTTTCCGTTGCTCCTTCATTTGTTTCAGTTGCTCCTTCTGTTGTTTTACTTGCGCTTTCAGTTGTTCCAGTTCCCCCCTCTGTAATTTCAGGTGCACTCTCTGTTGTTTCAGTTGCTCCTCCAGTTGTTTCAGTTATTCTTTCTCTTGTTTCAGTTGCTCCTTCTGTTGTTTGAGTTGCTCTTTCTGTGGTTGCAATCGGCTCTTTTGTATGAGTTACTGCTTCCGTTGTATCAGTTGGTACCTCTGTTGTTTCAGTTACTCCTTCTGTTGTAGGTACTGCTTTAGTTGCTTCATCTGTTTTTTCAGTGGCTCTTTCTGTGGTTTCAATTGGTCCTTTTGTTTGAGATACTTCTTCCGTTGTTTTAGTTGCTCCCTCTGTTGTTTCAGTTGCTTCATCTGTTGTTCCGGTTACTCCTTCTGTTGTAGGTCCTGCTTTAGTTGCTACTTCTGTTGTTTCAGTTGTTATTTCTGTGGTTTCAATTGGCCTATTTGTTTGAGTTACAGGTCCTGGTTTAGTTCCTGCGTTAGTTGCTCCATCTGTTTTTTCAGATACTCTTTCTGTGGTTTCAATTCGTCCCTTTGTTGGAGTTACTGCTTCTATTGTTTGAGTTACTCCCTCTGTTGTAGACCCTGCTTTAGTTGGTAGTTCTGTTGTTTCAGTTGCTCTTTCTGTAGTTTCAATTGGCCCATTTGTTTGAGTTACAGGTCCTGGTTGAGTTCCTGGTTTAGTTCCTGCTTTAGTTGCTCCATCTGTTTTTTCAGATACTCTTTCTGTGGTTTCAATTGGTCCCTTTGTTTGAGTTGGTCCTGCTGTTGTTCCAGTTACTTCTTCTGTTGTAGACCCTGCTTTAGTTACAACTTCTGTTGTTTCAGTTGCTCTTTCTGTAGTTTCAATTGGCCCATTTGTTTGAGTTACAGGTCCTGGTTTAGTTCCTGCTTTAGTTGCTCCATCTGTTTTTTCAGTTGCTCTTTCTGTGGTTTCAATTGATACTTTTGTTTGGGTTACTCCTTCTGTTGATTGAGTTGGTCCTGCTGTTGTTCCGGTTACTCCTTCTGTTGTAGACCCTGCTTTAGTTGCTACTTCTGTTGTTTCAGTTGCTCTTTCTGTAGTTTCAATTGGCCCATTTGTTTGAGTTACGGGTCCTGGTTTCGTTCCTGCTTTAGTTGCTCCATCTGTTTTATCAGATACTCTTTCTGTGGTTTCAATTGGTCCCTTCGTTTGAGTTGGTCCTGCTGTTGTTCCAGTTACTCCTTCTGTTGTAGACCCTGCTTTAGTTGCTACTTCTGTTGTTTCAGTTGTTCTTTCTGTAGTTTCAATTGGCCCATTTGTTTGAGTTACGGGTCCTGGTTTAGTTCCTGCTTCAGTTGCTCCATCTGTTCTTTCAGTTGCTCTTTCTGTGGTTTCAATTGGTCTTTTTGTTTGAGTTACTGCTTCAGTTGTTTTAGGTGGTACCTCTGTTGTTTCAGTTGCTCCTGCTGTCGTTCTGGTTACTCCTTCTGTTGTAGGTCCTTCTTTAGTTGCTACTTCTGTTGTTTCAGTTGCTCTTTCTGTGGTTTCAATTCGTCCTTTTGTTTGGCTTACTCCTTCTGTTGTTTGAGTTGGCCCTGCTGTTGTTCCGGTTACTCCTTCTGTTGTAGACCCTGCTTTTGTTGCTACTTCTGTTGTTTCAGTTGCTCTTTCTGTAGTTTCAATTGGCCCATTTGTTTGAGTTACAGGTCCTGGTTTAGTTCCTGGTTTAGTTTCTGCTTTAGTTGCTCCATCTGTTTTTTCAGATACTCTTTCTGTGGTTTCAATTGGTCCCTTTGTTTGAGTTGGTCCTGCTGTTTTTCCAGTTACTCCTTCTGTTGTAGACCCTGCTTTAGTTGCTACTTCTGTTGTTTCAGTTGTTCTTTCTGTGGTTTCAATTGGTCCATTTGTTTGAGTTACGGGTCCTGGTTTAGTTCCTGGTTTAGTTCCTGCTTTAGTTGCTCCATCTGTTCTTTCAGTTGGTCTTTCTGTGGTTTCAATTGGTCTTTTTGTTTGAGTTACTGCTTCAGTTGTTTTAGTTGGTACCTCTGTTGTTTCAGTCGCTCCTGCTGTCGTTCTGGTTACTCCTTCTGTCGTAGGTCCTTCTTTAGTTGCTGCTTTTGTTGTCGCAGTTGCTCTTTCTGTGGTTTCAACTGGTGCTTTTGTTTGAGTTACTGCTTCCGTGGTTTTAGTTGCTCCCTTTGTTGTTCCAGTTGGTCCAGTTGTTGTTCCGGTTACTCCTGCTGTTGTAGGTCCTGCTTTAGTTGCTCCAACTGTTCTTTCACTTCCTCTTTCTGTGGTTTCAATTGGTCTCTTTGTTTGAGTTACTGCTTCAGGTGTTTTAGTTGGTACCTCTGTTGTTTTAGTTGCTTCTGCTGTCGTTTTGGTTACTACTTCTGTTGTAGGTCCTGCTTTAGTTGCTGCTTTTGTTGTCGTAGTTGCTCTTTCTGGGGTTTCAATTGGCCCCTTTGGTGTAGGTCCTGCTTTAGTTGCTCCCACTGTTCTTTCAGTTGCTCTTTCTGTGGTTTCAATTGGTCCTTTTGATTGAGTTACTGCTTCCGGTCTTTCAGTAGGTTCTTTTGCACCTTTAGTTGTTCTTTTTATTGCTCCAGTTTCTGGTTCAATTGGTGGTAGCGTATTTTTACATATACCGATGTAAATTTTTTGTATTGTATCACAATTCAGAACATCCGGTAATTCAGATGGTTCTTTTGCGACTTTACTTATAGATTCAATTGGTGGTAGTGCATTTTTAAATATGGCGTAGTAAATAATCTGTATTGTATTACAATTCGGAACATCCGGTAATTCAGGTAAATTTCTTTTTCCTGCCTCAGTTACGGCTTCAGTTGCAGCTTCTGCTACTTCAGTATTTCTTTCTGTTGATTCAGGAGTTAGTAGTACATTTACCACTATACTGTAGAAAAAAATCTGTATACTATTACATTTCGGAACATCCGGTAATTCAGACAATTTACTTCCTCTTACTTCAGTTGCTCGTACTGCATTTATAAATATGCTGAAGCAAATTATTCGCATTATTTTAGTGTTCGGACCATCAGGTCCTGCTTCAGTTGTTTGTACTGTTATTTCGGTTGCTCGCTCCGTTGTTTCAGTTGTTCCGTCTGTGGGTTCAGATGCTCCGTCTGCTGTTTCAGTTGCTCCTTCTGTTGTTTCACTACCTCCCTCTGTTGTTTCAGTTGCGGCGTCAGTTGTTTCAGTTGCTCCTTCGGTTGTTCCAGTTGCTTCTTCTGTGGTTACAGCTGCTCCCTCTGTTATATCAGTTGCGCCTTCTGTTATTGCAGTTGCTCCATCTGCTGTTTCAGTTGCTTCATCTGTTGTATCATTTGCTCCGTCAGTTGTTTCAGTTGATCCCTCTGTTGTTCCAGTTGCACCTTCTGTTCTTTTAGATCCTCCTTCTGTTATTTCAGTTGCTCCATCATTTGCTTCAGTTGCTCCTTCTCTTGTTTCAGATTCTTCTTTTGTTGATTCACTTGCTGCTTCTGTTGCTTCAGTTGCTCCTTCTGTTGTTTCAGTTGCTCCATCTGCTGTGTCAGTTGCGCCTTCTGCTGTTTCAGTTACTCCTTCTGCAGTTTCAGTTGCTTCTTCAGATGTTTCACTTGCTCCCTCTATTGCTTCAGTTACGCCCTCTCTTATTTCAGCTACTCCTTCTGTTGTTTCAGTTGCCCCTTCATTGGTTTCAGTTGCTCCCTCGGTTGTTTCAGTTGCTCCTTCTGTTGTTTCAGTTGCTCCTTCTGTTGTTTCAGTTGCTCCCTCTATTGCTTCAGTTACGCCCGCTCTTGTTTCAGTTGCGCCTTCTGCTGTTTCAGTTCCTCCTTCTGTAGTTTCAGTTGCTCCTTCAATTGTTTCAGTTGCTGCTTCTGATGTTTTAATTGCTCCTGCAGTTGTTTCAGTTGCTTCCTCTGCTGTTTCAGTTGCGCCTTCTTCTGTTTCAGTTACTCCTTCTGTAGTTTCAGTTGCTGCTTCAGATGTTTCAGTTGCTCCCTCTGTTACTTCAGTTACTCCTTCTGTTGTTTCAGTTGCCCCTTCATTGGTTTCAGTTGCTCCCTCGTTTGTTTCAGTTGCTACTTCTGTGTTTTCAGTCACTGCTTTTGTTGTTTCAGTTACTATTTCTGTTATTTCAGTTGCTCCTTCTGTTGTTTCAGTTCCTGCTTCTGATGTTATAGTTGTTCCTGCAGTTGTTTCAGTTACTCCCTCTGCTGTTTCTTTTTCGCCTTCTGCTGTTTCAGTTACTCCTTCTGTAGTTTCAGTTGCTCCTTCTGTAGTTTCAGTTGCTCCTTCTGTTGTTTCAGTTGCTCTTTCTGTTGTTTCAGTTGTTGCTTCTGATGTTCTAGTTGCTCCTGCAGTTGTTACAGTTGCTCCCTCTGCTGTTTCAGTCACTCCTTCTGTAGTTTCAGTTGTTTCAGTTGCTCCCTCTGTTGCTTCAGTTTCGCCTTCTCTTGTTTCAGTTGCCCCTTCATTGGTTTCAGTTGCTGCCTTGGTTGTTTCAATTGCTACTTCTGTGTTTTCAGTAACCGCTTCTGTTGTTTCAGTAATTATTTCTGTTGCTCCTTCTGTTGTTTCAGCTGATCCCTGTGTTGATTTAGTTGGCGCTTCTGTTGATTCAGTTGCTCCTTCAGAAGCAGTTTCCGTTGCTCCTTCTGTTGTTTCAGTTACTCCTTCTGTTGTTTCAGTTGCTCCCTCTGTTGTTTCCGTTGCTCCCTCGGTTGCTGCAGTTGTTACCTCTATTATTTCAGTTGCTGCTTCTGTTGTTTCAGCTGCTCCTGTTATTTCAGTTATGCTTTCTGTTGTTTCAGTTATTCCTTCAGTTGTTTCCGTTACCCTTTTTGTTGTTTCAGTTACTCCTTCTGTTGTTTCAGTTGCTCCTTCAGTTGTTTCTGTTGCTCCTTCGGTTGTTTCAGTTGCTACTTCTGTTTTTTGAGTTATTGCTTCTGTTGTTTCAGTTATTCTTTCTGTTGTTTCAGTAGCTCTTTCAGTTGTTGAAGTTGATTCCTGTATTCTTTCATTTGCTCCTTCTGTTGTTTCAGTTGCTACCTGTGCTGTTTCAGTTGCTCCTTCAGTTGTTTTGGTTACTCCCTCTGTTAGTTCAGTTACTCCTTCTGTTGCTTCAGTTGCTACTTCAGTTCTTTCAGTTGCCCTCTGTGTTGTTTCAGTTGCTCCTTCTGTTATTTTAGTTGCTCTTTCTGTTGTTACAATCAGTCCTTCAGTTATTCCAGTTGTTACCTCTGTTGTTTCAGTTGCTCCTTCAGTTGTTTCAGCTCCTTCTTCAGTTGTATTAGTTATTCCATCTGTTGTTTCAGTTAGTCGTAGTACAATTACTGTTATTCTCAAGCATATAATCTGTATTATATTACTGTTCGGATCATCCGGTTTTACAAGTGCTGGTTCAGTTATTACTTCTGCTATTTCAGTTGGACTTTGTGCTGCTGCAGTTGTTACTTCTGCTTCAGTTACTGCTTTTGGTTCTTCAGGTGTTTCTACCGCTTCTGGATTTTCTGAATTATTGCCCTTATATATTCGAACAAGATCATCAATTTGTTTAGCAACATCATTTTTATGTTCTTCGAGTTCTTCTAGACATGATTCATGTTCGTAGCTCTCTATATCAACACTTTTCCATTGTTTAAATTTTTTTGAATATTTTCCTTGTAACGCATATACAGGACGTAATCTCTGTTTTAATTCTCCAACACATTTTGATGTTAAATAGTTATTTCTTTTATCTACCCTAGAACAAGACTTTCTTTTATTGTGTGCCTTTTTAATAAGTGGCGATCCATCTTTTATAGTTTTCATTGTTTCACTATGTAACTTTTGGTTTGTTTTCCATATTGAGTCAGCACAAGATTGTGAATTTTTAAGAAATGATTCTGCTAGATTATCAAGTAATTTATTGATTTGTAGTTTCGTTTCATCAGAAGTATCATCACCTTTCTCTGTTTGCTCTTTACTCCATGCGGACAGCTCATCTTTTCGGTTTTGTATGATATCTTTAAGTTTTTGTTTAACATCTTTTTTTTTTTGATTGGCATACATTGTTAAGCTTTTGATTTGGTTATTGATCTTATGTAATAGTATTTTAGCTTTATTTAACGCATCCAGGAGAGCTCTAATATTACGCCGCACTTGAGTAGATGTAACAGTATCTCGTGGTATATCTCGCATAGCTCTTATTATATCATTAATTATACTATCAACGAAATCATCAACATTTTTAACATAATCTGGTGCTGCCAATGAAGAGTGTATTATCAAAATGGCAACTAAAGAAAATGTCGCAAATTTCATGTTGATTTTCTTTAGTAGTAAACTGTACAATTATTAAATTTTAACTGATGAATTATTATTTTCCACAGTAAGCTTTTATACATAAATTTCCAAAGCATAGTTGCTTTTTAATTTATTTTTTTCTAAATATATAACAATATCAATTGAACGAATTATTATAATTAACGATAAATCATGTCAGTAATGCAATTGTTCAAGCACTTATTTTAAGTCATAAAAAGCTAAAAAAAATTACAATATACCGATGGAGTCGTAAAATGTAAAAAATTTATAAGCTTGGAACCTTAAATTTTTTAGATTTTGCGATAAAATTGTTCATTAACTAGATTGGCAAATTTTTTATGAATTTTAATTTACTACGAAATTTAATTCCTTTCGGGCAATTAATACAAAAATTATTGTAAATTTTCAGCTCATTAGGAATCTTTGCGTAAGTTTTCACGGGCTATGCGTAGGTTCTAACTTGGTCGACATAAACTGATTAAATTTTAAATATTTGCCAAATTTCGGAATAGTTTATATATATTTTTTAGAGATAAACAATTTATATTAATTGGATACCATAAGTTTTTATTTATCTCTAAATTGTTACATAATTTTGCATTCCAGTTTAATACTCGCTATTACTTTTTCATACAATAATTAAAATTATATTCTTAAAACCAATTATAATTATGAAATAAATAAAAATATTTGATAATTTCAGCAAATATTATATTAATAAATAAATTGTTACTTGAATAAATAAATAGAGTTTTAATCAATTAGTAAATAAATTACTAAAATATTTTAAAATATGAATATTGGATAATATACCAAAATTTTATATGCAATTTTCGTCAATAATACATTTAACATTTCATTACACTACACTTGTAATTAATACTTTTTATAGACAAGTTAGTACTTATTTATAAGAGTAATTTTATATATAGAAACTCTTATTTTCAATTAAAAATTACATTTCGATCATAAATTTTATCAAAACAAAATAGAGGAATTTTTTCCCCGTAAATGAACGTTTATTGAACGGTGTAATGCAAAATTGGTCAGATTTATATTAAAATTTTAGAATAATTATATGTATGTATAACAAACAGTAGACGTGTTGCAGCAAAACCAAGTTTTATTTGCAGCTTGTTGATCTGATATTCTCTAACAAATCATTGTTTACGATATATAAATTTAACGTGTAAATATATTACATCTAGATCAGATTAGCAGATGAAATTAACTATCAGGATATATATAAAAAATATAGTATACATTTCACTAATAGAAAATTTCAAATACCTATTAGTTTCTATACAAATTTCCGAAAAATCTGAAAAACAAATTGTTAGCTAATTACCCAACCCACTGTAAAAATTGATATTAGCCACTAGAAATTCATATTTTCAAAATTTATTCGATCTAATAGTTAGTTCCCAATGATTTTTTTAATAAATGCTTATTTTGAAATAGACTATTGGACAATTTCCAATTTTTTTAGGGTCCTGCTGAAAAGGTTATCCTTCTGCTAATTGATTATTTTTGACTTTTCGCAAAAGATCATCAATATGAGCAGTTATTTATTACAAAACAAGGTTCATATATTATTGAAAATTGTAATATTACTTATTCTTATAACTAACTAAACAATTAATAAATTTTATTTTGTATTAACATGAATAATTATTATTAATTATAAAATATGCAATAATATAATTTTTGATTTCAACATCACTACTAAGCAAAAAATATAAAACTGACACTTATTTAATTTAATTAATATATTTATTTACCAAGCAAAGTGTTACAAATTATTAAATCTACTTGGTTAATTATAATATAAAAACATACTAATTTAAATTAAATTTATAAATTATTATACATATAAATATTAATATTATGTTGTGACAAAATTTAAAAATTAAAAATTATAATTAAATTTAAATTTAAAAGATTCTGAAGTATATATATTGATTGAAGTTTCTGTTATAAGATTGATTTTATTATTGAGGGCGAGTAGAGAGTTCGAAATGTGTTGAAGATCCTATTAATAAGTCCTCTTTATAGGTTATTATTCGCTACGGTACGAATATTCTACTAGTGTTTTAATAACTCTCGTTTGTCTAGTATCATTTAATTTCATGTAATATGAATTCAACTTTTTTATTATCTTTTAAAACATCGAAGATAAAACAGGATTTGAAAATGATTGATATGGGTGAGAGATTATTATTGAAACTCTCTAAGTGTAAGATAGTAGAGTATCATAATCTCTGGGGTTATATAGTACTCTTAATGCAAATAGTATGAACCGTCTAGCTAAATTTTACGTTAAGGCTTTAGCTTTATATATATATATATATATATATATATATATATATATAAATATATATATATATATATATATATATATATATATAACATAACAATAAAGATATATACTTTTTATATGATAAACTTTTCTTATTGGAGTATTTTTTTGTATTTATACCATAAAATTTAGAATTTAAATCACAATTATTACCGAAAATAATAAAATTAATGCATTAAAGTTAACTCGATTAACTAGATTAAAAATAGGAACATTATCCTATATGTAGTCATATTCTTCTTGGTATTACACAATTATTGCACTGAGGAAAAAGGTTCTTCTAAATGTAAAATAATAGTTGAATACTCTTCGCGATAGTAATAGTGAGAGGAACAGAGAGGTTAGTGTATTTGGTGGAATGAACTGACCAAAATAAATCTTATTTTGAGCATCGTCGGAAAGCTATACTTATCTATTTAATAAAAATAATAAATAGCTTAACATTTTCAAATATAGAATAAATCCGCGTAAAAGTGTAATGAAAGTTATACATAATATAAAAATAAGTCTTTTTTAATAATATTTTGTGCAGATATTATAAAGATAAATTCAAAAGCATTAACTTTATTGACAATTTATTTAATTACTAATTATCATGTTTATAATTGTTGCGTTATAGGTATAAAAGTGTATGGTGAAGTTCAAGATCTTTTGCATTAAAGATTGTTTTTGTAAATTCTTTGTTTGTGGATTTTGATTTTTTTTTTAGTTTAGAATTTCTAGAATATTGTATAAATGGATATTATTGAAGGTAAATTATATAGAGGAGAGAAACCAAATTCATTTAAAACTAAAATCGTTTTTGCAAATTGTAGTTCGTGATATTCACTAACAAATCATTATTTTCGATATACATATTAAATTTATATTTATGACATCTAGATCAAATTACCAAAATA
Organism: Rhamphomyia laevipes; assembly: GCA_963920725.1. Lineage (NCBI taxonomy): Eukaryota > Metazoa > Arthropoda > Insecta > Diptera > Empididae > Rhamphomyia > Rhamphomyia laevipes. The sequence goes on along the minus strand of OY987258.1, from coordinate 38,415,305 downwards.
AAAAACTATCAGGACGCCAATAAAACTTCAGTATACATTGCTCTAATAGGAAACTTTAAAAACCGAATATTTTCAATATAAATTTCCGAAAATTGCGAAAAAAAAAACAATTGTTAGCTGATTAGCCACTATAAAAATTGTAATTAGCCACTTAAATTGTATTGCAAAAAAATATTTTTTATAATTTATATTTTTATTCGAGCTGATAGTTAGTTCACAACGATTTTTTTAACACATTGTACTTAATTGGAATATTGTAAATATTAATGTCATCCAATTATTTGAAAATGGTCCTGTTGAAGAAGGTTATGCTACTGTAAATTAAATAGTTTTACCTTTTCGAAAAAGATCATCAATTCGTGCAGCAACTTTTTTATCAGAGTTTTTTATCAGATTTCTTATTTTATTTAAGTAACACGATGCCTAAATAATTTATTATATTTTTCTTGTAATTGTTTTAATTTCGTTTTTACTTTTGATGTTAAGCGGATATTTCTTTCATCTAAACTGCCACATTGGATAAGTTTGTTGAGTTAATTATTAAGAAGTGGAAATTAATTTTGAACAGTTAACTATACTTGATTATGTAATTTAAACGTTTGCAATATACTGTCAGCATAGTCAGCAGGAGATGATTCTGAGATTCTGCTAGGTAGATTATGAAGTAATTGTCTAATTTGATGTTATGATTCATCAGAAGTATCGTTTTGTTTTTGTACTTCTTTATCACTCTATGCGTATAAATTAATACAAAACTGTTTTATCATTTTATGTTGAAAAAACTGAAATTTGGTTGTTTATTTCTGTACTTTCATTATCGATCATGATATAACTTATATTGGTCCTAATTCGAAACCGTATAAAAGTGAAAAGTGATATAAACCAAAAATATTTCAAAACTTAATATATTTACAAATTAAAACATCATAAATCAGAAATGATATAATTCTCGGAAAACATAAAGCAAATTTAATAATTTTAACAAACTATCAAGAATAATTCCAGAAAAAATATAGAAAATTCAAGAATTTGGCTAGTGGCAGAAATATCGAGAATTTAGAAAAAGTAATAATAATCATCATCATCATCATCATCATCTTCACTATCATCATCATTATCATCATCATACCATTGGACATTAAACCAATTCTGCCATTCGCGAAACATCGTACAGCATAGTTCGGCGTAAATAATCAGTACTAATTTACATTTCGGAACATACGGTTTAATAGGTTTTTGTGTTGCTACAGTTACCTCTTGAGTTGGGATTTCTTGAATATAACAACAAATTTTGATGTAAATAATAAGTATTATTTTGTAATTACATTTTGGACAATGTGTTACAACGGGTACTTCAGTAGGACGATCTGTTGTTACAGTCACTCTATAGGTTGTCCCTCCTGTTGTTTCAGGTGTCCTTTCTGTTGTTTTAGTTGTTTCAGTTATTATTTCTGTTGTTTCAGTTGGTCTTTCTGTTGTTTCAGTTGTTCGTTCACTTGTTTCAGTTGCTCTATGTGTTGTATCAGGTACGCCTTCTGTTGTTTCAGTTATTTTTTCTGTTGGTTCAGTTGCTAGTTCTGTTGTTTTAGTTACGCCACCTGTTGTTTCAGTTATTATTACTGTTGTTTCAGTTATTCTTTCTGTTGTTCCAGTTACTAGTTCTGTCGTTTCAGTTGTATCATCTGTTGTTTTAGTTGCTCTATCTGTTGTTTCAGTTGCCATATCTGTTGTTTTAGGTGCTCCTTCTGTTATTTCAGTTATTCTTTCAGTTGGCGGAGGAACTTTTTTTGGATCACATGGGCAAAATATACAACAACATATTTTGACGTAAATAATCAGTATACATCTACACGTTGGCACACGTCTTCCTTTAGTTGTTAGTTCTGTTGTTTCAGTTGTTCCTTTTGTGGTTTCAGGTACGCCTTCTGTTGTTTCAGTTATTATTTCTGTTGGTTCAGTTGGTAGTTTTGTTGTTTCAGTTATTCTTTCTGTTGGCGGAGGAACTTTTTTTGGATCACATGGGCAAAATATACAACAACATATTTTGACGTAAATAATCAGTATACATCTACACGGTGGCACACGTCTTCCTTTAGTTGTTAGTTCTGTTGTTTCAGTTGTTCCTTTTGTGGTTTCAGGTACGCCTTCTGTTGTTTCAGTTATTATTTCTGTTGGTTCAGTTGGTAGTTTTGTTGTTTCAGTTATTCTTTCTGTTGGAGGAGGAACTTTTTTTGGATCACATGGGCAAAATATACAACAACATATTTTGATGTAAATAATCAGTATACATCTACACGGTGGCACACGTCTTCCTTTAGTTGTTAGTTCTGTTGTTTCAGTTGTTCCTTTTGTGGTTTCAGGTACGCCTTCTGTTGTTTCAGTTATTATTTCTGTTGGTTCAGTTGGTAGTTTTGTTGTTTCAGTTATTCTTTCTGTTGGAGGAGGAACTTTTTTTGGATCACATGGGCAAAATATACAACAACATATTTTGATGTAAATAATCAGTATACATCTACACGGTGGCACACGTCTTCCTTTAGTTGTTAGTTCTGTTGTTTCAGTTGTTCCTTTTGTGGTTTCAGGTACGCCTTCTGTTGTTTCAGTTATTATTTCTGTTGGTTCAGTTGGTAGTTTTGTTGTTTCAGTTATTCTTTCTGTTGGCGGAGGAACTTTTTCTGGATCACATGGGCAAAATATACAACAGCATATTTTGATGTAAATAATCAGTATACATCTACACGGTGGCACACGTCTTCCTTTAGTTGTTAGTTCTGTTGTTTCAGTTGTTCCTTTTGTGGTTTCAGATACGCCTTCTGTTGTTTCAGTTATTATTTCTGTTGGTTCAGTTGGTAGTTTTGTTATTTCAGTTATTCTTTCTGTTGGCGGAGGAACTTTTTTTGGATCACATGGGCAAAATATACAACAACATATTTTGATGTAAATAATCAGTATACATCTACACGGTGGCATACGTCTTCCTTTAGTTGTTAGTTCTGTTGTTTCAGTTGTTCCTTTTGTGGTTTCAGATACGCCTTCTGTTGTTTCAGTTATTATTTCTGTTGGTTCAGTTGATAGTTTTGTTGTTTCAGTTATTCTTTCTGTTGGCGGAGGAACTTTTTTTGGATCACATGGGCAAAATATACAACAACATATTTTGATGTAAATAATCAGTATACATCTACACGGTGGCACACGTCTTCCTTTAGTTGTTAGTTCTGTTGTTTCAGTTGTTCCTTTTGTGGTTTCAGGTACGCCTTCTGTTGTTTCAGTTATTATTTCTGTTGGTTCAGTTGGTAGTTTTGTTGTTTCAGTTATTCTTTCTGTTGGCGGAGGAACTTTTTCTGGATCACATGGGCAAAATATACAACAGCATATTTTGATGTAAATAATCAGTATACATCTACACGGTGGCACACGTCTTCCTTTAGTTGTTAGTTCTGTTGTTTCAGTTGTTCCTTTTGTGGTTTCAGATACGCCTTCTGTTGTTTCAGTTATTATTTCTGTTGGTTCAGTTGGTAGTTTTGTTGTTTCAGTTATTCTTTCTGTTGGCGGAGGAACTTTTTCTGGATCACATGGGCAAAATATACAACAGCATATTTTGATGTAAATAATCAGTATACATCTACACGGTGGCACACGTCTTCCATTAGTTGTTAGTTCTGTTGTTTCAGTTGTTCCTTTTGTGGTTTCAGATACGCTTTCTGTTGTTTCAGTTATTATTTCTGTTGGTTCAGTTGGTAGTTTTGTTGTTTCAGTTATTTTTTCTGTTGGCGGAGGAACTTTTTTTGGATCACATGGGCAAAATATACAACAACATATTTTGACGTAAATAATCAGTATACATCTACACGGCTGCACACGTCTTCCTTTTGTTGTTAGTTCTGTTGTTTCAGTTGTTCCTTTTGTGGTTTCAGATACGCTTTCTGTTGTTTCAGTTATTATTTCTGTTGTTTCAGTTGGTAGTTTTGTTGTTTCAGTTACTCTTTCTGTTGGCGGAGGAACTTTTTTTGGATCACATGGGCAAAATATACAACAGCATATTTTGATGTAAATAATCAGTATACATCTACACGGTGGCACACGTCTTCCTTTAGTTGTTAGTTCTGTTGTTTCAGTTGTTCCTTTTGTGGTTTCAGATACGCCTTCTGTTGTTTCAGTTATTATTTCTGTTGGTTCAGTTGGTAGTTTTGTTGTTTCAGTTATTCTTTCTGTTGGCGGAGGAACTTTTTTTGGATCACATGGGCAAAATATACAACAACATATTTTGATGTAAATAATCAGTATACATCTACAAGGTGGCACACGTCTTTGTTTAGTTGTTAGTTGTACTGTTTCAGTTGTTCCTTCTGTTGTTTCAGTTATTCTTTCTGTTGTTTCAGTTGCTACTTCTGTTGGCTGAGGAACTTTTTTTGGATCACATGGGCAAAATATACAACGCCATATTTTGATGTAAATAATCAGTAATATTTTACATCTACACGGTGGCACAGGTCTTCCTTTAGTTGTTAGTTCTGTTGTTTCAGTTGTTCCTTTTGTGGTTTCAGATACGCCTTCTGTTGTTTCAGTTATTATTTCTGTTGGTTCAGTTGGTAGTTTTGTTGTTTCAGTTATTCTTTCTGTTGGCGGAGGAACTTTTTTTGGATCACATGGGCAGAATATACAACAACATATTTTGATGTAAATAATCAGTATACATCTACAAGGTGGCACACGTCTTCCTTTAGTTGTTAGTTGTACTGTTTCAGTTGTTCCTTCTGTTGTTTCAGTTATTCTTTCTGTTGTTTCAGTTGCTACTTCTGTTGGCTGAGGAACTTTTTTTGGATCACATGGGCAAAATATACAACGCCATATTTTGATGTAAATAATCAGTAATATTTTACATCTACACGGTGGCACAGGTCTTCCTTTAGTTGTTAGTTCTGTTGTTTCAGTTGTTCCTATTGTGGTTTCAGATACGCCTTCTGTTGTTTCAGTTATTATTTCTGTTGTTTCAGTTATTATTTCTGTTGGTTCAGTTAGTAGTTCTGTTGTTTCAGTTATTCTTTCTGTTGGATGAGGAACTTTTTCTGGATCACATGGGCAAAATATACAACAGCATATTTTGATGTAAATAATCAGTATTATTTTACATCTACAACGTGGGACAGGTCTTCCTTTAGTTGTTAGTTCTGTTGTTTCAGTTGGTAGTTCTACTGTTTCAGTTGTTCCTTCTGTTGTTTCAGTTATTCTTTCTGTTGGCTGAGGAACTTTTTCTGGATCACATGGGCAAAATATACAACAGCATATTTTGATGTAAATAATTAGTATTATTTTACATCTACACCGTGGGACAGGTCTTCCTTTAGTTGTTAGTTCTGTTGTTTCAGTTGTTCCTTTTGTGGTTTCAGATACGTCTTCTGTTGTTTCAGTTATTATTTCTGTTGGTTCAGTTGGTAGTTCTGTTGTTTCAGTTACTCTTTCTGTTGGCTGAGGAACTTTTTCTGGATCACATGGGCAAAACATACAACAGCATATTTTGATGTAAATAATCAGTATTATTTTACATCTACACCGTGGGACAGGTCTTCCTATAGTTGTTAGTTCTGTTGTTTCAGTTGTTCCTTTTGTGGTTTCAGATACGCCTTCTGTTGTTTCAGTTTTTATTTCTGTTGGTTCAGTTGGTAGTTCTGTTGTTTCAGTTATTTTTTCTGTTGGCGGAGGAACTTTTTTTGGATCACATGGGCAAAATATACAACAGCATATTTTGATGTAAATAATCAGTATTATTTTACATCTACACCGTGGGACAGGTCTTCCTTTAGTTGTTAGTTCTGTTGTTTCAGTTGGTAGTTCTACTGTTTCAGTTGTTCCTTCTGTTGTTTCAGTTATTCTTTCTGTTGGCGGAGGAACTTTTTCTGGATCACATGGGCAAAATATACAACAGCATATTTTGATGTAAATAATTAGTATTATTTTACATCTACACCGTGGGACAGGTCTTCCTTTAGTTGTTAGTTCTGTTGTTTCAGTTGTTCCTTTTGTGGTTTCAGATACGCCTTCTGTTGTTTCAATTATTATTTCTGTTGGTTCAGTTGGTAGTTCTGTTGTTTCAGTTATTCTTTCTGTTGGCTGAGGAACTTTTTCTGGATCACATGGGCAAAATATACAACAGCATATTTTGATGTAAATAATCAGTATTATTTTACATCTACACCGTGGGACAGGTCTTCCTTTAGTTGTTAGTTCTGTTGTTTCAGTTGTTCCTTTTGTGGTTTCAGATACGCCTTCTGTTGTTTCAGTTATTATTTCTGTTGGTTCAGTTGGTAGTTCTGTTGTTTCAGTTATTCTTTCGGTTGGATGAGGAACCTTTTCTGGATCACATGGGCAAAATATACAACAGCATATTTTGATGTAAATAATTAGTATTATTTTACATCTACACCGTGGGACAGGTCTTCCTTTAGTTGTTAGTTCTGTTGTTTCAGTTGTTCCTTTTGTGGTTTCAGATACGCCTTCTGTTGTTTCAATTATTATTTCTGTTGGTTCAGTTGGTAGTTCTGTTGCTTCAGTTATTCTTTCTGTTGGCTGAGGAACTTTTTCTGGATCACATGGGCAAAATATACAACAGCATATTTTGATGTAAATAATCAGTATTATTTTACATCTACACCGTGGGACAGGTCTTCCTTTAGTTGTTAGTTCTGTTGTTTCAGTTGTTCCTTTTGTGGTTTCAGATACGCCTTCTGTTGTTTCAGTTATTATTTCTGTTGGTTCAGTTGGTAGTTCTGTTGTTTCAGTTATTCTTTCTGTTGGATGAGGAACTTTTTCTGGATCACATGGGCAAAATATACAACAGCATATTTTGATGTAAATAATCAGTATTATTTTACATCTACACCGTGGGACAGGTCTTCCTTTAGTTGTTAGTTCTGGTGTTTCAGTTGGTAGTTCTACTGTTTCAGTTGTTGCTTCTGTTGTTTCAGTTATTCTTTCTGTTGGCTGAGGAACTTTTTCTGGATCACATGGGCAAAATATACAACAGCATATTTTGATGTAAATAATCAGTATTATTTTACATCTACACCGTGGGACAGGTCTTCCTTTAGTTGTTAGTTCTGTTGTTTCAGTTGGTAGTTCTACTGTTTCAGTTGTTCCTTCTGTTGTTTCAGTTACTCTTTCTGTTGTTTCAGTTGCTACTTCTGTTGGCTGAGGCACTTTTTTTGGATCATATGGCAAAAATATACAACACCATATTTCGACGTAAACCATCCGTATTAATTTATGTTTCGAAGAAATCGATAATACAGGTCCTGCTTCAGTTGTTCCTTTTGTTGTTTCAGTTGCTCCTTCTGTTGTTATAGCTACTCCATCTTTTGTTTCCGTTAGTCGTAGTACAATTACTATTATTTTGAAGTAAATAAACTGTATTATATTACTTGTGGGATCATCCGGTAGTACAAGTTCTGGTTCAGTTACTTCTTCTGCTATCTCAGTTGTACTTTCTGCTGCTGCAGTTATTACTTCTGCTTCAGCTTTTGGATTTTCTGATTTATTGCCCTTATATATTCGAACAAGATCATCAATTTGTTTAGCAACATCATTTTTATCTTTTTCGAGTTCTTCTACACATGGTTCATGTTCGTAGTTCTTTACAGCAACACTTTTCCATTCTTTGAATAACTTTGAATATTTTCCTTGTAAGGCATACACAGGACGTAATCTTTGTTTCAAGTCACCAACACATTTTGATGTTGCCTGGTTATTTCTTTTATCTACCCTAGAACATGACTTTCTTTTATTGTGTGCATTTTTAATAAGTGGCGAACCATCTTTTATAGTTTTCATAGTTTCACTATGTAACTTTTGGTTTGGTTTCAATATTGAGTCAGCACAAGATTGAGAACTTTGAAGAAATGATTCTGCTAGATTATCAAGTAATTCGTTGATTTGTAGTTTGGTTTCATCAGAAGTATCATCACCTTTCTGTGTTTGCCCATTCCTCCATGCGGCCAACTCATCTTGTCGCTTTTGTATGATATCTTTAACTTTTCGCTCAGCATGTTTTATTTTTTGCTTGGCATATATTGTTAAACTTTTAATTTGGTTGTTGATCTTATGTAATAGTAGTTTAGCTTTATTTAACGCATCCAGGAGAGCTCTAATATTACGCCGCACTTGGGTAGATGTAAGAGTATCATCGGCTATATCTCGCATAGTTCTTATTATATCGTTAATTATACTATCAAAAAAATCATCAGCAGTTTTAACATAAAAACTTATGGAATCTGGCGCTGCCGATGAAGTGTGTATTATCAAAATGACAAATAAAGAAAATGTCGTAATTTTCATGTTGATTTTCTTTAGTAGTAAACTGTACTATTATTAAATTTTAACTGATGAATTATTATTTTCGACAGTAAGCTTTTATACACAATTTTCCAAAGCAAAGTTGCTTTTTAATTTATATATTTTTAAATAATAATAACAATATCAATTGAACGAATTATTATAATTAACCATAAATTATGTCAATAATGCAATTATTCAAGCACTTATTTAAATTTTTCGCATTAAGCGAAAACAAAAATATATTATACCGAATCGTAAAATGTAAAATATTTATAATCTAGGAACTTTTAATTTTTTTAAATTGTTCAACTAATGTGTTAAGATTTTTATGAATTTGAATTCCCAATGAAATTCCTTTTCTGGCAATTAACATCAAAATTAGAGTAACCTTTTTAGCTGACAGGGCTTTTTATGCTGGTTTTCATGGACTATCAATACATTCAAAGTAAGGCGACATAATGTGATTAAATTTTAAATATTTCCATATTTCACAATACTTTCTATTTATTTTTTAGAGATAAACAATTTATATTAATTGGATCCCATACCAATATATTTAACTTTTATTTATCTGTAAAACGGGGTTTTGCATTCCAGTTTAATACTTCATCACAGAATGATTAAAATTATATTTTTAAAACTAATTATAATAAATTATGAAATATAATTAAAAATATTCGATAATTTCAGGAACTACTGTATTAATAAATAAATTGTTACTTGAATAGATAAATTAAGGTTTAGTAAAAAAAATGCTAAAATATTTTAAAATATGAATAATAATACTGTCAGAAAATACCATGTTATCCAATATACGACAATAGTATATGCAATTTCATCTATTTTACATTTAACATCGTTACACTACACTTATAATTCATACTTTTTATAGATTAGTTAATACTGTTAAGAGTAATTATAATACATTTAGATCATAAGTTTTATCAAAACAAAAATTGAGGAATTTTTTTCCCCTAAAGGAACTTTTATTGAACGCTGGTTATGTAAAATTGATCAGATTTAATTTTAGAAGTATATGTATAACAAAACAGTAGTATTGCAGCAAAACTAAGTTTTTTTTTTGCAGTTGTTGTTTGTGATATTCTCTAACAAATCATTGTTTACGATATATAAATTTAACGTGCAAATATATTACATCTAGATCAAATTAGCAGATGAAATTAACTATCAGGATATAAATAAAAAATATAGTACATTTCACTAATAGAAAATTTCAAATATACCTATTATTTTCTATACAAATTTCAGAAAAATCTTAAAAACAAATTGTTAGCTAATTACCCAACCCACTGTAAAAATTGATATTAGCCACTGTAGAAATTCATATTTTCAAAATTTATTCCATCTAATAGTTAGTTCCCAAGGATTTTTTTAACAAATGATTACTTTGAAATAGACTAATTGGACAATTTTCAATTATTTTTGACTTTTCGCAAAATATCATCAATATGAGCAGTTATTTATTACAAAACAAGGTTCATATATTATTGAAAATTTTAATATTACTTATTCTTATAACTAACTAAACAATTAATAAATTTTATTTTGTATTAACATGAATAATTATTATTAATTATAAAATATGCAATAATATATTTTTTGATTTCAACATCACTACTAAGCAAAAAATATAAAACTGACACTTATTTAATTTAATTAATATATTTATTTACCAAGAAAAGTGTTACAAATTATTAAATCTACTTGGTTAATTATAATATAAAAACATACTAATTTAAATTAAATTTATAAATTATACATATAAATATTAATTATGTTGTGACAAAATTTAAAAATTAAAAATTATAATTAAATTTAAATTTAAAAGATTCTGAAGTATATATATTGATTGAAGTTTCTGTTATAAGATTGATTTTATTATTGAGGGCGAGTAGAGAGTTCGAAATGTGTTGAAGATCCTATTAATAAGTCCTGTTTATAGGTTATTATTCGCTACGGTACGAATATTCTACTAGTGTTTTAATAACTCTCGTTTGTCTAGTATCATTTAATTTCATGTAATATGAATTCAACTTTTTTATTATCTTTAAAAACATCGAAGATAAAACAGGATTTGAAAATGATTGATATGGGTGAGAGATTATTATTGAAACTCTGTAAGTGTAGACGTAGTAATAATGGTTTCTAGTGGAGACCTATCGGAATTTGTAATGATATAGAAATATGAACTATAGAAATATATACTGTATAGTAAATATAAACTATAGTTAAATATATTCTATTTAATATCTATTTTATATATAATGGATGTAGAATCTTTACTACTTTATATTTTTGTAAAAAAGCCTTCACCATTTATATTATCGGAAAGAACATTATGTATTATCGTCTTTGATAATTTATAAATTTATAACAAACCTTCCCCTGCAGCAGACAGATGAATACAAGTATCTCTTATTTTATATACTTAGAGACATTTAAATGCTGAGACTCATAGACAGAGTCTCAGCATTTTAAATGTTACTTATAATTTTATATATACTTGATTATTTGATTAATTAAGTAGAGGCCCCGAGTAAAATTTTTAATAATTTATCGTTTTGTTTAGAGAATTTTGATTAAGTGAATTATAATGCTGTGCATTTTAAAATGAAGCCAAACTTGAAGATGTTAGTTTTTCATTTGATCTATACATACATGATGATTTTCAGTATATTAAAACATAGTGTTGATCATTTTTAAATGATAAGACTTTAGGATTTAGATTTCTCTGTGATCTATTTGATGAAGTTAATATATTTTATTTGTTATTAAATATGGGAGTATAGCATTTAGATTTTTATAAAAAAAAAAAAAATTATTGTGATTTTGTTTAAAATTTCAAATAGTTTTAGGAAATTTTAGTAAAGACTTTAGTAATGATTTTAATTATTAAATTGTTGTTTATTTCCATTAGTATTCACCTATAATATGAACCAAATTTTTATAGTAGTTACATCGTTTAGTTAGTGTATTGGAATTGGAAGGCTTTTGTGATACGAACTATTTGTACATTTGTTGGAGACAGCAATTTTAATATTGAAATCATATACCGTATTATAAAGAATTAAAAGATTATTAATAGTATATCTTAAATTTCGTAACCGAATAGAAGCAGCAAAATAATTATATATACATTAAAGCAATTTTAATTTAACAATAGTAAATAGTGATCTATTTAAATGAAAATATTTACGAAAACATTGTTAATTAGTGGTATCTTAGCAGATAATTCGTAGTTACGTTCAATAGTGATTTGTATCCAACAGTGTTTTGTAATTACGAGTATGTTTCTAACAAACAGTACTTTATTAAAACTTATTCATATTTTAAGGCATATGTCATGTATTTTATAGAACTCCTATTTTTTGAACATCAAATCCAAATTTTAATAATTTTGAAGTCATAGAATTTTTTTATTAAAATTTTTTATTTATACATATATCAAAAACTTCTGTATAATTAAAATATTTATGTATTTTTATTTTTCATTATTATTTTTATAATTAATTTCACAATATTTTTACAAATTTTTTATTTCTTTTTATAATATGATTTCCACAAATTAAAAATGTATAATATTTTACAAAATTTTAACACAAAATTTAGAAATTTATTACACAAAATATGTGATCAAGATTTTATTAAATATTTTTACAAATATTATTTTATATATCTTAAAAACAAAATTTATTAGAAAGTATCTGTATTTGTAGGTCTCTTCTAAGTTAGGAATCCTGCTTGACACCTTAGAGTTAGAGAATATCCCACTTTTTCACCAACATTTTTCTTTTATTTTCACTTAATATAAATTTAAGTCAACAACTTTTATTTATATATTTCCACTGAGTTTAAGACAAAATCTTTTACACACATTTATTTAATTTTATTTATATACCTTGAATATTAATAATTTAAACTTTATACATTTGATATTTTAAAAATGAAACCTTATCTGAGATCTTACAAATAAATGCTTTATAATTACTGTCATCGATAATCGGCTATAAGTGAATGCTTAGAAATTACTGTATAAATCTTGTTTATTGACGTGCAATATAAATTATGATAAGATCAGCAGAATTTATGTATCATTAATTTACTACAGTTGTATATCCTTATTTACAATTACGCATAATTACGTATAGCAAACAAACACGTTACATAAACAAATAATTATGCTTATATAATATAAAACTTTAGTATAAACATCCATTAAATAAAAAGTTAGAATAAAATAGAACATTGGTTATCATAAATATAATTTTATAATAAATATGTGAATATATATACTAAGTTGCTGGATAAGGATAATGTTTATATGACAATAATATTAAACAGTTTCCACATTTAAATGAATTAAAAATATTTCTTCAGAATGAATTTTTGAATTAATCAAAATCTAAGTGAACTGTTACAATATTTATTTAATCGTTTTCTCAATTCTCAGTATAAACTTTCCTGAGGGAGGCATGAAGATTATTATTTATAATTATTATAGTATTCATAAAAAGGGTCCAAAAACATTAATTTAGAATTATCGCCTTATTGTATAAAAATGTCTATTTATCATACTTCATTTTAAATTGTAAATAATCAACATGGATTTTGTAAAAATTTTGCTTACATTTTTTTTTATAGTTTTTTCTTAGTATCCAGTTCAAAAAAAAAAAAATATCAATTTTAGTAATTCATTTTCTGAGATACAGGTGGCATGTGTATAAAAAAACGTACAATTTTTACCAGAAATTTTTATAGACAGGCTGGTAAAAATTGGGTAAAAATTTATTTTACTTAGTCTTGTCAACAGATTTGACAGTTTTGATCAGTTGATTTATTTTAATTTTGACAATCAGCTGATTTTCAAATTACCGCCATCTATTTCCCAATCAGCTCAAACTTAAATTAAATTTTGTTCGATATTTTACTATGATTTTTACCAGCCGAGGTGCGTACTAGTAAGATACTTAGCTTTAATGAACACCAGTGTATTGTACTTTTACTGATTTGGCAAAAGCTTTTAATAAGCTAAATCATAGAATTTTACTTCTCAAATTGAAAAATATAGGTTTTAATAATAATTTTATTTTATTGATTAAATATAGAATATAAAGTATTATTTAATAATGTTATAACTAAATGATATACCTAAATGGTTTTTCTGTTTGGTGTAAAAATAATTGTTTATATCTAAATTTCGATAAGTATAGTAGCATATATAAAGCATACAAAATATCAACAGGAGCACAATTGTTCTTTTTTTTTATTTTAAATTTAACCAAATTTATATTGCCGCAAGCCGCAAGGGTATTAATATTAAAGCTCTCAAAATTTATGGTTGTTTTTGAAGAATGCACTTTATTTAGAGCGATAAAATATCATTATAAAGAAACGATAGAAATGAAAACGCAAGAAAACAGAATATTTCATATTAAAATTCTTCTGAGCAAAAGCATAAAAGAATGATTTATAAATTAAAATTAAAATATTCATATTAAATTTTATATATAATTAATATTTTAAATATACAACTTAGTTGTAAGATTTTTATAACTAGTAATTAGTGTATCTCAACAACTCAGTAATAGAGAATTTGGCCATACCAGAATCATTCCACCTATCACGCCTTAACAGAATATAGCTGAAATACGCAATATTACTGAATCGGAAATGCGCTAAATATTCCAACAAGAGAATACTGGGAAACCACAATGTATGACCCAGTTGGCGGCTCAATAAACATCTATATGGACGACTACTAAGATGGACGCTAGAGTGGGTGCACTCCTGTGACTTACGTATAGATTTGAGCAACAACTCCCAAACACATGCAGCATTTTCCACGCAGATATCGTGGCTATACGGAAAGCAGTAGAAACTGATTGTACAAACTCTAGAACCAGACATGCCGGTTACCCACTAAAAACTTAATTTCCGTGCATTCTTTTCAATCAGTCATAAAGTGTGATCTGCACATTTTAAGCGTTGAGAATTTCGAAACGTTCCATATCTAGTCTCTCTTGTATACTACATGTTGTTGTTTCAGATTACTACCCATGTATATGGATAACCATTCTAAATTGCATTCAACTCTAATTTTATTATCGGATTCTTCTATCGTCATCCCTAGAACTACAGTTTCAAGTAGTTCGTTTTTTTATAGTTTTTAAACCTAAATATTTTCTAGTTTTTACGCTTCCGTAATATTGTAAATTTTTGTTTAATTTTTTTATGACTTAAAATAAGTGCTTGAACAATTGCGTTACTGACATGATTTGTCGCTAATTATAATAATTCGTTCAATTGATATTATATTATATTTATATTTTCTAAAATAAAATAAAAAGTAAAATTCAACTTTCCTTTGGAAGATTATGTATAAAAGCTCAGTGTCGAAAAGTATAATTCATCAGTTCAAATTTACTAATTGTGCAGTTTATACTATAAAAAAAATGAACATGAAATTGGTGGCATTTACTGTAGTTGCCATTTTGATAATACAAGCTACATCGGCAGAAACAACAAATGATATTCGATACCCCAGGTAATTTTGTTCAATGATTTGTCAATGGAGCAATATACTATGATAGTGGTGTTCTATCAGGAAATGATACTTCTTATGTATCCAACAATACATTATTCAATTACTGAATAATCTATCAAAATCATCTCGTTCCGATACTCAAGCGTGTCTTGATATATTTAAAAGTTACATAATCAATCAAACATAGAAAAGTGTTATTAATTATTTACTCAACAAACTTACTCAATGTGGCCATTTAGATCAAAGAAATGACCGCTAAATATCAAAATGAGCTACTGAATTATAAAAGGAATTAAAACCAATGTAACCATTACTAGAAAAATATAATATTTTATTAAGCATATCGTTACTGGTAACAGTTTAAATCGTTCCAAATGTGTTAAAAAATCTTAAATTAAAAAAAAGCTTTTCTTTCTGCTTAAATTGATGATCTTTAGCAAAAAGATAAAACTAATCAATCAACCTTTTCAGCATGACCCTATAAAATAATTGGATCACATTAATACTTGCAAATTGTCCAATTAGTCTATTTCAAACTAATGAACTAATGAGTTGATAAAACAAAACATTGTAAAAACTATCAGATCGAATAACAATAGTTTTTGGGAATACGAATTTCTACGGTATCTAATTAATTAGCTAACAATTGTTTTTTTTTCACAATTTCCGGAAATATATATTCAATATATTCGGTTTTTAAAATTTATTATTAGAGCAATGTGCAATAGTTTTATTTGTGTCCTGATAGTTAATTTGTCCTGCTAATCTGTTCTAGATTTCATAAATTTCCACGTTAAAATTATATATGTTCACTAACACATCACGAACTACAAGATGCAAAAAAGATCTTGGTTTTTCTACAACACGACTACTGTTTTGTACACATTCAAAAATTTCAAATTACATTGTGGTTTTTATTATATTGGTAATTGGTAATTAATACTTTCTGAAAGTATATAATTCATATTTTAAAATATTTTAGCATTTTAGAGATAAATAACAATTTGTATATTCCTATGGTATCCAATTAAATAAATTGTTTATCTCTAAAAAATATGTAGAAACTATTCAGAAATATATTTAAAATTTAATCAGATTATGTCGACTAACTTAGATCCTACGCATAGTCGGCGAAAACTTACGCAAAGAGTCCGAATTAGCTGAAAATTTACAATAATTTTTGTGTTAATTGCCCGAAAGGAAATTAAAATTCAGAAAATTTTTGCCAATCTAGTTAATGAACAATCTTATCGCAAAATCTAAAAAATTTAAGGTTCTAAGCTTGTAATTTTTTTACATTTTACGACTCGGTCGGTATATTGTAATTTTTTTTTGCTTTTTATGACTTAAAATAAGTGCTTGAACAATTGCATTACCGACATGATTTATCGTTAATTATAATAATTCGTTCAATTGATATTGTTATATTTTCTAAAAAAAAAAAAATTAATAAATTAAAATGCAACTTTGCTTTGGAAAATTATGTATAAAAGCTCAGTGTCGAAAATTATAATTCATCAGTTCAAATTTAACAATTGTACAGTTTAGTACTAAAGAAAATCAACATGAAATTTGCGACATTTTCTTTAGTTGCCATTTTAATAATATACAATTCATCGGCAGCACCACAATTTATGAACTTTGCTAAAGGAATAGGCTACCAGTTTAATGATTTCGACAGAGGCACTGATGATTTTGTTGATAGTGTAATTAACGATATTATACGATCTTTGCGAGATATACAAGAAGATAGAACACGGCGTAATATTAAAGCTCTTCTGGATGCGCTAAATAAAGCTAAAATACTATTATATAAGATCAACAACCAAATTAAAAGCTTAACAATATATTCCAACAAAAAAGTAAATGAAGGTAAACGAAAAGTTAAATCTATAATTCAAAAGTTGCATGATGCGCTGCCCGCATGGAGTGATAAGCAAGCACAGAAAGGAGACGATACTTCTGATGAAACCAAACAACAAATAAAAATATTACTTGATAATCTAGCAGAATCATTTCCTACTAATTCTCAATCTTGTGCTGACACAATATTGAAACTAAATAAGAAGTTACATAGTCAAACAATGAAATCTATAAAAGATGGATCGCCACTTATTAAAAATGCACGCAACAAGAGAAACTATTGTGGTCGGATAGATAAAAGGAATGATCATTTAACATTAAAATGTGTCGGTGAATTGAAACAGCGATTACGACCTGTGTATGCCTTGCAAGGAAAATATTCAAAATTATTTAAACAATGGAAAAGTGTTGTTGTAAAGAGCTACGAACATGAACCATGCGTTGAAGATGTCGAAATACGTAAAAATGATGTTGCTAACCAGATTGATGATCTTGTACAAAAGGATAAGGCAAATCGATCAGAAACTCCAGAAGCTGTAGAAGAATCTGAAGGGGCAGAAGCAGTGACTCAAGCAGAAGTAACAACTGAAGCAGCAGAAAAACTACCTAAAATTACAACTGAAACAATAGAAGTAGCAACTAAAACAACAGAAGGAGCAACTGATAGAAAAGAAGAAGCAACTGAAACAACAGAAGGAGCAGCTCAAATAACAGAAGGAGCAACTGCCACAACTGAAGGAGCAACTGATACAACAGAAGGAGCAACTGAAACAACTGCAGGAGCAACTGAAACAACAGAAGGAGCAACTAAAACCACAGAAGGCGCATCTGAAACAACAGAAGGAGTTACTGCAACAACTGAACGAGCAAATGAAACAACAGAAGGAGCAACTGAAACAAGAGAAGGAGCAACTCAAACAACAGAAGAAGTAGCTAATACAACAGAGGGAGCAACTAAAATAACAGAGGGAGTAACTGCCACAACTGACGAGGCAACTGAAACAACTGAAGCAACAGAAGGCGCATCTGAAATAACAGAAAGAGGAACTCAAACAACAGAGAGAGCATCTGAAAAAACAGAAGGAGTTTCTGCAACAACTGAACGAGCAACTGAAACAACAGAAGGAGCAACTGAAACAACGGAGGGCGCAACTGAAGTAGTAGCTGCCACAACTGAACAAGCAACTGATACAACAGAAGGAGCAACTAAAACAACGGGGGGAGCAACTGAAGCAGCAACTGCGACAACAGAAGGATCAACCGAAACAACTGAAGGATCATCTGCGACAACTACAGGAGCAACTGAAACTGGTGAAGGAGCAACTGGAACAACAGAAGGAGCAACTGAAACAACGGAAGGAGCAACTGAAGGAAATGCTACAAGTGATACAACAGAAAGAGCAACTGAAACAACAGAGGGAGCAACTGAAGCAGAAACTGAAACAACTGAAGGATCAACCGATACAACTGAAGAAGCAACTGAAACAACAGAAGGAGCAACTGAAACAACGATTGGAGCAACTGCAGGAGCAACTGCCAAAACTGATACAACAGAAAGAGCAACTGAAACAACAGAGGGAGCAACTGAAACAACTGAAGGCGCAACTGAAACAACAGAAGGAGCAGCTGAAACAACAGAGGGAGCAACTGAAATAATAGAAGGACCAACTGAAACAACAGAAGGAGCAAGTGAAACAACAGAAGGAGCAACTGAAATAACTGAAGGAGCAACTGAAAGTAGTGAAGGAGCAACTGAAATAACAGAAGTAGCAACTGAAACAACAGACGGAGCTACTGAAATAACAGAACAACTAACTGAAACAACAGAAGGAGCTACTGAAACAACAGAAGGCGCATCTGAAACAACAGAAGGAGTTTCTGCAACAACTGAACGAGCAAATGAAACAACAGAAGGAGCAACTGAAACAACGGAGGGCGCAACTGAAGTAGCAACTACCACAACTGAACAAGCAGCTGATACAACAGAAGGAGTAACTGAAACCACGGGGGGAGCAACTGAAGCAGCAACTGCGACAACAGAAGGAGCAACCGAAATAACTAAAGGAGCAACTGAAACAACAGAAGTAGCAACTGAAACAACAGAAGGAGCAACTGAAATAACTGAAGGAGCAACTGAAACTAGTGAAGGAGCAACTGAAATAACAGAAGTAGCAACTGAAACAACAGACGGAGCTACTGAAATAATAGAAGGACCAACTGAAACAACAGAAGGAGCAACTGAAACAACAGAAGGAGCAACTGAAATAACTGAAGGAGCAACTGAAACTAGTGAAGGAGCAACTGAAATAACAGAAGTAGCAACTGAAACAACAGACGGAGCTACTGAAATAACAGAACAACTAACTGAAACAACAGAAGGAGCTACTGAAACAACAGAAGGCGCATCTGAAACAACAGAAGGAGTTACTGCAACAACTGAACGAGCAAATGACACAACAGAAGGAGCAACTGAAACAAGAGAAGGAGCAACTCAAACAACAGAAGAAGCAGCTACAACAACAGAGGGAGCAACTAAAATAACAGCGGGAGTAACTGCCACAACTGACGAGGCAACTGAAACAACAGAAGGCGCATCTGAAATAACAGAAGGAGGAACTCAAACAACAGACGGAGCTACTGAAATAACAGAACAACTAACTGAAACAACAGAAGGAGCTACTGAAACAACAGAAGGCGCATCTGAAAAAACAGAAGGAGTTTCTGCAACAACTGAACGAGCAACTGAAACAACAGAAGGAGCAACTGAAACAACGGAGGGCGCATCTGAAAAAACAGAAGGAGTTTCTGCAACAACTGAACGAGCAACTGAAACAACAGAAGGAGCAACTGAAACAACAGAAGGAGCAACTGAAACAACGGAGGGCGCAACTGAAGTAGCAACTGCCACAACTGAACAAGCAGCTGATACAACAGAAGGAGTAACTGAAACAACGAGGGGAGCAACTGAAGCAGCAACTGCGACAACAGAAGGAGCAACCGAAATAACTAAAGGAGCAACTGAAACAACAGAAGTAGCAACTGAAACAACAGAAGGAGCAACTGAAATAACTGAAGGAGCAACTGAAACTAGTGAAGGAGCAACTGAAATAACAGAAGTAGCAACTGAAACAACAGACGGAGCTACTGAAATAACAGAACAACTAACTGAAACAACAGAAGGAGCTACTGAAACAACAGAAGGAGCTACTGAAACAACAGAAGGCGCAACTGAAAAAACAGAAGGAGTTTCTGCAACAACTGAACGAGCAAATGAAACAACAGAAGGAGCAACTGAAACAAGAGAAGGAGCAACTCAAACAACAGAAGAAGCAGCTATAACAACAGAGATAGCAACTAAAATAACAGCGGGAGTAACTGCCACAACTGACGAGGCAACTGAAACAACAGAAGGCGCATCTGAAATAACAGAAGGAGGAACTCAAACAACAGACGGAGCTACTGAAATAACAGAACAACTAACTGAAACAACAGAAGGAGCTACGGAAACAACAGAAGGCGCATCTGAAAAAACAGAAGGAGTTTCTGCAACAACTGAACGAGCAACTGAAACAACAGAAGGAGCAACTGAAACAACGGAGGGCGCAACTGAAGTAGCAACTGCCACAACTGAACAAGCAGCTGATACAACAGAAGGAGTAACTGAAACAACGGGGGGAGCAACTGAAGCAGCAACTGCGACAACAGAAGGAGCAACCGAAATAACTAAAGGAGCAACTGAAACAACAGAAGTAGCAACTGAAACAACAGAAGGAGCAACTGAAATAACTGAAGGAGCAAATGAAACTAGTGAAGGAGCAACTGAAAAAACAGAAGTAGCAACTGAAACAGCAGACGGTGCTACTGAAATAACAGAACAACTAACTGAAACAACAGAAGGAGCTACTGAAACAACAGAAGGCGCAACTGAAAAACCAGAAGGAGTTTCTGCAACAACTGAACGAGCAACTGAAACAACAGAAGGAGCAACTGAAACAACGGAGGGCGCAACTGAAGTAGCAACTGCCACAACTGAACAAGCAGCTGATACAACAGAAGGAGTAACTGAAACAACGGGTGGAGCAACTGAAGCAGCAACTGCGACACCAGAAGGAGCAACCGAAATAACTAAAGGAGCAACTGAAACTAGTGAAGGAGCAACTGAAACAACAGAAGTAGCACCTGAAACAACAGACGGAGCTACTGAAATAACAGAAGGAGCAACTGAAACAACGGAGGGAGCAACTGAAGCAGCAACTTCCACAACAGAAAGAGCAACCGAAACAACTGAAGGAGCAACTGCGACAACTGAAGGAGCAACTGAAACTACTGAAAGAACAACAGAAACAACAGAAGGAGCAATTGAAACAACAGAGGGAGCAACAGTGATAACTGAAGGATCAGCTCAAAAAACAGAAGGAGCAGCTGAAACAACAGAGGGAGTAACTGAAGGAGCAACTGCCACAACAAAAGGAGCATCTGAAACAACAGAAGGAGCAACTGAAACAACAGAAGTAGCAACTGAACGAGCAACCCAATTACAGGATGATCCAAACAGTAATAAAATACAGATTATTTACTTCAAAATTGTTGTAATTGTACTACGAATAATTGAAGCAGCAGCAACTCAAACAACAGTAGGAGCAACTCAAGCAACAGAAGAAGAAGATCAAACAACAGAAAAAGCAACGAAAACGACAGAGGGAGAAACTGAAAAAACAGAAGGAGCAACTAAAATAACAGAGGGAGCAACTGAAATAATTGAAGGAGCAACTGAAACTACAGAAGGAGCAACTGAAATTACAGAAGGAGGGAGTGAAACAACAGAGGGAGCCACTGAAACAACAGAAGTATCGACTGAAATAACAGAAAGAGCAAAAGAAACAACAGAGGCAGCAACTGAAACAACAGAGGGGGCATCTGAAACAACACAGGGAGTAACAACACCGGGAGCAGAAGGATCATCTGAAACAACAGACGGAGCAACTGAAAAAACTGAAGCAGCAAGTGAAACAACTGAAGAAGCAACTACCACAACAGACAGAATAACTGAAACAACAGAAGGCGCAACTGAAAAAACAGAGGGTGGAAATGTAATAACTGAAGGAGCAACTGCCACAACTGAAGTAGCAACTGAAATTACAGAAGGAGGGTGTGAAACAAAAGAGGGAGCCACTGAAACAACAGAAGTATCGACTGAAATAACAGAAAGAGCAAGGGAAACAACAGAGGGAGCAACTGAAACAACAGAGGGGGGATCTGAAACAACACATGGAGTAAGTGAAACGGCAGAAGGAGCATCTGAAACAACAGATGGAGCAACTGAAAAAACAGAAGCAGCAACTGAAACAACTGAAGGAGCAACTGCCACAACAGAAAGAATAACTGTAACAACAGAAGGAGCAACTGACACAAAAGAAGGTGCAACAGAAACCACAGAAGGAGCAAGCGAAACAACAGAAGGAATAACTGAAACAAGTGAAGGAGCGACTGACATAACTGAAGCAATTACTGAAACAACAGAAGGAGTACCTGAATCAACAGAGGGAGCAGCTGAAACTACTGAAGGAGCAACTGAAATAACTGAACGACCAACTGGAACAACAGAAGGCGCAACTGAAATAACAGAGGGAGCAACTGAAACACCTAAAGGAGCAACTGCCACAACTGAAGGAGCAACTGAAACAACTGAAGGAGCAATTGAAGCAACAGAAGAAGCAACTGAAACCACAGAGGCAGCAACTGAAACAACAGAGGGATTAACTGAAACAACTGATGTAGCAACTGTATTACCGGATGGTTCGAACATTAAAATAATGCGGATAATTTGCTTCAGTATATTTATAAATGCTGTACGAGAAACTGAAACAGAATCACTAAAATTATCTGAATTACCGGATGTTCCAAAACCAATTGAACCTGTAAGTGAATTCGCAAAAGAACCATTTGAATTACCGGATGTTCTGAATTGTGATACAATACAGAAAATTTACTGCGCTATGTCTGAAAATTCACTAACTCCAATTAAAACAGAAATTGAAGCGACAAAAAAAATAACTGCAGCAGCAAAAGCACCAACTAAAAATACTGAAACAGTAACGCAAACAAAAGGACCAATTGTAACCATAGATAGAGCAACTGCAAGAACAGTTGGAGCAACTAAAGCAGGACCTAAAGCAAAAACCAAAGCAGGACCTACAACAGAAGGAGTAACCCGAACAACAGCAGTACCAACTGAAACAACAGAGGGTGCAACTGAAGCAACTGAAGGAGCAACTGACATAACTAAAGGAACTACGGAAACAACAGAAGCAGTACCTGAAACAACAGAAGCAGTACCTGAAACAACAGAGGGAGCAACTGAAACTACTGAAGGAGCAACTGAAACAACAGAAGGAGCAACTGAAACAACAGAAGGAGCAACTGAAACAACTGATGGAGCAACTGACATAATTAAAGGAACTACGGAAACAACAGAAGCAGTACCTGAATCATCAGAGGGATCAACTGCAACAAGTGAAGGAGCAATTGAAACAACAGAGGGAGCAATTGAAATAACAAAAGGAGAAACTGAAACAACTGAAGGAGCAACTGACTTAATTGTAGGAAGTACGAAAACAACAGAAGGAGCAACTGAAGCTACAAAAGGAGCGACTGAAACAACTGAAACAATAGTAGGAGCATCTGAAACAACAGAGGATGCAACTGGAACAACAGAAGGGGCAACTGAAACAACTGAAGGAGCAACTGACATAACTGAAGGAGCTACAGAAACAACAGAAGGAGTACCTGAATCAACAGAGGGATCAACTGAAACTGCAGAAGGAGCGACTGAAACAACTGAAACAATAGTAGGAGCATCTGAAACAACAGAGGAAGCAACTGGAACAACAGAAGGGGCAACTGAAACAACAGAGGGAGCAACTGAAATAACAGAAAGAGCAACTGAAACAACTGAAGGAGCAACTGACATTACTGAAGGTACTACTGAAACTACAGAAGGAGTACATGAATCAACAGAGGGAGCAACTGAAACAAAAGAGGGAGCAACTGAAATAACAGAAAGAGCAACTGAAGGAGCAACTGACATTACTGAAGGTACTACTGAAACTACAGAAGGAGTACATGAATCAACAGAGGGAGCAACTGAAACAAAAGAGGGAGCAACTGAAACAACAGAGGGAGCAAGTGATACAACAGAAGGACCGACTGAAACAACTGACGGTGCAAGTGATACAACAGAAGGAGCAATTGAATCAACTGAAGGAGCAACTAAACCAACAGAAGGAACAACTAAAACAACTGAAGGAGCAACTCAAACAACAGAAGGAGTATCGGAAACAACAGAAGGAGCAACTGAAACTACAGAAGGAGCGACTGAAACAACTGAAACAATAGTAGCAGCATCTGAAACAACAGAGGAAGCAACTGGAACAACAGAAGGAGCAACTGAAACAACTGAAGGAGCAACTGACATAACTGAAGGAGCTACAGAAACAACAGAAGGAGTACCTGAATCAACAGAGAGATCAACTGAAACTGCAGAAGGAGCATCTGAAACAACAGAGGGAGCAACTGAAATAACAGAAAGAGCAACTGAAACAACTGAAGGAGCAACTGACATAACTGAAGGAACTACAGAAACAACAGAAGGTGTACCTGAATCAACAGAGGGATCAAATGAAACTACAAAAGAAGCAACTGAAACAACAGAGGGAGCAACTGAAACTACAGCAGGAACGTCTGAAACAACGAAAGGACCAATTGAAACAACTGAAGAAGCAGCTGAGACAACAGCAGGCGCAACTGAAACAACAGATGTAGCAACTAAAACATCTGAAGGAGCAACTCAAACAACAGAAGGAGTGACGGAAACAACAGAAGGAGTACCTGAATCAACAGAGGGATCAACTGAAACTGCAGAAGGAGCGACTGAAACAACTGAAACAATAGTAGGAGCATCTGAAACAACAGAGGAAGCAACTGGAACAACAGAAGGGGCAACTGAAACAACAGAGGGAGCAACTGAAATAACAGAAAGAGCAACTGAAACAACTGAAGGAGCAACTGACATTACTGAAGGTACTACTGAAATTACAGAAGGAGTACATGAATCAACAGAGGGAGCAACTGAAACAAAAGAGGGAGCAACTGAAATAACAGAAAGAGCAACTGAAACAACTGAAGGAGCAACTGACATTACTGAAGGTACTACTGAAACTACAGAAGGAGTACATGAATCAACAGAGGGAGCAACTGAAACAAAAGAGGGAGCAACTGAAACAACAGAGGGAGCAAGTGATACAACAGAAGGACCGACTGAAACAACTGACGGGGCTAGTGATACAACAGAAGAAGCAATTGAAACAACTGAAGAAGCATCTGAGACAACAGCAGGCGCTACTGAGACAACAGAGGTAGCAATTGGAACAACAGAAGGAGCAACTAAAACAACTGAAGGAGCAACTGAAACAACAGAAGGAGTACCTGAAACAACAGAGAGAGTAACTGAAACTACAGCAGTAGCGTCTGAAACAACAGAAGGACCAATTGAAACAACTGAAACAACAGAAGAAGCAACTGAAACAACAGAAGGATCAACTGAATCAACAGGAGCAACTGAAACAACAAAAGGAGCAACTGAAACAACGGAGGAAGCAACTGAAACAACAGAGGGAGCAACTGAAACAACAGAGGAAGTAACTGAAGCAACAGAAGGAGCAACTGAAACAACAGAAGGATCAACTGAATCAACAGGATCAACTGAAACAACAGAAGGAGCAACTGAATCAACAGAAGGAGCAACTGAATCAACAGGAGCAACTGAAACAACAGGAGGAGCAACTGAAACAACAGAGGAAGCAACTGAAGCAACAGAGTTAGCAACTGAAACAACAGAAGTAGCAACTGAAACAACTGAAGAAACAACTGAAACAACAGAAGGATCATCTGGGTTAACAGACGCAGCAACTGAAACAACAGAGAGAGCAACTACAACAACAGAAGGCGCAACTGAGACAGCAGAAGGCGCAACTGAAACAACAGCAGGAGCGACCGAATCAACAGAAGGAGCAACTGAAACTACAGAAGGAGCAACTGAAACAACAGAGGGAGTAAGTGATACAACAGAAGGATCAACTGAAACAACTGACGGGGCAAGTGATACAACAGAAGGAGCAATTGAAACAACTGAAGAAGTAACTGAGACAACAGCAGGCGTTACTGAAACAACAGAGGTAGCAATTGGAACAACAGAAGGAGCAACTAAAACAACTGAAGGAGCAACTGAAACTACAGCAGTAGCGTCTGAAACAACAGAAGGACCAATTGAAACAACTGAAACAACAGAAGAAGCAACTGAAACAACAGAAGAAGCAACTGAAACAACAGAAGGATTAACTGAATCAACAGGAGCAACTGAAACAACAGAAGGAGCAACTGAAACAACAGAGGAAGCAACTGAAACAACAGAGGGAGCAACTGAAACCACAGAGGAAGTAACTGAAGCAACAGAGTTAGCAACTGAAACAACAGAAGTAGCAACTGAAACAACTGAAGAAGCAACTAAAACAACAGAAGGATCAACTGAATCAACAGACGCAGCAACTGAAACAAC
Organism: Rhamphomyia laevipes; assembly: GCA_963920725.1. Taxonomy (NCBI): domain Eukaryota; kingdom Metazoa; phylum Arthropoda; class Insecta; order Diptera; family Empididae; genus Rhamphomyia; species Rhamphomyia laevipes. The sequence goes on along the minus strand of OY987258.1, from coordinate 38,388,936 downwards.
AGAGAGAGCAACTGAAACAACAGACGAAGTAACTGAAGCAACAGAAGGAGCAACTGAAACAACAGAAGGATCAACTGAAACAACAGAAGGAGCAACTGAATCAACAGGAGCAACTGAAACAACAGAAGGAGCAACTGAAACAACAGAGGAAGCAACTGAAACAACAGAGGAAGTAACTGAAGCAACAGAGTTAGCAACTGAAACAACAGAAGTAGCAACTGAAACAACTGAAGAAGCAACTGAAACAACAGAAGGATCAACTGAATCAACAGGAGCAACTGAAACAACAGAAGGAGCAACTGAAACAACAGAAGCAGTAACTGAAACAACTGAAGTAGCAACTGAAACAACAGCAGGAGCGACCGAATCAACAGATGGAGCAACTGAAACTACAGAAGGAGCATTTGAAAAAACAGAGGGAGTAAGTGATACAACAGAAGGACCAACTGAAACAACTGACGGGGCAAGTGATACAACAGAAGGAGCAATTGAAACAACTGAAGAAGTAACTGAGACAATAGCAGGCGCTACTGAAACAACAGAGGTAGCAATTGGAACAACAGAAGGAGCAACTAAAACAACTGAAGGAGCAACTGAAACAACAGAGAGAGCAACTGAAACTACAGCAGTAGCGTCTGAAACAACAGAAGGACCAATTGAAACAACTGAAACAACAGAAGAAGCAACTGAAACAACAGAAGAAGCAACTGAAACAACAGAAGGATTAACTGAATCAACAGGAGCAACTGAAACAACAGAAGGAGCAACTGAAACAACAGAGGAAGCAACTGAAACAACAGAGGGAACAACTGAAACCACAGAGGAAGTAACTGAAGCAACAGAGTTAGCAACTGAAACAACAGAAGTAGCAACTGAAACAACTGAAGAAGCAACGGAAACAACAGAAGGATCAACTGAATCAACAGACGCAGCAACTGAAACAACAGAGAGAGCAACTGAAACAACAGAAGGCGCAACTGAGACAGCAGAAGGCGCAACTGAAACAACAGCAGGAGCGACCGAATCAACAGAAGGAGCAACTGAAACTACAGAAGGAGCAACTGAAACAACAGAGGGAGTAAGTATTATAACAGAAGGACCAACTGAAACAACTGACGAGGCAAGTGATACAACAGAAGGAGCAATTGAAACAACTGAAGAAGTAACTGAGACAACAGCAGGCGCTACTGAAACAACAGAGGTAGCAATTGGAACAACAGAAGCAGCAACTAAAACAACTGAAGGAGCAACTGAAACAACAGAGAGAGCAACTGAAACTACAGCAGTAGCGTCTGAAACAACAGAAGGACCAATTGAAACAACTGAAACAACAGAAGAAGCAACTGAAACAACAGAAGAAGCAACTGAAACAACAGAAGGATTAACTGAATCAACAGGAGCAACTGAAACAACAGAAGGAGCAACTGAAACAACAGAGGAAGCAACTGAAACAACAGAGGGAGCAACTGAAACCACAGAGGAAGTAACTGAAGCAACAGAGTTAGCAACTGAAACAACAGAAGTAGCAACTGAAACAACTGAAGAAGCAACTGAAACAACAGAAGGATCAACTGAATCAACAGACGCAGCAACTGAAACAACAGAGAGAGCAACTGAAACAACAGAGGAAGTAACTGAAGCAACAGAAGGAGCAACTGAAACAACAGAAGGATCAACTGAAACAACAGAAGGAGCAACTGAATCAACAGGAGCTACTGAAACAACAGAAGGAGCAACTGAAACAACACAGGAAGCAACTGAAACAACAGAGGAAGTAACTGAAGCAACAGAGTTAGCAACTGAAACAACAGAAGTAGCAACTGAAACAACTGAAGAAGCAACTGAAACAACAGAAGGATCAACTGAATCAACAGGAGCAACTGAAACAACAGAAGGAGCAACTGAAACAACAGAAGCAGTAACTGAAACAACTGAAGTAGCAACTGAAACAACAGCAGGAGCGACCGAATCAACAGATGGAGCAACTGAAACTACAGAAGGAGCATTTGAAAAAACAGAGGGAGTAAGTGATACAACAGAAGGACCAACTGAAACAACTGACGGGGCAAGTGATACAACAGAAGGAGCAATTGAAACAACTGAAGAAGTAACTGAGACAATAGCAGGCGCTACTGAAACAACAGAGGTAGCAATTGGAACAACAGAAGGAGCAACTAAAACAACTGAAGGAGCAACTGAAACAACAGAGAGAGCAACTGAAACTACAGCAGTAGCGTCTGAAACAACAGAAGGACCAATTGAAACAACTGAAACAACAGAAGAAGCAACTGAAACAACAGAAGAAGCAACTGAAACAACAGAAGGATTAACTGAATCAACAGGAGCAACTGAAACAACAGAAGGAGCAACTGAAACAACAGAGGAAGCAACTGAAACAACAGAGGGAACAACTGAAACCACAGAGGAAGTAACTGAAGCAACAGAGTTAGCAACTGAAACAACAGAAGTAGCAACTGAAACAACTGAAGAAGCAACGGAAACAACAGAAGGATCAACTGAATCAACAGACGCAGCAACTGAAACAACAGAGAGAGCAACTGAAACAACAGAAGGCGCAACTGAGACAGCAGAAGGCGCAACTGAAACAACAGCAGGAGCGACCGAATCAACAGAAGGAGCAACTGAAACTACAGAAGGAGCAACTGAAACAACAGAGGGAGTAAGTAATATAACAGAAGGACCAACTGAAACAACTGACGAGGCAAGTGATACAACAGAAGGAGCAATTGAAACAACTGAAGAAGTAACTGAGACAACAGCAGGCGCTACTGAAACAACAGAGGTAGCAATTGGAACAACAGAAGGAGCAACTAAAACAACTGAAGGAGCAACTGAAACAACAGAGAGAGCAACTGAAACTACAGCAGTAGCGTCTGAAACAACAGAAGGACCAAGTGAAACAACTGAAACAACAGAAGAAGGAACTGAAACAACTGAAGAAGCAACTGAAACAAAAGAAGGATCACCTAAATCAACAGGAGCAACTGAAACAACAGAAGGAGCAACTGAAACAACAGAGGAAGCAACTGAAACAACAGAGGGAGCAACTGAAACAACAGAGCTAGCAACTGAAACAACAGAAGTAGCAACTGAAACAACTGAAGTTGAAACTGAAACAACAAAAGGACCAAGTGAAACAACTGAAGAAGCAACTGAAACAACAGAAGGATCAACTGAATCAACAGACGCAGCAACTGAAACTACAGAAGGAGCAACTGAAACAACAGAGGGAGTAAGTGATACAACAGAAGGACCAACTGAAACAACTGACGGGGCAAGTGATACAACAGAAGGAGCAATTGAAACAACTGAAGAAGTAACTGAGACAACAGCAGGCGCTACTGAAACAACAGAGGTAGCAATTGGAACAACAGAAGCAGCAACTAAAACAACTGAAGGAGCAACTGAAACAACAGAGAGAGCAACTGAAACTACAGCAGTAGCGTCTGAAACAACAGAAGGACCAATTGAAACAACTGAAACATTAGAAGAAGGAACTGAACCAACAGAAGAAGCAACTGAAACCAAAGAAGGATCACCTAAATCAACAGGAGCAACTGAAACAACAGAAGGAGCAACTGAAACAACAGAGGAAGCAACTGAAACAACAGAGGGAGCAACTGAAACAACAGAGGAAGTAACTGAAACAACAGAGCTAGCAACTGAAACAACAGAAGTAGCAACTGAAACAACTGAAGTTGAAACTGGAACAACAAAAGGACCAAGTGAAACAACTGAAGAAGCAACTGAAACAACAGAAGGATCAACTGAATCAACAGACGCAGCAACTGAAACAACAGAGAGAGCAAGTGAAACGACAGAAGGCGCAACTGAGACAGCAGAAGGCGCAACTGAAACAACAGCAGGAGCGACCGAATCAACAGAAGGAGCTACTGAAACTACAACAGGAGCGTCTGAAACAACAGAAGGACCAATTGAAACAACTGAAGAAGCAACTAAAACAACAGAAGGACCAACAGAAACAACTGAGGGCACAATTGAAACAACAGAAAGAGCAATTAAAACAACAGAAGGAGTACCTGAAACAACAAAAGTAACTGAAACAACAGAAGAAGCAGCTGAAACTACAGAAGGAGCAACTGAAACTACAGAAGGAGCAACTGAAACAACAGAGGGAGTAAGTGCTACAACAGAAGGACCAACTGAAACAACTGACGGGGCAAGTGATACAACAGAAGGAGCAATTGAAACTACTGAAGAAGTAACTGAGACAACAGCAGGCGCTACTGAAACAACAGAGGTAGCAATTGGAACAACAGAAGCAGCAACTAAAACAACTGAAGGAGCAACTGAAACAACAGAAGGAGTACCTGAAACAACAGGAGGAGCAACTGAAACTACAGAAGGAGCAACTGAAACAACTGAAGGAGCAACTGAAAACACAGAAGGAGCAACTGATACAACAGAGGGAGCAACTGAAACAACTGAAGGTGCAGCTGAAACAACAGAAGGAGCAACTGAAACTACAGAAGGAGCAACTGAAACAACTGAAGGAGCAACTGAAACAACAGAGGAAGCAACTGAAACAACAGAAGGAGAAATGGAAACAGAAGGAGCAACTGAAACAACATCAGGAGCGACCAAATCAACAGAAGGAGCAACTGAAACTACAGAAGGATCAACTGAAACAATAGAAGGAGCATCTGAAACAACAGAAGGAGCAACTGACACAACTGATGGAGCTATTGAAACAAGAGAAGGAGTATTTGAATCAACAGAGGGTGCAACAGAAACAACTGAAGGAGCAACTGAAACAATAGAGGAGGGAAGTGATGCAACAGAAGGAGCAACAACAGGAGTAAGTGAAGTAACAGAACCAGCAACTGATGCCACAGATGAAGCTAGTGAAATAAGAGTACCAGCTACTAAAGCAAAACCTGTGTTGCCGCATTGGCAAAAACGTAAAATAATACTGATTATTTACATCAGATTATGGTGCATTGTTCTTTCAGTTCCAGATATTATTTTAATTCCAGAAGCAACTGAGACTGTTGATGGAGTACCTGAAACAACAGAGGAAGGAACTGAACGTTTAGTAGAAGCAACTAAAATAACAGAAGGAGCAACAGCATCAGTAAGTGAAGTAACAGAACCAGAAACTGAAGCAATGGACGAAGCTACTGAAATAACAGTACCAGTAACTAAAGCAAAACCTTTGGTACGGCATTGGAAAAAACGTAAAATAATACTGATTATTTACATCAGAATATGGTGCATTATTCTTTCAGCTCCAGATATTATTTTAATTCCAAAAACTGAAACAATAGAAGGAACAACAGCAGGAGTAAGTGGAGCACCAGAACAAGAAACTAAAGCAAAACCTGTGTTGCGGCATCGGAAGAAACGTAAAATAATACTGATTATTTACATCAGAATATGTTGCATTGTTGTTTCAGCTCCAGATATTATTTTAATTCCAAAAGCAACTGAAGCAGCAGAAGGAGCACCTAAAACAACAGAAGCAGGAACTGAAAGATTTGAAGAAGCAATTGAAACAACAGAAAGTGCAACTGAAGCAACAGAGGAAGGAACTGAAAGAACAGAAGAAGCAGCTGAAACAACAGAAGAAGTAACTGGAAGAACAGAAGGCGCAACTGAAACAAATGACGGAGTACCTGAAACAATAGAGGCATCGTCTGACACAACAGAAGGAGAAACTGAAAAAACAGAAGGCGCAACTGAAACGACAGAAGGAGAAACTAAAAGAACAGAAGGCGCAACTGAAACGACAGAGGGAGCAACTGAAACAACAGAAGGAGCAACTCAAACAACTGAAGTCGCAACTGCAACAACAGAAGGAGCAACTGAAACTACAGAAGGACCGACTGAAACTACAGAAGGAGCGACTGAAACAACTGAAGGAGTATCTGAAACAACAGAAGGAGAAACTGAATCTACAGAAGGAGCGCCTGAAACAACTGAAGGAGCAACTGAAACAACAGATGGCAACACTGCAACAACTGAAGGAGGAACTGGAAGAACAGATGGAGCAACTGGAACAACAGACGGTGCAACTGAAACAACAGAAGGACCTACTGAAAAAACTGGAGGTACAACTGAAACAACTGAAGGAGCAACTGAAACAACAGAAGGAGCAACTGAAAACACAGAAGGAGCAACTGAAACAACAGAAGGAGCAACTGAAACAACTGAAGGTGCAGCTGAAACAACAGAAGGAGCAACTGAAACTACAGAAGGAGCAACTGAAACAACAGAAGGAGAAACTGAAACTACAGAAGGAGCAACTGAAACAACTGAAGGAGCAACTGAAACAACAGAAGAAGCAACTGCAACTACAGTAGGAGCAACTGAAACAACTGAAGGTGAAACTAAAAACACAGAGGGAGCAACGGTAACAACAGAGGGAGAAACTGAAACAACTGGAGAAGCAACTGATACAACAGATGGAGCAACTGCATCAACTGAGGGAATATCTGAAACTACAGCAAGAGCAACTGAAACAACAGAAGGAGTACCTGAAACTACAGAAGGAGAAACTGAAACTACAGTAGAAGCAACTGAAACAACTGAAGGTGCAACTGAATCAACAGAAGGAGCACCTGAAACAACAGAAAAAGCAACTGCAACTACAGAAGGAGCAACTGAAACAACAGGAGGAGAAGTAGCAACTGAAACTACAGAAGGAGCAACTGAAACAACTGAAGGTGCAACTGAATCAACAGAAGGAGCACCTGATACAACAGAAGAAATACCTGGTTCAACAGAAGCAACAACTGAAACAACTGAAGGAGTAACTGAAACAACTGAAGGCGCAACTGAAACAACAGACGTTGCAACTGAAACAACAGAAGGAGAAACTGAAACAGAAGGAGCAACTGAAAGCGCAACTGAAACAACAGACGGAGTACCTGAAACAACAGAAGGAGCAGCTGAAACTACAGAAGCAGTACCTGAAACAACAAAAGCAGAAACTGAAACTACAGAAGGAGCAACTGAAACAACTGAAGTAGCAACTGAAACAACAGGAGGAGAAACTGAAACAGAAGGAGCAACTGAATCAACAGAAGGAATACCTGAAACAACAAAAGCAGCAACTGAAGGTGCAACTGAATTAACAGAAGGAGTACCTGTAACAACAGAAGTAGCAACTGAAACAACAGAAGGAGTACCTAAAACAACAGAAGCAGAAACTGAAACTACAGAAGGAGTAACTGAAACAACTGAAGGAGCAACTGAAACAACAGAAGGAGCAACTGCAACTGCAACTACAGTAGGAGCAACTGAAACAACTGGAGAAGCAACTGATACAACAGAAGGAGCAACTGCATCAATTGAAGGAATACCTGAAACTACAGCAGGAGCAACTGAAAAAACTGGAGGTACAACTGAAACAACTGAAGGAGCAACTGAAACAACAGAAGGAGCAACTGAAAACACAGAAGGAGCAACTGAAACAACAGAAGGAGCAACTGAAACAACTGAAGGTGCAGCTGAAACAACAGAAGGAGCAACTGAAACTACAGAAGGAGCAACTGAAACAACAGAAGGAGAAACTGAAACTACAGAAGGAGCAACTGAAACAACTGAAGGAGCAACTGAAACAACAGAAGAAGCAACTGCAACTACAGTAGGAGTAACTGAAACAACTGAGTGTGAAACTAAAAACACAGAGGGAGCAACGGTAACAACAGAGGGAGAAACTGAAACAACTGGAGAAGCAACTGATACAACAGATGGAGCAACTGCATCAACTGAGGGAATATCTGAAACTACAGCAGGAGCAACTGAAACAACAGAAGGAGTACCTGAAACTACAGAAGGAGAAACTGAAACTACAGTAGAAGCAACTGAAACAACTGAAGGTGCAACTGAATCAACAGAAGGAGCACCTGAAACAACAGAAAAAGCAACTGCAACTACAGAAGGAGCAACTGAAACAACAGAAGTAGCAACTGAAACTACAGAAGGAGAAACTGAAACTACAGAAGGAGCAACTGAAACAACTGAAGGTGCAACTGAATCAACAGAAGGGGCACCTAAAACAACAGAGGTAGCAACTGAAACTACAGAAGGAGCAACTGCAACAACTGAAGGTGCAACTGGAACAACAGGAGAAATACCTGATACAACAGAAGCAGCAACTGAAACAACTACAGAAGCAGCAAGTGGAACAACAGATGGAGCAACTGAAAGAACTGAAGGTGCAACTGAATCAACAGAAGGAATACCTGAAACAACAGAAGCAGCAACTGAAGCTACAGAAGGAGCAACTGAAACAACTGAAGGAGCAACTGAAACAACAGAAGGAGTACCTGAAACAACAAAAGGAGAAACTGAAACTACAGAAGGAGCAAATGACACAACTGAAGGAGCAACTGAAACAACAGAAAGAGTACCTGAAACAACAGAAGGATCAGCTGAAACTACAGAAGGAGCAACTGAAACAACAGAAGCAGCAAGTGGAACAACAGATGGAGCAACTGAAACAACAGGAGGAGAAACTGAAACTACTGAAGGCGCAACTGAAACAACAGAGGTAGCAACTGAAACAACAGAAGGAGAAACTGATACTACAGAAGGAGCAACTGAAACAACAGAAGGAGTACCTGGAACAACAGAAGGATCAACTGAAACTACAGAAGAAGCAGCTGAAACAACTGAAGTTGCTACTGAAACAACAGAAGGAGCAACTAAAACAACTGAAGTAGCAACTGAAACAACTTTAGGAGCAACTGAAACAACTGAAATAGCAACTAAAACAACAGAAGGAGTACCTGAAACAACAGAAGGAGCAGCTGAAACTACAGAAGGAGCAACTGAAACAACTGAAGGAGAAAGTGAAATAACAAAAGGCGCAATTGAAACAACAGAAGTAGCAACTGAGACATCAGAAGGAGTACCTGAAACAACAAAAGGAGAAACTAAAACAACAGAAGGAGCAACAGAGACAACAGAAGGCGCAACTGAAACAACAGAAGGCGCAACTGAAACAACAGAGGTGGCAACTGAAACAACAGGAGGAAAAACAGAAACAACTGAAGGGGAAACTGAAACGACAGAAGGAGTAACTGAGACAACAGAAGGAGCAACTGAAACTACAGAAGGAGCAACTTCTGCTACTGAAACAACAGAAGGAATACCTGGAACAACAGAAGGAGCAACTGAAACTACAGAAGCAGTACCTGAAACAACAGAAGCAGCAAGTGGAACAACAGAAGGAGCAACTGAAACAACAGTAAGAGCAACTGAGACAACAGAAGGAGTACCTGAAACAACAGAAGGAGCAGCTGTAACTACAGAAGAAGCAACTGGAACAACTGAAGGTGCAACTGAAGAAACAGAGGTAGCAACTGAAACTACAGAAGGAGCAACTGATACAACAGAAGGAGCAACTGAAACTACAGAAGGAGCAGCCGAAACAACTGAAGGTGCTACTGAAACAACAGAAGGAGCAACTGAAACAGAAGGAGCAACTGAAACTACAGAAGGAGCAGCCGAAACAACAGAAGGAGCAACTGAAACAACTGAAGGAGCAACTGAAACAACAGAGGTAGCAACTGAACCAACTGAAGGAGAAACTGATACTACAGAAGGAGCAACTGAAACAACAGAAGGAGTACCTGAAACAACAGAAGGATCAACTGAAAATACAGAAGGAGCAGCTGAAACAACTGAAGGTGCTACTGAAACAACAGAAGGATCAACTGAAACTACAGAAGGAGCAACTTCTGCTACTGAGACAACAGGAGGAGAAACTGAAACAACAGAAGTAGCCACTGAGACAACAGAAGGAGTATCTGAAACAACAGAAGGAACAGCTGAAGCTACAGAAGAAGCAACTGGAACAACTGAAGGAGTACCTGAAACAACAGAAGGAGCAGCTGAAACTACAGAAGGAGCAACTGAAACAACTGAAGGAGAGACTGAAACAACAAAAGACGCAATTGAAACAACAGAAGTAGCAACTGAGACATCAAAAGGAGTACCTGAAACAACAGAAGGAGCTGCTGAAACTACAGGAGAAGCAACTGGAACAACTGAATGCGCAACTGGAACAACAGAAGGAATACCTGAAACTACAGAAGGAGCAACTAAAACAACTGAAGGAATACCTGAAACAACAGGAGGAGAAACTGAAAATACTGTAGGAGCAACTGAAACAACAGAGGTAGCAACTGAAACAACAGATGCAGAAACTGTAACAACAGAAGGAATACCTGAAACAGCAGAAGGAGATGCTGAAAGTACAGAAGAAGCAACTGGAACAACAGAAGGATCAACTGAATCAGAAAGAATACGTGGAACAACAGAAGGAGCTACTGAAACAACAGAAGGAGCAACTGAAACAACTGAAAGAGCAACTGAAACAATAGAAGCAGTACCTGAAACAACAAAAGCAGAAACTGAAACTACAGAAGGAGCAACTGAAACAACTGAAGTAGCAACTGAAACAACAGGAGGAGTACCTGAAACAACTGAAGGAGCAACTGAAACAACAGAAGGAGTACCTGAAACAACAGAAGGAGCAACTTCTGCTACTGAAACAACAGATGGAATACCTGGAACGACAGAAGGAGCAACTGAAACTACAGAAGCAGCAAGTGGAACAACAGAAGGAGCAACTGAAACAACAGGAGGAGAAACTGAAACAACAGGAGGAGAAACTGAAACAACGGAAGGAGTAACTGAGACAACAGAAGGCGCAATTGAAACAACAGAAGTAGCAACTGAGACAACAGAAGGAGTACCTGAAACAACAGAAGGAGCAGCTGAAACTACAGAAGAAGCAACTAAAACAACTGAAGGCGCAACTGAAACAACAGAGGTAGCAACTGAAACAACAGAGGTAGCAACTGAAACAACAGAAGGAGAAACTGAAAGTACAGAAGGAGCAACTGAAACAACAGAAGGAGTACTTGAAACAACAGAAGGAGCAACTGAAACTACAGAAGGAGCAACTTCTACTATTGAAACAACAGAAGGAATACCTGGAACGACAGAAGGAGCAACTGAAACTACAGAAGCAGTACCTGAAACAACAGAAGCAGCAAGTGGAACAACAGAAGGAGCAACTGAAACAACAGAAGGAGCTACTGAAACAACAGGAGCAGAAACTGAAACAACAGGAGGAGAAACTGAAACAACTGAAGGAGTAACTGAGACAACAGAAGGCGCAATTGAAACAACAGAAGTAGCAACTGAGACAGCAGACGGAGTACCTGAAACAACAGAAGGAGCAGCTGAAACTACAGAAGCAGCAACTGGAACAACTGAAGGCGCAACTGAAACGATAGAGGTAGCAACTGAAACAACAGAAGGAGAAACTGAAACTACAGAAGGAGCAACTAAAACAACAGAAGGAGTACCTGAAACAACTGAAGGTGCTACTGAAACAACAGAAGGAGAAACTGAAACAACTGAAGGAGCAGCTGAAACTACAGAAGGAGCAACTGAAACAACTGAAGTAGCAACTGAAACAACAGGAGGAGTACCTGAAACAACAGAAGGAGCAGCCGAAACTTCAGAAGGAGCAACTGAAACAACTGAAGTAGCAACTGATACAACAGAAGGAGTACCTGAAACAACAGAAGGAGCAACTGAAACTACAGAAGGAGCAACTTCTGCTACTGAAACAACAGAAGGAATACCTGGAACGACAGAAGGAGCAACTGAAACTACAGAAGCAGTACCTGAAACAACAGAAGCAGCAAGTGGAACAACAGAAGGAGCAACTGAAACAACAGGAGGAGAAACTGAAACAACAGGAGGAGAAACTGAAACAACAGAAGGAGTAACTGACACAACAGAAGGCGCAATTGAAACAACAGAAGTAGCAACTGAGACAACAGAAGGAGTACCTGAAACAACAGAAGGAGCAGCTGAAACTACAGAAGAAGCAACTGGAACAACTGAAGGCGCAACTGAAACAACAGAAGGAGCAACTGAAAAAACTGAAGTAGCAACTGAAACAACTTTAGGAGGAACTGAAACAACAGAAACAGTACCTGAAACAACAAAAGGAGAAACTGAAACTACAGAAGGAGCAACTGAAACAACTGAAATAGCAACTGCAATAACAGAAGGAGTACATGAAACACCAGAAGGAGCAACTGAAACTGCAGAAGGAGCAACTGATACAACAGAAGGAGTACCTGAAACAACAGAAGGAGCAACTGAAACTACAGAAGGAGCAACTTCTGCTACTGAAACAACAGAAGGAATACCTGGAACGACAGAAGGAGCAACTGAAACTACAGAAGCAGTACCTGAAACAACAGAAGCAGCAAGTGGAACAACAGAAGGAGCAACTGAAACAACAGAAGGAGCTACTGAAACAACAGGAGGAGAAACTGAAACAACAGGAGGAGAAACTGAAACAACTGAAGGAGTAACTGAGACAACAGAAGGCGCAATTGAAACAACAGAAGTAGCAACTGAGACAACAGAAGGAGTACCTGAAACAACAGAAGGAGCAGCTGAAACTACAGAAGCAGCAACTGGAACAACTGAAGGCGCAACTGAAACGACAGAGGTAGCAACTGAAACAACAGAAGGAGAAACTGAAACTACAGAAGGAGCAACTGAAACAACAGAAGGAGTACCTGAAACAACTGAAGGTGCTACTGAAACAACAGAAGGAGAAACTGAAACAACTGAAGGAGCAGCTGAAACTACAGAAGGAGCAACTGAAACAACTGAAGTAGCAACTGAAACAACAGGAGGAGTACCTGAAACAACAGAAGGAGCAGCTGAAACTACAGAAGAATCAACTGGAACAACTGAATGCGCAACTGAAACAACAGAGGTAGCAACTGAGACAACAGAAGAAGCAACTGGAACAACTGGAGGCGCAACTGAAACAACAGAGGTAGCAACTGAAACAACAGAAGGAGAAACTGAAACTACAGAAGGAGCAACTGAAACAACAGAAGGAGTACCTGAAACAACTGAAGGCGCAACTGAAACAACAGAGGTAGCAACTGAAACAACTGAAGGCGCAACTGAAACTACAGAAGGAGCAACTGAAACAACTGAAATAGCAACTGAAACAACAGAAGGAGTACCTGAAACAACAGAAGGAGTACCTGAAACAACTGAAGGTGCTACTGAAACAACAGAAGGAGAAACTGAAACAACTGAAGGAGCAGCTGAAACTACAGAAGGGGCAACTGAAACAACTGAAGTAGCAACTGAGACAACAGAAGGAGTACCTGAAACAACAGAAGGGGCAGCTAAAACTACAGAAGCAGCAACTGGAACGACTGAAGGCGCAACTGAAACAACAGAGGTAGCAACTGAAACAACAGAAGGAGAAACTGAAACTACAGAAGGAGCAACTGAAACAACAGAAGGAGTACCTGAAACAACTGAAAGTGCTACTGAAACAACAGAAGGAGAAACTGAAACAACTGAAGGCGCAACTGAAACAACAGAGGTAGCAACTGAAACAACAGAAGGAGAAACTGAAACTACAGATGGAGCAACTGAAACAACAGAAGGAGTACCTGAAACAACAGAAGGAGCAACTGAAACTACAGAAGGAGCCACTTCTACTACTGAAACAACAGAAGGAATACCTGGAACGACAGAAGGAGCAACTGAAACTACAGAAGCAGCAAGTGGAACAACAGAAGAAGCAACTGAAACAACAGGAGGAGAAACTGAAACTACAGAAGGAGCAACTGAAACAACAGAAGGAGCAACTGAAACTACAGAAGGAGCAGCCGAAACTACAGAAGGAGCAACTGAAACAACTGAAGTAGCAACTGAAACAACAGAAGGAGCAGCTGAAACTTCAGAAGGAGCAACTGAAACAACTGAAGTAGCAACTGAGACAACAGAAGGAGTACCTGACACAACAGAAGGAGCAGCTAAAACTACAGAAGCAGCAACTGGAACAACTGAAGGCGCAACTGAAACAACAGAGGTAGCAACTCAAACAACAGAAGGAGAAACTGAAACTACAGAAGGAGCAACTGAAACAACAGAAGGAGTACCTGAAACAACTGAAGGTGCTACTGAAACAACAGAAGGAGAAACTGAAACAACTGAAGGAGCAGCTGAAACTGCAGAAGGAGCAACTGAAACAACTGAAGTAGCAACTGAAACAACAGGAGGAGTACCTGAAACAACAGAAGGAGCAGCTGAAACTTCAGAAGGAGCAACTGAAACAACTGAAGTAGCAACTGATACAACAGAAGGAGTACCTGAAACAACAGAAGGAGCAACTGAAACTACAGAAGGAGCAACTTCTGCTACTGAAACAACAGAAGGAATACCTGGAACGACAGAAGGAGCAACTGAAACTACAGAAGCAGTACCTGAAACAACAGAAGCAGCAAGTGGAACAACAGAAGGAGCAACTGAAACAACAGGAGGAGAAACTGAAACAACAGGAGGAGAAACTGAAACAACAGAAGGAGTAACTGACACAACAGAAGGCGCAATTGAAACAACAGAAGTAGCAACTGAGACAACAGAAGGAGTACCTGAAACAACAGAAGGAGCAGCTGAAACTACAGAAGAAGCAACTGGAAACACTGAAGGCGCAACTGAAACAACAGAGGTAGCAACTGAAATAACAGAAGGAGAAACTGAAACTACAGAAGGAGCAACTGAAACAACAGATGGAGTACCTGAAACAACAGAAGGATCAACTGAAACTACAGAAGGAGCAGCTGAAACAACTGAAGGTGCTACAGAAACAACAGAAGGAGCAACTGAAACAACTGAAGTAGCAACTGAAACAACTTTAGGAGCAACTGAAACAACAGAAACAGTACCTGAAACAACAAAAGGAGAAACTGAAACTACAGAAGGAGCAACTGAAACAACTGAAATAGCAACTGAAATAACAGAAGGAGTACATGAAACAACAGAAGGAGCAACTGAAACTACAGAAGGAGCAACTGATACAACAGAAGGAGTACCTGAAACAACAGAAGGAGCAACTGAAACTACAGAAGGAGCAACTTCTGCTACTGAAACAACAGAAGGAATACCTGGAACGACAAAAGGAGCAACTGAAACTACAGAAGCAGTACCTGAAACAACAGAAGCAGCAAGTGGATCAACAGAAGGAGCAACTGAAACAACAGAAGGAGCTACTGAAACAACAGGAGGAGAAACTGAAACAACAGGAGGAGAAACTGAAACAACTGAAGGAGTAACTGAGACAACAGAAGGCGCAATTGAAACAACAGAAGTAGCAACTGAGACAACAGAAGGAGTACCTGAAACAACAGAAGGAGCAGGTGAAACTACAGAAGCAGCAACTGGAACAACTGAAGGCGCAACTGAAACGACAGAGGTAGCAACTGAAACAACAGAAGGAGAAACTGAAACTACAGAAGGAGCAACTGAAACAACAGAAGGAGTACCTGAAACAACTGAAGGTGCTACTGAAACAACAGAAGGAGAAACTGAAACAACTGAAGGAGCAGCTGAAACTACAGAAGTAGCAACTGAAACAACAGGAGGAGTACCTGAAACAACAGAAGGAGCAGCTAAAACTACAGAAGAAACAACTGGAACAACTGAATGCGCAACTGAAACAACAGAGGTAGCAACTGAGACAACAGAAGAAGCAACTGGAACAACTGGAGGCGCAACTGAAACAACAGAGGTAGCAACTGAAACAACAGAGGGAGAAACTGAAACTACAGAAGGAGCAACTGTAACAAAAGAAGGAGTACCTGAAACAACTGAAGGCGCAACTGAAACAACAGAGGTAAAAACTGAAACAACTGAAGGCGCAACTGAAACTACAGAAGGAGCAACTGAAACAACTGAAATAGCAACTGAAACAACAGAAGGAGTACCTGAAACAACAGAAGGAGTACCTGAAACAACTGAAGGTGCTACTGAAACAACAGAAGGAGAAACTGAAACAACTGAAGGAGCAGCTGAAACTACAGAAGGGGCAACTGAAACAACTGAAGTAGCAACTGAGACAACAGAAGGAGTACCTGAAACAACAGAAGGGGCAGCTAAAACTACAGAAGCAGCAACTGGAACGACTGAAGGCGCAACTGAAATAACAGAGGTAGCAACTGAAACAACAGAAGGAGAAACTGAAACTACAGAAGGAGCAACTGAAACAACAGAAGGAGTACCTGAAACAACTGAAAGTGCTACTGAAACAACAGAAGGAGAAACTGAAACAACTGAAGGCGCAACTGAAACAACAGAGGTAGCAACTGAAACAACAGAAGCAGAAACTGAAACTACAGATGGAGCAACTGAAACAACAGAAGGAGTACCTGAAACAACAGAAGGAGCAACTGAAACTACAGAAGGAGCAACTTCTACTACTGAAACAACAGAAGGAATACCTGGAACGACAGAAGGAGCAACTGAAACTACAGAAGCAGCAAGTGGAACAACAGAAGGAGCAACTGAAACAACAGGAGGAGAAACTGAAACTACAGAAGGAGCAACTGAAACAACAGAAGGAGCAACTGAAACTACAGAAGGAGCAGCCGAAACAACTGAAGGAGCAGCTGAAACTACAGAAGGAGCAACTGAAACAACTGAAGTAGCAACTGAAACAACAGAAGGAGCAGCTGAAACTTCAGAAGGAGCAACTGAAACAACTGAAGTAGCAACTGAGACAACAGAAGGAGTACCTGACACAACAGAAGGAGCAGCTAAAACTACAGAAGCAGCAACTGGAACAACTGAAGGCGCAACTGAAACAACAGAGGTAGCAACTGAAACAACAGAAGGAGAAACTGAAACTACAGAAGGAGCAACTGAAACAACAGAAGGAGTACCTGAAACAACTGAAAGTGCTACTGAAACAACAGAAGGAGAAACTGAAACAACTGAAGGCGCAACTGAAACAACAGAGGTAGCAACTGAAACAACAGAAGGAGAAACTGAAACTAAAGATGGAGCAACTGAAACAACAGAAGGAGTACCTGAAACAACAGAAGGAGCAACTGAAACTACAGAAGGAGCAACTTCTACTACTGAAACAACAGAAGGAATACCTGGAACGACAGGAGGAGCAACTGAAACTACAGAAGCAGCAAGTGGAACAACAGAAGGAGCAACTGAAATAATAGGAGCAGAAACTGAAACTACAGAAGGAGCAACTGAAACAACAGAAGGAGCAACTGAAACTACAGAAGGAGCAGCCGAAACAACTGAAGGAGCAGCTGAAACTACAGAAGGAGCAACTGAAACAACTGAAGTAGCAACTGAAACAACAGAAGGAGCAGCTGAAACTTCAGAAGGAGCAACTGAAACAACTGAAGTAGCAACTGAGACAACAGAAGGAGTACCTGACACAACAGAAGAAGCAGCAACTGGAACAACTGAAGGCGCAACTGAACCAACAGAGGTAGCAACTGAAACAACAGAAGGAGAAACTGAAACTACAGAAGGTGCTACTGAAACAACAGAAGGAGAAACTGAAACAACTGAAGGCGCAACTGAAACAACAGACGTAGCAACTGAAACAACAGAAGGAGAAACTGAAACTACAGAAGGAGCAACTGAAACAACAGAAGGAGTACCTGAAACAACAGAGGTAGCAACTGCAACAACAGAAGGAGAAACTGAAACAACTGAAGGAGCAGCTGAAACTACAGAAAGAGCAACTGAAACAACTGAAGTAGCAACTGAAACAACAGAAGGAGTACCTGAAACAACAGAAGGAGCAACTGAAACTACAGAAGGAGCAACTTCTGCTACTGAAACAACAGAAGGAATACCTGGAACGACAGAAGGAGCAACTGAAAGTACAGAAGCAGTACCTGAAACAACAGAAGGAGATGCTGAAAGTACAGAAGAAGCAACTGGAACAACAGAAGGATCAACTGAATCAACAGAAAGAATACCTGGAACAACAGAAGGAGCAACTGAAACAACAGAAGGAGCAACTGAAAGAGCAACTGAAACAACAGAAGCAGTACCTGAAACAACAAAAGCAGAAACTGAAACTGAAGTAGCAACTGAAACAACAGGAGTAGTACCTGAAACAACTGAAGGAGCAACTGAAACAACAGAAGGAGTACCTGAAACAACAGAAGGAGCAACTGAAACTACAGGAGCAGCAAGTGGAACAACAGAAGGAGTAACTGAAACAACAGGAGGAGAAACTGAAACAACAGGAGGAGAAACTGAAACAATAGAAGGCGCAGTTGAAACAACACAAGTAGCAACTGAGACAACAGAAGGAGTACCTGAAACAACAGAAGGGGCAGCTGAAACTACAGAAGAAGCAACTAAAACAACTGAAGGCGCAACTGAAACAACAGAGGTAGCAACTGAAACAACAGAGGTAGCAACTGAAACAACAGAAGGAGAAACTGAAAGTACAGATGGAGTAACTGAAACAACAGAAGGAGTACCTGAAACAACAGAAGGAGCAACTGAAACTACAGAAGGAGCAACTTCTACTACTGAAACAACAGAAGGAGCAACTTCTACTACTGAAACAACAGAAGGAATACCTGGAACGACAGAAGGAGAAACTGAAACTACAGATGGAGCAACTGAAACAACAGAAGGAGTACCTGAAACAACTGAAGGTGCTACTGAAACAACAGAAGGAGAAACTGAAACAACTGAAGGAGCAGCTGAAACTACAGAAGCAGTACCTGAAACAACAGAAGCAGCAAGTGGAACAACAGAAGGATCATCTGAAACAACAGAAGGCGCAATTGGAACAACAGAAGTAGCAACTGAGACAACAGAAGGAGAAACTGACACAACAGATGTAGCAACTGAGACAACAGAAGGAGCAACTTCTGCTACTGAAACAACAGAAGGCATACCTGGAACGACAGAAGGAGCAACTGAAACAACTGAAATAGCAACTGAAACAACAGAAGGCATACCTGGAACGACAGAAGGAGCAACTGAAACAACTGAAATAGCAACTGAAACAACAGAAGGAGTACCTGAAACAACAGAAGGAGCAACTGAAACTACAGAAGGAGCAACTTCTACTACTGAAACAACAGAAGGAGCAACTTCTACTACTGAAACAACAGAAGGAATACCTGGAACGACAGAAGGAGAAACTGAAACTACAGATGGAGCAACTGAAACAACAGAAGGAGTACCTGAAACAACTGAAGGTGCTACTGAAACAACAGAAGGAGAAACTGAAACAACTGAAGGAGCAGCTGAAACTACAGAAGCAGTACCTGAAACAACAGAAGCAGCAAGTGGAACAACAGAAGGATCATCTGAAACAACAGAAGGCGCAATTGGAACAACAGAAGTAGCAACTGAGACAACAGAAGGAGAAACTGACACAACAGATGTAGCAACTGAGACAACAGAAGGAGCAACTTCTGCTACTGAAACAACAGAAGGCATACCTGGAACGATAGAAGGAGCAACTGAAACAACTGAAATAGCAACTGAAACAACAGAAGGCATACCTGGAACGACAGAAGGAGCAACTGAAACAACTGAAATAGCAACTGAAACAACAGAAGGAGTACCTGAAACAACAGAAGGAGCAGCTGAAACTACAGAAGGAGCAACTGAAACAACTGAAATAGCAACTGAAACAACAGAAGGAGTACCTGAAACAACAGAAGGAGCAGCTGAAACTACAGAAGGAGCAACTTCTGCTACTGAAACAACAGAAGGCATACCTGGAACGACAGAAGGAGCAACTGAAACAACTGAAATAGCAACTGAAACAACAGAAGGCATACCTGGAACGACAGAAGGAGCAACTGAAACAACTGAAATAGCAACTGAAACAACAGAAGGAGTACCTGAAACAACAGAAGGAGCAGCTGAAACTACAGAAGGAGCAACTGAAACAACTGAAATAGCAACTGAAACAACAGAAGGAGTACCTGAAACAACAGAAGGAGCAGCTGAAACTACAGAAGGAGCAACTGAAACAACAAAAGGAGAAACTGAAACAACAGAAGGAGCAACTGAGACAACAGAAGGCGCAACTGAAACAATGGAAGTAGCAACTGAAACAACAGGAGGAGAAACTGAAACAACAGAAGGAGAAACTGAAACAACAGAAGGAGTAACTGAGACAACAGAAGGAGCAACTGAAACTACAGAAGGAGCAACTTCTGCTACTGAAACAACAGAAGGAATACCTGGAACAACTGAAGGAGCAACTGAAACTACAGAAGCAGTACCTGAAACAACAGAAGCAGCAAGTGGAACTACAGAAGGAGCAACTGAAACAACCGTAAGAGCAACTGAGACAAAAGAAGGAGTACCTGAAACAACAGAAGAAGCAGCTGTAACTACAGAAGAAGCAACTGGAACAACAGAAGGAGCAACTGAAACTACAAAAGGAGCAGCCGAAACAACTGAAGGTGCTACTGAAACAACAGAAGGAGCAACTGAAACAACTGAAGGAGCAACTGAAACAACTGTAGGAGTAGCTGAAACAACAGAAACAGTACCTGAAACAACAAAAGGAGCACCTGAAACAACAGAAGGAGCAGCTGTAACTACAGAAGAAGCAACTGGAACAACAGAAGGAGCAACTGAAACTACAGAAGGAGCAGCCGAAACAACTGAAGGTGCTACTGAAACAACAGAAGGAGCAACTGAAACAACTGAAGGAGCATCTGAAACAACTGTAGGAGTAGCTGAAACAACAGAAACAGTACCTGAAACAAGAAAAGGAGAAACTGAAACCACAGAAGGAGCAACTGAGACAACAGGAGGAGAAACTGAAACAACAGAAGGAGAAACTGAAACAACAGAAGGAGTAACTGAGACAACAGAAGGAGCAACTGAAACTACAGAAGGTGCAACTTCTGCTACTGAAACAACAGGAGGAGTACCTGAAACAACAGAAGGAACAGCTGAAACTTCAGAAGGAGCAACTGAAACGACTGAAATAGCAACTGATACAACAGAAGGAGTACCTGAAACAACAGAAGGAGCAACTGAAACTACAGAAGGAGCAACTTCTGCTACTGAAACAACAGAAGGAATACCTGGAACAACAGAAGGAGCAACTGAAACTACAGAAGCAGTACCTGAAACAACAGAAGCAGCAAGTGGAACTACAGAAGGAGCAACTGAAACAACAGTAAGAGCAACTGAGACAAAAGAAGGAGTACCTGAAACAACAGAAGGAGCAGCTGTAACTACAGAAGAAGCAACTGGAACAACAGAAGGAGCAACTGAAACTACAGAAGGAGCAGCCGAAACAACTGAAGGTGCTACTGAAACAACAGAAGGAGCAACTGAAACAACTGAAGGAGCAACTGAAACAACTGTAGGAGTAGCTGAAACAACAGAAACAGTACCTGAAACAACAAAAGGAGAAACTGAAACAACAGAGGTAGCAACTGAAACAACAGGAGGAGAAACTGAAACAACAGGAGGAGAAACTGAAACTACAGAAGGAGTAACTGAGACAACAGAAGGAGCAACTGAAACTACAGAAGGAGCAACTTCTGCTACTGAAACAACAGAAGGAATACCTGGAACAACAGAAGGAGCAACTGAAAGTACAGAAGCAGTACCTGAAACAACAGAAGCAGCAAGTGGAACAACAGAAGGAGCAACTGAAACAACAGAAGGAGCAACTGAAACAACAGGAGGAGGAACTGAAACAACAGGAGGAGAAACTGAAACAACAGAAGGAGTAACTGAGACAACAAAAGGTGCAATTGAAACAACAGAAGTAGCAACTGAGACAACAGAAGGAGTACCTGAAACAACAGAAGGAGCAGTTGAAACTACAGAAGCAGCAACTGGAACAACTGAAAGCGCAACTGAAACAACAGAGGTAGCTACTGAAACAACAGAAGGAGAAACTGAAACTACAGAAGGAGCAACTGAAACAACAGAAGGAGTACCTGAAACAACTGAAGGTGCTACTGAAACAACAGAAGGAGAAACTGAAACAACTGAAGGAGCAGCTGAAACTACAGAAGGAGCAACTGAAACAACTGAAGTAGCAACTGAAACAACAGGAGGAGTACCTGAAACAACAGAAGGAGCAGCTGAAACTTCAGAAGGAGCAACTGAAACGACTGAAGTAGCAACTGATACAACAGAAGGAGTACCTGAAACAACAGAAGGAGCAACTGAAACTACAGAAGGAGCAACTTCTGCTACTGAAACAACAGAAGGAATACCTGGAACGACAGAAGGAGCAACTGAAACTACAGAAGCAGTACCTGAAACAACAGAAGCAGCAAGTGGAACAACAGAAGGAGCAACTGAAACAACAGGAGGAGAAACTGAAACAACAGGAGGAGAAACTGAAACAATAGAAGGAGTAACTGACACAACAGAAGGCGCAATTGAAAAAACAGAAGTAGCAACTGAGACAACAGAAGGAGTACCTGAAACAACAGAAGGAGCAGCTGAAACTACAGAAGAAGCAACTGGAACAACTGAAGGCGCAACTAAAACAACAGAGGTAGCAACTGAAACAACAGAAGGAGTACGTGAAACAACAGAAGGATCAACTGAAACTACAGAAGGAGCAGCTGAAACAACTGAAGGTGCTACTGAAACAACAGAAGGCGCAACTGAAACAACAGAGGTAGCAACTGAAACAACAGATGCAGCAACTGTAACAACAGAAGGAATACCTGAAACAACAGAAGGAGATGCTGAAAGTACAGAAGAAACAACAGAAGGATCAACTGAAAAAACAGAAAGAATACCTGGAACAACAGAAGGAGCAACTGAAACAACAGAAGGAGCAACTGAAACAACTGAAAGAGCAACTGAAACAACAGAAGCAGTACCTGAAACAACAAAAGCAGAAACTGAAACTACAGAAGGAGCAACTGAAACAACTGAAGTAGCAACTGAAACAACAGGAGGAGTACCTGAAACAACTGAAGGAGCAACTGAAACAACAGAAGGAGTACCTGAAACAACAGAAGGAGCAGCTGAAACTACAGAAGAAACAACTGGAACAACTGAAGGCGCAACTGAAACAACAGAGGTAGCAACTGAAACAACAGAAGGAGAAACTGAAACTACAGAAGTAGCAACTGAATCAACAGAAGGAGCAACTGAAACAACTGAAAGAGCAACTGAAACAACAGAAGCAGTACCTGAAACA
The DNA here is from genome assembly GCA_963920725.1 of Rhamphomyia laevipes. NCBI lineage: Eukaryota > Metazoa > Arthropoda > Insecta > Diptera > Empididae > Rhamphomyia > Rhamphomyia laevipes. The sequence goes on along the minus strand of OY987258.1, from coordinate 38,365,889 downwards.
ACAAAAGCAGAAACTGAAACAACAGAAGGAGCAACTGAAACTACAGAAGGAGCAACTTCTGCTACTGAAACAACAGAAGGAATATCTGGAACGACAGAAGGAGCAACTGAAACTACAGAAGCAGCAAGTGGAACAACAGAAGGAGCAACTGAAACAACAGGAGGAGAAACTGAAACAACAGGAGGAGAAACTGAAACAACAGAAGGAGTAACTAAGACAACAGAAGGCGCAATTGAAACAACAGAAGTAGCAACTGAGACAACAGAAGGAGTACCTGAAACAACAGAAGGAGCAGCTGAAACTACAGAAGAAACAACTGGAACAACTGAAGGCGCAACTGAAACAACAGAGGTAGCAACTGAAACAACAGAAGGAGAAACTGAAACTACACAAGGAGCAACTGAAACAACAGAAGGAGTACCTGAAACAACAGAAGGAGCAACTGAAACTACAGAAGGAGCAACTTCTACTACTGAAACAACAGAAGGATTATCTGGAACGACAGAAGGAGCAACTGAAACTACAGAAGCAGCAAGTGGAACAACAGAAGGAGCAACTGAAACAACAGGAGGAGAAACTGAAACTACAGAAGGAGCAACTGAAACAACAGAAGGAGCAACTGAAACTACAGAAAGAGCAGCCGAAACAACTGAAAGTGCTACTGAAACAACAGAAGGAGCAACTGAAACAACAGAAGAAGCAACTGAAACTACAGAAGGAGCAGCCGAAACAACTGAAGGTGCTACTGAAACAACAGAAGGAGCAACTGAAACAACTGAAGGAGCAACTGAAACAACAGGAGGAGAAACTGAAACAACAGGAGGAAAAACTGAAACTACAGATGGAGTAACTGAGACAACAGAAGGAGCAACTGAAACTACAGAAGGAGCAACTTCTGCTACTGAAACAACAGAAGGAATACCTGGAACAACAGAAGGAGCAACTGAAACTACAGAAGCAGTACCTGAAACAACAGAAGCAGCAAGTGGAACAACAGAAGGAGCAACTGAAACAACAGAAGGAGCAACTGAAACAACAGAAGGAGCAACTGAAACAACAGCAGGAGTAACTGAAACAACAGAAGGAGTAACTGAGACAACAGAAGACGCAATTCAAACAACAGAAGTAGCAACTGAGACAACAGAAGGAGTACCTGAAACAACAGAAGGAGCAGCTAAAACTACAGAAGGAGCAACTGGAACAACTGAAGGCGCAACTGAAACAACAGAGGTAGCAACTGAAACAACAGAAGGAGAAACTGAAACTACAGAAGTAGCAACTGAATCAACAGAAGGAGTACCTGAAACAACTGAAGGTGCTACTGAAACAACAGAAGCAGCAACTGGAACAACTGAAGGCGCAACTGAAACAACAGAGGTAGCAACTGAAACAACAGAAGGAGGAACTGAAACTACAGAAGGAGCAACTGAAACAACAAAAGGAGTACCTGAAACAACTGAAGGTGCTACTGAAACAACAGAAGGAGAAACTGAAACAACTGAAGGCGCAACTGAAACAACAGAGGTAGCAACTGAAACAACAGAAGGAGAAACTGAAACTACAGAAGGAGCAATTGAAACAACAGAAGGAGTACCTGAAACAACTGAAGGTGCTACTGAAACAACACAAGGAGAAACTGAGACAACTGAAGGCGCAACTGAAACAACAGAGGTAGCAACTGAAACAACAGAAGGAGAAACTGAAACTACAGAAGGAGCAACTGAAACAACAGAAGGAGTACCTGAAACAACTGAAGGTAATACTGAAACAACAGAAGGAGAAACTGAAACAACTGAAGGAGCAGCTGAAACTACAGAAGGAGCAACTGAAACAACTGAAGTAGCAACTGAAACAACAGAAGGAGTACCTGAAACAACAGAAGGAGCAACTGAAACTACAGAAGGAGCAACTTCTGCTACTGAAACAACAGAAGGCATACCTGGAACGACAGAAGGAGCAACTGAAACTACAGAAGCAGTACCTGAAACAACAGAAGCAGCAAGTGGAACAACAGAAGGAGCATCTGAAACAACAGGAGGAGAAACTGAAACAACAGGAGGAGAAACTGAAACAACAGAAGGAATACCTGACACAACAGAAGGCGCAATTGAAACAACAGAAGTAGCAACTGAGACAACAGAAGGAGTACCTGAAACAACAGAAGGAGCAGCTGAAACTACAGAAGAAGCAACTGGAACAACTGAAGGCACAACTGAAACAACAGAGGTAGCAACTGAAACAACAGAAGGAGAAACTGAAACTACAGAAGGTGCAACTGAAACAACAGAAGGAGTACCTGAAACAACAGAAGGATCAACTGAAACTACAGAAGGAGCAGCTGAAACAACTGAAGGTGCTACTGAAACAACAGAAGGAGCAACTGAAACAACTGAAGTAGCAACTGAAACAACTTTAGGAGCAACTGAAACAACAGAAACAGTACCTGAAACAACAAAAGGAGAAACTGAAACTACAGAAGGAGCAACTGAAACAACTGAAAAAGCAACTGAAACAACAGAAGGAGTACCTGAAACAACAGAAGGAGCAGCTGAAACTACAGAAGGAGCAACTGAAACAACTGAAGGAGAAACTGAAACAACAAAAGGCGCAATTGAAACAACAGAAGTAGCAACTGAGACATCAGAAGGAGTACCTGAAACAACAGAAGGAGCTGCTGAAACTACAGAAGAAGCAACTGGAACAACTGAATGCGCAACTGGAACAACAGAAGGAATACCTGAAACTACAGAAGGAGCAACTAAAACAACTGAAGGAATACCTGAAACAACAGGAGGAGAAACTGAAAATACTGTAGGAGCAACTGAGACAACAGATGCAGCAACTGTAACAACAGAAGGAATACCTGAAACAACAGGAGGAGATGCTGAAAGTACAGAAGAAGCAACTGGAACAACAGAAGGATCAACTGAATCAACAGAAAGAATACCTGGAACAACAGAAGGAGCAACTGAAACAACAGAAGGAGCAACTGAAAGAGCAACTGAAACAACAGAAGCAGTACCTGAAACAACAAAAGCAGAAACTGAAACTACAGAAAGAGCAACTGAAACAACTGAAGTAGCAACTGAAACAACAGGAGGAGTACCTGAAACAACTGAAGGAGCAACTGAAACAACAGAAGGAGAAACTTCTGCTACTGAAACAACAGAAGGAATACCTGGAACGACAGAAGGAGCAACTGAAACTACAGAAGCAGCAAGTGGAACAACAGAAGGAGCAACTGAAACAACAGAAGGAGAAACTGAAACAACAGGAGGAAAAACTGAAACAACAGAAGGAGTAACTGAGACAACAGAAAGCGCAATTGAAACAACAGAAGTAGCAACTGAGACAACAGAAGGAGTACCTGAAACAACAGAAGGAGCAGCTGAAACTACAGAAGAAGCAACTGGAACAACTGAAGGCGCAACTGAAACAACTGAAGGAGCAGCCGAAACAACTGAAGGAGAAACTAAAACTACAGAAGGAGCAACTGAAACAACAGAAGGAGCAACTGAAACTACAGAAGGAGCAACTTCTACTACTGAAACAACAGAAGGAATACCTGGAACGACAGAAGGAGCAACTCAAACTACAGAAGCAGTACCTGAAACAACAGAAGCAGCAAGTGGAACAACAGGAGGAGAAACTGAAACAACAGGAGGAGAAACTGAAACAACAGAAGGAGTAACTGAGACAACAGAAGGCGCAATTGTAACAACAGAAATAGCAACTGAGACAACAGAAGCAGTACCTGAAACAACAGAAGGAGCAGCTGAAACTACAGAAGAAGCAACTGGAACAACTGAAGGCGCAACTAAAACAACAGAAGCAGCAAGTGGAACAACAGAAGGAGCAACTGAAACAACAGGAGGAGAAACTGAAACAACAGGAGGAGAAACTGAAACAACAGAAGGAGTAACTGAGACAACAGAAGGTGCAATTGAAACGACAGAAGTAGCAACTGAGACAACAGAAGGAGTACCTGAAACAACAGAAGGAACAACTGAAACTACAGAAGGAGCAGCTGAAACACCTGAAGGTGCTACTGAAACAACAGAAGGAGCAACTGAAACACCTGAAGTAGCAACTGAAACAACTTTAGGAGCAACTGAAACAACAGAAACAGAACCTGAAACAACAAAAGGAGAAACTGAAACTACAGAAGGAGCAACTGAAACAACTGAAATAGCAACTGAAACAACAGAAGAAGTACCTGAAACAACAGAAGGAGCAGCTGAAACTACAGAAGGAGCAACTGGAACAACTGAATGCGCAACTGAAACAACAGAGGTAGCAACTGAAACAACAGAAGGAGAAACTGAAACTACAGAAGGAGCAACTGAAACAACAGAAGGAGCAACTGAAACTACAGAAGGAGCAGCCGAAACAACTGAAGGTGCTACTGAAACAACAGAAGTAGCAACCGGAACAACTGAAGGAGCAACTGAAACAACTGTAGGAGTAACTGAAACAACAGAAACAGTTCCTGAAACAACAAAAGGAGAAACTGAAACAACAGAAAGAGCAACTGAGAGAACAGAAGGCGCAACTGAAACAACAGAAGGAGCAACTGAAACAACAGAAGGAGATACTGAAACAACAGGAGGAGAAACTGAAACAAGAGGAGGAGAAACTGAAACAACAGAAGGAGTAACTGAGACAACAGAAGGCGCAATTGAAAGAACAGAAGTAGCAACTGAGACAACAGAAGGAGTACCTCAAACAACAGAAGGAGCAGCTGAAACTACAGAAGAAGCAACTGGAACAACTGAAGGCGCAACTGAAACAACAGAGGTAACAACTGAAACAACAGAAGGAGAAACTAAAACTACAGAAGTAGCAACTGAAACAACAGAAGGAGATACTGAAACAACAGGAGGAGAAACTGAAACTACAGAAGGAGCAACTGAAACAACAGAAGGAGCAACTGAAACTACAGAAGGAGCAGCCGAAACAACTGAAGGTGCTACTGAAACAACAGAAGTAGCAACCGGAACAACTGAAGGAGCAACTGAAACAACTGTAGGAGTAACTGAAACAACAGAAACAGTTCCTGAAACAACAAAAGGAGAAACTGAAACAACAGAAAGAGCAACTGAGAGAACAGAAGGCGCAACTGAAACAACAGAAGGAGCAACTGAAACAACAGAAGGAGATACTGAAACAACAGGAGGAGAAACTGAAACAACAGGAGGAGAAACTGAAACAACAGAAGGAGTAACTGAGACAACAGAAGGCGCAATTGAAAGAACAGAAGTAGCAACTGAGACAACAGAAGGAGTACCTCAAACAACAGAAGGAGCAGCTGAAACTACAGAAGAAGCAACTGGAACAACTGAAGGCGCAACTGAAACAACAGAGGTAACAACTGAAACAACAGAAGGAGAAACTAAAACTACAGAAGTAGCAACTGAAACAACAGAAGGAGTACCTGAAACAACTGAAGGTGCTACTGAAACAACAGAAGGAGCAGCTGAAACAACTGAAGGAGCAACTGAAACAACTGTAGGAGCAACTGAAACAACAGAAACAGTACCTGAAACAACAAAAGGAGAAACAGAAACAATAGAAGGAGCAACTGAGACAACAAAAGGCGCAACTGAAACAACAGAGGTATCAACTGAAACAACAGGAGGAGAAACTGAAACAACAGGAGGAGAAACTGAAACAACAGAAGGAGTAAGTGAGACAACAGAAGGCGCAATTGAATCAACAGAAGTAGCAACTGAGACAACAGAAGGAGTACCTGAAACAACAGAAGGAGCAGCTGAAACTACAGAAGAAGCAACTGGAACAAGTGAAGGTGCAACTGAAACAACAGAGGTAGCAACTGAAACACCAGAAACAGTACCTGAAACAACAAAAGGAGAAACTGAAACTACAGAAGGAGCAACTGAAACAACTGAAGTAGCAACTGAAACATCAGAAGGAGTACCTGAAACAACAGAAGGAGCAACTGAAATAACAGAAGGAATACCTGAAACAACAAAAGGAGCAACTGAAACAACTGAAGGAGCAACTGAAATAACAGAAGGAGCAACTGGAACTACAGAAGGAGCAACTGAAACAGCTGAAGGTGCAACTGAAACAACAGAAGGAATACCTGAAACAACAGAAGGAGAAACTGAATCAACTGAAGGAATTCCTGAAACAACAGAAGGAGAAACTGAAACTACAAAAGGAGCAACTGAAACAACAGAAGGAATTCCTGAAACAACAGAAGGAACAACTGAAACTACTGAAGGAGCAACTGAAACAACAAAAGGAGGAACTGAAACTACAGAAGGAGCAACTGAAAGAACTGATGGTGCAACTGAAACAACAGAAGGAGAAACTAAATCAACTGAAGGAATACCTGAAACAACAGAAGGAGAAACTGAAACTACAGAAGCAGCAACTGAAACAACAGAAGAAATACCTGAAACAACAGAAGGAGCAACTGAAACAACAGAAAGAGAAACTGATACAACTGAAGGAGCAACTGAGACAACAGAAGGCGCAACTGAAACAACAGAGGTAGCAAATGAAATAACAGAAGGTGCTACTGAAACAACAGAAGGAATACCTGAAAGAACAGAAGGAGCAACTGAAACAACTGAAGGAGCAACTGAAACAACAGGAGGAGTGCCTGAAACAACAAAAGGAGAAACTGAAACTACAGAAGGGTCAACTGAAATAACTGAAGTAGCAACTGAAACAACAGAAGGAGCAACTGAAACAACAGCAGAAGTACTTGAAACAACAAGAGGAGAAACTGAAACTACAGAAGGAGCAACTGAAACAACTGAAGGAGCAACTCAGACAAGAGAAGGCGCAACTGAAACAACAGAGGTAGCAACTGAAACAACAGTGGGAGTACCTGAAACAACAGAAGGAGCAACTGCAACAAGTGAAGGTGCAACTGAATCAACAGAAGGAGTACCTGAAAGAACAGAAGGGGCAACTGAAACTACAGAAGCAGCAACTGAAGGTGCAACTGAAATAACAGAAGGAATACCTGAAACAACAGAAGGAGCAACTGAAACAACTGAAGAAGTACGTGAAACAACAAAAGGAGAAACTGAAAATACAGAAGGAGCAACTGAAACAACTGAAGGTGCAGCTGAATCAACAAAAGGAGTACCTGAAACAACTGAAGGAGAAACTGAAACTACAGAGGGAGCAACTGAAACAACTGAAGAAGCAACTGAAACAACAGAACGAGCAACTCAAACAACTGAAGGAGCAACTGAAACAACAGAAGGAGTACCTGAAACAACAGTAGTAGATGCACCTGTATCAGATGAAGAAGAAGTATCTGAGTTACTCGAAGATGAAGCACTTGAATCAGACGAAAAAGAAGTACTTGAATCACTCGAAGAAGAACTGCTTGAATCACCGGAAGATGGAGCACTTAAATCACTCGAAGAAGGAGCACTTCAATCACCCGAAGTGGAAGCACATGATTCACTCGAAGACCGAGCACTTGAAGATGAAGAAGTGCGTGATTCACACGAATATGAAGCACCTGAGTCACCAGAAGAAGTAGCACCTGAATCAGATGAAGAAGGTGTACTTACATCACTCGAAGAAGAACCACTTGAATCACAAGAAGATGGAGCACTTCAATCACTCGAAGAAGGAGCACTTCAATCACTCGAAGATGAAGCACTTGAATCACCAGAAGATGGAGCACCTGCATCAGATGAAAAAGAAGTACCTGATTCACTCGAATATGAAGCACCTGAATCACCAGAAGAAGGAGCTCTTGAATCAGACGAAGAAGGAGTACTTAAATCACTCGAAGACGAAGCACCTGAATCACCAGAAAAAGGAGCATCAGAATCATCCGAAGAAAAAGCAGCTGAACCACTCGAAGAAGAAGCACTGGAATCACCAGAAGAAGGAGTACCTCACTCACTCGAAGAAGAAGCACCTGATTCAACCGAAAATGAATATTAAAATTAAGTATTAAAGAATGTGCTAGTTATCTTATATTTAATTTGACGTTTTAATCTCTTGTACAAGTTATATTTATACAATAAAATTTCATATCTGAAACAATTATTTGTGATAGAAGTATTTTTCTTTTATTATACGGTATAATTTTTTATAATAATAAAATTTCTTTATTTTTGTTACACACATTGATTTGCAAAATTTAATAACACTGCTACACAGAATACATTGGTGGTCTCGCAATAAATATGTTTTTTTGTTATGCATCTAATTTTAGAAAATTTTAATATTACTCATTACTCTAGTCCAGTGTTTCGTAAAATTTTTCAACCTGCGGCCCCCATTTTTACTACTCAATATTTGGCGGACCCCCAACTTATAGTATATTTATAATAATGAATACTGTTTTTCTTTTCAATGGCGCTACAGCCTAAATCTCTACATCTAGCTGCTGTTATCCAATTTATTGTTCGAAGTAGAAGTGTCGCGTGCGCGTCAGATGTTACTGCGTCTACCCATCTCGATCTCGGTCTGCCAACTATATCCTTCAATTTTTGAATATAAAACTTCTTGGTATGCGGTCTTCTGGTAATATTTGAATTTATTTACTACTTCAATGTTCTGAGAATTCGAATTTTGAAAGTGTTCTTTGCAATTTGTTTTTTCTTGAGTTAGTGCTCAAATTGCCAGCATAATGGCTGGTTCCACCGTAACATTGATAAATAACCAATTTATTGTAATCCTCATTACAAATCTAAAAATAAATAAGATATACAATTTCTTTATAGTTGCACATTTGCTATAATTTACATCCCACCATTACATTTATGCTATGCCATCCTTTACGATTTAAAAAAATAAGCTGGTTTAAAAAAATAAGCTGGAGCCTGGAGCTTCTATATCAGCGATTCATATCTAGGACTTTCAAAATTGCTGAAAAACTTGCTTTGTTGACCCGAAAATATTGGTGCAAGCTGGAATTTGTAAACTTTGTTATTTTGTTATATTAATTTATTTGTATACTTTCCTTTAAAATTTAAATGATCACTACGATTTCTTAATCATTTTCGTTCTATTTTCATATTTACACAATCTTCCTTGTCAATTGACACCACAAATAAAAACGTTTTATTTTATTTTTTATTTTTATTCATTTACAATATTTTATATTTTCAAAATACAACTATTACATTTAACTATTTACCAGCTATTTGTCGTTGATATTAAATTTTTAACTTTAAATTATGATATGTCTGAATTTATATATATATTTTTATGTCGGTAAACTGTTTTCTAAAACATATATATGCTAAAACAGTAAGACGAAGCGTTTTAATTATCTACGAAAATGACACCCAACCCAGAAGTGTGTTGAAAGTCCAGAACTCAGTACTCGTTCTTGTGTGTAATAACAGGTATACAAATATTATGTTTGGCCTTATTTTTAGTTTAAATTAATATTTATTACCAAAATTGCTTTATTGCTGATAATAATAATAACAGTGGAGAAATTTTAGAACATTCCCCCTTTTCAAAAAATTTATATTTGGTACAAAATATATTAGTGCATATTTGGGTACCAAAAATATTGGTACAAAAATAATATTACTTCAAGTTATTCAATATGAATAGATTTAAATAGTTTTAGGTGAAAAATTTTTAGTAAATATACAACAGTTTTGAAATTATGAAGTTTTATATTAACTAGTATTTTGAAAATTGTTCTTGAAAGTAACAGAAAACATATTTATATTTAATTAATTAAATAATTTAATACATTTTATTGTGGGTAACACGCAAGTTTCAGTTTATTCAAATATAAATAATTTTGTTTATTTTAAGTAAGTCTGATTCTAGTGTTAAACTATTTATTATTTTTGTTGAATATATAACTAGTTCATTCTACCACACCCGTTAACATCTCTCTTTCTATGTTGTGATAGAACTAGTACTGTAGTACTGTAGAGAAGAATTTTTAACTATTATTGCAATTTTTAATTGCAATAATTATGCCTTTCAATAAAAATCGTAGTCACTACAATGAAATCTAAACCCTGCAGAATAAGAACATTAAAAATTATTTATTAGTTTCAAATACATTTTTTATATTATATTGTATACAATTTGAACAACTACTTCAATTTAAATTTATATGTGCAAAGTGCAAATAAATTTAAACAATTAATATTGCATGCATTAATTAAATTAATGTATTAATGATAACTAACTACAATTAAATTTTATTGAAAATATATAATGGTTAGTTTATATTATACAAACAATATAATGAGAGTGAACAACATGCTAACACTCAGAGTCCACACAAGATTCATAATTCAGGCAAACGGATATTTGATGAAAATAGAATCATAACATTATCTTCGTACCCAAACAAAGATTTAACAAAAAACAATCTGTAATACAACAAATCTTGAACTTTACCATAGTCTACATATAACGGATTTAATCCACATTTAAAAATGATAAGTTATTTATTATTTTTATTAAATAGATAACTATAGCTATCCGACGATGCTCAAAATAAGATTTATTTAGGTCAGTTCATTCCACCAAATACACTATCCTCTCTGTTCCTCTCACTATTACTATCGAGAAGAGTATTCAACTATTATTTTAAATTTAGAAGAACCTTTTTCCGCAGTGCAATAATTGTGTAATACCAAGAAGAATATGACTACATATAGGATAATGTTCCTATTTTTAATCTAGTTAATCGAGTTAA